>NC_051170.1:41294120-41894120 GCF_013339725.1 Rhipicephalus microplus
TAGTTTACCTAGTCCTCTGGATCGTTATCCACTGATTCTAAACGCACAAGCTTATTGGCGTACCTAAGAAGAGCACATCACACTCTCAATATTGTGGCCCGTGTTGCTGACTTCAAGCCAGCATTTGTCACGCCACTCCAGGCCATCGCGTCCAAAGAACCTTGCCTCGGTGAGCATGTTTCTTACTCCGCCTTTACCACCGCTATCAGCAGCGAATTGACATATTCACAGAGGCAGCAGCTGCTCGCATTGTTACAGAAACATGCAAATTCTTTCGATATTTGCTCGTCTAAGCTGGGCCGCACTAATACTACAGCACATCGAATTCACAAAGACCAGGAGTGCGAATAGGTGTCAAAAGCAGCACCTCGTCACCAGGTTGGACAGAGACAACGTGGTGGGATTCATCATAGATGATCTTCCGCTCGTGCTGTCTCGCTTCAGTATTGATGCGAGCCTGATGGCGAGACTGGGCCAGGCGGGAAATGTATTCTTCGCTAGAAGACTGACCTGAATTCCCATGGCTGTTAAAGAAGGTAGTCGGGGTGCGCCCGTACACGAGGTAAAACGGTGAGTAGCAAGTTGTTCGCTGAACGGCGGTGTTGTAAGCAAATGTCAGGAATGGTAAAAGAGTATCCCAGTTTTTGTGGTCGGGTTGGACGTAAACGGCTATCATGTCAGCAAGGGTTCGGTGAAATCTTTCTGTGAGACAATTTGTCTGAGGGTGGTAGCTTGAAGCTGTCTTGTGAGTAGTTCCAGAAGTGCGCAGTACTTCATTTACAACTTGTGACAGGAACACTTTGCCGCGGTCACTAAGCAGTACACGAGGAGCCCCATGACGCAGTATTATTGCGTGAAGAATAAAGTCTGCAACTTCCACTGCTGAGCCTGTAATAACAGAGGAAGTCTCAGCGTAGCGTGTCAGGTGGTCCACGGCAGTCACTATCCATCGTTTGCCAGCAGATGTGACGGGGAAAGGCCCGTAAAGGTCAACACTTACAACCTCGAACGGCATTGAAGGGCACGGAAGGGGCTGTAGAGGTCCAGCAGGTGCACACGTGGGGAGTTTACGACGCTGGCATGGGTGGCAGGAGCCGACGTACCGCACTATACTAGAAGAAAGGCCAGGCCACTAATAACGACAATATACGCACTCTAAATTGTCGAACATTTCTTCTAAGTCCATTCTCAGCCTGACCTTCTCGCGTGCTGATCTGTGTTCGTTATGGCTTAATGTTCTCTTATGGCAGACAACAAAGTACTCTAGAAGGTTGAATAATTCTTCTAACCACACAATCAATCATTCTGATTAGTTAAGGACCAGTGATATCAACTTTACACGCGTCGCGTCTGCTGCGCCAACCTGTAGTTAACAACCACCCATTCTCGGCGAGAGAGAGAGACAAACAACTTTACCCCGTCTTAGGGAAAGTGGCTGCGAGGAGGTGAGGGATTCTATTGCGGTAGGCCTCCCCTACCACCTCAGGATAGCCTCCTGAAGGCCGGGTTGTAGCAGTGCATGCATGGCAGCCTTCCACAGCTCCTGACTACTTATTTGTTTACGAAGACTCGGGGGAGGGGAGTGATTTCAACACTGCCACATAGTGCGGTTAAGGTCCGCTTTCTTAACCATACAAAACTTGCAGTCCAAATTAGGGTAAATTTCAGAGAAAACTTTGTGGTGTAAGGTTACCGTGTGCAGTTTACACCAGAGTGCCTCACAGCTGCGGGAGGACTGACACAGTAAAGGTGGTATAAGGCTTAGTGACCGAGGCGGTAGTGCCTGCAAATGTCGTTGTATGTAAGTAATATTTCTTTAGTTGTGCATGCAGTAGGGAAACCATTTGTTTCTGAAGCATCACCCAGACGAGCTTGTGCTCCGATCCTGAAAGTTCGATCGCTTGCGTGGGCCGCTTCACTACCAATTAAGCCTCAGTGCGCCGGTGTCCAGATTAACGCACATTTATTTACAGCCCTGTGGAAGCTACAGAACTGAAGCGAATGTTTGCTCCCATGCCAAAAAATGGTGCTTAAGATTACCTAAAATTTTCTCATTTACCTTGCTGATATAGTGCTGCTTTATGTATTATGAGATTCAAACAGTTGTGGGAAGCCATAGGTAAAATGCAGTTATTGTTCACTTTTTGACTGAATCCCTTCCTTTGTTTTCCATTTCTTAGATAGGCCCAGCATAGCGCCCAACTCTCCAATACACCTGTTTTCCAAAGTAAACGCGGGGCCCGTGACATGAAGGGGTCAGTAGGCAGTCGTAAACGCACTGCTTAGTTCTCCAAGGTTAACGTACTAGTAATATGGCATTAATACGCCCAATCAACAATTGAATGTCTTTCCCGTTCACATGACAGGAGGTCCTTTCCTGTCCATTCTCATTAGCTCATTCTACGACTTCAGAATACAAATGGTATTGACCCTATATTGCTGCTTACAAATGCAGATGCTGGATGGTTTCCAGTTCTGTGTGGTGGCGTATAGCGTGGCAGTATCGGTGGAGGCAGAGTCCTTAACAAGTAGCCAGTTCATTTTCAATAGTTTTCTGCCTGTGCCTGGTGAAATATTTTATATATACTTTCTTTCAAGCTAGATACAACATTGTAAGACTTAGTCCTTAATGTTGAGCGCTTCCCTTTCAAGTGAAAGCGGAAGAAAAGTCTTCAGTTACTCTAGCACAACTTAAAACACACCAGATTTTTTTATTCGGCATTAGAGAGTAATAAATATAAGTGACGCGAAGTTTCTTGGGTAGTAACATGTGCTGCTGCTATTCCTGTGTAGAAACCGACCGAAAAGGTGACGTTAATGCACGTGACTGACAACGTTAGAAGGACACCTATGCAGGCTACACGCTCAGACGAGCTTTCTCGGCTGTAGTAGGCTATTCCGGGTGATAAATAAATCGATGGCAGTGCTCAACCAGAGCTAGTGTAATTGATTCAAAAGATTGCGGTAATAGCGTAAGTGCAGTTTCTGTCGCATCGTGTGAAAAAAAAAAACTGGGCCTTGGTATATGAAGTATAATTAAAAGAGACTTATTCCGTTACATTTCGCCTAGAACAAATAGTAAACAATTTAGAGTACTTCCACGGCCGCTGTACTCTACTATGGCAGGGCCTCAAGCCTCCGTTGTCAATGGGCGCTTGTGTTTAGAAAAAGTGGTTAACGATTTAGAGTACTTAGTACCCTACTACTCCGTGCGTAGAGAAAGTGGTTAACGATTTAGAGTATTCCGTGTTTAGAAAAAGAAAGGTTAACAATTTCGAGTACTTGGTACTCTATACTATGGGAGATCAGTGAGCCGTCCCTCTTTAAAAGCGACAAAAGAGCTCTGAAGTGGTTGTTCCTATTGAATAATGTGTAGGGTTCACAATACTGCCGCGCGGATAGAATAATTGAGTAATGAAAAAATAATGCTTAATACTTGTAGTGCCAGATCGTACACAATAATGAGGCCATCCGAGGTACGCAAGCCACACACGTATTTGTATGCGCAGTTTTTCGATAAATGATGTTCTCTGTATTGTCAGCTTGTCTGCAATCAGCTGTTTTTTATATGGGCATGCTATCTTTATTTGAGGTTACTTCTCGTTGCCAGATTGCACTCTAGTCTGATCATCAATTCACGACTGTCGTTTCTGCCAACAGGTACTTAAGGGCTCTAGAAAGGAGCATTTTGCAATGCGATGGAAAGAAAGAAAAAAATACAGCAAGAAAGAAAGAAAGAAAGACAGCAAGAAAGAAAGAAAGAAAGAAAGAAAGAAAGAAAGAAAGAAAGAAAGAAAGAAAGAAAGAAAGAAAGAAAGAAAGAAAGAAAGAAAGAAAGAAAGAAAGAAAGAAAGAAAATCAGTAGGTCAGGCACGACCACGTGGGATCGTTGCAGACTCTTCCAGATATCAGGAGAGATCCTGCATTTTTAATATTTATATTACACGGGGATAGCTTATTGCTTTCACACATAAGAGAACACGGCACTCTAAATCATCGTGAACTGGCACGCGCTGTCTTCATCCTCATCACCATTTGTTCTTCTGCTTTGCTCCGAGTACACGTGTTCGGTGGTGCAAAATGCAATAAACTGATGTGCGAGAGAGTGAGTTCAGATAGAGAGAGAAAGAAAGAAAGAAAGATATCAAGGAAGAGAAAAAGAGAAAGATTTAAAGAAAAAGATAGATTCTTGACGAGGCTGAATTCAAATCCGTTTTACCACGATCAAAAGGCGAGCGTATGAAGCATTGTCCTATGATTAATAATATTATAAATTAAAATTAAAATAATAATAATAATAATAATAATAATAATAATAATAATAATAATAATAATAATAATAATAATAATAATAATAATAATAATAATAATAATATAATAATAATAATAATAATATAATACCAATAATAATAATAATAATAATAATATAATAATAATAATAATAATAAGAATAATAATAAAAATAGCCGCAGCAGTACGATATGGTTATGAGAAAAACCGTCATGGAGGGCTCCGGATATTGTGGCAATGTGGTGTTTCTTAATGTGCACCTAAATCACACAGAACGCGGGCCCCCAGTGTTTCGACACCGTCAAAATGCGACCGCATCAGACGGTGTCGAACCCGAGATTTTCGGATCAGTAGCCGAGCACGGCAACCACTACACCAACGTGACGGACGCTGGGTTATCCAGCAGCTCTATAGCAGAGCATCATATATAGCTTTGTGGAGTACATAAGTATAGGAAAGGGAGGAAAAATAGAAGTGAAGGGCAGCTGCAGATAGTGGCGCAAATGTGAAGAGAAGGAAAAACGAGAGGGAAGAGAGTAAAGTATAGTATAGAAGCTATGGCAAACAGAAAGAAAGCGAAAAATTGAAAAAAAAAAACAGTGAGTGGAACTTTTTTTTTTTAATGTCCGGAAGACACGAGTAAGCTATACGGCACCTGAAAGAAATAGAGGAGTAATAATATTGAAACAAAGAGGAAGCAAGCGAGAAAACGAAAGAGGAACAAAAAGAGCAAGAAGGAAAGAGAAAGGATTTGAGGGCGCCATACAAAGGAGAGAGTAAGGAGGCGAAGAGAGGATGAGCAGGAGAGATGTAAGGTTGAGTAGTAATAAAGGGAGAATGGGACAAAGTGAAGCGCATCATAGACATAGTGATCACGAAATAAACAGAGAGAAACAATTAAATATAGAAGTGTAAAGAAACGCTAGAAGAGAAAAAAAGAAATAAACAGAGACAGGAGAAAATCGAAAGAAAAGGGAAGCAAGCGAGAAAGATACACAGAGAGGGAGAGAAATGAAAATAAAGGTTCAAGGCAAAAAAAGAAAAACGGGAAAACAGGCAGGAACAAAGAAAGAGAAAAACAAAGAGTAACAAAGAAGACTTTCCAGTTGCGCACTTCCTTAAGGCTTGAGGGCCACTAGTTTTGCCCTCTCAATAATAACTGGCGCGTCAGCTACCTCCTTTTGCCATATCATTGGCACCTCGATCTTCTTGTCTCTTCACGCGACAAGTGTAATTTTTCCGAGGTGAAAACAGCGCGTATTGGCAAGAGCGGGCAGACGCAAGGAAATATAGAGACGCAGGCGCTGACTACTTTACCCCGATGACTCTGTTAGCCTGCGCCTTTGCATCTGTCTTGTGTCTGCCCGTTCTCGTCAATACGCGTTGTTTTGCCCTCGGTATGAACAACCAACTGTGTGTTTAGAGAAAGTGCAGAGCGATTTGCCTCACACTCGACTAGCTCGAAATGTGTTATTCCAGTCTATAATGTTTCGTTCTAACACTCGTTCCAGTCTCGTCAACCATTTCTGAGCTTATCTCATTAACTGACCCTGTTATAGCTACTCATGTTGCTCTCAATAAGATTCATTGATGTGAGCTATATATATATATATATATATATATATATATATATATATATATATATATATATATATATATATATCATCAGCCTGTCCACTGCAGGACACAGGACAAAGGCTTCTCCCATGTTCCGCCAGTTAACCCGGTCCTGTGCTTGCTGCTGCCAATTTATACCCGCAAACTTCTTAATCTCATCTGCCCACCTAACTTTCTGTCTCCTCCTACCCCGCTTGCCTTCTCTGGAAATCCAGTTAGTTACCCCTAATGACCAGCGGTTATCCTGTCTACGCGCTACATGCCCGGCCCATGTCCATTTCCTCTTCTTGATTTCAGCTTTGATATCCTTAACCCTTGTTTGTTCCCTAATCCACTCTGCTCTCTTCTTGTCTCTTAAGCTTACACCTACCTTTTTCCTTTTTCTTTCCATTGCTCACTGCGTCGTCCTCAATTTAAGCTACTTAGCTACGAAGCAGAAACCTGGATATATATATATATATATATATATATATATATATATATATATATATATATATATATATATATATATATATATATATATATATATATATATATGTGTGTGTGTGTGTGTGTGTGTGTGTGTGTGTGTGTGTGTGTGTGTGTGTGTGTGTGTGTGTGTGTGTGTGACTAGTATGACTTGCCTGCTAGTCAGTGATACCCACCGCATACACGCCCGTACCCATCCATTTCCCACAGCGAGTTTTCGTCACGTGACTAAGTCTCTTATCGAGGGGGATACAAAGTTAGGTGGACCGATGAAATCAAAACGTTCGCAGGTATCTAGTTACAGCAGAAAGCACAAGCTAGGTTACTCTAGCAAAAGACCGGGTTGAGTGATGGATAATGGGAGGGGCCTTTGTCCACCAGTGGGAGTAGCCAGTCTGATGATGATTATGATAATGATGATCATGATTATGATGTTGATTATGATTATTATGATGATTAACTCTCCTAACTACATGAACTCTTGATTGATTGATGTATTTATGGGATTTAACGTCCCAGAACCACCATATGATTATGAGAGACGCCGTAGTGGAGGGCTCCGGAAATTTCGACCACCTGGGGTTTTTTAACGTGAGGCCAAATCTGAGCACACGGGCCTACAGCATTTTCGCCTCCATTGAAAATGCAGCCGCCGCAGCCGGGATTCGATCCCACGACCTGCTACACGAACTCTTGCATACATCTTCAGGACTGACTGTAATACACAAACCTTCCCTTCAATTTCCCTTTGCCGCTACTCTCCTTTAAGCAAAGAGAAATGGGCTTCATTGAACTTGATTCTAGTATTCGCAGCAGTGGTTGCCCAAGTAAAAACTTTTGTCTTGTTTTCGCATTGCGTTTCGTTAGCAAACACCCTAGGTATATTTGCCACGGAACAATCGCTTCATCTTGAAAGAAGGACCATAGCGAAACAGCATCACTCACTCCCAGCCTGTGTGTAGAAGGTACAAGAGGAAGATGAGAAACCCGTTTATGCGAGTCCGGCTTATCACGGCGCGTTGCCTCCGTCGCCGCCTGCGCGTGTGTTGATTCCCGGAAAGAGCGTCGGCGTAAAGAGGCGGCGACGATATGCGGCCGTCGCAGTGGCCGACCAGCATCTGCACGTCCACTGCAGCCCGCTGAGCACCTTTGCTTGCCTTTGCACAAAACCAGTTAGGAACATTTCAAGAGCGATAACGCACTCTCCGTCAAAATCAATTCCTGCCGGTTCACCGAGTTCGTCGGTTTACACCATGCATACGAGGGGGCAGTTTTTTTTTTTTTTGTCCTGCAACATCTTTCCTCACCTTCGCCTACGGTCTCTATCAGTACAGTTCATTACTCGTCTCGAATGTCGACGAAGATAGCGCTTTGCGGGAGTGTCTCCGGAAGCTACGCGCCCCGCTCATCTATGCTGCATCGTGAAACGACACGACAGGTGGTGGGTTGGAGCAGTGCTCACCATTCCCCCATGCTTCGCCTCTGAATATGTGTGTCCGGTACTGCCTACGTACGATCCAAGTAGTACGTAGGTAGCATATATGCCAGACTACTCAATGTAAGTCGGTCTTCTCGAAGTAAATAAATAAACAGATAAATACCTTATCTGCCAGCGATATGAGGCATACGCATAATTGGTGCCTTTGTACGGTAAGCAAATACGGCACTACTTAGAAGATCGTATCTGCGCTCACGCTAATGGCAAATTCTGGTTCATTACTAAAATGCACGAAAATATCGGCCCGGCACTGCCAGGAAGGGACGATTCTCGAGGAAAGGGAGATAGAAATAGAGTCAAAGAACATCGTCGCTTGGCCTCCTTGAATTTGGAGTATTCTGCACTTCTATGTTTGTGCGTTTTCAAAGACTTAATTCACTTTATATGCATAATAAAGAAAGCCTGCTGGGGCATGTATATGCATTGCAGCGATTGATGGCCTCTACGTGAGATCCTAGGGACTGCGATACAAATATTCGTTACCTAGAAAGGTAAGCACAACAAGACGCTTTCTCATCCACATTCACGCACGCATGTATACCCATAAATACACCCCCTCCCCTCAACAACACTATGTGGCTTATATGTGTGTGTGCTTCATAATCCACATTAAACTGATAGTAGTCCTAGCTTTAAATAATGACATATCACAAACCAGCCTCACCGAGAGTTTAAGTAAGCATTCAATGATTTAGTAGACACCAAGTGGTCCATGAAAGTACTTCGTTTGTCGTTGGAAAACTCACTTTAAAGGGACACTAGAACCAAATAACAATTTGTGACAGAGAAAAGCTCAATGCATGCAACATCTAAAACAACAATATTAACGACAACAATGACCTACTCGCCGAGAAATTGATGTAAATGCCCGAGAACACATGCGGTGCGATTAGGACATACGCAAAATTATCCCGATGGCGTCAGAGTTACCGCCTACAATTAATCACTAGTATACAAACTAGCCGCACTAAATAAAGAACCTTCTGTATATAGAGACGTAATGAAATGCTGCTTTTTTCGTTTCTGTTTGATTCATTGACAAAAGAACCGCCGGATGTTACCATGGGAAGTGGCGCGAGTGGTCCAAACTTTAATATTTGTCTGGTAAACTAGACAGGCTGTGCCATCTAGAGGGGTCCAGTTGAATCAAACGCGTTTGCCATCTCGGATGCTATAGAAAGAAATTGTTCAATGGCCATTGTTGCTGCTATGGCTCCCGGTACTTTCCCTATGCTGCTACTAGTGTCGGCGGCCAAGCAGTAAAGCCGGGAAACGTTGTACACGGCAACAGTGACGTGAAAGGATCTAATTGAGGCGGGTATTTTGAAGTGTGCTAACGCGATGTAGACCACTAAGACGTGATATTATTTCAAAATAACCACTTCCGTCTTGGTACAAAAGTAGCACTACGAGGCTTCTCGACCACTATTCCAGCAATGAACATCGACCTAATATTTGCCTTTAGTGTCCCTTTCATTAAGAACTGAGCTTGTTCAGACGAGTCCGAGTAAAGCTCGCACGCCAGTTGTTCTAATTTCTCCGCTATAATGTGGCACTTTTCATTACTGTCGTGGTTCTCACATTGCTTTGAGTCCGAGTAGTCACCGCAGTGCGTCTGAACCAACTATTCTTGGAATAAACAAAGCATCTCTGTCTGAATTACTTCTTTCCAAGCAAAGTCTGTAGAAAAGCGCACATTGTTTTGGTGGTCTGTGACAAAAAAAGAGAGAAAATCTGGAATTCAGTCGGACTCATTCAAGAGAAAGAGAGAGAGAGGTGGTATGAATGAAGGCACGGAGGTTAACCGGAAAGCAAGTATCTGATTCGCTACCTTGCAATAGGGAAGAGGGAACTCGCTCAAGAAATATATTTTATGCTTAGGACTCAATCAGACTTGGACTTCCCAAAGATATTTTCAACCGGCCTCATTAGGGTTGAAACTTGCCAACATATGACTCACTTGGATAAGGCTAACTCTCATGGCTCGATCTGAGTCTGGCTGAGTCTGAATGAGTAAGTTCATGGGGAAATTTGCCGACCTATGGCCATCACCGGAATGCACTCCACATAGGTGTGCACTACGGTGCACACCTATGTGTACCAAGGAGAGAACCAAAGGAAAATTAACATGCAAAATAAAGAACAGCAGTAGGCGAAAATGGCCTGTAGAGCTTAGCTATAGCCTGTAGCAAGTACGCAACTTCCAGCACAATTAGAGGGGAGTGCAATTAACAAGGAAGCATGGCCTTTGGAAAAGCAGGGAACTTCCAGGAATTGCTTGCTTAAAGAATGACAGATAAAAGCATGATGGCGCTCTTTTGTCTCGCCAAATGTCATGCCAGCACTCATCCCTTTTCGCATTTTCTTGCTTTCTCTTTCACATCCGACATTATACACATCTATAGATGTGTGAGCAGTATACTGCCCACACTGTTCAAGCCAACGGTAATAGGGACGTTGGGCCAAGCGGCCTCTATGGTATGAAACGTAGCAACGTATGCAAGGCATGTTTTGTCATTCTTATGTCTCATTAGACAACCTTATCTTGTCTGAGACACAGCACTTCTAGAACTGATTGATTCGATTACGTACTACAGGATCACTCACTCAATTCTCCTATTCACACGTTAACCTTCATCGGTCGAAAATAATTATGTGGTTCTGCGTGCGAGAACTGCTCTATATTATAAGGTACACTTACGGAAGGACTCGGGATCGGTTTTAACTACCTACTTGACGCGCCAGCTTGGTGGCTTAGGCGTTGCGTCGCTAAGCTCGAGATGTGGGTTCAATACCCAACCAAGGCAGCTGCATATATTTTGGGCTTTAATGCAAAAGTGTTCGGGTTCAGACACTCAGATTTACATGCTCGGTAAAGAACCTCGAGTATTTGTAATAATTAGTAGGTTTTTACGGCCCAAAACAACGATATGATTATGGCAAACGTCGTTATGTCGGACTACAAATATTTCGACAACATTGGGTGCTTTAACGAACACTTAGGTCGGTATATTGGCCTTGAGCATATTGCCTCTTTAAAGGTACGGCTTCCATCGCTGGAATTCTATACCACGGCCTTCGGGCAAGCCCATGGCCAAATAACCCTCAGTCTTGTCTACAATGCATACCAGCCATGCCTTTATTTTTGTCACTTAAAACGATAGAATATGTACTTTAGAACACAACTGTCGAACGTAAGTACTTTTTTCCTTCGTTTCGCATCAATATAAATATATTTTTATAAAGCTTGCCTCGCGAATGTTTCTAAAGGATTGTGAAACGTGACAACCTTCGCCTTTTTTTCCGGGATTGATCACTAGATGGCTATTGACCTATGAACTTGGTAAATATGGAAAGACGCC
The DNA here is from genome assembly GCF_013339725.1 of Rhipicephalus microplus. Taxonomy (NCBI): domain Eukaryota; kingdom Metazoa; phylum Arthropoda; class Arachnida; order Ixodida; family Ixodidae; genus Rhipicephalus; species Rhipicephalus microplus. Next base: position 41,305,356 of record NC_051170.1, read on the forward strand.
CATATGTGTTACCAAGCTTTTATATATGTATACACATTGTGTGTGTGGAGAGTACCCACTGCCCAATTTTAGTTACCCTAAGAGCTTTACGTCTGTTAAGGAGCATCCCCTCTCAATTAAATTCCCTTGCAATACCACTCCTTCGTGGCACTCCTTACTTCAATTTTGCACTCACAAAAAAGCAAAGCAGTTAGCATTAAATGCGAATGTATATTGAGAATACGAATGCATTATGTATTTAAGAGTCTGCTTGGCAACAGTATAGCGTTGACGAGTCATACAATAGCAAACATAAGAAAAAAAAACGCATCTTAAACGCTGCCTCACCTCTTAATCGCCCTATCAATTCACCTTCTTGCTGCCGAAATTCACACGCGTATTCATGATCGATCTTTGTCGTGTAAGTGCTCATCCAAATTACGACTCATGCGAAGCGTGCATAAAGAGATGCTGGTACAGAAACAACAACCTGCACTCGAGCAACACGCACTGCCTGGTGCCCGTTATTTCGGTATTGCCCCTAACATGTGTTATTTCAGGTATGCATGGAGAAACGAGAAGGCTTCCTCAGTGACAGAGCAGTTAATGATAAGCGCTTGTTGACAAAACTGAGATTAATGTACGCCTTGCCGCGAGCAACGTACCATGATAAACAGGAGTGAAGCACCTCATGCGAACGCCCCACAACGGTGGTCTAGTGGCTAAGGCACTTGGCCGCTAACCCACAGGTCGCGGGATCGAATCCAGGCTGCGGCGGCTGCATTTCCTATGGAGGTGGAAGTGTTGTAGGCCCGTGTGCTCAGTATTGGGTGCACGTTAAAGAACCCCAGGTGGTCTAAATATCCGGAGCCCTCCACTACGGCGTCTCTCATAATCATATGGTGGTTTTGGGACGATAAACCCCACATATCAATCACCTCATCCGAACGGTCATTCCTCAAAGCCGCGGGAATACAGCTTGGAGCACTGCTCGCCCGCTGGATATACACGAGCAGGTTTACGTGTACTCGAAGTTGAATAAATTAAACTATTGCGTCGTATTCAATCCGATTTGTTTCTTTTGTGTATGAATTCTACGACACCTGTAAGAATTACCCACACCTGGAGCGAAAGCGCTTGAGGATGCTGTTTTCTTCCGAGTTATTCCTCCGTGCGTAGTTTCCAGCGTGCTCGTCCGGAGTAGAGAAAAGAGAAATACTTGGGGCTTGGTGACGACACACGCGCTATACTCGGTGACCACTTTTCTTTGCAGTAGCGCGGAACCATGCCAGAAGTAGCGCCTAAGTTAGCGTGTAATTTTCTCATATATCCTTCGTGATAGAAATAATGCTACAATTATTATGAGACCGAAAAGCTTGCGGGGAGTCATATATAAAATACAGCGATTGTTCACGTTATAAGAATGCCTTTTTTTTTTCTTTCCATTTCTTAAACATCACCACCCTTCCAGCACGCCTACTTTCCGAAAAACAAACAAAAAAACATGACGTCGTTGACATGAATGGGTGAGTGGAAAGCTGCAAACGCTTTCCTTAGTTCTCCAAGAAAAGTATACTCGTAATATCATGGTGGTGGTGGTGGTAGAAGTTAGAATAGAAAGAGGGAGCCCAATTTCCGCAGTTCGGTAGGGAGCACGCCCCGCCACGGTGGTTTAGGGGCTAAGGTACCCGGTTGCTGACCCACAGATCACGGGATCAAATCCCGGCTGTGGCGGCTGCATTTCCGATGGAGGCGGGAATGTTGTAGGCCCATGTACTCAGATTCGGGTGCACGTTGAAAAACCCCAGGTGGTCGGAATTTCCGAAGCCCTCCACTACGGCGTCTACCATAATCATATGGTGCATTTGGGACTTTAAAGCCCACAAATCAATCAATCAAATCATCAGTAGGGAGCACGGTGCAGCGCCTCGTAATATGACAATAGGTACACTGAGCAATCAAAATGGCTCTCCTATTCGCATTTGTTGTGTATATGTCTTTTTTCTCCACGCGTTAATAAGATTGATGAGCAAAACCGAAATGACTCGCAAGCTCTCGTTGAAACCCCGCCGAAACCTCGCCTCCACAACCTCCGCTTCTCTGCCAAGAGAAGTTGTCACAAAGTATACGAAAAGAAAATACTGTGGTAGCCATTTCGAACAAATTTCGCGGTCGTGCATGGTACGTAGATCGTACAAGTGGGGTGCGAAGTTTCCATTTTATTAATTGACCTAGCTCATACATACATGTCCTCACTCACATCGGTGGGCGAAACGTCAGCTGTATGACGTCAAACAGTAAATTGTGGTCTGTGGCAGGTAGCTCACATAACTAAGGAGCGGTGTTTTGATCAGATGCGCTTCTTCCCACGGGATGTCGCCATGTGCCGGCACCAGCCTCCAATTAGGCAGTAGCAACACTAGCACGACGAGAGAGATGGCGGCGGAAAACAGCGATAGCGTTTCGCGAGGCACATTCAAGGTCATTACGCGTATGTGACGTACTTTTTTTTTTTTTTGCCGCGACACTCTACCTGTGGAGCTTTCGGTGAGCTCATCGCAATGAAACGAGAAAGTAACTGCTTCAAGCTCGCAACAAATCCCCGCAACTTCACTGGTTCTTAAAGGATTCGAGAAATTATTGCGGCAATAGATTTGTGAGGTAATTAACCTCTATTCTATGGTCTTTGGATGGTTATTTAAGCAAATTCGTGCAAGAACCCTCAAATCTGAGGCTGATATGAAAAGCTGTGTAATTTGTTATAAATAACTAATGAATTAAAAAACGCGAGAAACCTAGCTTGTTTGTTTTGCATCATTGTGAGACTCATGGGATTCGCTCGGAGGATTTCAAGCTGGACGGTTGTGCCCTCGCGATCTCCGACTTCAGCGTAGCTCCCGCCGACTGGTTCGCCCTCCGCGGTCTCCTGATGCCGTGCAGCTCTCGCATTGTGGCACCCCGCCCTTGGACTGCTTCGACCGGATCCCCACTTTCCTATCTCCTTCTTTTTTCCTCTCGTTGGCTGGCGGCTTCTTCTCCGTCTATTTTCCTTCTATTCTTTTTATCCCTCCTTCCTTCTCCCTATATCTTTTATTCCCCATATCCCATTCCTCTGCTGACCTGTTGAGGTGTCCTCGTAAGGAGAGACAGTTACGGGTCGGCACCTTTCCTTTTCTTTTCTTCTGATATAACCACTTATATATGGAATAAGCCAAACAAACCTCTAGCCTGTGTCTGGCGATCCTTTCTTTTTTTATGCCGATCACTTTTAAAGACTGGGCTGTGGTATGCTGTCGCATGTTCTGATCGTAGGCTGCCGTCGTGGCCTGGCGTTACGCAGTCAAAACTACGAATAGCATTGCCATCTGTATTATACTGAGCGCTCGCTCGCACCAAGGAGGAGTCTTAATCCATCGAGTTTCCTAATATACACTAGAGGGAACTCTGGCGCTAGTGTCTACGGGAGCTGCAACGCATGACACTTCAGCGGGCATGGGAATGATGGGTAGTACACACATTTGTATAATCTTCGTACTTCTGGCTTTCTTTTGGCTCCGTGTGTGTTCGTGTGGCTTGGAGTTGTTTTCTCTCGAAACAAATATCAGCAAATGTTCAGCGATTGCACTTCACCACATGAGTCTTTAAGACTGACCTTTCCGAATCAGGTCACGAAGTTCAAAAGGGTTGAATCTTTTAAAGCAAAACCGAAACACAGCATTAAACGAAGCCGAAGTACGATTCGCCGCCCGCAAGTATGAAGACTAGGCAAATGTATGTACTACCCATCATTCTCATGGTCGCTGAACGATCGCAGTGACTGAGTCCCCTCTAGTTAATTTCAGGAAACTATATGGGGGCCACCTCAGAGCGTCGGAGTCCCACGCATGGATGGACGAAAGATCAACTCACTGCAACAAGATTGGCTTCGGTGAGGTCACGGCCACCTGCTGAGTTGAAAGGTACCACAAGTTAGGCGATGAGTCTCACAGTCGAAAAACAAAAATGGCCCCGTATCTGCATTTAATCTGCTAATGTCGTCGAAATACGATAGTATTGCGTGTGGAGAGAGTGAACAAAACATTTATTTGATGTTCTGCTCAAGAAAATCAGTGAATGGTATTCTGGACGCGCTGCGTTAGAGTGCCTCGAGCGTACAGCGGAGGCGAACGGGCGCACCAAGTCGCGTCACACGTGAGACATGAGCACCATCTGGCAGTTTTTTTTTTTCAAAAACAAAGCGCGTGGCTCTGAGACGGGTGTACGCGCCCGCCTCAGAGGTGACAAGGTGTAGAACGCAATGCGACGGGTAGGTGCCTCCACCGTCTCGTTTTTAGGAAAGCGTTGGAAACACTCTCCTTTCCGTACAAGCGTTGGTTGGTCAGCGCAGCGTGATAAGCGCTACGGTCCTTAAAATTACTTATGTATGCTTTTTCTAGTAAAATGTGCACATGCAGAATATTTACGTGTTGTTATGGTGCCCCAGACACGCGCTATACTTGCTTTTTAATCGACAATTGCACAAGTATGAACGCTGAAACTTGAGCAACATAAGAGGATTTTAGTCTGTCTGGCGCACCGCTATACGGAAAAAAAGTTTGCGGATACCGGTTTACCGGGTCTGAACTGCGCATGCGCGTGCCTTACGGGCGTTTACCGGACACGCTCAAACGCCAAACGCCCGAGATGCTTCCAAGGTTGCCATTACCGGCTTCCCTTTTCTTTGAGCCGAGTCAAGCCGAGCCTAACAGAAACGTAAAAGAACAAGATGGCTACTTCGAGGCCTGCTACCAGGATGGCGCCGCGTACGCGCTACTCGCCTTACGACGATAAAATTATACTCGAAGAAGTTCTTGTACTTAACCCGTACGAAAATGCTTCTCGGTGGCACACGATCACTGAGAGAGTGTCAATGCTGCTGCGGCGAACACTTAATTCGCGAAGTGTTAAAGAGCGCGTTGACCTTCTCCTGGCCCACTTCATACGGAATGACGCGAAAAACAGAAAAAAGTAAGTAGACCGTATATTTCACGTTATCTTCAAGCCACCACGTTGTGGCCAAACTTTGTAAACGTGATTGTTTGCTTGACTAGATCGGGAACAGAAGAAGAATACGCGGCAATCGACGTACTTCTCCAGCACGTGGCGGACCTTGCCGCCGAATATTCGTATCGGCCACCACGGTCGGCTGTTCGGAAGCACCGTGCGAAGAACACTCCAGCTTCCGCATCAGAGACCGCGCCAGAGTCTGCGTCGGGGTCCACTGCTAAGCGGGTCAGACCTACCGCGCAGGCCAGTTGGGACGACCGCCACATCGCCGCGCTGGAGTGCTATGCTGCTGAATCAGCAGCGGAGATAAGCAATCAATCTGGTAAGAACCTCGCTACAATCCCCCCCACCCTTTTTTTTCTTTTGCTTGTTTCATAAAGCGTGGAGAAGGAACCTCTGAAACATTGGCACTCATCTGCATCGTTCAATCAAATTAACTTGCACAATTCGAGGCCAAATATACTCTGTATTGGTTGACCCATATGATACATTCATGTTAGCATTATTATTCACACCTAAATCTGTCAATGTGTGACTTTCTGAAAGTTTTCATTTCCAGTTGATATGCACGAGATAATTGCTATTTTCACCTGATAAATTTTTTGGAGTGAATTTCACGATGACACTGTTATTGCGGTCGCTACGAATGCTCCTCAATTATCTCATAATCCGTCTTCTTAACTACCTCAAAGGGAACAACAACCTATTGTTATGGCACCTATTTTTTAGCACAATTAAAAGCTTAATAGTCAGAGTGTCTAATCACAGAGTAGTAACAAGTGAAATGCTGTGAAACATTTGTAATAATTTGTTTCTATCTCCAGTGAATTCGCGGTTGGAGATGCACGTGACAACACATGCCTCAAACAGTGAGCGCAAGAGTGGTTCGTGTCCGAGCAAGGCAGTACACTGTGCATGTGCACACTCTATGCGCTTACGCAGCAGCTTAACAAGGTGCACTGGCTGCTCAAAAGGCTGCACCGCTTCTCACCGTGCAACTTCTTTTTGCCTAGTAAATAAAACACAGAATAGAGCAGGTTTTGTTATATGTGCTGTAATTTTGATGATGGCATGCATGACAGCATGGGAATATGCGACTGCATACAGCAGCAATAGACTCAGGAATCTAGCTGCGAGGGGCTTCTTCTGGGCTGTAGGACATACCTGTTTTTGGGTGCTTTTAAAAAAATATTCAAAATATAAATCCTACTTACAATGTGAAAAGGCTGCTGTAATCTGTCACTATTTTTATGTTTGTTTTTTATTTCTGCTTGGATGTAGTCACATTTCTACCGGTTGTCGGTCCCATCAAGTAACTGCATTCACAAATTTGCAAATGATGTGCTGCAACAATGCTTTCTAGCGTTTAGGGTCACTCGTGTTGTTCAGCCTGATTGAAAGCAAATATGCACCTATTTCAGTGTGAAATGTTAGGGAACTTGTGTAACTAACATCACTAAAGAGGCACTGGTTTTTGATTTCATGTGTTTTATTATATTTCCATCTGTACAAGGTGACGCAGTGACCCCAGCGGCTTCACTGCTGCGTAGCATGTATGCAAGGGAGAATGAAGGTACTGCAAATGATGTGGACGATCCAGACACCCGCTGCCATTTTGACTGGCCCTTATCAGCTGAGGCACAATGTATGTAAAAATATTAGAGTTTAAACATAATTCACTATAACAAAGAATTGGTGAGGCACTTATATACATTTTTGCCAGCATACTCTTGAAAACCTGTAAAAGCCGTTGTTAGGTAAAACTGCCTTCACTTATTTTGCACAGCAGTGTTCCTGTGCATGTGGACAGCGTGATAATCTGCCACATCTTCTGCAGTGTTCTTATCATCTATATAGCTTACCGCATAACACTGTTTTGTATTCGCTGTTGTTGATTGAGCATATGCAGCCATACCATCTCATAGCACTGAATGGATATTTTTAATGAATAAATGTCTTCGCTCTCTGATGTGATAACTTCCCCAGACACCAGTGGCAACCGCTAGAATGGTGAATATTTTTTTCTACGTTGTTTAATTAAAACTTCAGCAATCCTACTGGTGCAGGTGTTTTGTTGCTTCGTGTCACCCTGCTTAATGCAATGAGCCACTAAAGGTTTACTTGAAATTATGTCATTACTTTGAAGAATCACATGTGTGCCCATAATGGGGTCAATTTTTCTAGCTCCCAACATGAGTGCAGCTGGCATGGCTGATGAGCGGACCCACACGCCAGCAACAACTGTTGATGGGCCCTCAACAGAAGTTCGTGGCAGCCATACACCATCACCAGGTATATTATTATTGTTGTTTCCTTGTCATGTTTTAATAGCAATTATTAGTGAGTTTTCATGTGCCACGTAAAATTTACCGATTTTTTTTTGGTTGTGAGCACAGCTGATATCATGATGAATACTTGGGCAAGTATACTGGTGTAAATGTGTTGCTTTTCGTAATGTTGCCTAGTGTAACAAGCCAATTAAAGGCTTACTTAAAATTATGTCATCACTTTGAAGAGTCCCGTATGTGACAATGATAGGGCCAATTTTACCAGAGCCTGAGCTAACACCTGGCACGGCCAATGAGGCAAGCCACACGCCAGCAACAAGTGCGGATGGGCCTTCCCAAGCCACTCATAACCGCACACCATTGCGAGGTACATCATTTTGTTAACATTATATCCCTGTTTGTTATGTTTTCAATAGCTACAATTTGTGGGATTTCGCTTGCAAAACCCACAATATGAGTATGAGGTGTGTTGTAATGTACGTACTCGGCATTAATCTTTACGACTTTCAGTTCTTTTATGTGAACCTCAGTTAAGTACACGAATGCCATTGCATTTCGCACACACTGAAATGAAGCCACAGCGGCCGAGAATTCAACCTACAACCTTGGATTAGGCAGTTCAACAGCTAAGCTTGTTTCATGTTTTGTTTGTTCTCTTATAAAGAAAACAGACAGTATTTGCAATGAGCATGCCACTGCTGCCAGTATGATTATCAGCATTTAATGATTCATGAAACATGACTGCCTGTTGATATATGGATACTTTTTGTCAGCTTGTGCAGAAATTATATTCGATGTGCCCTAATGTGAGGCCATACAGAGACACAAGTATTCAATGCCATTTGGACATATTTTACAGGAATCTTTTAGACACTTCCATTATTATCAGATGTCCAGTGATGGAAGTGCATTTTTACTTTTTGGAGCATACTTTGGAGCAGTCATAGTTGTTTTCGGAGCAGAAAAAAATGGTAGTTCAGAGCAGCTATCGGTGTTTTACAAGATAATAAATTTGCCATACATTAGTACGAGTTCGGAGCATTGTCGAATAGGCTCGAAAGTATTATTTCTGATTAAACATATTTAACAGACAACAGTCATTATAAATTAAATGTATCATACAATAGCAGATTGTCCAAAATATGCTGTACAATAAGCTGCAATTTAAAATACTACCATGTGTGGCAGATATGATATCAAACTGGAAAAGCTGAGCACCATATTTTAGAAGTAACCACAGTCCCATATAACTGTTGCCAAATAAGCAGTAGATAATCGGCATCAGATGAAAGCAGTCCTGCTCATTTTCAAATTTCACCATAGTAGCCTGCATGTCTAGCTGAGAAAAAAAAACCTACGAGCTGTATGCTTCATGTGCTAATTCTTATTGCACATGTGAGATCAGAGCCAATAATGCTGCACACTAGTAACACACTGGGATGGTAGTAGGCAGATTCTTCTTAGTTTCTTTGAGACTTGTGTGTCGGTCAAACAGTAAAAGTTCAGCATTCTCATACTCAGTGTCATCTCAGAGCAGGTTTGAAGCAATTAGTAACAAAGAATACACTTCGGCGCAGCATTTCTCTTTCGGAGCAGTTTGGAGCAATTGAAGCAGCACTTCCATCACTGCGTGTCATCAAGCAAGCTGTGGTTAATGCAATGAGCAATACTGGACTCCCCAAACATTGGCTGATTTTGTGGTTACAATGAAAATTCACGTGACAAATCAATTTTAGTTAGTGTCTGAAGTGCACATTTTCAACGGCAGTAGACATAAAGCAATAAACATGACAATCTTGTGCATTTTCAGAGCTTTCAACAAATGTGCCACAGCCACTGCCTAGAGGCAGTGCACGAGCACAACTGGCTGCATCAACAAAACAGACCCCCCGATGACGCACACGAGAAGATTTACGAGAGATGACGCACACGAGAAGAGGTACATAACAAACTTTTTGCGCTATCCAAATGAACCTAGAGCTTAAAGGGCTTATTTGCCATGATTACACCCAGTAAAGAATTCATTTCAGCACAGCAAAGTAATATGTGCCATTGTGCAATCACAGCACCAACTTTGACTTTACTACAGTGTGGTTTTGAGCTCAAGTACAAATATGGATGCAACAGTCAATCTTTGAAGTCCAGAGTAATATTTCATATCTTATGGGCATATTATTCAGCAGCATAAAAAGGCCTTAGCTCATTAAGTAGATCATATATAACTTATTCACTATAGAAGTCGCAAGGCTGTCCAGAGAGTTTATGTTTGGTGCACTTTCTGTCGCATAGCTTGTTGCCGAGACATAAAGCCTTGCCACTTTCCAAGGGATCGTAGAGCTGGTTAAAGTTACGGAATTTCAATCTGCCACTGCCAGCATAGCAGAACACAAAAATGTATTGAACTGATTTCAGAAATATAATGAGAATTTCAGTAGTAAAGCCCGTTCAGCTGAAATGTTTGCTATTCAGATATGTTCAAACGAAACCTTTTTCCACAAAACAGATAGACAAACAAATGGGGTTTCCTAAAAGCATAAGTAATTCTTAGATGTTTGTAAAAATTTTGTTTCTAAATCCGAGCGTTTACTGTATATGGTACCCAGCAAGAGTGCTCGTCTTCTTCAGCTGATGCTAGATCGTCAATGCTTGTCAGGGGGCTACTTGGTTTGCAAGCACTGTAACTAAAAAACAGTGCAAGAAAACAGGGACACACTGGGCACACCGATGAGCGCTGACTCACACCCGATCTTTATTTTTTATTTGCTGCAGTGCATATATATACCATAGACATGAAAATAAAAAGCTGTTCAACAACTCTTGCTTTCGTCCGCTCATAGTGAACACTTATTCACACAAACAATACAAATCTAGAAATGCCATTTTTTTCTTTAATGACACCATGCTAACACAAGCACCTTCCTTTTTTTTTTCAATGTGTGTAGCTTCGATGATTAATGTAGTCACTTTGTCTGACGAGCAGCTAAGCACTGTCGTATCTTCCAAGTGAGGAATGCTCCACAATCTCAGCAATGCAACCAGGGTGTATGCAGAATTTTATTTCAGTATGTGTCTGTTGGGGGGGCGGGGGTGAGTCTCCACCTAAATCTAAAGGGCTGACCAGGCAGGCAAAGTTTTTGCCAAATGAGGGTTGTATCAATTGATTTCAGGAGCCAATCTTTCTGTTTGCTTGAAAATTACAGTGGCAAAAATTTTATTCAGTATCCCTTTAGGTACTTCAGTATGTCAAGTCCAATGTTTCTTGTTTACATATTTTTGCAGCAGGGAGAAGCCAAAATGAGGCAACGCTGGCGTTTTTGGAGGCCAGGTATAATCAAAACGTGGAAATGCACCTCCTGAGCTACCAGATCGACAAAAGAAGGCTGGACCTCAAAATTCGCAGCACGAAGACAACATGAAGCTGCTACACCAGCGGCATGCCAACGACGTCAGATTAAGGGAAGCTGAAATGGAAATGAGAAGGATGGAAATGGTGGCAGTACTTGAAGAGAGGCGGGCTAACGCAGCATACCAAGCATCTCAACTTCAGTTGATCAAAGAACTCATTGAGGGAAAAAAAACTACAATATCAATAGTTTGATTTCTAAAAACGAGTCAGTATGCATTTCTTTAAAGTTGTTATGTATTGAAGAAGTCCCTCCAACCACACTTCAAAAACCTGCAACCAATAGAAGTCACTGTCAGGGACAGAAAGTGGTTACGACTACCTTATGTTAATATGATATGTGGGGTTCAACGTCCCAAAACCACCATATGATTATGAAAGACGCTGTAGTGGAAGGCCCTAAAAATTTCGGTCACCTGCGGTTATTTAAAGTGCACCCATATCTCGACACGGGCCTACAGCATTTTCACTCCATCGAAAGTGCAGCCCCCACAGCCAGGATTCGATCCGCGACCTGCGGGGCAGCAGCCGAGTACCTTAGCCACTAGACAACCACGGCAGGGCACGACTACCTTATGTTTATTGTGCGTCATGTCTCCTATCTTTCTCTGAGCTCCAGAAATATTATGATACATTGTGCACTATAATTCATGAATTGTTGGTGCTGCTGTGTGTAATGGTATGCGTTCAAGCTATTTCATGTTGTCACAGGAATCGTCATTAGTAAAGTTGCAACGTGCGCCTCCGAAACTTTCTCTTTGGTAGCCATACAAACTAAAACGAACACAATAGCTCTAGGTCTGTTCGATTTACCTGCACCACTTGAAATCGGTTCACGGCTGTGCATGCAAAGTTCAGAAATTGTGCAGTGCGAGTTCAGCACTGCTGGCACAGCGCAACACCTGAAACGAATGACGAGGTGCCGACAAGTTGCAGGCTTTATTTCTGTTTGCTGAATCCACATCGTTCAGCTAACACTGAACGATGGCGAGCTGCACATGAGTACGTGCCTACACGATCCCTACAGGATCACTTCTAAAACAAAACATTCTATTAATGAAAATAAAATGTTATACTTTTTGAACTGACACATAGAAAAGCCTCTCTGTAAGCTGGCTGTGCAATCCAATTTTATTGTGATAGTTGAAAAAATGCACATATCTTGAAATGGTTGTACACGTTGGGCAGTATTTCATATATAAAAGGTTCGAAAAAAAAAGAACGAGACTAAGCGTGAACCTTGAAAAGAGTGGAATTCAAAAGAACTGTTTTACTGACATCATCCCACACACACCCTCTATCCATGCGGCCAGTTTGGGCTTAACACCGATCACACCAGTTGTGAGTGCAGTGCCATAAGTGAACACATGCAACTGTGCTCTGAAAAAAAAAGTGTAATGTAAAAACTGTACTGAGGCTCAACATCAAGTTTCTTGTGAAACTTAAAAAATCTTCTATGAAAACATGTCGAATAGTAAGTGAGGATTATAGAGATGAAACGTCTCATGCATGTGTGTTTGAATGGCGTAAGTGGCTTTCAGGGGAAAGTAAGTGTGGAAGGTGATGAACATTCTGTGGGCCTAAGGTCAGCGATTACAGATCCAAACATTTCCAATGTTTCCGGGTGATCTGTGGTGACCGGAGATTAAGTGTTCATGCAGTAGTTGCTACAGGAAAAGCTGTTCAATGCATTTTAAAGGAGCAGTGCCACCCAATGTCAAACTTGAGATGCGGCGTTCATTCGATTCTATTCCTATTTTGAGCGCAAAGAGCGTCCAAAGGCTCAATGGCGCAATCAAGGCCACGAGATATCGACAGTATTTTGTAGTGTTCAGCAAGCTCGTAGGCCATGCCTCAGGCACTGAGCCACTTCGAGCGAGCAGCGATGACGTCATGCCTGGCAACGGCTTCACGTGCTTTGTTTTGCTCTGTTCACAGCGCGTTCGTGTGAGTTTTGCGTTTTCGTGATGCTGCTTCGGGTGATTTATCATGGAGCTGGGAGCGTTGACTTGGTAATTTTAAGCTACGATCATTGCGAGGTAACAATCACGCAGCGTTTGTATGTCTTACCAGCCAGAGTAGCCCAAACATGCGTTGCCAGCTGCCTCATCACTGCTCAGTCCAGCGTTGTATGCAGAATTACAGCTCAGAAGAGGACAGAACTGAGAATGATTTGCCATGCCACGATTCCATATTCCTCAATTTTTCTATCGTTGCTAGTGAATGTTGATGATGGAGGTGAGAACAATGGGGGTGGAAAAGGCATGCCCATACATGTGCATGCTGAGCAGAGGAAACGTCAACGAAACTGGCGCCCACTCACGTCCACCCATCCACTGATGCCGTCTTATTATTGCCTTTTTTAGCCACTAGGTTTTGGGTTCTGGCACTGCAGTGCTGCCGTCACACTGAAGAACTCGACCAGATGGTACAGCTCTATGCCAATGAGAACTGTCCACGATCTATGATTAAACAAAGCATTATGGTACCTATATATATGTTAAAGGCAAGAGCACAATCAGAAATAGGTGCAATAGCCAGAAGAGCATCACACCCACTTTATTCGCTTAATTTCGCTTGATGTTTTTATTTTTATTTGTGAAAGTTAAATATTGCTGAAAGAGAACCTATCATTGGCTCAGTTGAAGAGATTCAGTCAAAATAAAGAATCTCCTGAAGGGCCTCCCAAAAACCTCATCGCAAAACTATCACCAGCCATAATAGCACTGAATGGAGAAGTGTGTGAATGCTGAAGGGGACTACTTTGAAGGTGATAATGTTAAGGAAGACTGTTTTTGCAAGTACAAGATATTGTTGTGCACTCTCATGTTATTCTTTTTTTCAGACTTTGTAGCCTCTTTAAATCATGACATGAGCATCAAAGCTACTACAGTCGAACCCCGCTACAGCGAAACTGACAGGACACGGAAAAAATTTTGTTGTAGTAAAATAAAAAAAATATAGCTGATCTGAGCTAGTAGAACAAATAAATGTTTATTTTCAATATTTAAAAAAATGCCCGCTGCTTCCTATTTTTTTCCAGCAGCGACACGACGTGTTTTTCACCCATGTATAGCGAGGCCATGGTCAAAAGCACACTGAAACAACACCTGAAATCCCCTTAGTGAACGAACCAAACAGTTGCATTAACTCATTAACACCAGCAGCTGCCCGCCATCAAAAGTATCCGACAACGCTGAGATAGAGGCAGGGTATCATGGAGCGGCGCCTTTTGCATTATTCTATACCATTCTTATCATCCATCACTCGCAGCTAGCTGATTTCATTGATAATGCAGACGAAAAGCCACTCTGATTAGTTACCACACTGTCCAAGCACGAACATAAAGTTAAGCATCGGAATCGGAAAAGGCATCGTTCCGAGGTTGCACCCAGTAGCTGCGTGGAGGAAACCATGAACTGAGCTTCAGCTTCGGATTGTCTGCAGCTCAAAAGCAAACCAGTGGCAAAAGCAGGGCTAGAGTGTACTATCAGGGCAGTCTCATTACCACCGCTATCGAGCAATGGCGGCGCCCATGCTTGCTGAACATCCCCGGTCCTTGTGGTGCCAACATGTGCTTTAGACTTTGTTGACGCATTTTCAGGTTCTGAATATGTATCGAAATGTTAAAAGTTGGGTTTACTGATTAGCAATAAGTATCTGAGCCTCGAATCGCATCGTAAAATTTTGTTGAAGCGGTACGATCAAAAAAAAAGTGTTCGTGGTGGCGACAATATTTATGCCTTGACTCCTATGGACTGCTGACGGGGAATAGTGAATTTTTCGTTGAAGAGCGTTCGTTCTAGCGGAGTTTGACTGTACAAGATATTGTCATGATAATAGAATGAAAGTCAATTAAGTCCCAGTTATCAACAAGCCAGTTAAAATAGAGCCGAACGTCTTGGTTCTCTTCTACTAGCTGCAAAAAACAAAACTCGGCTACGCACAAATAGCAAACTGCCTTGCGCAACACACAAGGATCCATTGTATGCTCATGTCAGTATGCTATGCTGGCATCTCAAATGGCACAAGGTATTCTCTGAGGGTGGGTGGAGTAACATCAAAATATGTAGACACTTGGCTGCCATACATGCTAGTACTGCAGTTTAAGAACAATGTTGCAACTTTGTACATCCGACCCACCCTCTGCCGAGTCATCTTCTGGCCTTTATAAAAATCAACGAAGGCAAAGTCTGCAACGACTCTGCCGAAGCCCCACTCAACGGGCTGCCGCACTGAGCTCATGCGCTTATTGAAGTTAACCTCATGGGGACGCAAAGAAGCACCTCCAAAAGGCTTGTAGAGCAGTGGCCGGAGTGGGTAGGTGGGGTCTCCATATATTACATATGTGCGGCCTTGAGTAACTGTTTCCAAGTTGCGGTAGAGGGCAGTCTCCTTTAGGATACCCGCAGAAAAAAAAAAAACTGCTTAACAATACTGAACATTATATGGGATAATCAGCGATGGTATCCTGCTACAGAAACAGTAGACTTGAGCTAGCAGAGAAGAATGAGTGGTTCAACAGTGTTATTAAACTAGTCCCACCAAATTTAGTGTAGTAAAGAGAACTTGCTGAACTGCCAGTTTCAGATTTACTCTGCTAGTTGTGGAGCTATCTTTGGGCTGTACCACCTGCTTGACCGCACACCTGTGCTCCATCATGGTGGTGTGTCCAGTTAACGCTTACAGACACAGGACAGTGAAGAGCATGGCATGGTGAAAAAGAAAAAAAACTGTGACCATGAGACAAAGAGGGAAGCAGCATATATTTTGCTGTGTTTTCAGGATATGACTGAATATGTGGAATTGAAAAGGGTAGAGGGCTGTTGACCTCAAAGTGATTTTTCATGGCAGTTTGACGTTACTGGAAGACAGCAACTAGTCACTTGCTAGCAGCAGATTGGTATTTTTTAAAAAATAAATGTATATAAGGAGAGGTTGATGCCAATGCGTGGCGCCGGCTACTCCTCTTGCACAAAAGTCGACATCGCACATTTAGTAGCAAACACAAGGCTATACAGATAGCCTTGTGCTAAGGCTATACATATAGCCATAGCACAACTTACACGATGAGTGCACATTTTTCAACACTGAGTGTCCACACCACATAGAAATGTGTCCAAACTACATAGAAATGTGTCCGCACCACACCGAGTTTGTAAAAACACAAGTAATCACGCCAATTTTAGAGTTCACACAAAAAGTTAAAGTTCAATAAAATGTCTAAGGTGATTTTGTCACTTAAATACTGAACTGTTTTCAGCAAGGTTTTCCCAAAAATATCGTAGTAAAACACAAAAATACTGCTTGGAGCATACCGCGGTTAACAGTGAAGTACATTTATTTTTTGTTTAGTACTTTTGAGCTATTTCTGATTCCTCCAGAAAGTAAACGACTACACGCGCTGCAGTGGCTTGTAGCTTTCCTTTTGGCCATCATTTGCTTGTAATGCACATTAGCAACAATAAGACAGAAATCTTCCCGTGACCTTGACAGTGATTTGGGCAATTTAGGTGGCACTCAGAACGCAGAGTTCAGTAGCTGCGTTGACTAGTTTTTTATCAATCAATCAATCAAACTTTATTTCAGGAATGAATACATTACATGAATAAAATTCTACAGTACAGAGGAAGTCCCGAAGTTAAAAAACTGTCGGGGGGACTTCCGTTAGAGAATAAGTAAATTGCGATAACAATGCAGCAAGCAGTGAAAAACACTGTGTACGAATTAAACAAAGAATGGTTAAAATTTTATAATAACAAGGCAAGAAAAGTTCTGTGCAACAGCAAGTGGTATAGTGAGTAAAAGAAATACTAAAATTAGGAGTAAGGCACGACGGCAGAGTTTAGAAAACACGTTTTGTGATTAGGTACTCTTTAAACATTTTGCGAAACGAATAGAATGTGGGACATAACTTTATTTCAAGTGGTATGTTGTTCCATACGGATACACCTGTAAATTTAAGAGTTAGTTTTCCATAATTGCTACGCACTTTAGGGAGAAGGAAATTGTGACAGGCTGAAAACCTGGTGTTATTAGTATTGACAAGATGTTGTGTGGATAGCCCTGACACACATAGACCATGATAAATGAGGCGGTACATCAATATAGCTAACTTTAGAGTGAACAAAAGATTAATTGGAAGCACGGAAAAATAAATAAAGAGTGGCGTAGAAGGCGATTGAAATGGAGCGGAGGCGATCAGACGTAGTGCCCGTTTCTGAAGGTGTAGAAGGGGCTCCAGGTGACTGGCATATGTATTACCCCAGGATGAAATGCAATAGGAAAGATGGCTATGAATATATGCATAGTATAATGATAAAATAATGCGTGACTGAAAATAAGGGCGGGCTTTAATGAGAACATGAATGCCAAAAGAAGCTTTTTTTAATATTGAGAGTACATGATAGTTATATTTCAAATGCTTGTCTAGTATTACGCCTAAGAACTTCACATGATCCGATACGGAAATAATATGGTTGTTAAGAGATACGGAAACTGGTGAGGGAAATGTGTTCTGTGCGGATGAAAACACCACAAATGTAGTTTTAGAGGGATTCATATAAAGATGATTGTTAACACACCATTGATAAATATTACAGAGATCGGAGTTTAAGCTACTTTCAAGTTCAGCAGTTGTTTTCTGGGATGTAAAAATAGTAGTGTCATCGGCGTAAAGAAGACAGTTAGTATGATTAAGGGAACTAGGTAGGTCGTTAATAAAAAGTAGGAATAGAAGAGGGCCTAAGATTGAACCTTGAGGGACGCCCATGGTAACTGGCTTAGCAGATGACGCAATGTTATTGACATAACTACCTGTGAGCGATTTGTTAAGTAATTGCGAATGAACTGCAAAGCGGGACCCACAATTCCGAAAGATTCAAGTTTACACAGAAGGATCCGGTGGTTAATTGTGTCGAAAGCCTTCGTGAGATCAATAAAAACTGCCCCAGTAAGTAATCCATTGTCTATGGCTTGTTTAATTCGGTCAGTAAAGCTGAGCAAGGCGAGCTCTGTCGAGTAGTCAGGTCGAAAACCAAATTGGTGGGGAGAGAGTAGGTTAAATTTAAGCAGATAGCACATCAAACGCAAGTAAAAAAGCTTTTTAATTACTTTGCTAAAGAAAGGAAGTACACAAATCGGACGGTAATTATTAGTTGACAAACGATCGCCCTTTTTGAAAACAGGTGTTATCTTTCCTACCTTTAAAGCATCAGGAAATGCACCTGCTTTGAACAATTTGTTAATTATTTCAGCTAAAATAGGAGACAGTTCACGTGCCACGAGCTTTATCTTAGACGGGTGAATGGAATCTAAGCCTGGCCCTTTGGTTTTAAGAGATGACATGATTTGAAAGACTTCGTCTGCAGATGTAGGACGTAAATAAAAAGACTGAGGTGAACGAGATAGAATGGGAAAATGAAGGTCAACTAGTGAATCGGGGGAATTTGATGCAAAAGTATCACTGAAAGCATTAGCGATATCGAGTGACATGATGTTCATTGCAGTGAGGCATGCTAATGCTCTGTGATAGAAACTTTCAAACCAAAGAAACTATTTTGGATGTGTTCGCTTACTCCAGTGTGTGGAGAGCGTTAACTACACTGCATACTAATGAAAGCAAAAATGTCTCAAAACATGTTAGTGCACTCTTATGCCACATACCAAGAAATCAAAAAATGTCACTTGCAGGACCTCCAAAATTGTGTCACTGCTCCTTTAACACACCTTGTCAAATGTCAAGGGCAAGAAGTGGTTGGAGCAGAATAAGCCAATAAAAGATGGAAAATTTTGACAGCTTTAAGCCTAGTGAGGAAGTTACATTTCTAGTTGAACGTTTGTCTTTGCAAGGTTGGTAATAACTAGGGGCGTGCATAGTGAAATGTAGAATTGAACAAATACACATTGAATAGTGATGATACCTAATTCATGCCTAATTGAATAGAGTACTATTCAAATAGTAGTTGAACAGAAAGGCACCCATTTCCAAGGCAATTGTAGAGTGCCACAACACATAATTCCAAGCAAATATTCACACTTTAATGAATTAACATCGCCATAATATTTGACCACTAAAATATACCATTATGTAACTGAGTGTTTACATACAGCAGTATACAGCCTTTGAAGTATTTTTTTCATTTGTATGATGAACATAGAAGTTACACAAATATTAAAGGAGGTACTTTGCCACCAGCTCTTGAATAACATTCCTTATGATGAATCTTATGGTAATGAATTGAGGTTACACTTTCTTCAGCAAGGCTGGAGTTCAAAGCAAAAATTTGTTATTGCGGTGATGACTGAAGTCTTTGTAGTCCCGTAAAAGTGTGAAATTAATGTATCTTCACAATTCAATCATTTAAATAAAAGTTTTGGTCTTTTGCTCTTCTATAGCTTTGTTGCTTTGAGATTTTTCCATTGGTTATTTGCAATTATTTTAGTTTGAATAAACTCCTACTATTCATCCGATTAAAACACCAAATCAAACAAAACACTGTTTAGTTCTTCATTTAGAATTTTTGAATAGTCAAACACCCTTATAATAAAAAATAAGGGCAGACACAAATGGACAAACGGGTACATATGTGCCGTCTGAAGTAAAGGTGTCTGTTGGAGCTGGTACATCATAATTTCATGATGAATTGACTTGCCAAAACAGAAGTGTTAAGCATCAAGTGGGTACAATTATACGAAGTAGCATGCTTTTGAAATTAGCCTACATGAATTTTCTATCACAGAGGTGCATGCTACCTTGCCAGGACATGCCAATGTGTTTGAAGCGAAATGTTTCATTACCAACATAGTATTCCATAGGGCATTTCAGTTAGTCTGGTACCTTTGCAGGAGAAACTGGAGGAAAATTCACATACCAGCATCACGACGACGGCCTGGAAATGGGCCATCCAACTGACAGGTTATGCCTTTTGCGCACATCAATGCCTGAAACTTCAAAGCATGATAGCGTTTGTGCCCAGAAAAATAGTCTTCTTGTCTAGTTTATGGTCGACAAATTCGTCTAGCTGTTCCGTCAATAAATCCCCAGCAATTCTTCAATGGGGCACCTTTCCTGTGCACAGCCTGAAAAATGAAATGGCAGCTGCGAAAAGCAAACACATAGCACGAAGTTTCAAGACCGAAATATAGCACGACGTTCCAAGATTGAAATAAGTATAAGCTAAACTTTTCGCAGTAAACGAAGCTGCTTAAGGTGTAGTAGCTCTACCTGACAGGACGTGTGTTTGGCACTAACTTGATGTTTAGCATCACTGCAACAGGAATTCAGATCTCTCTCCCACAGAAGAAACACCTTCAGTGACACATACATGAATTTTTGCTTATCACATTTTCAATGATAAGTGGTTCATGTGAATCTGTAATAATTATTCATTGATAGTAATTGCTAACACCTTTTATGCTGGTAGTTGGCATCAGGTACTGCGTCTGTTGAGGTAATGGAGTAAACTGCATGCAATAGTAGGTTGCTGACAAAGAACAGCCAGTTATATAGAGCAATGGTGCTAACCTTGAAAGGCAGGCTGCTCATCGACACAACACTGATATTTTTTAGTTTGAATGGGACTCGTTTTTCTGTGAACACTGATTAAACAAAGCTGCAAATAAAGTTTGAAATTGTCTCGTTGGACAGAAAAGTCTGAGAAATATGTCAAATGGCATTGGTACAGCAAGAAAGAAAACTGATCTATAAGGCATTGTTACAGTACAGTTGTTCTGACACTGACTACATCATGAGGTTTTTCTTGGGGCAGTAATGATAATGAGGAGGCAAAATAATGAAGGAGTAGGTGTCTGGTTCACAGAAATAACTGCTTTACAGTGTTGGGAATAAAGGGGATGTCTTCTGTGCTTTTTTCTTTGAAGCACGCTAGGAAATATTAATGGAATCGACAACAAATTCACGTATTAAATTGATGCGGCAAACTATTACTTAGAAGATGAAGTTGCTACGACATTGGTGGGGTTGAGGGGCGATTTAGTGTGCCTGGTGTGCTATGAATATAGAAAGCCAGAGCCTTATTTTCCCTTCATAATGACTAATTAGATTTGATTGATTTAATGTCCCAAAACCACCATATGATTATGAGAGACGCCGTAGTGGAGGGCTCCGGAAATTTCGACCACCTGGGGTTCTTTAACGTGCGCCCAAATCTGAGCACACGGGCCTACAACATTTCCGCCTCCATCGGAAATGCAGCCGCCGCAGCCGGAATTCAATCCCGCGACCTGCGTGCGGGTCAGCAGCCTCGTACCTTAGCCACTAGACCACCACGGCGGGGCACGAATTACATTTAATGACCTCTACCGAAACGCAGAGATGTAGTGCGGCGAAGCATAAACATAGCGCTAAAGGCAGTCATGCAGTGAAACAGCAACAGCACGCCTTCTTACCTGAGAAAACATCTCCAGTGATTGCAGATTAAGCCACTTGTGCACTGTAAGGTCCGCAAGGAGGTGCGCGAAGTAGTAATCTATGTGGGCTAACACTTTAGACACCACACTTGATATTACCGAGCTGTGGCGCCTAAAGAAGAGCTCCAGCTCACAGAGACGATTAGGGTAGGCTAGACGCCGCAACGTCATGCACAGCGCCTCGCGACCAGACACTCGAACACGTTGAGTGCTCACTACCTCTTCGGGAATCAGCAAGATTTTCCATCAAATCTTCCAGGTCTCCTTTTTGGAACCTGAACGAGCGGTAGAATGTAGTAAAGTCCATGCTGTCCAAATCAAGAAGTCCGTTTATCTGGAGGTCACGGCGCGGTGCAGTTCGGAGCAAATACATATTTTCGATTTCGTTCCATCGCAAAGTTCGCAGGAGCAGTTGGTCGTGAAATACGCTGTGCGGCATCGTTCATGCAGACACGACAACAGCAAATCACCGACACTTCAACGGGATCAATGGATCGCTGCGACCGATGCCACAAAGGAGCACACGAAAAGTAGGCATGAGTCGCATGACGCTTATGTTAGCAACTCATGATGCCGATTCTGATGCCGATCACCGTGATGCTGATGTTTTCTTCATAGTTAGGTTTAAATCATAGCACAAATAAAGAAAACAAACATAAAGTCCCGTTTTGTAACGAAAAAGTTTATTGGCATCGTCCAATGTTTTTTTTTTATTTTCAAACTTAGTCAGTGATTGCGAAGACTTTCTACTTTGCGCATACGCACATGCGGCGGCCACAGCCGCGAAGGCGTCGCCTGCGTTTTTAGATGCGGAGCATCTAATACTCGACGCTTGTAGTGCGGCGCCGTCCGCAAGCTTCCTCCTCCTCCTTCCACCATCTGTGCATCCCTTCCTCCTCTACACACCGCGCGCGCTTCACTCCTCCACCACCTGTGCAGCCTTCCTCCTCTACACACCGCGTGCGCTTCTCCTCTTCACGAACATTCGCTAGGTGTATAATGTAGCGCGCATGCGCCGTCACGCTTCGAGAACATCGGCAGCTGACGCACGCGCATGCGCCGTCGCGCTTCGAGAACATCGGCAGCTGACGCGCGCGCATGCGCCGTTGCGCTTCTCCCCCTTCTCGAACATTCGACAGCTGACGCGCGCATGCAACCGTCACCCACCATCTGTGCCACGCGCGCTTCTCCCCTTCGAGAACATTCTACAATTCTCCTGATTCTCCAGTGGACGCGCATGCGCCGTCGCGCTTCGAGAACATTCAACAGCTGACAGTGCATGCGCCCGTCGCGCTGTATGTATACTCAAGGTCGGCGCCTCGCTCGCTCAGTTGCCGCTCGTCGGTTGGTTTGTACGGCGCGTCCGACGTTCAGGGTCGCGGTGAAATGAATGCCAACGAATCCACAAACACAATGATCGACGTCCCTTCGACCAGCGCCACCCTTTCGCATACGTGTGTACGTGTTCACTCATTTAACACCCCCTCCTACAACCACGTTAACCAATTTAGCCGTCGACCCAAGTAAGTCGCAATTTAACACCCCATTTCACAACCACGTTAACCAATTTAGCCATCGACCCAAGTAAGTCGCACTTTAACACCCCGTTAACCAATTATATGCTCCGCATCCTCCTCAGTGTTCCCCCGAGGGAAGCTGCGGGCAATCTTTTTTGGGCGTATTTTGGGCGGCACGGGCTAAAAGTGCAAAAGGCTCGTTTCAACGCTATCCGGCTTTACGACCTCCGCCAACCCGGTATACGCAAAAACGTACCGGAGTGCCGGACAGACTAAAATCCTCTATAGGTGGGCGCTGCGGATGGGGTTGATTGTTTTAAATACCCGATGCTGTTAAGAGTAGACAAGCAGCCAAATGTACAGACAGACCAAAACTTTTGCGTCGAAAGTCCCCAAAAATGGCTATCGTCTTTAAAATGCACATGATGCAGGCGAAGAAACAGGGAGCGTTGCATGAGACGCTGCGGCGCGTCTCCCGCCAACACGGGAGCTCCGAACAGCACGTGCGCTCTAAACGAACGCTAGAGCCAGACCCTCCATTTGCTTGATTCACCCACAAGAGTTCTTTCTTCATTATAGGAAAATAAAAAAATGCAGATCCGATCGCAGCGACAAAAGTCCCCTCTAGGTAATTTTAGGAAACTATATGCCTTATTCCTCTTGTTATTCGAGCACCTCGCTGACGATATCAACTCAGACAAAACCAAATGTAGCGTAGCCACCCGTAGCAAATTGCGCGTGTGCTCTCGCCAATGTGGTCTTCTTCTTCTTGTTCCCTTAGCGTCTTGATGATGATATCAAGTGCGCTGCCCTTCAGGAGCCCGGGATGTCGTATGCGTTCCTCGCGTGGTATAACGCAGGCAGAACACCGTATAAGATATCAAGAAAGGAAGAAGATGAATCAAGTGATATATAGAAAGAAAAAGACAGATAGAACATTACAAAAAATAGAAACAAATAGAGAAAAAGAACAACCAGAAATACAGAAAGAAAGAAAGAAAGAAAGAAAGAAAGAAAGAAAGAAAGAAAGAAAGAAAGAAAGAAAGAAAGAAAGAAAGATGAAGAAGGAAGCCACATTATATACCTGCAGGCCTCACACCAATATAGCCCCATATTGCTATAGTGTAATCTGCATGATCTGGGCGTTTGCGCTACTTGAAATGTCAAGAACATTTGGAATTTCGGGATAACAGACTTTGTCGAAGCCCAGAACGTTTTGTATTTTCACACGACAACAGCATTGTTTAGCGCCTGACCTAACATTTATCATCCGTAAGTATAATTCATGGTATAGGTGTTCTTCACCGGGGCGTCAACAAAACCGGGGAAGAAGCAATAAGCTTCCTAGTTTTGGTCAATACCTTTGTCCTTTATTTCTACGAGTGAAGCTCCTTAAGGCTGATGCTTGTCCGTTCTCCGGCGTTGGCGTGCGCCGCAGCCACCACTGACAATGGCAATGATGCTGACGACGATGAAGAGCAAGCGCGTTGCAGACCACACACTCTATTTCCACCACCACAGCACAGCACATCCGAGGTACCCACTGTATGCCACGACGATGAAGATGACGCTGAAGTTGATGACGCAGATTATTACAAATCACGGGATTCCGCAGTAGATGACGCCTCGGTAGGCTCTGCGATGCAATACGTATGACTTGAAACAACGTGCAACGCCAGAGGAATGTGCCCAGACCTCGTATTTGCTAACTTAAAGCTGGATCAGGTACCACAATCCAGCGATAATGAAGGCAAAACGAAATTCACTACTCTACACAACACACCAGATATGACCATTAACATTTTATATAACTGTACCCCCCCTCCCCCCGCTTGGCACTCATTTACACGCGTGAGTGGTCAATGTCACGGGTGATTTACGGTATCATCAAGCGGTCCCACTGCTTTACCCACTCATCATCATTCCCTTTGTGGAATGATGATGAGTCGGCGAAGCAGTTTTTTTGCGAATCATGACCATCCACAATATATACCTGACCTCACACAATAGGTTAGAGAATATGCACATGCTTTTCGCAGAATCAGAGGAGGGTTTCCTTAATGAAAGTAATATAAATCAGAAACATGAAAGTTCTCTTTTGTTATGAACTATCGCTTCGTATACTTTGTAATTAATTAACACTATGAGATGTTTCCGCATTGAATTTCGAAGCACTGCATTCGTTTCATTTGAAACAGCGCACATAGAAGCTGATATGAACATAACAAAATTATAACGTGTCTTTAGAGCATGCAGAGAGAGAGAATAAAATGAAGGAAAGGCAGGGAGGTTAACCAGAAAATGGAGCATCCGGTTTGCTACCCTGCACTAGGGGAAGGGGGAATGGGGAAGAAAGATTGGAAAGAAAGCGAAGAGGGAAATAGACGCGCGCAAAAAAAAAGGGGGGGGGGGGGAGCTGGGTTGCTACAGTCTATACAATAGGCCGCTGCCACGCAAAAAGTTCAGTAAGGCCTTCACTGATTTTCTGTGAGCACACAAATCATGTCGTCTTTCCAGCACTGATTGTTCAGGCAAAGGTCTGTCGTCAAGGCGAGCTAACGCAGCAGCTAGTTGCCGTCTTTGCACGCTGTAATAAGGGCAGTGACAGAGAACGTGCTCTGTAGTTTCATCGCTGCCGCAATGACCGCAAGCAGCACTGTGTTCCATGCCGATTCGGAAGGCGAAAGCCTTGGTGAAGGCGACACCAAGCCATAGTCGGCAAAGCACCGTTGTCTCGAGTCGACAGAGTCCAGACGGAGGCCGGAGTCGACGAGACGCGTCCAGTCTATGCAGTCGCGTGTGCCGTAAGCACTCAGCATTCCACAGGGATTTTAATTCTGCATTAGCGATTTTTCGGATGGTCATTGCAGCATCAGTCCTTGAAAATGGTATGGATCACCGTCTTCACCATCTTCGTGTGCTGCTCGGGCAGCTGCATCGGCATGTTCGTTGCCCAATATGCCGCAGTGACTTGGAAGCCACTGAAACGTGATTCTGTGTCCTTCGTCGAAGAGGTGGTGAAGCAGCTCTCTAATTTCCAGCACTAGTTGTTGATAAGGTCCCCAACGCAAGGCGAATATCAAACACTGTAGTGCTGCCTTAGAGTCCGTGAACACGCTCCATTTCTTGGCTTCTTGGTGTTTAATGACTTGAATTGCGCTACGTAGAGCAGCAAGTTCCGCAGCTGTCGATGACGTCTGGTGGGATAAACGAAACTTCACCGTTGTCGCTGTTGCAGGAAAGATCACCGACCCTGCAGACCCATCCACTTTAGTTGAAGCGTCAGTATATAGATGAGTATGCTCACTGTGTTTCTCATATAACAAGAGAAGAGAAAGCTGCTTTAGCGCTGGAGACGAGAGCGGGGCTTTTGACCCTATGCCTGGAACCGTGAGTTCAACATGTGCATAGGTCATAGTCCATGGGGGAGTTGAAATCCTCGATGAAGTTGTATATCCCGTAGGAATGCGTGTGCGATATGACAAGACTGTCTGGCAAAATGAGGCACGAGGTCGTGCTTCTGGCAATGAAGCTAGATGATGGGCAGGGGCACGAGTAAGATACCTCACGTGTGCTCTGAGCACTTCCATCATAATATGCGTCTTTAGCGGGTAGTCATTAGCGATCTCGATTGTCTCAGCTGTTGATGAACATCGCGGTAGCCCCAGACAAACTCGCAGAGTTATAGCCTGGATGCTTTCGAGAGTCCGAATGTTGGTTCTACGGGTGTTGGTCAACACAGGCAAACTGTAGCGCAAATAGCCAAGAAAAAGCGTCTTGTACAATTGCATCATTGCATGTACTGAAGTTCCCCAGGTTTTTCCTCCGAGATACTTGAATAAGTTAGCAATTTCTGTCAGCCTCTTCATCAAGTGGGCCACATGTGGGCCCCAGCAGAGGTCTCTATCAATGAATACGCCTAGAAATCTGTGCGTCCTGACATATGGTATGACTTGGCCATCGATTGATATAGCGTATGGTCTCATTGGTTTTCGACTAAAAGCAATCAATGCGCATTTCGCTGGCGAGATTTTCAGACCCTGGTTCTTGAGGTACATTGATACCAACGTCACAGCTTTCTGAAGTCTTGCGCGTACCTGAGGTCTTGTCACGCCAGATGCCCAGACGCAGATGTCGTCAGCGTACATGGATAACTGGCCACACTTGGTAGTCGTTCTACAAGACCAATGAGAACGAGGTTGAAGAGGGTTGGACTCAAGACGCCACCTTGCGGGACTCCATGATGCGTTGGGTGTTGGGAGGTTGGACCATCTGCAGTGTTCACAAATAAGGCCCGCCCTTTTAAATAACTGCGTGTCCAACAATACAGTTGCCCGCCTAGGCCCATTGGCTCAATGGCTTCGAGGATGGCGTCATGTAGAACGTTGTCGTATGCTCCTTTTACGTCAAAGAACATGGCAGCAGATAGTCGTTTACATGCCTTTTGTTGCTACATATGTGACGAGATCTATAACATTGTCGATCGAACATCAGTGACGGCGAAAACCAGCCACGGCGTTCGGATATATCTCATAGTATTCCAGGTACCATTCAAGCCTGGCCAAGATCATTTTCTCCATTACCTTTCCTACGCAACTTGAGAGTGCGATTGGTCGGTAAGAGGCAATGTCCAGGGGAGATCTGCCAGGCTTAAGAATCGGTACCAAGCGGCTAATCTTCCAATCTTGCGGAACGACGCCAGCTTACCAGGAATCGTTGAAGATGTTAAGGAGTGCTTCTCGTGCCCGTTTACCAAGGTTGCACAGCATCCTGTATGAGATGTCATCCGGGCCAGTTGACGACGACTTATTACATAAGACGAGCGCCGCATCGAGCTCCTGTGGTGTAAATGGTAGATCCATGCGCGGGTCCCGTGAGTGAGGGATATGATTCACTGTATGTAGGCTTGTGTAAATTGTCTGGCCCACGGTCATGGCGCAGAAATCTTCTGCTACCTCAATTTCGTGCCGGCGATGAAAAAGTGCAAGGGCTTTGAAGGGAAAACGCTGCTCTGGAACAGAACGTAGGCCTCGCACTATTCTCCATATCTGAGACAGTGGTTTATGAGGATCTAGCGACGCACAAAATTTCCTTCATCGTTGGGTGTCTAATTTGTCCAGGCGCCGTTGTATCTTCTTTTGGATGCGCCGGGCTGTTCGTAGATCGTCTGTGGAATTGGTGCGTCGGTATCGTCTTTCGGCACGACGGCGGATCGCACGAAGTCACTCCAGCTCGAGGTCAAATTCAGAGTACTTTGAAGAGCATATTATTGTGCGCATAGCCGCATGTGCAGTTTCCTTAATAGCTTGCTGAAGTCCATTGGACAGGCCTTCTTCACAAGCATCCTCAAGTTGGGTTTTGAACACACTCCAATCTATTCTTTGTGTTGTGGTAGAGGAGTACGTGTTCGAAACACCTTTAATCTTCAGGTAAGTGGGAATGTGGTCGCTTCCGTGTGTTTCAATGTCCAAAAACCACTTTACCTGTGTAGCAAATCGGCGTGAAACAAAGGACAAATCAAGGCAGCTGCTATATGTAGTGCCTCGCAAAAACATAGGACTCGCGTCATTCAGAAGGACGAGACCATGGCTGGAAACCAATGATGCTAGACGTCGTCCCGTTGAATTAAGCCTTGAGCTTCCCCAGATGGGATGATGCGCATTGAAATCCCTGGTGATAACCCACGGACCTGGATGTGCCCTTAATATACCGTCTAGTTTGTTGGCGTCGAATTTACTTGACGGGGATATATACACACCTAGAAGTGCGAATGTCACCTTTCCTTTTTTAACAGACAAGCACACATACTGATTGCCGTCGTGTGGTTGCACTGGCTGGACGACGTAAGTAAGCTCCCGGCGAATAAATACAACAACCTTGCTACTTTCGATGTCACTTAAGGAGAAAAATGACTCGTAGCCGGATAATGTGATTAGGTGCGATAATTTCGGTTCACATATAATCATGACAGGAAATCGGTACAGATGAACGAACTGGCGAAAATCAGATATGCGAGATCTCAGACCTCTTGCGTTCCACTGAAAAATCGACGCTTCTCGGACCTCCTGTCGGAACGACTTGTGATTGTCGGCCATGGCTTTACTGGAGGCTTGCAAGGACTGGACTCAACGCGTCCAGCACCTGTAGGCCGCTCCTAGCAGTTGGCGTATCGATGCTCGTCAGAAGACTTCTGATGACACTCACAATGGATCGCAGCATAGGAATAATTTGACGATCGGCTGTTGGAGCCTCGTCATCAGCAGCATTGGCTTTCACTGGGAGCAGAGAGCGGGAAGCCTGCTCGGAAGGCCGTGCGTTCGCAAGCACCGGCCAGTCTTCAGAGGAGAGAGGCTTCGCCAGTGGAGGTATTCTTGTACTCTCTGGCTTTACTGGATGTTGATGGTGGTGTAGACCGAAGTGGTGTATGAATATCACCATGACTGGAGCGCTTCCGTCGGTGGCGACGTCGACGCCGGATTTTCTGTGAAGCTTCTCTATGGGTGGAGTTATCCCTGACCATTTCTTTCAGGATACCCATTTCTTTCTTAAGTCTTGGGCATTCCTTAGACGTGGCTTCATGCGTACCTCGACAATTGCCGCACCTGTAAGTTGTTGCACAACAGGTGTCTACCGTGTG
The DNA here is from genome assembly GCF_013339725.1 of Rhipicephalus microplus. Taxonomy (NCBI): domain Eukaryota; kingdom Metazoa; phylum Arthropoda; class Arachnida; order Ixodida; family Ixodidae; genus Rhipicephalus; species Rhipicephalus microplus. The sequence continues at coordinate 41,334,657 of NC_051170.1, forward strand.
CGCCTCCGCGCACCGGGGGCATACGGTAGAGTTCACACAGACGCCCTTGACATGGCCGATCTTGAAACACTTGTGGCACTGAAGCGGCTTTGGGACAAAATGCCGTACCACATGCCGGAAATGTCCCACCTTGACGTGCGTAGGGATTGAGTCGCCCTTAAAGACTATCTTAACGCAGCGGCTGTTCCCGAGGCGGCTTATATGCTTAATGACCACTCCTTCGTACGCCGGTTTTATGAGAATGGGTAGATCCGTGTTTGGGATTGCCATGTCAATGTCGTAAATGACACCTGCAGTGCAGGTCCCAGTCATTGGTACGACCGCTCGTACTTTGACATCTCCAAATTCTGTCATCATTCGAAGCTTCTCCAGCGTGTCTGCATGTGTTGTGTCAACAGCTAAAACGTTCTTACGTGTGTTTAGCCGGACCTCTTTGATTTCATTCTGTGCTATTCCCTCAAGAACAGCGGAAATAGCTTGCCTGTTCAATTTGCGAAGGCTGACGGAAGGATCCACGGACATGAAAAGAATGGTATGCGGCCAGCGTTCACTCCTTGCCTTCACGGTTGACGTGCTTGCTGGTGATGACGTCTTGATGAGCCTCCTTTTGGCCTTGCGGCTCATCACAGACACGAAGCTGCCATCTGATGAGTCGTCGCCGTCGACTGAGTAGATGTCCGTGTCTTCACTGGAGCTGCACCAAGAGCCTCGTTTGCTTACGGAGCTTACAAATGTTGAGCTGTAGCCAGACGGGCCAGCAGTTGGTTCTTCGTCCATGGGCACGAGAGCAGGAGCATCTCTTGAGCCGTCGCTGGTGATGGACCATGAGCCTTGAGTCACAGAAGAGCTTGAGGGCACCGACATTTGACCGCGAGGGCCTGTATAAGTCGCCACTGCCATCGCCACAAGGCGGGACGCAGAGAGCGTCCCAGGAATTGTGGAAAATATAACGAAAAACAGTTAGTAGTGACAGACGCGTTCTATCACTAAGAGCATGCAGTTGAACGATGACCTCTACGGGACACATGCATGCACTTGGGGTTCGTCTACGCATGCAATACAGTGAAAAAAAAAAAGAAGCTACTTCGGATACAAGTTCTTATTCAACTCTTCATGAGCCGTGCTTACAATCAGAAGAATAGAATATAACGCGAGTTTGAACAGTTCCATGATGACATTTTTAAAAGCGAGAAACGCAAGAAAAATGATCTCATTTCTGCTTTCCAATTTTCGTTTTCGCTTCAAAAATATATACCACACATTGTGTATTATATATTTTAATGAAGAGCTGGAGGTTTTGGCTTGGCTTTTCGCTTGATGTGTAACATATACCATAACATATACCGCCACACACGAGCACACTACACGATTGAGAAAGTTTCCTTCAAGCTTACGACCCTCAAGAAAGCCGACAGCACTTTCGTGGAGCGTAACACACTGGTGCTGCTTTGGAACAGATCCAGAATGCGTCGCGACTTCGCGAGTGTGTCGCAAAGCCATGTTCGAGTCCCATTGGAGATTTAAGTCTGCCTTAGGAGTCTCTCACTAAAGCGTACATCCTGCGTTCACGAGGGCATCATAGTACGCTTGAAATGACGTATAGAAAAAAAAACAGCAGTGTTAAAGAAGCATCCTCGCCCCGCCGTGGTGGTCTATAGTGGCCAAGGTACTCGGCTGCTGACCCGCAAGTCGCGGGATCAAATCCCGGCTGCGGCGACTGTATTTTCAATGGAGGCGGAAATGTTGTAGGCCCGTTTGCTCAGATTGGGTGCACGTCAAGGAACCCCAGGTGGTCAAAGTTTCCGGAGCCCTCCACTACGGCATCTCTCATAATCATATGGTGGTTTTGGGACGTTAAACCGCACATATCAATCAATCAAAGAAGCATCCTCGCCTTGTTTCGATCTTGAAATGCGCGCATCCACGTAGAAAATCGCCCTTCGCCATGCAGGGTGGGGTCTCGCTTCTTTTCAGATTCGATAATGAAGGGGCGGTTGACCGATAATCGCGGCAACGCTCCCGTGTGAGCCTTCATTTCAAATGCGCGACACTCCCGTGCGTGCAAGAAAAGGTGCGTCCTTTGCGGCCCACTGGAGGCACCTAATGAATTTCATATCTTCTTACGGCCATTGCCGGTGACCACTGTGGACGTTTCTTGAACAGGGGCCCTCGTAGTCCCAATGAATAGAAAAGCGATGAGCTGCAGGGTTTGGTAGTTTTTGTTTGCCCATTGAAAAGAACCGCGTGCGCACTTAGCGCAGCTGGAGTCAGTGGTGTGAAAGGTGAGAAGAGCTCAGACATTTATGAACGCCAGAGTAGATATGTTATTTACGCCTGACGTTAAGTGTGCGCATCACATACACATAAACATTTGCCACATAATGCAGGAGGAGTTGTGGGTTTCGGGAAGTAACTGTCTCATCCATTTCTATTTCAGCTGATTTTTACCTTAGAAGTGTGGCAGCTTTTTACCGTTCGTCATGCTTTTTACCGTTCATTTGAAGCTGCCGATAGCGTGCCTTATCTTTTCCTCGTCTTGGCTTCCGAGATAAACGCACGGACGTTGAAGCGCCCCCCAAACGCAGCCTCGTTTTTTTTAGATAAAGTTGGTAATCTGTTAATTAAACGATCAGAAGAGAAGCGTTGGCGACGCGGCAATTTGATTTTGCTAGCTGCATGCCGACTAGGGCAATTGTGTCTGTAATAGGAGTAGGCGTTCGATGTAAAATTTCAATTTGATAGATGGCGTCGAATTGATGTAATGTAGACTTATGGTAAATTTTTTTAGGAGCGAAGCTCCTTGAGGTGTAAATCAGTCTCTTGTCATTCGATGTAGCCACCCCTAGTACTCGGAGTGCTCACCAGGTGGCACTACGGCGCTCGCTCCACTGCGGTGCGTAGGAGATGCCTGTTTTAATGCGATAGGAGACGGACGCATGGATGCACAGACAGACAGACAGACAGACAGACAGACAGACAGACAGACAGACAGACAGACAGACAGACAGACAGACAGACAGACAGACGAACGGACGGACGGACGGAGAGCATTCACTTCGTGGATATGGTGTAATTTTTTAAGCTCATGCAGGTCACAGAGGGAACAAAAGCAATGAAAAATACCAAGCTTATACTTCATGGCTATATCATTCGATATGTAGGTTCAGCCACAATAGTAGTCTTCCTCTATACGTACACTTTACATCTGTAAACAGGGCTGAAGATACACAGTTGCGTCTGTGGTATACGGCTCAATTGGAACGCAATCATTCTGTATCATTATCAGTGCGCTTGAAATTTGCTTGACTGGGGACTCCTGGCTAGCCAATCATAGCTGGGAGATTGTGAATTAGGATTCAGAATAATCGATTGCCTCAGGCCGTCGAAGCTTTGAAAAATTGCTAAACAATGGCTTTTTACTAGATGAAATAAACAAAGCTATTTCTGCAACTGTTCAACCACAGTGTTAATTTCCGCAATTAACCCTGTCCTAATGAAAAAACGCTTCACACTCAGCATGGACTTAAAAGAACACAAGCTTTTTCTTCTTTGTAAACAGACATACCACTCGATTCATTATGCGCGCGATGAATTAATTGGTTTTGTTCATCATTGCCATGCATAAACAAACCCAGACCAACATTGATCACTAGTTGAAAAAGCACTTGTTTTATCTCCGACAGCGCCAGGTCACGTTCTCAGGCTGCCAAACATAAAGACTGAAGGATCTCATCTCCCGATATCTTTTCAATCGCTTTTAAAATTAAAATAGCCGTTACTCCAGGGCCATCATTGCTGGCGAGTGCTCCTGTAGGTTCGTCGCCACGCCGGGTCCCACACTGCAGCGATATACATAAAAGGTCGTCGTTAACGAGCAGGTAGCGCCTTCTGAGACGTCTCCGCGGCGTAGATACAAGTGAGAAGCCGGAGAGATAGCAAAGAGGCTTGGAAGAGAGACGGAGAATTAGTAGTTGAAAGAACGCCAACTGAGTCTATTCTGCGGCTGCGGCAATTTCCAAAATACCTAAGCGGGGGTCTCCTCTTTCCCCCGCCTCGAGAGCCCCGTGCTTTCCCTCTCCCCGCTTCCTCGCCGCCAATTTCATAGGCTACTCCAGCGCGTAGGGCCATCTGTCATTTCCATAGTTTGGGGCATAGGTATTTACACGGGTGCACATATCGTTACCCACACACGCACAGAGGAAGAGCGAGTGCGGCGCCCGAACGACGTCGCGTCTCGCGAGGGGAGACGAAGGGGCCGACCAGCGGCGGGTAGTAGCAAAATATACGGAGGAACGGAAGGTGGCTACTGTTCGGTCAGGGTTAAAATCGTGAACTGCCCGAGGCAATGCGCGCTGGCTCTTTATTTCTTGGCTTCTCTGTCTCTCGTCTCGCCGCAACTGGGAGTCTCGCTTATAGCCTACGTATCCGCGCTTCATGCCTCTTGTACCGATCCCCTGCGCGTCGCCGAACGCTTCAGACGTGCCTGGAAGCTACGTGCTCGGCATGCAGCAGCGTCGTGAAGCCTTCGCGGCTCGCCTCCCTCCTCGCTTGATTCCTTTCTTCCTGTCCCGCGTCCTCCGCGAGAAGTTCGATTCGCTTTCGGTGATTGGGGCGTATGTGTGTGAGGAAGGGGGGGGGGGGGGGGCTGCTCTCCGATAAATTCAGCGTTTCTGCCCTTCTGACCTCGCCCTCACTCTCCTTCTCGCACACGCAGCGCACACTGGTATATTGCTTGCTATGCACTCGAACATGACATAATGCAATTTCCATGCCCGCAAGAGACACTTTTGCTCGAGAACGAAGTCCGTTCGTCGTTGGGCGTAATTCCCTCTGCCCGTGCAGTAAGCTTTTATCGGGCGTGCAGCGCTGTTTGGGGAACAAGCGTGTTGTGTCAATCCTTGGACAGGCAGATAAGCGCCATTGCTCTCTCTTACTTCCCTCATGGAGCCTGATATTGTTACGGGGCGTGTTATTGATTGCCGTATGTTATTTATTTCTTCCCGTCGTTGATGGAAGGGTGGTGCACCGGCGCTGACAGTATCACGAGACCGCCTGCGTAGCTGCAGATAAGCGTTGAATGAACGAGTGGGACGGCTACGCTGGTCGTTCTTTACTGCTTCACGCCGGGCACGTAGCGATAAAAAAGCAACCCAGTCCGTTGGGTTAGCCAGTATTTTAATTAGGACACATTCAAGCTCTGTCTGTGATAGTTAATAAGGCTTTTCATCTCTTAGTTTATTTCAGAACGTGCGCTGAGGATACGAAAGATAATTAAGATTTTTGTTCTTGCTCTCACTACGTATGCAAAGGACATGTACCGTACAGTGTTTCAGCAACTGTTTTGTAACAAAATTTGTGCTCAATTGTGTGGTCTCTTTCGTTCATTGCTCTTGCTTAATAAAAAAAGCAAATATAACAAAACATGTACAGAAAATCATGACACTTAATGTTGCATGCGACGTGCATTTTGAGACAATAAAAAGGACAGCACATTTGTTTGACTTTTAGCTGGAAGCCTAGTTATTGTTTGTTCATGGTTTTATTACCTAACTTTTATGGGGTTATATTTCTTTCGCAATGTTCGCAGCCTAATTCTAAATTTATTAAAACACGGGATCATCATACCGTCTTCGTTAGATGTATACCAGTTCATGTGCAGTTTCCCGAAAAGCAAGGACCTAGCAATCTTTTTCCTTCAATACAACCTCACTTCATAAGTGTAGGAAGCTCATCAAAACGAACAGCGGGTACAATGTCAAAGATGTTTCAGTTATTTCGGCGTGCTGCCACTGGCAACTTTAAAGTGCAAGCAAACATTACATGGCATCGAGTCCGCGGCAAGCACTCCGACGTGCGTTCTGTAACGCTTAAATGCGTTAAAATTGGGCATATACGTGATGCAAAAGCGATAAAGTGCAGATACGAGCAGTGTATCTCACGATCAGTGGTATGAAGTTCGCTTTATCCGGCGCGAACAGACCCGGCAATTTTCGTCTTTGCAGTTGATTGATATGTGGGGTTTAACGTCCCAAAACCACCATATGATTATGAAAGACGCCGTAGTGGAGAGCTCAGGAAATTTTGACCACCTGGGGTTCTTTAACGTGCGCCCTAATTCGTCTTTGCAGTTGCATTCTCCTTCTATCTCTCGCTTCCTGTGCGTTGTACTGTTTTGTTACGCATGCTAGAGTGTTCCGTTAATGGTTCTCTTCTTTTTTTATATACTGCAAATGGGGATACATGCGTGTCCACTTGCTCGCTGTACAACGAAAGGTTAAACCGAGGCCTCCGAGACAGCTCCGGCAATCGAGGAGACCAATGGCAAAAAAAACAAAACAAACCTGATTGTGGTCGTGATCATTTTGCGATTTACCTGTATGACGTACTATGTGTTCGCATTTCCTAGTTAAATCCGAAACTTAGAGCCTTGAAAGCTGTACGTTCTTCATGCTTTGCGGTGGCGACAACTTAGATTGTCGGTGGCCGCTGCGTGTTCGATGTTTATCGCTCGCGTCACATGTCTACTGCTGCACCAAGCGCACCGAGGTCAGAGGTTCAGATGAGCTTCATTATCAAAGTTACCAAGGTTTTCTGTCAAGGCTACTTTCTCATACTTTTTATGCAACCGGCTGTGAATCACCCAACACGCCCACACCAGCCCGTATCCAGTACTCTCGACGTTCTGCTTCGCAAAAGCAGCGGAAAGCAGCAAAATTGAAGTCCTTTACTTCCGTGGCAGTTCACAAAGCAACAACAGCGCCGATGAAGGTATACTTCTTCGGAGAGCACGGAGCTATAACGTCTGCTCCTCTTTTCGCCATCGTTCTGGCGAGTAAACTAGCAAGTACTTCATGGTGGTTCGATGACGTGTCCGACCAGCAGAGAGAAATTCATAGCTCATTTTCTAAGTGTTCAATGTGCAAACACACCTAAAATTTACCTTCATGATTGTTTCGTACACTGCTGTTACACCTGTTTACGCAGCTAACTGTGCAAGGAAGTCGAGCTTTGCACTACTCAAATTGGCGTCGAGAGGTGGCGCTGCTTGTCCGCAAAACTCCTTGTCCGTTCACTTGTCCGCAAACTTGTCCGTTCAAATAAAGGTTCGAAGAAAGGCTAGAAAGCAAAATAAGGTTCGAAGAAAGCAAAATAAGGTTCGAAGAAAGGCTAAGAAATATGAAGGAGAGTAGATGGGCAGAGAAGGTGTTCCGTTATTTGTATAGGAAGAGCGTGGACACACAGTGGAGAAAAAGAACTAGAAGACTCACTAGTAAATATACGGCTGGTATTGTAAGCCATATGTCAACAAAGAGCGTTAAGGGAAAAGTCAGGGAGGCGGAGAGGATTTACTGGATGGCAGCTATGGAGAAAAAACCGGCTTTGAGTAACTACCGAAAGGGCAAAAATGAAATAAGGAGGGAGGCATTTTACGATAATTCAAGGGGAAGCGCTTTACTGTTTGAAGCGAGATCGGGTTGCCTTAGAACGCGTAGTTATAAAGCAAGATTCAGTAAAGAAGAAGAACAATGCACATGCTGCGGGAAAGATAAGGAAACGGCGGAGCATGTTCTGATTGAATGTGGAGATATCCACCGAGGTGTACGTTTGGGCACGAGCCTACAGGAAGCCTTGGGTTTTAGGGACAACAATGGAAAGCTGAACACACCCGCGATTGAAATAAGTAAGAGACGGTTAGAGTATTGGTGGCAGAAAATTAGAGAGAAAGGACAAAAATAAATATTGGAAAAATAAAATATGGACAGTGTGCCGTAAATGGCAGAGAACTTAAGCTGAAAATTTACCTTTTTTCCATTAAGATAGAATTTATCGAAGTAGAGGCATTAGGCCAACATAAAAAAAAGAAAAAAGGTTTTTTTTTTTTTTTTTTTGTCGAGCCTGGTGGCATACTTGTCACCACCCCGTTATAAAGGGGACGCTCATAGCATCCATCCATCCATCCACTCCAGAGTCTGACGTCTATACATTCGTTGCACGTATTATCGTGAGCAATATGAGTTCGAACGCGTGGGTGCGTGACTGACAGCCTCAAAATACAGCTAACGTGATACGAGGATGGCTCTGCCGAAACTGGGGGCGAAAGGAGGGCGCTCTTCCGATAACTGTTTGCACTCCCGCATCACCACACCCGCATGACAGTTGCTGCAAAACGGCAGTTTATCGCGTGCCTTTGGCTGCTAGCAATGACAACACGAAAAGGAAAAAAATAACCGAGAACAAGGATGCGTATTAAAATGCTCAGCGAACACCATCTAGATGTAATAAAAGCACGGCCTATGTATCGCGGCCGGCTACGTCACAGCCGATGTTTTTGAAGCTTCATAGCCTGCTAGGCCAACTGGTTGTGGATGTGCGCATTGATTTGAATTCATATGACCAACAGCAGCCACCAGCAGCTGACACGCTATATGTTGCATTTTGCAGCAACGATATCGAGGACGGAGTGTCAACAGCGGGCGTAAGCGTGCCGCCCTTTCCACTTTGTTTCCCACAGCGGCCGATGTAGGGTTCGAGGCTAGTCGACACTCGTTCGCGTGTTCGAGCTCATAGTGCTCACGCTAGTACGTTCCATCCGGGAACGAGAGGACCAAAAACCGCCATGTTTGTCAACATAAGCAGCAGCCCGAAAGCGTAGTCGAGAGCTTTGTCACAGCTTGCCGGTGCTTAGCAATACCGGCAAGACCAGTGTTCGTGTTCTACAGGCAGTAGAAGCCCATGCAAGCACTGAGAGTGTGCCTTGGTCTGCCCAGATGTACGTCATCAGAGGCAACAATTGCAATTGCTGGTGACTATCCCATACAAACTCACATTGTTGTAGAAGTCTTGAGAACTCACATCAGACACTTCACACGTGCTGTCTGTCATCACCTTGCACTGTGGCTTTCAGAGAGGCGCCAAGCATCGTTCGCTAAAATTATTGTGAAGTACAACGAGAAACTTCCCTCGGGCTTCACTCCTGCATCTAAACCATCGATACCCCCTTGGTGTCTTATTCGACCGACAGTGCAACTTGGTGTACCAGGGATCCGGGGGAAATCTGAGCTTTCATCGCCCATGCTGAAACAACTCTCTCTTCTTCTTTTGCACGAAAAATATTCAGACAGTGTACATATATATACTGATGGCTCCACGAACCACCAGTGTTCGTCAGGTGCAGTAGTTGTCCCAGCAAGAGGTGTTACCATCAGCTTTAGGACTGACCACTCCATGGCATCTACACCAGTGGAACTAGCTGCTTTGCGCGCTGCACTTTGTGTGGTCAATCGGGAACCACCGCAACAATGGTCAATTTTCAGTGACTCAAGGGCTGCCCTACAATCTGTGCTCTCAGCACTGCGTCGCGGGCCGTACGGACAGCTTGTTTTCGAAATTTGGTGCCTTCTCCACACTTCACACGAGAAAAGGCCTCATGTTACGTTTCAGTGGCTGCCAAGTCACTGCGGCGTCATAGGGATCGAACAGGCCAATACTGCCGCGTGGGCAGCTCTAGAAGGAACACGAGGAGAAGCCATACCACTTCGCGGACCAACGCAGCTAGTAATCTTCGACGACTTGCGCGTGAAATCACGTTTTCACTATGGTGCCCACCAAGCAGCAAGACGAATCGTCAACATCACCTGTCCTCTTTTATGGCTCTCCGCATGCCCACTGGGCTCGATCGAAGAGCAGCCACCCTTCTTCATCGCTTATGGCTAGGAGTGGCATTTACAAAATCGTATTCCTTTGTCATAGGAATGGCCGGCAACGCTCTCTGCTATGCCTGTCATTGCGAAGAGACGCTACACCACATCCTGTGCTACTGTCCGTAGTATGACATCCAGAGACAGTCACTGGCATCCGTTCTTGCATCCATCGACAACAGCCAAATGTATGTGGACACTATTCTGTCAAGTGCCCGAGAGAAGACATTGCAACAGAAGGCGACAAAAGCTCTGTTGAAATTCCTACGCGACACGGACTTGAACAAGCGGCTGTAACAGCAATGTCACACACCGCGAAAGACAAGACTGGACTATGAGTGTGCGCGCGTGTGCTTCCAAATTTGCTGTGTTTATCTCTCTTCCCTCTCTGCTCTCTATCTTTCATCTCCCCCATCCCCCTCCCATGCGCAGGGTAGCAAACCGGCTGCCTATAGGCTGGTTAACGTCCCTGTCGTTCTTTTCCTCCAATTTTCCTTCCTTACCGCAGCGAAATCTGGTCTCCGGTCACGCTACCGGCTTCACCATGACTATTTGTGCCGTTTTCCGATTCAGAATATAGCCCGCCACGGTGGTATAGTGGCTAAGGCACTCGGCTGCCGACCAGCAGGTCGCGTAAGTGAATCCCGGCAACGGCGGCTGCATTTTCGGTGGAGGAGAAAATGCTTGTACACGTGTGCTTATATTGAGGCGCACGTTTAAGAACCTCAGATGGTCAAAATTTTCGAAGCCTTCAACTACGGCGTCTCTCATAATCAAATAGTGGTTTTAGGGCGTTAAAAAGATCTGTGACTGCAGTCATCACTTCACTACAGAAGTATTTTTGAGTTACGGTATGTCCAAGTTTCCCTTGTTTACTTACATGATCGCGTCGCTTTCTCCGAAATTCCCCCTCAATTCACAGCGATGTACAGCCGACCTTTTCCCCTTGAAATAGCCGCGTCTGGTGTTGAGGTTAACAGTGCAACATATGTGAACGTGTCAATTTTTAACCCGCGAATTCAATGGACGACGCGAACCGCCACTAAGCACCTAGCCTACTAGTTGCTGGGCTACGGCCGTTACGACCAGACTACTGCCGCAGCATCAGCGCGTTTTCACCGTTCTAAAATGTGACAGACGAACAAGCTGGATGCAGTCGTAGCGGGCACGCCATCCACGTAATCGGGAGCATGGCTCAAACTGCGCCGTAGACACAGAACCAGAGCGTGATGAACCATCAACAGTAGATCCCACGAAACCCTAGCTCACGAGGGGAAAATAAACCAAGCATTGTAACACTACTGAAACGAGCACAACTGCGGTGACGTCTGAACATGGGCTTAGGCAGGAGAGTGCAAAGGGGCCATTAACGCCTCCCAAACAACACCAAAGTTTTCCCAACACCCCGCCGCGGTGGTCTAGTGGTTAAGGTACTCGGCTGCTGACCCGCAGGTCTCGGGTTCAAATCCCGGCTGCGGCGGCTGCATTTCCGATGGAGGCGGAAATGTTGTAGGCCCGTGTGCTCAAATTTGGGTGCACGTTAAAGAACCCCAGGTGGTCGAAATTTACGAAGCCCTCCACTACGGCGTCTCTCATAATCATATGGTGGTTTTGGGACGTTAAACCCCACAAATCAATCAATCAATCAAAGTTTTTCCAATTACGATGCAACACGAGTTGGCACTCCTCACTGCAAAATCCCGTCGAAGCCCAAAGTTTATTTCAACCGGAAAAGAGCGTCGTAACTATCCTCGATTAGAACGACGGCACACTGTGATAGAAGCTGATTTGCGGCTATGCTCTTCACCCATCCGGTGCATGGTGAAGTAGTTGTGGCCATCCGGCTACTTGCAGGCATCAATTTGCTTGACGTGACTTGTCGAAAGCATCACTAGTTGACGATGTCGCCATTGTCGCGGAAAGCAGCAGATCGGTGTAGCATCTTACCGATGCGCAGTTCATACGGGTCGATATGCCATCGCACATTTCAATTTTAATAATAATAATACTTTATTCTGGCATGTGTACACAACAGCTACATGGCACCGAGATGAGGCAAAAGGGAACAGACGAAACTGTTTCCTGACTAGGCCTACATCCCGGCTCGTAAACACAAAAAAAAGGAGTGAGACATATACTCGTGTAAACAGTTTCGTGAACAAAAAACAAAAAAAAAACAAAAACAAGGACAGTGGTGAGGAAAGCGAAAGACATCCAGTACAGCACAATTCATCAGCATCACTGTAGAGAAGTCATGGCAATTTCAAGCAATTTCGCTATAGAAGTACGAAAATCTAAAAACACCATTTCATGTTGATATGTCCATCAGAGTAAAGTTGTGAATAGATTTAATGAATGAAGAGGTGCAATAGTATCCATCATAATTCAGAATACAAGTGGAGCTAACCACGTGCGTAGCTTAACAATTGAAATACAGTGAAGTATAACCTGGGGAACAAAAGTATGCATCGCAAGTGGCAAAACATATTGCATCAAGCACTTCATCCTGGATCGAAGAGTAATCTTACTTTCTTTTTAAAATGATACACAGATCTGCTTATCTGTGATAATTCTACTACAGAAGGAAAACTGTTACATATACATACTATTTGATGGTCAAGTGTTTGGGTACCATAATTTGTTCTAGATCGTGCTGAAACAAGTGACGTCCTTCGTAACTTATATTCAATGTGACGAGTGAGGTACATATTGCTGAATGAAGCAAAATCTTGTTTTATACGATTATAAATAAGAACCATCACTTTAAGTTTGTAGCATTCAGTTAAACACAATACACGAAAAACAGAAAATAAATTGCTATGTCTATGTCTATCTGGCCTTTTAGTTATTAGCTGCAATGCTTTTTGTTGCATGGTAATTAATTTTTGTGCATTGGTCCTATTACATGTGCCCCAAACTCAGTTGCAGTATGTGAGGTGCGAATGAACGAGAGAAAAGTATAGCTGCTTTGCCACCGAATGTGGAAGAAGATGGTTAATACGGCTGATAACACCAATGGATCGAGCCATTTTCAGTTTTACATGACTCACGTGATCAGACCAGCTCAAGTCAGTTGCGAAAGTGTACGCCCAGAAACTTGCAGCTACTGGTACATGTTATTTCTGAATTACCAAAATAGAGTTTTGGGTTGTGGTGTATTGCTTTGTTTTTAGCACAGAATAAAATGAAATTAGTTTTTTTCATGTTTAACCTCAGCTGATTTACCCTCAGCCATCCCTCTAATTCTTCAAGCCATCTACTCGCTCTCTGCTCAAGTTCTTTTAGGTTGGGACTAGAAAAGAAGATGTTAGTGTCATCGGCATATAGGATAATGTTCGAAGATGAAGGAATGTTTACAATATCATTTATGTACAAAGTAATAGAAGGGGTCCTAATTGTTGATCCCTGAGGTACTCCATATTTTATTGTTCCGTTGTTAGAGCGAGTGTCGTTATGTAGCTTTGTTTATTGTTGACGTGCAGTCAGGTAGCTTTTCATAAGGCTTCTTGCAATGCCATGAATTCCATAAATTTCTAGTTTTGCTAAGAGAATGTCATGTTGAACCGAATCAAACGCTTTACTGAAGTCGAGAAATAGTCCGATAGTAAAGGGTTTCATTTTAATGTTTCGAATTAAGACATTTTTTATATAAAGCAATGCGGTTTCAGTCGATTTCCCTGGTTGAAAACCGTATTGATGATCACTTATCACATTATTTGCGGAAAGGAAGCCAAAGAAACGGGTTTAAATTATTTTTTCAGTAACCTTAGAAAAAATTGGCAGAACTGAAATTGGCCGGTAATTACCGAATTCTGTTTTATTTCCACCTTTAAAGACAACAGTAATACGTGCTATCTTTAATCTCTCTGGGAACACGCCAGTAGCCAACATCTGATTGAATATATAGGTCAGTGGTTCTATAAGGCAACTAATGGAATTCTTAATTGGCAATGGTGAGATGTCATCATCACCAGGAGCACAAGTATTTTTTGGAGAATTAGTAATGGTTGTGATTTCTGCTTCTGTTGTTGGCGTCAGAAATATCGAGTCATAGTTAGGAATCTGAATGCATGACGTAAGAGAGGTATTATTAGGCAAGGGAATTGAGCCGGCATGTTTACCAGCTTCCAGGAAGTGTTCATTGAATTTTTCGGCTAATGCAACACCGTCATAGATAATACCCTTAACCAGCATTTCGACGGGTGTTGTGTTAGCTTTGCTGCCGATGAGAGTTTTAATTCCTTCCCAGATCTGCTTAGGATCGTTACCCATGTTTGAAAACTTTTTTCTGTAAAATGACGACTTCGCTTTTTTTAGATCAGCATTTAGCACCTTACGAAAGTTTTTGTATTCAGCTAATATCTCAGAACTTCTCGTTATAAGCAATGTAGCGAACATCAAGTTTTTTTCTTTTATTCTCATAAAAAGAAATAAAGTTTTTTCATTAAATAAAGTTTTTTTAATTCCATTCCATTCTCATAAAAAGAGCCTTCTTTATCCAATCTTTACGGGCCTTTCTGTATTTTCTAATTGCCATAACAGTAAAAGCGATTTTCGCTCGGTAACGTACAAAAGACGGTCCCACAAGCTCTTCGAAGTACGATGGACAAAGCGCGTGCACGTTTCCTTTCGCCACATCACACGAAAGACGCCGACAAGCTCCCAACCAGCGCTAAACTGCACGCGCAGCCTGACTAGCCTGACTGAATGTTGACAAACATGGCGGTCGCTTACTTTTCTAGCCGGAAATCACGTCACTTATCGAACAGAGCTACCGCGGATTCTTTTCGGCGCGAATCGTCGCGTCAGGACTCAGAAAGAAACCGCCGTGGCCGTGGTTATGTGGGCCTTCCTGCTTCGGGCGGTTTCCCGAACGAATGCTTTCATAAGTGTATTCTCTCTACTTTATCTGTACGGAGGAGAGAGTGCATACAGTTCATCGTGCACGACTGTGTGCTGCGCTGACCTGGACCTTCGCTGACAAGAGTTTTGGGCGAAGGCAGCCGATGTCTCTAGACATGGGGGACAGACAGTATTGCGAAAAAAAAAAGGGGGGGGGGGGGGGGTACACGAGGTGAGAAGGTGTGCAAGCTGGTGTACGAAAGCTTGCAGTGAACGATGTGCATTACAACAGAATCGTTGTTTCGAATAGGCATCGGACTCGCCAACGATGACTTAGCGCTAAACAGCGAGAGCCTAAAGAGACATTATAGGTGGCTGAGGTGCCACTCAGGGGAAAAATAAAAAAACAATGCGTAAAATAGAGGAGGGGACGTGGTCACCGTAGTTCGGCTCGACCTTGGTTACGCGAAGAATAGAAACAAGCTTTGGAGAAACGCAGTCGATATAAGGACAGAGTTGTACTAGGCGCGTTACTTATAGATGTACCGGCTTCTAATCAGCCAAGTCATTTTAAAATTGTTGCTTTATAGCGGAATTTGAGGCACTGACTTACGAATTTATGAAGTTTGAAAACAGCACGTGGATGAACACGTGCTCTAGTTATTTTCGGAAAAGGAGATAATTCTACTCCCATTCCATTCCGAACAGAATGTGCTTGATTAGATTCCCATTCCATTCCTTCAAGCGTTGCCCCCTTTCCATTCTATTCCGGGGTCTCGAAAATGTGGAATGATTCCAAAAGCATTCCAAGCAACAAATCCGCAACACTGGCTCAGTGAGGGCAGGCGCTACCAGCTCAGAGATTATATCATGCATGAAATTAAATGAATAATCACTTATTTTTTGTCAGCCTTATTTCGCGAGAGGCATATACAGCGCACCATCCACTGCTTCGCCGTGAAACGAAGTTGCAAAATGCGCAATTTGAAAAGCAGGTGACGCTTCTCGTTGTCTTCACCTAAGTTTGTTCCGCCCAGCCTGCTTAGAGGAGCTTCCACTTCATCCAGTCGAACGGTCGTCATTCAGCTCGAAAGCAACATAAAGCGAGGACGCAAGTGCCCCGTCCATCCACTACCACAACGGCGTTGCGTATCAGCCCCGTGCGATAGCGAGACGCATAACCGCCTTCAGGAACAAGGTCCTGCCGTGTGTGTATACGGACATGACGCGTCCAGCTTCATTCTATACATACAAGGCAGCCCGAACGACGATTAATATTTTCCGGCGTATCATTCATTCGCCAGCTATGACCGATGTCACTCGCTGGGAACTCGTTTGCGACACCATTATCAGTGGCGACGGGCTTGACCCCTCCCAGCACACCACCATCCATGGACAAGCGGAGTAGACTTCCCGGTGGTGGGCTGCGAGGGCCGGGGGGGTGTTGTAAGCGAGGCCTTGGCGAAACTATATTTCGATTCATGAGAATACAGAAAGTCGTCCACGCACATACACACACACAGACCAGTGTGCGCGCCTGTATACTACGCAAGTATGCAGAGACAAACACAAGGCGCTCTCTGCTGCCTCCATTAATGCCATCTCGGCTGTCGTAGAACGGAGTTAGCGAGATGGTTCTAATCTTAGCGTCCTGCCTGCAACACCGTACAGGTCGAAGACAAAAGGGGGAGGGAAAGAAGCACCACTGCCAGAAGGAGAGTCGCGTTCTGCGAAGTCCGGGCGATAAAAGGTACGCGATCTTTCGAAGAGGGGCGCACTTGGCCTTGACGTTTTTGTTTTTCTCCGGCGAGGTGGGTTCAAAACTGTCAAAATTCATCTCGACGCAGCGAACTGTAGAGAAGCTATATCTCCGCCGAAGACTGGTGCAGGGAAGCATAGGCCACTATCGTCGTTGTCGTCTGGTTCTACCCGCATGCGCGTACCGCCGAGTCTAGGAGAGGATGGGTGGCGCAGATAGCACGTCACGATGGATGAAGCAGGAAAAGAAACCCCACCTGTGGTTGCGTTCCACTTCCCCCTCCCTCTCGATTTCGCCGAGTTGCAGATGCGAACTGCTGGCCGTGAAAATACCTTCCTCCACTTGGAGCCTTCCCCCGCTCCTACGCCCTTCTCTCTGTGCCGTTCCGAAGGAAGGTACTTCGCTATCGGGCGCCTTCGCAGCGATCCTGGAAGGAACTGTCAAGAAGGACGCGACGTCCTACCGGGTCGAAGTATATATGCGTCTCTTCTGATCCGAGTGATGGCAATGAGAGACGAATTGAAGCCCAGTGGTCTGAGAAACGATGCACCTACCGAGACGAAAAAAATGCGATGCCCCTAGCGATGCGCGCGGAAAGAAAGGTCTAAGCCAAGCGATGGAGATCGCGAAGCTCGAACGCATATACCGCCTGCGGTGCGCGTCGATACAGGCGACCTGTCGTGCTGACGGCTTCCGGCCGTGGCGGCCGCATGGTGTTATTCGTGTTGCCTAGTTTCAAAGGTAAATAAATCAAGAGAAAAATAACATTATGAAAACTAGGAAAGTGATTAGTTCTTGGTTTGAGCTTATCGAGAGTCCATTATGAAACAGTTACTACAACGAGAGCAGTCGCTGGCTGAGAAGGAGAGAGGGCAGTCCACGACGGCTCGTTGAAGTTCTCCACACTCCCCGTGAAGAATGCTGTATGGGAGATTGTTTCACTCCGCAGGACCTACAGCAATGAACTGCCGCCACGTCGATGAATATCGGGTTTTCAGGTGTGCCCAAACAGCCACACTCTGTGTGAAGTGTCCAGTCTGTACTGTTCTTTTCGTTCCATTTCATGTGTTGGAGCTGAGAGAACATGACCTGGTTGTCATGTGTGCTGACACTCTTCAAAACTGTGCATAGATACCACAGATGGCACTCATAAAAAATTATTTGTGTAAAAGCAACAAGGTTCCAGTTACCTAGACATTACGAATCCCATAAAAGACAATGCATTGACTCACTTTACACCGATAAAGCCATCTCGTGTGATGAACGTAAAGAGAAGACAAAATGCTCATTATTAACTTGTACCTATTTCCAGAGTATATTCATGCTGCGTGGTCCATTATAAAGGGTACGTGCAGAGTACGTGCAGGTCAGCGTGGTCCATTATAAATTACATTGCCTCGTCGCATATCGACAATGCTAACGTATGTTTCAAAAATTAAGGACTACTTTTTAAGTAATTACGTAAACGTGCCGAGCCATTACGAAACTGTGGGCAATAAGGACGCTGTTGAAGCTGCACGATTGGCTCACGAACAAGACCAGCGAATGTCCTTATACCGCTCTCAAGAACAGACACTCCGCGGCAACTGCTATCATTTGCTCATCGGATCACGCTTTTACAATGGAATGCACGGAGTTTATTGAACTCATGCTTATAGACCCTAATTTTGGATTTAGTTTGCCACCTGGACTCTCCCAACGCGATGATAATTTGTTGTGTCTCATGTGGTTGGGTGTTAAATTTACGAATGCAGATTTTTATCTCATGTCAATGGCCAACAGTGCGGCATGATGCTTAGACGGCTTTGGAGAGTCGGTTGTCCTTTCATGCAGTTGTCTATTACTGATCTCTACTAGGGGAAACTGGATGGCGCATTGAGCGCATTGGTGGCATTAGCCGCAGCCTGATTTAAAGGATACAGCCATATTAGTCCATCCATCCAGCGCGTGTGGTTGAAGCCATCGGAAGATGCCATTGGTGTCTTGGAAGCCACCGCCATCAACAGTGGTCAGCTGCAGGCGCAAGGGCCTTTCTCTTCTTTTTAATGAAATTCTGGCCACTAGAGAGCTCTGAACTTTATGAATTGATCGGAAATGTTGTGACGAAGACATTTTACGCATAAGTACCTCAAAATTATATTCCATATTACGCATTCTGCGAGGAAACTATGGTATTTGACCGCCTATTTTTTTTTAACGAGGTGTTTGGTTTTTGATATGCAGTTTCCCACTCTCGAGGCCTCAAATATACGAGAAGTGGGTCATTAACGCAAAGAGGGACAACTGGAGGCCGTCTCGAAGAAGCAGACTTTGCGGGGACCATTTTGCAGTCATGTTTTGCACCCTCGGTTAGAGAGCTCATTTTTGAAACGATGTCATCCCAACGTTGTTTTCTTTCTTGGATCAATCACAAAAGACAAACCTTTGTGCTCCTGGCTACCAGTGCACTCTTTTATTTTTTTTTTTTGCAAAAAAATGCTGCGACAAGTTCTTTTGCTGTCACCGTAATTGTAACGTTGTACGTAACAGCACTGCGCCATATTCGAACGGCGTCGCTACAGCGTCTGTCATTTTTTGTGTAGCGTTAGTCGGCGTTCCAAGTGATGCCTAATACAGGCCTAAAGGTATGGTTTGTTGCATGCACTAGTTGTAGATCACAGCACCCCACCGTTTCAGACGGCGTCGCTGCGGCATCTGTCACTTTTCGTGTGGCGTTGAATGACCACAATATTGTTATAATATACAAACAACACAAAAATTACAATCACAACAACTGCTACCAGATATATTATATCAATTGCACACTTGAAACGCCCAGAAGACGCCAGCTTCCGGGACACACCGAAGAGGCCTACCGGTGGCTTCACAAACGCCTTCATGGGTGAGTGGGGATCGGTCATCCAGCCTATTTAATGGAGGTTAGTGTTGCCTACCACACCAGACGAAGTGACGGAGTTTAACTCCATGTTGTTCATGCAAAACAATTACGAAAAAATGAAAGTCCTGGAACCTTGGCCAATGATTTAGTGCATGTATACACAGGGCCACGAAATCACTATATATTGTTACTTGAGAACGACCGCACTTCACGAGCGTCTGTAAACTGTAAGCGCGAGTTCGCGTAGGCTGTGCTCACGTTGACTGTTTATAACACCTTTTTTGTCCGCTTGTTGTTTATTGTTCATCTTATCTACCATTCCCTCTTTTCCCGTCGCTACTGAAGATCATCCAGCCGAGTCAAAGCTTGGTTAACCTCCCTGTTTCTCTCTCGGAAGCCGTCCTATTATGACGGTATCGCTCTGAGTCTTAGCTGACCGCAAGTATTTTGGTTGCAGCCATCTTGACAGGAGGACTCTGGCAGTTGTCGCAAACCCTTTGGTCACACTGTTGATGAGCATACAATTGCCACCATCCCCTACGAAAGCGAGATCATTTTGATGAAATGTATGGTATATTGGCTAAGCATTACATGTTTCATTGTGGCATGGCGTTCTTTTTTCGTGTGGAAATGAAAACTATTCTTTTTGTATGATATTTACCTACCTCTTAGAATATTGCTATAGCCACTGACTATGAAATGCCTTTTGTAGTCTTAGCTACACTGCCTGAGGTTGGGCAGTTTCCCTCACGTGGTTACTCGAGATCCGTACTGTGCATGCTGAAAGAGCAGTGACGTCACACGGCGCACTGCAAGCGTGCCGGACAAAGCCTGGAAGCTACTAAAGCGTCAATAATGGGCTGGCACTTGACTCGCATGAGCACGCTTGCTATTCCGTCTGTCCATCCGTCCGTAGATCCCTTACTTATGTCTTGGCATAACTGAGCTAAGCCAATGCTAATTTTGGACTGCCTCTGGAAGTCAGCATTGCTTTTAACAGCTCCAGGATATAAACCAGTGGAAGGTCATCGATATTTTACGATTGCAGGGGTGTCCAATAGACCAATAATTTAGTGGTATCGTTATGCATTTTGCCGTATAAAGACGAGAAAACCTGTAGTTTGCTTGGTAGGACATCATAGACGGAAGCAGCGTAACTTTTTAAACAGCGAAGCTCCTTGTGGTCGTCCAACTATACCGTGAAGCGTTCTCGAAAACTAATGATGATGATGATGATGATGATGATGATGATGATGATGATGATAGCGCACGCTCTCTTCGACAACTTCTTCATCTCTGGCTTTTCTCTCTGAACATGTGCGCCCGGCGTGCGCTCTTTAGCAGAGTGGAATTGTTCGGCGTAGTATCCAATAGAATCATATGAGCGGGAACTAATAGACAGAAACAAGGAAAAGAAAGAAACAAACAAACAAAGAAAATTTAAAAAACAAAATAAAAGTTAGAAAAGACAAACAGAAATTGACAGAGAGAGAGAAAGAAGTAAACAGAAACAAACAGAAGAAAAACCAAAAAAAGAAAGAAAGCGAACAAGATAGAAACAGAATGAGAGAAAGAGAAAAAGAAAGGAAGAGAAAATAAGATAGAAGAGAGAGAAAGAGAAATAAACGGAGAAAAAGAAAGAGAAACAAATCAACAAAGAATAAAATAACACGAAATAACGAAACTAAGAAAAAGAAAGAAAGAAAAAAGGAAGGAAGAAGGGAAAGAAGAAAGCAGGAAGAAACAAAGAAAAAAAACAGAAATAAAAAAAAGGAGGAAAGAAAGAAAGAATGAGAAAAGCAAGAACCGAGAGAAAGGAAAAAACGAAAGAAAGAAAGAAAGAAAGAAAGAGGAAGCAAGACAAATACAGAGAAACTATAAGAAGTAGCGCCAAGGTACGCTGTACCTTCAGGTTTGTCGTCACTAGTGCGAAGTTTGAAGGTGAAGAAAGAGCCAGTAGTCCCATTTACCTTATGACATGTGCTGGCAGTGTTATCGAACTGTTAAACAAATTCACTTGAACTAAATTTATTACCATGGTATAACAGAATAGTGGGGCACTAGTATTTGCATTGCTATATTCCAGCGCAGAATCACTGAGGATATTGAAAGAAGCTGGCAGCATTGTTTCCAGCTCCTTTCCGAATGTTTCATTCTTTTGTGTCAGTTTCTTCCATGCTCAGTAAACATGGCAATCTCCGAGTGTTATGTGGGTATCGTGTATGTCATTGCTTGACTTTTTTCTCTGTCATTGTGATAAATAAATCCCCAACCGAAACTCTAGCAATCAAGAAGAATGAATGTTCTTTGAAGTGACAAGTACAACTAGTCATTTTTTTGTCTATTTTGGACCGGTTACAGTTCCCTTACACACTTATATGAGGGTGCTATGAGTTATACAGTTGCGTCACGACTTCTCTAAATGAACATGGTCCCGTGTCGCAAAAAAAAAATGTGTGAACATTGAAAGAGAAGGTCATAAATGTACTTTCTGTGGAAACGAACGTTTCCTTTTGTCCCATTTCAAGTGCGCACGTTCCTTTAATATTTCATCGAAAGAGTCGCACATATTAAACAGGAGAAAAAAAAACAGCGTTGAACGAGAGAGCCTTCACGTCGCTACTGTGCTGGCCCCGCCTGTCAGCTTTCTGAAACTCGCCGAAGATGAGCACGAGCATGCGGTCATGGTCGCAGAATATACGGGCGGCTACTAATGCGGCAGCTCACCGCTGAGTAGCGGAGACAGTCCATAAATCAGAGCTGCTTTCCGCGGCGAAGCTTACCGAAAATAATAGTGGACTCTCTCGAACCCGCCGAGATCTCCCGCCACCGCGGTTTCATGCTCCTCTCCCGACGTCGTGCGACCTCTGGAAGCTCGCGTCGCATTTTCCGGGGGATTTGGGGCTCTCGAGCGGTGCTTATGCTTGTCTGGTCGAGCGTGTACATACCAGCGGCTCCGTATGGGAATCAGGCGAGACTCGAAACAACAACCAAGCAAAAAAAAAAAAACAATTCGCGAATGAGCAAAATGGACGAAGAAGCGCCTGTTTTTTTTTTTTCGAGAGAAAAAAAAATAAACGCTTTTCTTTTGTGCTTTTATTTTTCAACACCGACCTAAAGCCACGGTATCGCTTTGAGTCGGAATGTGTTATTTCTGCTTCCGGAGATATGTCTTTATCGCCGATGCGGCCTCGTTTGAACCCAGTTTCGAACTAAGCATGAACGGAACGAGAGATGTGCAGTACAGGCTTCCGACGACGCGATAAGGAAGAAAAATAACGATACCATAATGCGCATAAGACGCTTTGAGTACGGTAATCCGGCTAAGAAGACGCTCGGGAGTGTGTCACAGCGTGTGGGAAAATATTCGTTTTGAGAACATTTTTTTGTTGTTGTTGTTTCCCGCTGCTGCGGCATATATGCCGGTGTTGGAGATACAGAATGGCATCGACGTTGCTGGTTCAAGATCGCGCTAATCTGGGTTATGGATGTTATGAACACGTGTTAAATAATGAGAAATAAGGCAAAAAAAGAAAAGCTTGGTCCACTGTCTAGATGAAAATTCATCTAACAAAGGGAAGATTGTGGTAGTACTGACTTTGCTAACTTATAACATGCTGGATTGAATCCTGGCTATGGCGGTCGACACTCGATAGAGCCTAAGTCCTAAAGGCCCCTGTATATACTTAAATTTAGCTGCACGCTAGAGAACACCAACTGGTCAAAATGGCAGGAGCAATTCATTACAACATCCCTCATGATAATGCTGTGTTTTCGAGACGTCAAACCCCAGCAATCGTTATTGCGTAGTTTTCAAGTTTCAAGTATTCCGTCGATGTTGCCGTTATGCACCTAAAAAACGTAACGGGCTGACGAATCGCTTTGAGTAGGTCTGTAAACAATAACCTGTCTATCTGAAGGACTTTAAATGAATCTGGGGGTAGGTAAATAGAGGGAAGAAAAAGAGTCCCTTCCCCGCCCTTCTAAATCCCCGAGAAACGGCACTTCCACAAGTCAGCACCGATATCGGAGGAAAGGTTTATTTTCAACAACAAATCGCTCCGCACAAGTGCTTATGTCTACTCCAGCCGAAACTTGAAACAGTGCACTACGTAGTGTTTATCGTTGCACCTACAACCGCGTCTCTCCCGGCTGCTGACCCGAAGGCCCAGGGTTTGATCTCGGCCTCGGCGGTAGCATTTTGAAGGAGGCGAAATGTTTATGGCTGGTGTGCACGTTAAAGAACACAAGTCGCTCAAAATTTCGGGAGCCCTACACTACGGAGACGCTCATAATCATATCATGTTTTTGCACGTGAATATACAGATATAATTAGCAATATTGCGTCTCAGATCTTTATTAGTCGCATGACATAATCTTTTTTTTTTTTACTCTTAAGTATCAACTGTTGCTCATATGCATTTATGCTTGCCATATGATTTCTTTTCTTCTCAAAGCTTGACCACTAAGCCACCGCTGCAGCGTCAGCTCAGTGCTGGAAACTCTGCATAGATAATCATTATACAGATGCCTAAACGGGTATATTCTCCTGTCCCACGGCTGCTGAGTGTCTCAATGCATATATTTTGTCCGCTAAACTGCTCAGTAATCAGTTACTTTTCTACGGAACTCTTGACAGGCAACTCCTTCTGACAGCTGTCATTCGTGCACGTCATCTCCGCAGAAGTCACGAAACATGAATGTTGCGTACGCGTGCACATAGAGAACCTACGGCCAAGTTCGTGCAGCGTAGTGCATGCGGCTACAGCCGACACGTCGCCTTTACCCCTGAACTACGTACCACCTTCACTTATTCCTCGTCATTTTTCGTCAGCATACATTGTCAGACTTGACTGTTGGTCAAGTGAAAGTTCCTTTATTTTCCCCTAATTATCCACAAGCATAAGCGAAAGCAGTATACGTGTGACGTTTAATCTAACATGCATATTTCAAATCGAGTGTGCGAGCCACCTATAGCTAAAGCACCTTTCAGCCCTAAATATTCGAAGGAGGTGCAGAGAACTATAAAAACATTCACTCTCATTCAAGGACCGATACCGAACTTCGAAGAAAAACCGTGGACATAACTGCAAGGGCACAAAACAAGAGCTCACGCAACGACCCAGGAGAGACATCTGTTAAGCGCGCTTTCGAGATATGAATCTCGTGGAATACGTAATAAAGGCGGCTGCCCATCACTTAAAGGAAATCATGGTTTCTAAACAGAAACCACAGACATCACTCGCGGTCTACCGCTTGAGACACCGCAGCCCCAGTAACATGCACCGACCCCGGGGCGGACCTACGGGTCTGTCTTCGTCGGGGTGCGCGAGGTGGGCGGACTAAATAAGCTGCGGAGTCCGTCGAACTTCCCTTCGTTCCGCCCCGGTGCGGCGCTCGCGCGCGCGCGCTGCACTCTCTCGGTGTCTGCTGTGGCGCGACAAAGTCTCACCTTTCTGCAGCGGTAATCACCGCCCGCTCTCGCCTCCACAGTGAGCTGAGGATGGCGAGGTAAAAAGGCCCGACACGGCTCGTATGATTACATGGTATCGTGCGCACTGCACCGCGCTCTCTCTCGTTGCACTCTACTTGGGTGCCACTGCGTACTGGGCCTCTCGTTTCCTAGCACCACGATGCATTGGCGGGATGCCCGCGACCGAGCCGGGGACACTACTCAACGCGTGACGAACTGACGCGCCGAGCGTCCGCTGCAGTTAGCTGGCAAAGCGCGGGCTCCGTGTACGACTTTCCGACAGAGGCACGCTATACGCGCGGTGTTGGGTGCCGTGTTTTTCGGGTGTGTAGTGGGCAGTGCGAGCATGGGATTTGATGAAAGCCGAGAATCTCTTTTCAGGTTATCCTTCGTGGTGGCGAAGCGGTTAATGTGTTACGCTGCTACACAACGTTGCAGGATTGATTCCCAACCAAGGCGGCAGCAAAATGCAAACAACGTTGGGTACACAAGTTTAGGTAAAGTGGAGAGGTGGGGGAGTTGAAAACGATGCGTTTTTGGGAATCAACACGAACATGACGGAGACACAATACGACTATTAGGTACCGTCAAATGGCTCGATGTCAAAATGAATCCGGACGACCAATGGCGGAGTTTCTTAAGCACATATCATAGTTATGGTACAGAAAGCACTGATGTTTATGTAACTGTCGCTTCAGATTTTTAACACAAAATCGTTTTATTCTCGGGTCCAATAATACTTTAGTGACGCATTTCCATCATGGAAATGATACACAGGATTAGAACACAAAAAAAAGTTCAGTCAACGGGAATTGAACGCACGACGTCTCGGGTTCACGACTTAGATGCCGGGCACGCTATCTACTGCGCCGCGGTCCATGGTGCAAGAAACAAATCTCAGCATATCCACGGAGGGAATGGTCAGGAGTGGGGTGAAGTGTCCATCCATCCGTTCGTGTGTCCGGACAGAAGCACGGACGGACACACAGACGAATCGACGCGCGGATGAATGGAAGCACGGATGGACGAATTAATGCATGGAGAGACGAATGCACGGATGGGCGGACGCACGCACGGACGGAAGCATGGATGGAAGGACGCACTGACAGATGTCTGTCCATCCCCGAAGTCATGCGACGAAACAAATGAGGACGCCCTGACAGATAACGTTATCATTGGGCGAGTTCTACGACCAACACTATACCTACGTAAGTCAGGAGAGTAAGCAGTCGCGCTGTTTAAAAAGAAAATAACGCCCAAGGACGTTCTGATATACTGCTTAATACATTTTCTAATCATTTTTATACATTCTACGACCAGTGCGGCAACTACAAGTACTCATCTCGGAGGCTTTGTATCTCAGCTTCTCATAAATTACTTCAGTGGGCGCGGACAGGTGGCAACACCGTAGTACGGTGTGCTCCGGCAGCGCTGGTCGTCATCGTAAAAAGAGCGACGTCTGGGGCGCCAGACGGCAACTGCCCCCGTTCCAGTACACCATAGCGTGGCTATAATTTCGAGTTCACACTTACGTTTGTACCACGAAAAATTGAGACCGTCCAACAGGTAAGCCAAGACGGGTGTTGCATTTCCCTTTGGTCTGGTAGTAGAGTTGAATAATTAACATGCTGCCAGAACATTTGCACAGGGCAGGAAAACGAGTAGTTACAGCGTAACTACGGTAGGAAGACACATGGACAGGAAAGAGCGCTGTTTCCTGTCCTTGTGTTTTTCTTCTGTATAGTTACGCTGTGACTAGTTTTTTTTTTTTTTTTGCACTGTGCAAATATGTTGATTCCAAATCACAAACTAGCCCAACCAACGTCTTATGCCGTAAGTAGATGACCTTAGCCCAAGTTCGTCGTCCAATAAGTGACACTCTTCTGGCTGCCACACTACTCTCTCTGGTTCCACTCTAAACGTTCAATGCTGCAGCTACCCAAACATCCATGATCACAAGTGTTTATTTAATCATTAATCATGGACGTTAGTCGCCTAACTTGAGGTGTATGACTGAGCGTCAACGCAGATGCATACACATGTAATGTGTATGCACATTATGTAATTCCTCCGGGCCCTTAAGGCTTCAATAAATGAAATGAAATGAAACATGAACTTGCGCTACAGCTGTCAAACACCAATAGACTGGTTGTGCAAGCTCTGTTATATCGATGTACAGGAAACATTTTACTTCTAACACACGATTCAATTTTGTGTTATAGATAATCTTGTGTCGAAATGATCAACCATGTTTTTTGCATTTTTATATTTTTTTTTATTTTTGTGCTAGCACGGCATGAAAAGGGAAGTGATCTTGCTTAGCTGACTTGCATATTGATAGGCCACAGAGCAAGCAGTTAAAGATTCGCAGTTTCTCAGCCCACCCATGCACATAATATCTGGCCATGCCTATAGCCATGCTCCTTCCACCATGTAACACCATCGCAACATGCAATCATGACTCCATGGGCCTAACTGCAGCACAGATTGAAGTTTCAAAAAAATCGGGCGTGTTTCAACGGCTGCCAGTTAGTGACGGCAACCGGGCACTTCTTTTAAATAATTAGTGCATTTACGAGGCCTGTTCTAAACTTCCATAGGGTGTGAAAGCCACGTTTTCGTCAAGGCCGTTGGGTTCTGGAGCACGGAAGATCATCGTGTTCTTGACGGAGCACTGTGACTGCAGGGCAGGCTACGAGCGAGTAAACGCGGCATCCAAATGCCTCCGGTGGCGCGCGGAAGCGATGCCGAAGCCGTAATTGCCAGGCAGGCCTTTCGAAGACCCCGTCATCATAATTCGCCGCCGACCGCGCAAGGCCTCTCGCGCGCTGACGTCCTGGCGCTGGGCAGACTGCGGTGGGCGTCTCGGTGGCAGCGGCTTATACGCGCCGCGTCGCTAATCGTGCATACTCGTGCCGCACACCCAGCACACTCGCGCTCCGAGGCGTGCAAAGCGCCAACACGAATCACCGCCTTGTTTCTCTCTCTTTTCTTCTTTCCCTTATATTATATGCGAGGAGGTGGCGACGCTTAGTTAATTAAGCGGCCGCGTTTTGGGCCAGGAAATTGAAGGAAGGAGAAACCATTTTCTGCCGGAAAAAAAACATGACACGTTACACCACTGTGAGCATCGCGCTCAACGCGTGCATAGTTGTATTTTTTGCCTTTCGTATAGCTTGAAGATTTTGCTCTTTCTTGTACTTTCAATGCTCTTTCGGTCTTCCAGTTCCCCATATTTATCCCTTTGTTTTGCTAGTTCATTTTTTTTTTCGCTTGAGTGAAAGTGAACGCGCAGTTTGCCAAATGGTGCAGCCTCTACGAGGGCGGAGATTCGACAAAGAATAGTAATCACGCGAAAACTGGTAGCAATGCGTGTAACGCGAGAAGGGGCAAATAAAAAAAATATATATTTTTTCAGCTTTTAAGCGTGAGTACTAATTCGCGTGCACCGGCTGCTGCTACACTGGAGAAACGGGTGTCAGGCATCGCTTAAAGTGTTCCCATTTTGTAGGGCAGGTTTCTAAAGTATAATAGCAGTCTATCAGGTCCCCCAGTCTAATGCTTTCTGATGGCTCTTTTTGCTGTGTTTTATTAGCTCGAAAGAAGCAGTCGCAAAGTCAATTACCGGCTGCAAATACCTCCTTGAACTTAGTAGTATAGCCTGAAAGCGCTTACGTGCCGGTGTTCATGTTCACGATAACACACATAAAAAGTGCCTCGAAGTGTTCAGAAATTTGTCTTTGTATAGTAACACACACACAAAAAAAACCTCACTGTATGTGAGATTTTATCCGATCACACAGCAAAAATACCACCTCTCTGCCCAAGAATGACAATGGTCGTTGCAGTGTAATAATGATCATTAGAATGTTGTCTGGCGCTCTTATAGCTTATGGTGCTGCGCATGAATGTTTTAAAGATGAACTGCATTGTATTGTATTGTATTAGAGAGAAATATAAAACCTCGCCAGATTCGATTACCTTTGATTCTCTCACCTTCGATGCACCTGGTGATGCCCCTGCCTTTCTTTTCTCTACTGTTCACTCTCCCTTCTTATCTCGGCAGATATTATATTTAGCAGACAAAGGCTGAAGCTCGCAACATTCGAGGCTTTCTACTACGGTGCTACGGACCCCAAAGCGCACGTATAAATGAAGGAAAAGCTATGACGTGACATGACAGGCAGATTATAAAGTAAGTTTCGATATAAAATTATTTATATCTGACGCTTATCTTCCCCTCTAGCATAAACATCCTAACCAGCAGTCAACTATACTACTCAACCTGGGGGAGAAATCTTCGTCGAATTTCAAACCAGGAATGTGTTCGTAGTACCCTACGTTTCCTCAAAACCCATGAGAAGCGGCTATGTACAAAATTCTCTGTTAACTGGTTTGTAGCTTTGGAACTTAAAATATCGCAAACATTTAGTAATTTACGCTTGGATACGTCAGGCCTCTTTGGAAGAGGGTCAATAATTTACGATGATAAGTACTATATATGCTCTACTTAAGAAGAGCATGGAGTTCCGAGAACAGACCCCTGATAATTCAGTTTGACAATGACAGCCGACTGTATTGGTTAGAACTTGCATGTAGCCTATATGAAAAGAGAGACACTGTTTAAAGGCGGTATATAAAAATCGCTAACCAGGATGCACAAAACACAGACTGTTGGGGCTTTCTCTGATGAAGTTAGTTATCTTATTTAACAACGCAAAATACGATGTTTACTCAACTGATATATCTGAAGCTGTGTTCGTAGATCATGGTTGTGTGGCACCGTGCATGGCCACCCTGCTCTTAATGGAACACGGAACGGTAAGTGTAACATTTGAGGACGGCAGAATCGGCCAGGCAAAAGACTAAAATTGCGGATCTCATTGTTGACATCAATGAAAAAAATGGACCTGAGCCGTCCACACATTCTGTATAGGAAGGACAACTAGTGGTCAGTTAGCGTATACCCGAATGGTTTAGAATAGATGGCAAACGTAGGGGTGGATGGCAGAGAGTTCGATGGAATGACGAAATTAAATGAAACGAAATCGGCCCACTCAGAATAGGGTAAATTGAAAATAAATGGCAGAGGCATTCGCCCTGCACTACACGTTCATAAGCTGAAAATATTGATGATGATGATGATGATGATGATTATGATGATGATTTATTACAATGACAACATTTACTGCGAGATCGGTACGGCAAAACGATTCCAGTAATGGAAAATAACTATAAAGAAATTAGAGCTTGGCTTTGCGCTGGAATGGTCAATAGGCCTTCACCGAATCGACTACAATCGCATTTCAAATTGTAGCCTAGTTGTACATGTTGTAGCGTATCCTTGATATGTTGATAACATGACCTCTATATGTTGATAGCTTAACCTAGTTGATATGTTTATAGTTGATATGTTAACATAACCTTGAGGGCAACTCAGTGCTCTCAAGGTTATGTCCCCGCTGAACTTGGAGAGATTGAATCTGGTCACTTTAGTGTCTTGTATAATACATAGCGATACGAGATGTAGGAATCCATTAGACCCGTAATGTCCACGACCAAACCGGAGCTTTGTTTTACATTCCTGGAAGCGTTTGAAGCCCTTGGCCGCGTTATGGCCTTGAGCCAGCTAGCTGCCGCGTCATCTTTTGCGCCACCTCGTGATTGTGCTTTTAATGCCTTCTTTACTAATGGGAGAAGAGCCTGACGCGACGGTCGTTAGACGTGCGTCAAACGAGCATTACCCTCACAATTTCCGCTTCTGTCGTTGCAAAGCACACCGCATATGTACGCTTTAGCATTTTCTCACATGCGGCGGCTTCATTCTTCTTCCTGCTATGATTTCGAGTGATTTATGTGGCTGCCCGAGAGAAAAGAAACGACCGCGTTTAATTCCAGGCGTTTTTCGCTTTCTTTCGTGTCTTTTGTTTCGCTTTATAGGAGCCCCTAATAGGCTAGAGGTGTCGGTCAATTTCGTTCTACGCGGCTCTTCGTTCCCTTGAGTTATGCTTCCCCTCGCCATATTCCACCGTCCGTGCGTTGTCTCACTACCGCGTGCCGCGAGGGAATAATTTCGCGCGCGCCCCCAACTCTTCTCGCTTGTTGCCCACGGAGCGGTTGCGGGTAATTGTTCCTTCGGTTTTTCGTGCGTGATGCCGAGTGGCGCCGGCGGGGCTGCTTTCACGGGGTGCCACTATGGCCTCCTGCCTCGAGAAGCGCAGGAGCATCGTGATGTTTACACTCGAGCGCGTCGCTAAAGCGTCCCCTAGAAGTGTTAATAGCGTTGTGGTGGCAATTGTCCGTTGGCCGCAGACGAGGCTTACGTGTACCGCGTGCCTGCCTTGGCCCTGCGCAATGGCTGCAGGGAGGCTACTTCGGAGCGGCAGCTTGACGTTAAAGTTAATGCCGGCAGAGTTTAGCAATCATCCCACTGGCGTAGGAAGGGGGAGGAAGAGCTGGCACATTTTGAGCTGACAGTGAAACGGTGCGGATTGCGTGAAGGGCTAAACAGCGCACCGGCTGTGAGATGAGATGCGTGATTATTGCAAGCAGTGCTGGTTGCTCACAGGCGCGTTTTCATCCATCTCGCGTGCGTTCCCATTTCTTTTCTTTGTTTTTGTTTCATTTGCTTCGTTACCAGGCTTCATTGTTTGCAAGTTGTCGGGATCTCAAAAAGAAAGAAAACCGCGTTTGGTTGCGTTTCGCGCTCTACGTTTGCGTGCAGATATGCACTTTGCGCTTCACGCTAATCTTGTCACATCTTACCCCGGCTAGTAACAAACGCTGGCTATAGTGCTTCACATAGCGGTACTGGAATTCACAACACAACGCTAAAGACAGCAGTGCTCACAGTCTCTGAAACGAAATGAGAGTTTATTATAATTTCAACCCTTCTTTAATGAAGAGAAATATATTGAGCCAAACAATGCTCGCTCGAAGCAAGGAATATAAATTACTCAAAACAAAAATTAAGTGGGTGTGCGTAGAATGTGATGTGTAATATGGAGTTATTACTGAGAAGTGAACCGTGACATTACTAGAACAGTCGTTTGCACTGCATGCGAGATGGCTTCGATTACTGAGAAAGGGGCGAAATATTGCAATCCAGTTGCCGAATCGCAAAAGTAATAAGTTGTCTTTTTGAAAAATGAGCACAAAATGTTTAATTAAGAGAGAGAGAGAGATAATAAAATGAGGGAAAGGCAGGGAGGTTAACCAGAACATGGAGCATCCGGTTTGCTACCCTGCACTGGGGGAATGGGTAATGAGGAAGAAAGATGGAAAAGAAAGCGAAGAGGGAAATAGACGCGCGCAAAAAAAAAGGGGGGGGGGGGGGGGCTGGGGTGCTACAGTCTATACAATAGGCCGCTGCCACGCAAAAAGTTCAGTAAGGCCTTCACTGATTTTCTGTGAGCACACAAATCATGTCGCCTTTCCAGCACTGATTGTTCGGACAAAGGTCTATCGTCAAGGCGAGCTAACGCAGCAGCTAGTTGCCGTCTTTGCACGCTGTAACGAGGGCAGTGACAGAGAACGTGCTCTATAGTTTCATCGCTGCCGCAATGACCGCAAGCAGCACTGTATGTTTAATTAAAAGTAGGAATATGCAAGTTATGTGCTGAAACATTTTGTATAGTCCGTACACAATGTAACATTTCTTTATAACTTGCCCCAAGGTAAAAGTACGCTTACTTTGGGTTATCGTACGCCATTTATTTATTTTGAACATACAGCAAAGTCTCCACAGAATTTTTCTATTGACAATTTCTTAACTTCATATTTCCTGTGGCTCATCTAGTTGTGACTCAACTTGTTGACCAACAGTCCCTTTTTTGCTTCGTTTATACAATGCTTTGCGCGTAACTTTTCACTTGCTGAATTGCTGGAATGGAGAACTTACGGCGAAAATAGGACAGGGATGTATAGCAACGAGCCCATATATGTTGCAACATACATGAAGTCAAATTGATGAAGACCACGTTTGAAGTTAGTGTGCGGACAACTTTGACAACGGGAAGGTTGCCAAATCTGAATTTCTTGTATCATGATGCATGGAACTATTTTAGCGTCGTAAAATTTCATATTACGCCAGAAAAAAAAAGAAATACCAGGAACATTCAGCGGTGGTCATAATGCTTCTAAATTGCACTATCATTTTCATTATTACTAATTATTTTTTTTCTTACTTAGGCGGCAGTTTGCGGCTTGCGTTGGGGCAATAGTGCAAGTAGTTGCCTGCTTACATAAGCAATGGGAGAAAGTGCGGCTCCGTCCTCAAAGCACAATAAAACACCGTTCTTTTGTATTCTAGAAGAGGCGACACTACGCAAACGCTTGTTAAAACTCAGTGGGCCACCGTATTTTTCTTCTGACGTCATGAAGGAACGCGCAGTCGACGTCAGCGAAAGCATAGTGTTTAGCAACGGCAACGGCAGGCATAAGCGTCCAGCCTAAATTTAGAGAACGCATACAGTCGGCTGCGTGGATGCCTATTGTGTCGTCAGATCTGAAGTCATGCCTTGTTAGGAAGTGAACGTGGTAATTGGAGACATGTCTCTGCCGTGTTGTGCATGATCACCGCACCTTTCTTTTTTTTCTTAATTATGTGTTGTGCCATTGGATGATTTGTGGTTTCAGAGGTACATGGCATGCTGCAGTTTCCAAAGTGGGCTTGTTTCACGGTGAAGCTTCACATAAAAAAAAAGCTCCACAATGCCACTTTTTACGTAATGCGCGTCGAACTGACGTCAAGAAACAAAGTACTAAGCCCACAAGTCATAATTCTTGGTGGTTTAATATTTATTTTCTTATTGGTCTTTTGTTAAGGAGATTGTATGACAACGAATAAAGCCGCTTTGTTCTATGTTTCTGGAATCAGGTTTCGAAACTAAACATAGTAATGGTGTGGCATAAGCATTGCCATGAGGAGTGAACCAATGCTTAGCACGATTTCACAATTTGCCTTAAATGAACGCCTTCTTTATTCAATGTGTTATTCATGGTCAAGAGAGAGAGACAGAAAAGCAACTTTAATATTAAAAAAACATTCCAGCGAGTTATTCGAAGATTTAGGCGAATGTCCCCACAGAGGTGTCGGCCACGAGCCCTAGAGCTCTGGCGACTGCCTTCGCCTGCTGGGCAGCCCATAGTTGGTCCTCGATTGAAGGCATGTCCGAGCACTGCAGTCTCCCAGCGCATTCGATTCGAGGCTCCGTACCCGTCTGGAGCCCCACCTCTGTTATCACACTCTCAAATACATGTTCCAGGGTTGCCCTGGCCTCACAAAACTTGCAGCGTGACGAATAGAGCGCTTGGCAACAGAAATTTAGGATGCCCGGGATCGGAAATGTACTGGTCTGCAGTTGAAACAAATTCTATAGTATACCCTAAAAGATAGTTCGATTGCTCCAAAGTCAGAGCCATCAACTACATCATCTGTCATATATTCAATCTATGTAGTTGAAGGACGTTAAACCTTACAACTTGCCTGTGAGAGAATGCTACAAATTGTACCTGTTTTCTACCTCTGCATGGTCTATTAAATAGACTTCACAAATCTTCGCTATTGAGCGCGCTCCGACCCCAAATCATAATTGTATTTTTAAATATTCGAGAAATGGCTGGTTTCCTCTATTGCTATGGATAAAAAATAATAAAAAATTACGTCA
The DNA here is from genome assembly GCF_013339725.1 of Rhipicephalus microplus. Classification (NCBI taxonomy): domain Eukaryota; kingdom Metazoa; phylum Arthropoda; class Arachnida; order Ixodida; family Ixodidae; genus Rhipicephalus; species Rhipicephalus microplus. The sequence continues at coordinate 41,368,975 of NC_051170.1, forward strand.
TAATCAATTGCGTAGGGAAAGAGCTGGTGGATTGTGTGAACCTGTCATTCGCCAGGGCAGCCCGTAGCCGTTTTTTTTTTTTTTTCAGGGGGCTTGGGGGGAGTCCAACTTACTGAAGGCTTTGACATTTTCAAGAAGAGTACCTCCTTCCATTATTTCTTTTCGTTAGAACACACTCCTCCAGCACTACTTCGAGAAGGATTTGTCTAAACCTCTTGTCGCCCCCCTCCCCTCCTTCCTGTCGGTGGCAGAGACTGTTCTCTGTCATCGAGTGAAATTCATGAATGCACTTCAGAAGCGATGCCTTATGGTTAAAACTTTTTCAAGTGGTCGTTACATCTTCAGATTCTGCCATGCTCTTGAGGCTTTTTATTGTACTCTTATGGTACTCTTATGACTACAAGCTTCCGTCTCCCTGTGAATGTCTGTTGAGGTATTAACTTATAAGGAAGGCCTTTGAACAAGATTGCATTCCTTTCTTTACCAGCTCCTTCTCTTGTTCTGTTCAGAAAGCAATGCATTTTGATAAATCAAAGGGGGGTCCAAAGATGCCGGTCATCCCGTCGTCCTTTATTCCAATAAGTGTGGGCCGCTTCTACGCTCCCAGTTTCAGGACACCTAAAAGCCGGCAACGTTTTATCACTCTTTACTGAAAATATGTTTAAACAAACAAAAAACAAAGAAAGGGGGTATGCGGACGGAGACGGCTGGTTACATGACGCCAATACAGGGCTAAAGTGGCAGCCGTCAGTGCGCAAGGCCTGAAGGGGGCGTACTCGAAGTGTCCAAAGTGGGGCCCCATAGCTGAAGTTTCACGTATGCTTCATATTAGTCCTGACAGCTTGGGTCTTTGCTCGCTTCAGGTGGTTTCACCAGCACGTAAGGAGCCCCTCTGGCGCAACGCACTCACGAGACGAGGGGCGTCAGCATTCGCCTCCTCTACCACAAGAGACGGGCAACAGTGTAGCAAGAACGACTGGTATTTTGAGTTTCCATAAGTGAAGGCTGCAGAAGAAGAATGAACTGCTAGAATAGCTATATACCACCTCAGATACTTGTTCGAGACACTAAGCTTATTTTTCTTGTTTTTCGACACGTATAGACAAGAGTGATGTTGGCAAAGTTTGATAACCGATGCCGACAAACTTTGTTCAAATGAAAAATGCGTAAATGTACCTAAAATATATAAGGTTACATTTTATTTGCAAAAAAAATCTTGTTATAAAGAAATACAGAGCGTACGTCACAAATATTTGGATCCTGTAAGAAAACACTAAAAAACTTTTTTTTTTCAAAATTGTCTGAAAACGCTGCCCATCAGCATTGGAGGCTGAGAACACGGGATCCAAATATTGTAGTGCAGCACGCAACCTGGAATTCACAATAAACTCTAAAAGGTAGTGAAACCACTCCTCCTTTTCCCGACAAGTCATCGCATAGACCCAAATAAGCTTGAATTTGACCCAAAGCTGACGGTCATAGGCTGATTGATGATCGTGAGCTGCACAGTTACATCAGCCGCCGCAGGATGGCACCACGTTCCCGCGCGGGTGGTCATAATCATACTGAAAGTAAGCAGCGCGTTCGGAAAAAGATAAGTGCTCATGGCCATGAAGCGCACTAACCAACAAACCCCTTATCTTGCCCCCTATTCATGCTAGCTTTCAGCAAGGTCAATTGGAATCAGTTGCGAAACTTGAAACGAATACCGGTCTAAAACCTATTTCACATGCATCAAGCACGCTTTATCACTGACGCGCGGCTAAAGAAAAACAGGAATTCAAAACAACTTTTTTTTTTAAACACACTTGAGTTTAAAGATGCCAGCGCAAGCTAGCAATTTACTTCACTGTTTATATGGCCCTTGGCTGAAAAGCCGACTGCCTCAATTTTCAGTAGAGCGCGAGAACTGGGGGATGTATGCAGACACCCTGCTAATGTGGGCTTGTGTTACGTTTTGCGCATTGTCAAGTTAACCAGGTCAAAAAGGCATCGCACAATTTTGTGCGGCGGTGTTGCATTCCACGCCAGATCGATGGATGGTATGTTACCAACTGCGTGCTTGTGTGTGTGTGTGTGTGTGTGTGTGTGTGTGTGTGTGTGTGTGTGTGTGTGTGTGTGTTATCTTTCTTTCTCCTTACATCTCTCTTATCCTTCTTTCGATTTCCCCATCCCGTTCTCAGTGGTTGGGGTAGCAAACAGGTAATCCTGGACTTATTAACCTCCCTACCTTTTCTTCTTTACCCTTTATGTATTTGTTGTTTTTCATACGTTACTTCTTTGGTTATGTGTTGTTTTATTGGCGCGACATTTCACAGAAGCTTAACTAGCCTACATATTCTGTAGATAACAGTAAATGTGATCGAGCAATGCCTGGTTGCGAGAAACATTCCCTCACCTTTGGTGGCAATGAACGAAGAAACGCCGTTTATTGTAGTCTGCCAAAGTGGTGCTTTGGCGGCTACTCTCGCACTGCAGTATAGTTTTCCTCGATTAAGCAATGATAGGTTAGAAACTATTGTGCTACTGAGTGCGTGATTCGTTGTGTCATATTCTTTTACCTCTTTTTTTTGTAACCGGCTAGCAGTTTGTTCTATATTACACGTGAACGTACGCTATTTCGCTAATAAAACTAACTTGTTTTCCGAATCTTTCTTGTTGATATTCACTTTCTCTTGCACACAAAATTAACGCGCCGTAAAGGCCCAATAAATTTGTGTAGTTGTCAAAAGCATATAAAAGAGCAGCAAAAACAAAACTGAAAATTTCGCGCCAAGTAGAACATATGCGCGACGGTACTACCATTTCATTTTGTAACACCATGACTTAATAATGAAGTTCGGAACGCGTTAGGGGCTCGGGCTGTCATGCGCTTTCGTGCGCTGTCATCATATACATACTCGTGGCTTGTATTGCTGGCGAAACCGCGAATGCCATAGCCATCTGTAGCATATTGAGAGCGTGCCCGCACCGAGTAAAAGTCTTGTTCTTCTTGTGCCTTGATGATAAGTGCTGAGCACATCAGTGCTGACAAGCACTGATGTGATGATAGCACTGATGTGATGATAGCACTGATGTGATAAGCACATCAGTGATGATAAGTGCTAAGCTCATGCTTTCGTACGCTGTCGTCACTTCACGTACAGCAGGCAAACTACCTATAAAGAAAATAGAAAAAAAGAACCGAGAAATAAGGAGAACAAAACAAGGAAATTGATAAAAAGAGATTTAGAAATGAATATAATTAAATGAGGAAAACTGGAAAAAGGGAAAAAACAAAGAAATGGAGGAGGAAAGTAAGAGAAAATTGAAGAGAAACAAAAGGTGCTTAGTTTCACGTTGCCTTCTGGATGGGTAGCCCTAGTGCGAAACTGCTTTTTTTTATTTTGCTTGCTGTTGTCTCAAGACCTGTATATGGCGGTGGTAATAACGAGCTGGCAACTACGTGACATATGTGCTTCAATAGATGTTTCGCCAGCAATTAACACATATTCTGGATTTTCAGCGCGCTCTTTGTCACTAAAGGTGAGCGAAAGCCTTTAAATCGTGCGGCAAATCTCTGTAGCTCTGTTGGTACTTAACGGATTCTAAAAAAATATTGTAGCAGTTACGTCGAGACAAAATAAGCTCCTTTTATGAGCGCATTTTTATTATTAACGTCGAAAGGCGTTGCAGGGTCCTGAAAGGTGTGAAATGTTTTCCGACGAAAAATACGAAGGACGTTTCAGAACTAAAATCCTTCAAACGTCTCTCATAGACACTCAAATTGAATATACAAATGTATTATTACTTACCTGGCTAAAATCACATGTATACCTTATTCTGCAACCTAACGACAATATCTGTAAACCTCCTTTTTTCGAATTTTCGTATTGTTTTGTTGCAACTTGCTTGCTAGGGATAAGTTTATATTAACATTATTGATAAGCTTTAGCACTCATAATCATTTTGTTGTACTATGCATTGGATTACTATTTAAGGCCTCAGATCATGGTTCACGTGTAAAATTTCGTCAGCAAATTTTCCCACACTCCACATTAGACCCAGGTATGACGAAGGAAGTAGTCTTATTGGAGTAGAAGTAAAGAAATCGTGCACAAACTGGTGCTGATTGCTACTGCCTCGTTGCTGGGAAGCCATAGCTCAGACCTAATGACGACACGAGGGCAAACTCGGCCATCTTGAGCAGAAGGGCCCCTAGCACAGAAAACTCTGATCGTGGGTTGAGATAAAGTGAGACAAAGCGATATATCAGAATAAAACAGGAATGTCTACAAGGAATTGTGCACTCTGGCCTTCTACTCTTCAAAGGGGAAAAATAAAAGGGAAAAAGAGTGGTGAAGATGATGTAGACAGGAAGGAATAATGCGTAGGTAGAATAACCAAACGTAACACGCTGATTTTCATTGTATATTTTCGAGTCCAGCACTGTTCAGAAAGTGTATAAATGCCCATATAGCAGTTGCTGGTGCTGTTGATGTTGATGTTGGGAAAGACGCAGGTGTGTGGACGTCCCTTTAACACCTCGTCTTATCACTGCATTCTGATAGTAAGATAGTCAGGGAGATGGGGTCGGGAAGAGCAAGGAAGGAGGAGGGAGAGGGAAGAGGGAATTTGCGGCGCAACTAAGCATCACAGCCTTCCTAAATAAGAAGTCTGCGCACTCCTATATCTACACGTCCAATAAGATAAAAACAGCAGCTAAAATATATTGCACCACAGTTAACTTCAGTTGTGCTAGATTCAAACGATCTTATATTTTATTTGGTTAATCTCCTCGACGTTTATCTATAGTGGCTGAAATGTGCTGAATATGAAGAACTTCCACGAATTGGGGTTAGAGAACTCGTTCCACCGAAATTCCATTGTTGGTGTCGGTGGCGGTTGTGAGCGAAAAATCAGCGTTGTGCATGGGCGAAAATTTGAAGCATGTGCAAATACACCATGAATAAGAATTTTCAGTTCGAGTGGCACCGAGGGCTCAAACCTGCCACCTCCTGCTGCGTGTCGCGATGCCCTTAGTTCCTCAGCCACCAAGCGTACATCTTTCAGTATACTAACGGCGAGCAATTTATATTCACTGTTTAGCGCTAGTGGTAAGTGCATATCGGAGGTTCTTTAGCGGCATGACACGGCACCCGCCAGATGGCGTTAAGGGTCCATGGCCCACCTAATTGACCGCTTATAAACGGCACGCTACCACTGTGTGACCGTGTTTCGTCGTGCCGCTGGCAAGAATATTAAATCCGGAGGGCGTCCACCCTTCTGCTTATCTTGCTGCCCGGTGTAAGTCTTGAATGAGAAGCGAAGCTTGGCTAGCGGTCGGTAAGGCGACGCAAACATGGTCCGATTACGCTATCACGCTCTACTCTCGAAGCCGAAGCTGAAACGTCCTCCAAGATTTTGACCAGAGCGTATTTCAAGTTGACGTTATTCTGTTAAGACACGCGCCGGGCGCAAACAGTCAAGTTTATTTATTTTTCTTTTTTTTTGTACTGAGAACATTTCAGACTTATTGGGTACCAAGTGATAATAATAATAATAATAATAATAATAATAATAATAATAATAATAATAATAATAATAATAATAATAATAATAATAATAATAATAATAATAATAATAATGTTATTATTATTATTATTATTATTATATTATTATTATTATTATTATTATTATTATTATTATTATTATTATTATTATTATTATTATTATTATTATTATATTATTATCTGGGCTTTAAGATCCAAAAGCCATGGTAGGAACGCCATGGTGGAGGGATCCAGAAATTTAGACCATCCGGTGTTGCTTAATATGTTCTGATATCGCAAAGAGCGCGGGTCTCTTGCATTTCGCCTCTGTCGAAATGTGACTTCCACCGCCTGTATCAAACCCGCTGCCTTCGAGTCAGCAGCCGAACACCGTAACCGGTAGTCCAATGCGGCGGTAATTCAGCACCTATTGCCACGGTACACATCAATGTTCGTCAATGCATCAGCGTCTTTTGGTTTATCATTATACCACCATAAAACTGTAATTCATGACACCTACATATGTTTATAAATTGCCCTCGGTGCCTTTTAGTTCATCATTATCAGTTCAAAATCGTTAACGAAGAGTTTTGCGTACGTTTCACTAAAAACGTCTAATAGCAAAAATAGTTAACCGTGAATAATTAGGAAGCGATACGAGAATTTATAGGCAGTAGTTTCCCGCTAACTCTTTATTACTGTTCTCTTAAACAAACCCGAAAGTCGACAAAGTTGAGAAGCAAAGGTGAGATAGAAATGGCTTGATAAAAAAACAAGAAAGTGTGAACCACAGGACAGCAGGACAGAGATGGACAGTGCCTGGTCTGTTTGTTTCACATTGTCCTGTCGTTTGCGCCCTATATTCACTTGTATTGACACGTGCACGCCTACCGGCACAAATAAGCATTCTGGGCAGTTCGAAGGAAAGTCGACACAGGACAAATGTTTTACCTGTGCGTACACCCCCAACTCCTCCCCCCTCCCCACGTGCGTGATATTTAGGGACGAAGCTCCTTATAGCGGCACCTGTTCGTCCCTTGTAGCCGTTGTAGTGTGTAACAAGTATTACATTGTGACCTCCAAGGTGGTGCCGGTTAGAAATTTTTTCTGTTCGTTGTTGAACAATTAAAAATATACATGCTAAATATACATGCCAATGGCTACTAATGAGGAACGAGAGACGGGAGCATTCGGCTTTTAGATAACACGCACGCTGCGATCCCCATTAGCAGCCATTGGCATGTACATTGACCACTATGTGACAAGAAAGGGTTGCTTCGTTATACTCGCTGGGTGTAACCTCCTTGGTTTTAGAAAGGTTTAGCGAGCATTGGGCCACAGTGCCATGAATACAGTGAACTAGTATATACCATGAACTTGAGTTGGTTAAAGGTGGGAAGTAGACACGAAGCGCAAGCCGTAAGAAAGTCTGCGTGTGCCACATCTCGTTCAGTCCTTGGAATGTCCGCTGGATAGCGGTGCTTCTATATGGGGAATATATGATGAAAAGATGCGAGATGGTGGTACTAGGAGTGTTGAATAGATGGACGAACGGACACACAGACAGATGCATGGATGGATGCATGAACGGACACAAGGGCGGATGCATGGACGAATGCAGGGACGGACGCACGAACAGACGCACGCACGGATGGGCGGATGGACGCAAGGGCGGCCACACAGACGCATGCATTGATGGACGGAAGCAAGAACGAATGGACGGATGGATGCTTCGCCCCACTATCCATCATTCACTCCGTGGATATGCTGCCATTTTCAAGTCATTCCTTTTTAGGGCGAAGCTCCACAGGGTGAGGGTCGTTTCCGTCCTCTGTATAGTAGTAGTAGTAGTAGTAGGGGTAGTAGTAGTAGTAATAGTAGTAGTAGTAGTAGTAGTAGAAGTAGTAGTAGGAGGAGGAGGAGGAGTATGTAGCCACCTCTAGTTTATCAATTGCTCAATAAATGGTGTTGTGTGTATATATCCTTAGAAATGATATCAGTTAATGGTTTTCGTATAGTTGACTATTTCGTATAGTTGACAGACAGACAGACAGACAGACAGACAGACAGACAGACAGACAGACAGACAGACAGACAGACAGACGGATGGACGGACGGACGGACAGACGGACGGACGGACGTTCACACGAACGTAGGCATGGACGAACCCACGAAAGGACAGATGGACGCACGGATGAACGGACGCCTCGCCCAACTTATAATCATTCACTGCGTGGATATGCTGTGAAGTCTTTTTTTTTTTCGTGGTTCCTTATCATGACGTGTATGCATCTAAGATCTCAAAACGCCGGCCTTACGCCACAACGTTACATACAGATGAGTGTCGCAAAGACTCTTCGATTGGCCTTCTAATGTGGTAACAGGCGTACGACTGCTCCAGTTGGTTGCATCCACGTGCGTTGTTGTTTACGGCTGTACAAAAGAATGCAAACCGGCGTCAGTACAGCATCGCGGCGAGTGCTTCGTTGGCGCTGTTTAACGACAGAGGGCGTCGTTAGCGTCTTCTCTTCCGCCCCTTCTCCCAGAGGCAGCACCCGGGATCCATTATTACCTAACCGGAGCCAAGCACTGACGGTGGTCGTTTGCGGCGCGTCTTCGAGCCATTCGGGCCGTTTTCTTGACCATTTTCCAGCCTGCTCGCGCTTCCGAAAGCCGCAGGTAGCTACTACAAATCGGGAGGAGGCGCGCACGGGGCGGCGTTCCGTTCTTCGCCAGTCGCGCGAGAGGCCCCCCTTCAGCCTGTAATCTTCGCTCAAGGCTGCTTACGAGCCATCGCTTCCGCGGTGACAAGCTATGCACGTTCGCGCCATATGAATTACCGGCTTTGTGTTTCGCGCAGATGCCACTTGTGTTGTCGTTTCAAGCAAGAGAAACGAGGGGAATTCTTGCGTACCTGTACACTCGTACCTGTCGTACATTATTTTCCCGTAACGCGCGTGAACACTATGTTCGTTCGCCTGAGTGTTTCGCAGGAGTGTAGAATATTTCAAGGCTACCTCTCAGGAGCTCTGAAGACTAGCCGAGTTATGCTGTTCAAGCAGCGAAAAGGAAGATAATACTTATAGTTAGCTGCGACCACGGATGCCCAAAAGAATTAGTGTAGACGATTTGTCATAGTGCACCGTAAGACAAAAAAAAAAACGAGCTTTTGTAAACCTACATTGAGCTACCGCGGTCCCCGAAGGGTCGTGGTGCTCGTATGCTGACCCGAAAGACGAGGAATCGAACCTGACCGCGGTGGTCGCATTTTGGTGGGTTGAAATGCTGGAGGCTCGTGTACAGTGTGTGCATGCACGTTGTATAGCGCCAAATTGTCGTAGTTATGCAGATCCCTCCTATATGGAAGCTGTCATAACTCAAGGTGCTTTGGCACGTAAACCCCATAAACCAACGAACCGATCTTGCATATGCTAGGACAAATTTTTTTCTGATTTTAAAAGTGACAAAGATTAAGGTATTTATTTCATTTCAATGTCTTGGAATGATTTTCTCTTAGATGCTACAATATACAACATGGTGCTCTTTAGAGCGAAAGCTCTTATGAGAGAGAATTAACTTTAATAAAGGTCCTGAAGGGGACTGGACACCCTTTAAGGGGGCCAGCCCGGTGGCTCCGCCCATGTGGGGACTGGGAGTCGGAGCTCACCAGCCACCTTTTGGGCCTTCTGGACGGCCTGGTGTTGAAGGGCCCTGTCGGGGCTCCTGAGGTGGTTGAACCAGTCGTCCTCGGTGGCAGGGGACCCGAAGCTAGCGTTTAGCACGGGACACTGCCACAGCATGTGGCTTAAATCGCACCTTGAATTTCGGCATTTGGGGCATTCTGGCCTTATATCTGGTAGGTATTTGCTGCAGATATAGGGGCTGGGGTAACTGTGCGTTTGCAGCAGTCAAAGCGTTAATTGTTGTGATTTATTTAGTGCTGAGTGAGGTGAGGGGAATTCCTTTCTAGATAACTTATAGTGCGAGCAAATTTAATGATATGATAGGAGTGGCTCCTGGTGCGTGTTGGTGTCCCCGGCCAGTGAGCCGGACCGCGACCCCCCGCGGTAAGTAAGATCACGCGCGAGGTTATGGGCCAGCTCATTACCGTTGGGGACCCCTGGTTGAACGTTGATCCCTTCATGACCAGGGAACCAGTGGATATGCTTGTCTACAGTTATCTGAACAGATGCTAGAACTCTTAATGCCGCCTGGCAAAGTGTACCGCGGCGGTATGCCAGTGCAGCGGGTTTAGAGTCGGTAAATATTGTGTCGCGCTGAGGGAGTGCTAGAGCAAGGGCAATGGCCACTTGTTCAGCCTCACAGGCTTTCTGTGTTTTTACGGTAAGAGCATTAGAAGCTTTTCCGTCTGGGGCGACCGCCACAGCTGCAAAGTAGGGTTTGTCCACGTATTTAGCGGCGTCTACGGAAACCACGTCTGTCGCGTGTAGGTCGGCCGCTTTTAGTAAGGATTGAGCTCGTGCCCTTCTTCGAGCCTGATTGTGCACCGGGTGCATGTTCCTGGGGAAAGGTAGCACTGTGATTTTAGCGTGAAGGTGTTGCGGTAATGGTTCTGGTTCGTTGACTTCAGTTGGGATAGGAAGACCTATGTGTGAGAGGAGTTCCTGACCCGCAGCTGTCGAAGACAGGCGTATGAGTTGGGACATTCTTTGTGCTTCGATGATTTCTTGGAACGTGTTACGTACCCCAAGGGATAGCAGGCGCTGCGTGCTTGTGGACATGGGTAGACCAAGTACTCGTTTTGTGCATTTTCGGATGAGGTTGTCTACTTTAGTTTCATCGCCTTTGCTCCACGGGTGAGCGCAGGCAACGTAGTGAACGTGGCACATTAAGAACGCATGAAAGATGCGTAGTAAGCTTTTTTCTGTGAGTCCTGCGTGTCTATCAGCGACGCGTCGGGCGAGGTGCATGACTGCCTCAGCTTTTTTGGTGAGATGTGTGATGGTTAAGACATTTTTGCCATTCTCATGTAGGGTAACGCCCAGAATTCGAACGGACGACACTATCGGGATAACCGAGCCATCCATTGTGGAGAGGTGTATGGTAGGTTAGGCTTTGGTGTGGTCGTACTGTGGTGGCAGAAGCAGCAACTCGGACTTGGATGCCGATAGTCTGAGGCCCGTGGGTTTTAAAAATGTTTGTACTGCAGTGACTGCTTCCTGAAGGCTCGCTTCGATTTGTCCATCGCTCCCTCCAGTACGCCAAATAGTAATATCGTCGGCGTAGAGCACGTGTTCTACGCCTTCGATGTGTCTCAGCTTTTGCGAAAGTTGCCTGAGGGCTAAATTGAAAAGAAACGGTGAGAGCACCGACCCTTGCGGGGTGCCGCGCGGGCCTAGGTTGTAGGTGTGTGATTTGAGATCCCCAACTTTAAGTGTGGCCGTTCTGGCTCTTAGGAAAGAGCGGACGTAATCGTAGAAGCGGCGGCCTAAGCCTGCCTCCTGAATCTCGTGTAGTATATGAGCGTGGCTTATGGTATCAAAAGCTTTCTCTAAGTCAAGAGCTAGGATTGCTCTGAGGTCTTTGCTCCTTACTCTAAGTAACGTCTCCTGTAGCATGAGAAGTACGTCCTGCGTGGCCATAGCCGGCCTGAACCCTACTTGATTGAATGGGAAGAGGTGTTTTCGCTCTGAATATTTTGTGACTCGACGGAGAATGACGTGCTCCATGACCTTACCCAAACAGGATGTTAGGGAGATGGGTCGTAGAGAGTCGAGTTCCAGGGGTTTGTTCGGCTTGGGAATGAGTATGACGGTCGCAGCCCTCCATTCTGGCGGGACGCTCCCTTGCTCCCAAACCTCATTCATGTGGGTGGCTAGCGATTCAATGTCATGGTCAGCGAGGTTGCGGAGTAGCTTGTTGGTGACTCCGTCAGGACCCGGGGCTGACTTAGTATTGAGCTCTGCTATTACTGCGCGTATTTCAGCGCTTGTTATAGCCTGCTCAAATGGGTCGTCTGTGCCCCGCGCGTAAGGTGGATAGTCTTCATGTGAGGTAGGTTCTGTGCATAGATACCGGGCTGCTGTAGCATCTAAAATCTGCGCGTCGATAAGTTGCTGTCCTCGCGCTTTGTGTAACAGTCTATCTAGAGTTAGTCGTTGCTCTGACTTGGTGGGCTTGTCACCGAGCAGATGCCTGAGAAGGTCCCATTTTAGACCCTTTCTCATGCGTGCGTCAAGCGAATTACACACCTCATTCCACTGATTGCGTGCTAGTGTGTGACTGTAATCTTTGATTTGTCGGTTGAGCAATGCAATTCTTTTTCGTACCTACGATTGAGTTTACGCATTCTCCATCTTTCTTGAAGACTTTTGTGAGCCTCCAGGAGAAGTGCGAAGTGGCTGTTCATGTGGTCTATGTTGCGTGTTGTAGAAATATTTTTGGTAGCTTGTTTTACGTCCCGCTGTAGTCTGGCAAAGAGTTTTGAGAGTGAAGAGTAATGGTTGGTGTCTTGTTTGCGTATTTGCATAAAGAAGTTCCAGTCTACTACTTTAAAGTCTCTGGGCTTGAGGCTGCCTATATTGACTGTTGTGCTACAAATAAAGTGATCGCTACCGAGGTTAGCTTGCAGATTAACCCATGTGGGATTCGAAACGTTGCGTACTAGGGTCGGGTCAGGGGATGAGTCCCGTGACACTGAGTTACCTTTGTGTGTAGGGGTAGAGAGGTCGTTAAGTAACATGAGATTGTGTTGAGTGATGTGTGTTTGTAAGTGGCGTCCTTTCTGTTTTGTGCGATTGTAACCCCATTCTACATGGGGGGCGTTGAAGTCCCCCGCGATGATGAGGGGATGGTTGCCTGCTATCTGCGTCGCTTTAGTTAGTAGTGTGGTGAATGTTTCTGTGCTGTCTGAAGGTGAGCTGTACACGTTAAGGATAAATACCGATTGCTTAATGTGAGCGTCGGGGATGATCTCTATCATCTGATGCTCTATTTTGAGGCCTGGGCGTACTGCAAGTGTCGTGTAAGCATAAGGCTTAGCCACTAAGGTGGCTATTCCTCGAGCTTTGTTCCCACAGACGGCCTCGACTCTGTATCCGCGAAGAGGGAATCGGTCGATACGCGTTTCCTGCAGGGGAATGACGGCCGGTCGTTGGGTCATAGAGCCAATGAATTGTTGTAACGTTTCTCTCCGCGTACGAAGGGTACTTGCGTTTCATTGCCAAATTGTGAATGATTGTGACGACGCCATTTTAAGGTCTAGGTATTAGCCCAGCGCGCCTACTGCGTGCCAGGTCCTCCTCCAACACCTTAGTCCTCGCGTCCATTCGTGCTGGCCATGCAGCCAACTCGATAAGTTGTTTCTGCATGCTCTCTAGCGTTGAAAGCGCTATACTTGGCCGTGGTCTCTGCGCGGTACTGCTCTAGCATCGCGTATATATTGGCTGTAAACCGGTCAAATTCGGATTGCTCTTCGGCCTGGAGCGTCGGGCCTGCCCGTTTCTTAGCGCCGCGTATCGAGACGGGGCCGTTGATAATGCTACTCTCGCGCGATTCGGGGGCCTGTTGTTTTGCTAGCTCTTCTTTAAGCGATTGGATTTTTTTAGCCTGCTTCGCATACATGCGTTTTAACTGCGCTAGTTATGGGTCAGGTAGCTGTGGCGAGTATTCCTGACGCTGCGCTGCGTGAGCCTCACCTTTGCATGCCACCTTGTCGGCCCAGGTAGGCTGGTCAGTGGGAGTAGGATTTCGTGGGCCTAGAGGAGGTCCTTGCGGTTTGGTGCTCTTGGCAGGAACCGGGCTGGTTGCTGGGGTGGGTGTTTGCTGCTGGGCTTGCTTTCGTATGCGACGGCGCTGACGACGACGGCGCACCAGGTAAGGCAGCTGGTGGCGATGTCGGCATTCACGGTCACCCGTGCGGTGTGCTTCGCCGCATAAGGCACACACTGGTTGGTTGCACACGTGTGGGTTGTCCGTTGGTAAGTGACCGCAGTGGTCGCAGACCTTTGTTAAAGGAGTGGGGCACACGTCTTGGCGATGGCCCACATGGCCGCAGGTACGGCAGGTGTCAATTTGGCGCTTGTACAACGTGCAGCGGTAGATGACCTGGCCGCAGTAGACGTAGTTGGGCACTTTGAGCCCGTTGAAGATCAGAATCACAGTTTCAGTGTTCTTGATGCGACGCGTACCCAGTAGGCTTGAGGTGGGCGGTTGGATTAGCATGCGGTTGAGTGCGGCGTCGATAAAGTCAGTGTCAACGCCGCGAATCACGCCTCGGCTCGTGATACCCGCAGGTGAGAGGTAGGCCGTGACCGGGTGTCTCCGGTCGGTGACAATTATCTCGGTTACTCGACTGTATGCTGCTGCATTAGTTGCACTGGGCGTACTGACGACAAAAGTGTGTTGCATCGAGTTGGGACAAATAATGTCCTCCTCCATTACCGACGGCGCTAGCTGAGCTGCCATGGTTAGTGCGGCGAGAATCCTGTGCGGTGTTGCGACGCGCACCTCCGACGACGTTACGAAGGGCGCCTCGAAATCTCACCGCTGCAACCACTGTTTCAAAAGACGGCGACGCCAACACGGTCCCGAAGGCGCCACGGCTTCGAATTCCACCGAGAAAGTCACCAGCCGTTTGGTAGCGTAGGTTTCTCAGCTCGCGACTGCTTCTGCGCAGAGCTGATAGATGAGCAGACGAGACGACGGTGAGTTAAACAAGGTTTATGTACAGCATATATACAGAGGTGTTACAAATTGCACTGGGGCCGACAGAGACGCGAAGAGCCGAGCTCTTCTCTCTAACACGTAGCTCTACTCTCAAATGGGTCTGCTGTCAAAGGGGTCTCTCTCAACGCGCCACAGGGCTTCTTTTATATGCCCCGGGTCTAACCCAAATGTCCAACCCGAAGCGCCACTGGTCGCGAGGTCAGAATCATCCAATGAGGTCGCCGCTGGGCCGCGTCCTTCTTTCTCATCGAATCTGGAAAGGCTGCGCTGCAGGTTGCTGCACCCAAGAACGAGTGACGTCGCCGCGCATTGCGTCAGCCGCCAGACAGGAAGACGCTGGTTGTTTACTCGACGGGCTCGCTTGCTGAGGTGACTCACTGCACGTGCACGCCAGAAAGGCGCCGTCGCCTGTTGATGCCGTTGAGTTGTTCGCGTCAGGCGGACTCGCGGGCTGGCCTTGACACAGAGTGCCTTTTTCACAGGCACGGACGTTCGCTGTCGACTCTCAGGCATAACAGCACCCCCGCCGCCAGACAATGCGCCGAAAAGACGAGCTGCTTCCACGTGGCTCGTATGTCAGGTGCGCTCGTTCGCCAGGTCCCTCCGGGTTCGCCTCCAGGGCCATGGGGAGAATGCAGCTTCAGACTCCGTTCCGGGAACACATCCCATTCTTGAGGACGGATCCCAGCTCCACTGGCTTGTCGCCACAACTTGTCGACCAGCTTCGCTCGTCTCTTCTGAGCATCCTTGGTTTCAGCACTTGTCGATGGTTCTGCAACTTGCCAAGAACGGTTCGACAACAGACAACACACGACACAAGCAAATGCCCTCGGTCACCCGACAGAACACCAGACAAAGTATAGTACAACATATACCTAGCTACGTGTCTATCGGAATTTCGTTCCCTCTACATCAAGAGGCACATGTGGGACACAATACCCTAAAAATGACAACTCAAATTTTTTTCAAGTACAGCAACGTAACGAATTAGAATAGAAGATAAAGCTGGCTCCTTGAGCTCACTCTGGACGAGAGCGCTCAGCTCAGGTCGTGATGATGTTAAACTTTTGCCCCGAATCGCCAGCGAGAAACCAAAAGGTTGAGAATGTACTAGCTAGAACGCACTGCTCAATGCACCTGCATTAGCGCTTAGCTTTCCTTTTTTCTTTAGCGAACGTCAAAGTTGCGCTGTCGGAGTATCACGCTCCATCTCAGTAACCGGTCACTTTTAGGCGACGATACCTATGCGGTACCAACAGCTGCTCATACTTGCGACGTTCCACAGGAGAACAACGATACGGCTTGCTAGGGATTGGCTCCTCACAAGTTAGCTCGGTATCGTGTTCGGTCACCGTCGTGTTTCCGTGACAGTCCGAAAACACGTCTTCAAACACCAAAACAATCTTTCTCAGGTCCTCCTTCTGGATTTCACTTAACCTAGGTTCTAGGTTCAACTGCTCCAAGGTTACCTCCGATCTCCTTTCGATTACATCACTAGAACTCAAAACTTCAGCTTTCTCTTCCTCTGAAGCACTTAAAAGTAAATTCACGACCGCTTGAGGTTGAACGTATGGTTTCATCAATTTACTGTGATAAATTTTGTTCGGCCGCCTTCCTAATTTCACTTCATAATTCGTATCGGAAAGCTTAGATATTACTTTGGCGGGCCCTTCCCCATGAACCTCAAGCTTGTTCCTTTTGGACGGCTGCAGCAGCATTACCTGACTTCCTACTTCAAAAGCACGCTTCTTTGCCGATTTGTCGTAGTACTCCGACAACATTTGTGAAGCTTTCGTGTGGCTTTCCACTAGCGCATTAATTGAGAGGTCCTCACGCTGCTCTCGAATGAGCGCTTCTCGATCAACCCTCGACAGCTCACTCCAGCTTTCCGCTACAGGCGAGAGCGTTGCATCCCTCTCGCTCTGACTCAATGGCGCCAAGTTGTCTCCCCCTACGCATACCGCGCCGGTCGCTTCGGCGACGGGCCGCTCGAATGACTGCTCAAACGATGCACACGGAGAATTTCGTGTTTGAGGTTCCGTCGACTCGCCACTAAGATCACACAGATATGCTGCTTTTGAACTTGTTTTACCACACAGAACAAGATCAACCTCCTGCGAAAGCTTCCGCGATTGCGATCGCGTGAGGGCCATGTACGCTAAGTTGGGGAAGAACGATTTACCCTGCTCTTTGAGAAGCTGCTCTGAGTTGTTAGAGAAAAGATAATGAAAACGATCGGGAAGCGCGGCAGACACAGCCGCTTCGGTGCGAAGCTTACCGAACGGGCCTTCACTGACAACCGTGGCGATTGGTAAACAAGCACTCTGCTCCTCGGCCTGATTCACGCGCATTCTCCTGTAAAGTCATCCGGAGACACCAATGAAGGATGGACAACATCCATGGTTGCCGCTCAGTCACGAAGTGCTCGACACGTTTGGCCATTCAAACTAATTTCTTGGATATACGGCTCCAACAACCGCATGTTCTTTTCCGATTCTCGGATTGTTGCAAAAGCAAACTTTTGGTTACAGTTTATCGCGATGTGTCCTTCCTTTTTGCAGTTGTAGCAGATTAGCGGCTTCCGTTTGTTTTCCGATTCTAGGATAGTTGCAAACTTTTGCTGACAGTTTATCGCGATGTGCCCTTCCTTTTTACAGTTGTAGCAGATTAGCGGCTTCCGTGATTTAAACGCCCGTGTGGTATCAGTGCGACCAGATGATCTCAAGGATCGCTTGCTTTCGTTTCGCACGGCCCAAAGTAATGCCGAGTTCCTCACAAATTTCAATGAGTTCCTTCACTTTAAGGTTCTCCATCGTTCACAGTAGCCTCTTGCTGTTTGCCCCTGTTAACAATTTACTTGCCGTACCCACTATAAGTCAACTAGCAAGACGCGCAAGCAATTTTTCACATTCCCGTGTTTACCCCCTCCGCATTAACTTTGGTTTCAAAGCACTTCGACTTTGCTTGAAACGATCAAAGCTCAATTCATTGCTTCACACAGCCCTTCTCTAAACTACTACAACCTGAGCTAGAGTAGTCTGGTGAACTGAGGGGAAAACATCAGGCACCACCACATCGATGGCGCTGACGCCGGCCGATCCCACAGCTGCCAACCACTGTTGCGACGCGTACCTCCGACGACGTTACGAAAGGCGCCTCGAAATCTCACTGCTGCAACCACTGTTTCGAAAGACGGCGACGCCAACACGGTCCCGAAGGCGCCACTGCTTCGAACTCCGCCGGGAAGGTCACCAGCCGTTTGGTAGCGTAGGTTTCTCAGCTCGCGACTGCTTCTGCGCAGAGCTGATAGACGAGCGGACGAAACGATGGTGAGTTAAACAAGGTTTATGTACAGCATATATACAGAGGCGTTACAAATTCGGCACTGGGGCCGACAGAGACGCGAAGAGCCGAGCTCTTCTCTCTAACACATAGCTCTACTCTCAAATGGGTCTGCTGTCAAAGGGGTCTCTCTCAACGCGCCGCAGAGCTGCTTTTATATGCCCCGGGTCCAACCCAATGTCCAACCCGAAGCGCCGCTGGTCGCGAGGTCAGAATCCTCCAATGAGCTCGCCGCTGGGCCGCGTCCTTCTTTATCATCGAATCTGGAGAGGCTGCGCTGCAGGTGGCTGCACCCAAGGACGAGTGACGTCGCCGCGCATTGCGTCAGCCGCCAGACAGGAAGACGCCGGTTGTTTACTCGACGGGCTCGCTTGCTGAGGTGACTCACTGCACGTGCACGCCAGAAAGGCGCCGTCGCCTGTTGACGCCGTTGAGTTGTTCGCGTCAGGCGGACTCGCGGGCTGGCCTTGACACAGATGGCCTTTTTCAGAGGCGTGGACGTTCGCTGTCGACTCGCAGGCATAACAGCGGGCTGCAGGCTTGCACGTTGAGGCCACCTCCCGATCGCGCGATGACTCGATTGTGACTACGTGGCATCGCCGGCAAACGGCTCGCAGCTGCGACGCGTCGTAGAGTAGCGTTAGGCGTCGCTGTCGCGCCTCGTTGCGTTCTAGACTGGCGGGCTGCGTGTGACTTCGCGCGCGATTCTTGCCGTCTTTTTAGAACGGAGAACCACCCGTTTACTTGTAATCCCTCAGGGGGTACGTCGTTCCCTTCCATGGCAATCTGCTGCGGCATCTCGCAGCTGGCGTGCGAGTGCCGTAGGCGGGGAGGCTGGCCTAACCTCGTCTAGGCTTAGCTCGCCGGTCCAGCGAAAAGGCCTCTAAAATGATGAAAAACGAGCCCACCTTGGTGAACCAGGTGCCGAAATGTTCAGGTGAACTTCGCGGAAGAAGGTTCGTGCAGCTCAGGAAGATTCGAGGCCGTTTACCGGTCAGACTTGACATTCGCAGCGGAGCGCGATGGGTGTGCGTCCGCACACCAGTCTGAGAGACGCACCCTCCTCTTATGAGATCACAACTCGAGTCACGTGCACCACCGCCACTGCCGCCGCCACTGCCACAGCCGGTGTCAGTAACCACATCGCACGAAATTATAAAAAAGAAAAAAACCTATGGCCAATGACACCATGGGGCTCAAACCCGGGTACCAGTATTCTACCCCGGAGCTACGCTGGTGCTTAGGACTTGTTGGAAAACTTGCCTTAGGCAGGTTTGATGTCGGGAAAGCAGTCGCGTTAACACGACTTACAAAGCGTTTCAAAGCAGCGAAAGAACAACCAGTCGTCGCACAATTCGAATAGCGTAACGACTGGGTCGTCCAATGCTCCAACCCATTACAAAAGCTTGTTCTTTTTCACCTATTAGCTGTGGTGCATACCCACTACAGGCATTATTCATCATCGTCGTCAGCCACTACATGAACATTTGGCACGAATTTCCTTGCAAGCATTAAGCGGATACCACGCTTCTCATAAGAATGACAAAAAATAGCATTGCGAATGCCGGCATACTATCCAAAAATTTTTATTATTAATGCCGAGGTGAGTATTAAGCAAGTGTGCTTGCCACAGTTACCCAATGAGTGGTCAGAAAAGGCTCTGAAAGGCAGCAACTATAGCTTTCGCTGTGACAGTGCTGCACCTTGCACGCAGGCCTGATGTTTCTTTATTTGACTATTATGCATGATTACGCATGCAAAACAGTCAGCACTGGCACGAAACTCCTTTCAGACGGGCCGTAGTACTTGCGTGTGTCATTTAATCTGACAATGGGCTGAAGGTAGAGGCACAGATGATACTACCGGCTGGCGATAGCGAGCTATGACTGTTCGTCCCATTGGGGAGGAAAATTGCACTTATATTCACCGCATTGCATGCGTAATCGTGCAAACCATTATCGAACTTTGCCGCGAAATATCTCGACGCACAGCCATGCTAGAAAAATTCTTCCAAGTCTGTGTAGAAACGCGACTGCCTCCATCTTTTCAATGCAAAATGCATGCTTCCTGCAGTCACTAAGAAGTTAATAATAAAACTTAGGTATCCGCCCTACTGAAACGTTCCGTATGCGATGTCGAATAATTCCGTATGTTTCCGTAAGAATATTACGGAAATATATGAAAAAGATATGGGAAACATATGTATTTCTTTATGGAAACATATGGAATTATTGTACTCGCATACGGAACGTTTCAGTAGGGCGGGCCACTGACAGCCGTAATTAATGTCTCTCTTGGTGTTCTCTCGGATACATAAGTTATGCGAAAATGTTGATTGATTGATTGATTTGTGGGGTTTAACGTCCCAAAACCACCGTATGATTATGAGAGACGCCGTAGTGGAGGGCTCCGGAAATTTCGACCACCTGGGGTTCTTTAACGTGCACCCAAATCTGAGCTTATGCGAAAATGTGTTTTTCATGTTTTTCTCAGTACTAAGTTTTAATAAAACTATAAAGCTTAACTGTGGGCACTCGATATAGCTTAACTTTATATTTCCATTCAGTACCTCAAGAAATGCATTTATTTACCTCTGGAAATGCACGCGCTATTGACAATTACGGTGCCTGCTGACGGCACTGACTATTTCACTTAATTCACAGATCTACTTCAGATTATGCAAATAGACAAAGAAAGAACAGATAAAGGAAGGAACCGGAAGGAAAGGAAAGGCATGATTGTTCACCGGTCTAGATGGAGCAGCATGCTAACCTCCACCGGGGAAAGTAATGGGGAGTTTGAAGGATGGAGAGAAAGAGAAGAGAGAATGCGTGTATCAAGTCACACACCTCACAGTCATTATAACCCTATTAGTATATGATTACCGGTGAAAGTTTGATGACTTCAATAAGTTGAGAACCACCATTGTCGCCTTTACCATGGTAACCTCTCAGGGCTACATTGCAGAATGGTTTCCGCCGTTATCGGTGTGCAATCTATGCGAGCTAGCACGGCTGCAAGTGATTTTCTTTGTGCATTGTAGTGAGGACAGCCTCAGAAGATGTGTTTTAATGTCTCCTCGCTACCACAGTTGTCACAGAAAGGGTTGTCAGCCATTTCGATAGGAAATCACAATCACTTCGTGAAAATCACTCTTAGCCCTAAACGGCAAAGTAGAGCGGAATCATTTCGGCACAGTCAAGTAAGCATATTTAGTCTTAAAGTGTTCGGGCTGTAGCGAAGTTTATTGCGCTGTCTGCTTGTATTCCAAGTGGAGAGAGAGATTTATTGCGCGGCCACTCGAAGTTGAGCAGCGTCGGTCTTTGACAGCGGTACTGTCTCATTCCTGTTGCCTTGAACCGCCGATCGAGCAGCATTGTAAGCGTATGAATTGCCTATCCTGCCACAGTGACTTGGCAGAAAACACAGGAAGGTTAACCATGCATATGAAGCTACCCTGTATTTAGGAAGCGGGAAGGGAGTGTTAAAAAGAGCCAGGTTATGAAAATCCTTACAATAAACAATCAGGACAACAGTGCAGTCCCTACAGGTCATGCACAAAAATATACTTCTAGGTTACACACCCGTCGTGGTGGCCTAGGGGATAAGGCACTCTGCTGCTGACCCGCCTGTCGCGGTATCGAATCCCCGCTGTGGCGGCCCCATTTTCGATGGAGCCGAAAATGCTTGGGGCCCGTGTGCTTCGATTTAGGTGCACGTTAAAGAACTCCAGGTGTTCGCCATTTCCAGAGTTCTTCACAATGGCGTCTCAAATACTGATATGATGTTTTGGGGACGTAAACCAAAACAAGTAATAGCATTATTATTAGGTTCAATAAAACACCCCAGGCGGCTCACAAGGTCACAAAAATAAACCCTGTGGAAACATATTTATGCAGGTTAATATGAGTCACTAACTTGGAATCGCCATGCCTTTGACTTTGCGGTCCATATGGACATTCGATTGATATGTGGGGTTCAACGTCCCAAAAACACCATATGACTAGTGGAGGGCTGCTGAAATTTCGACCACTTGGGGTTATTCAACGCGCACACAAATCTGAGCACACGGGCCTACAGCCTTTTCGCCTTCATCGATAATGCAGACGCCGCAGCCGGGATTCGATCGAATGACCTGCGGGTCAGCAGTCTAGTATAGACATCAGTCAGCAAGATCTGCTGTCATGCACTCATGGCGATAAGCGAGATAACGTGACCTCCTCCCCTGTCACTATTCCGCTTAAAAGCGGCACGCGCACATGCTAACGGCGAGATAGAGACCAGCACAAATGTCATGGGCATTAAACCTTGTTTTTTCAAACGTTACAAATCAATGACGAAACGGTGTGAGCACACAACGACTGATCTTTTCGCATGACGTAACGCTCAGTTTCAAGCAGTCGGAATTCCTTTCATGGGTTGGTTTTCGCGGATTGATGGGCTTCCTAACAAGAAAATGTGTAGTCTCAACCTGTGATACATTTGGGTAATTTAAGCTTGTATGATGCTTTCACGTGGAGTAAGAGATTACTGGCAAACATCTAATATCCAAGTTTTTTTTTCTCTTTTTCCCTCTAACAACAACTTTATAACAGGTATTACGCAAAATTTGCTAAATAATTGTTATTCATCATCTGAACTCTATAGACCCATAAAAGTTCATTTATTTATTTTTGTAGCTTTCTTTATCACTGCTTCTTTTCTTGCTGCATTTGATTAGGGCAACTTTCGTCCATGTGCAGACAGTTTGTATACTCTAATCAGTAAAAATGCTGCCGGGATCCTTGTTCTTGATTGCATGCCGTCCATATGGCTTGGCATAGCCTCATAACAACGTGTCAGAGTGGCGGTTGAGGATTGTTTACAGTGATATAAAGGCTTATCCCGTCCCGATCGTTGCTTTAGATATATAGTATATATATATATATATATATATATATATATATATATATATATATATATATATATATATATTCCCCAACAGTTTCGGAGGGGTCCTCCCTTCATCAGGGGATGAGTTTATATGTATATAGATATATATATATATATATATATAGTATATATATATATATATATATATATTATATATATATATATATATATATAATATATATATATATGTATATATATATATATAATATAGATTAGCAACAATTTCCTTGTTTTGCTATTAGCTGAGACTTCTTATAAAAGCACAAAACGCTTTTTTGTTGATGTTATAAGAAGTCTCCGCTAATAGCAAAACAAGAAAATATGTTGCTATATATATATATATATATATATAGTATATATATATAGTATATATATGATATATTATATATATATATATATATATATATATATATATATAGATAGATAGATAGATAGATAGATAGATATATATTACACAATTTTCTTTTTTGCTATTAGCGGAGACTTCTTAGAACATAACAAAAACTCTTTTTGTTACTCTAAAACTTGATTCCTAATTAGTTTATCCGAAAACGTTCGTCTATGATACCAATTTATCTGCAATCGTAATAAAGCTAGAAAGAAGCGAATTCGCAAAACGCGTTTTAATTAATCTTGACTTCTCCGAATCGGTGACTGTGACTATAGATGGTAGAATAATGAGAGCACGCTCTTTACATGACAATCGTGGCAACGGCCGTCAACAGCATCGCCTCCGAGGCCACTTACGCAATTTGGCCTAGACTTCACACGCACAAAGGCCACCGCAGACCTAGCGACCCCTCGGACAGTCTATCAAGCCGCGGAACGAAGGGGGGAGCTCGTGTGAGACAGAAAAGCCATTAACGCGCAGAGCAAAAACAGGCAACCGCAAAAAAACACCCGTCCAGGCATTGCTGACTCCCTGAATGCTGCGGTTGAGGACGGAGCATGCCGCCACCGCTATTTCACTTAATTCACAGATCTACTTCGATTATGCAAATAGACAAAGAAAAGAAACAGATAAAGGAAGGAACGGAAGGAAAGGAAAGGCATGATTGTTCACCGGTCTAGATGGAGCAGCATGCTAACCTCCACAGGGGAAAGTATGGGGAGTTTGAAGGATGGAGAGAAAGAGAAGAGAGAATGCGTGTATCAAGTCAACCACCTCACAGTCCATTATAACCCTATTATTATATGATTACCGGTGAAAGTTTGTGACTTCATAAGTTGAGAACCACCATTGTCGCCCTTTACCATGGTAACCTCTCAGGGCTACATTGCAGAATGGTTTCCGCCGTTTATCGGTGTGCAATCTATGCGGAGCTAGCACGGCTGCAAGTGATTTTCTTTGTGCATTGTAGTGAGGACAGCCTCAGAAGATGTGTTTTAATGTCTCCTCGCTACCACAGTTGTCACAGAAGGGTTGTCAGCCATTTCGATAGGAAAGCACATCACTTCGTGAAAATCACTCTTAGCCCTAAACGGCAAAGTAGAGCGGAATCATTTCGGCACAGTCAAGTAAGCATATTTAGTCTTAAGTGTTCGGGCTGTAGCGAAGTTTATTGCGCTGTCTGCTGTATTCCAAGTGGAGAGAGAGATTTATTGCGCGGCCACTCGAAGTTGAGCAGCGTCGGTCTTTGACAGCGGTACTGTCTCATTCCTGTTGCCTTGAACCGCCGATCGAGCAGCATTGTAAGCGATGAATTGCCTATCCTGCCACAGTGACTTGGCAGAAAAAACAGGAAGGTTAACCATGCCTATAAAGCTATCCTGTATTTAGGAAGCGGGAATGGAGTGTTGAAAAAGAACCAGGTTATGAAAATCTTTAGAATAAACAATCAGGACAATAGTGCAGTCCCTACAGGTCATGCACACAAAATATACTTCTAGGTTACACAACCCGTCGTGGTGGCCTAGGGGATAAGGCACTCTGCTGCTGACCCGCCTGTCGCGGTATCGAATCCCCGCTGTGGCGGCCCCATTTTCGATGGAGCCGAAAATGCTTGGGGCCCGTGTGCTTCGATTTAGGTGCACGTTAAAGAACTCCAGGTGTTCGCCATTTCCAGAGCTCTTCACAATGGCGTCTCATATACTAATATGGTGGTTTTGGGACGTAAACCAAAACAAGTAATAGCATTATATTAGGTTCAATAAAAACACCAGGCGGCTCACAAGATCACAAAAATAAACCCTGTGGAAACATATTTATGCAGGTTAATATGAGTCACTAACTTGGAATCGCCATGCCTTTGACTTTGCGGTCCATATGGACATTCGATTGATATGTGGGGTTCAACGTCCCAAAAACACCATATGACTAGTGGAGGGCTGCTGAAATTTCGACCACTTGGGGTTATTCAACGCGCACACAAATCTGAGCACACGGGCCTACAGCCTTTTCGCCTTCATCGATAATGCAGACGCCGCAGCCGGGATTCGATCGAATGACCTGCGGGTCAGCAGTCTAGTATAGACATCAGTCAGCAAGATCTGCTGTCATGCACTCATGGCGATAAGCGAGATAACGTGACCTCCTCCCCTGTCACTATTCCGCTTAAAAGCGGCACGCGCACATGCTAACGGCGAGATAGAGACCAGCACAAATGTCATGGGCATTAAACCTGTTTTTTCAAACGTTACAAATCAATGACGAAACGTGTGTGAGCACACAAACGACTGATCTTTTCGCATGACGTAACGCTCAGTTTCAAGCAGTCGGAATTCCTTTCATGGGTTGGTTTTCGCGGATTGATGGGCTTTCTTAACAAGAAAATGTGTAGTCTCAACCTGTGATACATTTGGGTAATTTAAGCTTGTATGATGCTTTCACGTGGAGTAAGAGATTACTGGCAAAACATCTAATATCCAAGTTTTTTTTTCTCTTTTTCCCTCTAACAACAACTTTATAACAGGTATTACGCAAAATTTGCTAAATAATTGTTATTCATCATCTGAACTCTATAGACCCATAAAAGTTCATTTATTTATTTTTGTAGCTTTCTTTATCACTGCTTCTTTTCTTGCTGCATTTGATTAGGGCAACTTTCGTCCATGTGGCAGACAGTTTGTATACTCTAATCAGTTAAAAATGCTGCCGGGATCCTTGTTCTGGATTGCATGCCGTCCATATGGCTTGGCATAGCCTCATAACAACGTGTCAGAGTGGCGGTTGAGGATTGTTTACAGTGATATAAAGGCTTATCCCGTCCCGATCGTTGCTTTAGATATATATATATATATATATATATATATATATATCTATATATATATATATATATATATATATATATATATTTCCCAACAGTTTCGGGAGGGGTCCTCCCTTCATCAGGGGATGAGTTTATATGTATATATATATATATATATATATATATATATATATATATATATATATATATATATATATATATATATATATATATATATATATATATGTATATATATATATATATATATATATTAGCAACAATTTTCTTGTTTTGCTATTAGCTGAGACTTCTTATAAAATCACAAAACGCTTTTTTGTTATGTTATAAGAAGTCTCCGCTAATAGCAAAACAAGAAAATTGTTGCTAATATATATATATATATATATATATATATATATATATATATAATATATATATATATATATATATATATATATATATATATATATAGATAGATAGATAGATAGATAGATAGATATATATTACAACAATTTTCTTTTTTTGCTATTAGCGGAGACTTCTTATAACATAACAAAACTCTTTTTTGTTACTCTAAAACTTGATTCCTAATTAGTTATCCGAAAACGTTCGTCTATGATACCAATTTATCTGCAATCGTAATTAAAGCTAGAAAGAAGCGAATTCGCAAAACGCGTTTTAATTAATCTTGACTTCTCCGAATCGGTGACTGTGACTATAGATGGTAGAAGAATGAGAGCACGCTCTTTACATGACAATCGTGGCAACGGCCGGTCAACAGCATCGCCTCCGAGGCCACTTACGCAATTTGGCCTAGACTTCACACGCACAAAGGCCACCGCAGACCTAGCGACCCCTCGGACAGTCTATCAAGCCGCGGAACGAAGGGGGGAGCTCGTGTGAGACAAGAAAAGCCATTAACGCGCAGAGCAAAAACAGGCAACCGCAAAAAAACACCCGTCCAGGCATTGCTGAGCTCCCTGAATGCTGCGGTTGAGGACGGAGCATGCCGCCACCGCAACTTGGTGCGGCAGACAGCGTACATCCAGTACACTCTGTGCTGCGGAAAGGCGGTGCCGACTCGGACGATCTAGAGCGATCGAGTCACGATCGCTGACCGTGGCGCCAGGACTCGGCGCGCCCGAGCGCGGCACATGGAACGAACTTGGCTCCTCGCTGATGAAGAAGAGGCCGAAGGAT
Source organism: Rhipicephalus microplus (assembly GCF_013339725.1). Classification (NCBI taxonomy): domain Eukaryota; kingdom Metazoa; phylum Arthropoda; class Arachnida; order Ixodida; family Ixodidae; genus Rhipicephalus; species Rhipicephalus microplus. The sequence goes on from NC_051170.1 coordinate 41,395,856, forward strand.
GAATAATGACCAGCACACACGACTGGCGGCTGAACAACGACGCATGCGCACGCACATGCGGAATACGGGAGCGAAAGAAAAAAAATGCGCAAACTGCTGTTCTCGAACGTCTCCTTGCATGGCTGCAGCATATGCGGCAACGGCTGTTGCCGATGACTGGCGCTGCAGAAACGTGTTTGTGCGTCCAGTTCCCGAGAAAATGATTCCTCAAAGCATGCACCATCATGAGAGATAGGCAGTTGTAGCTTGGAGATGATCAGAGTGCCTCATTAGCGTTGTTCGAACACGAATAACTATCGTTTCTCTGTGCTAAAGGGCATAGTATAGTGCCAGACCAGCAGTATTGCTTTAGGATGCAAGACACTGTCTTGTGGTGCGCCCTAGAACTAAACATGTCCAGGTTCTTTTTTAACACTACAACAAACAGCATGAAAACACGATCTCGATTAAGGGCTTGTGTCCTTCGAGTCTTTCTTTGTCTCTGTGTCGTCGCTTTGTTATCGCGCTATAACTACCGTCATGCCATACCAACTAGCCCAAGCTGCCACACTAGATTAAGGGTGCACATGGCATATGCACTGTAGTGTCGCCTTTTAGTACTAAGTCGTGGGGACAAAAAAAAAAAAACGGTACTCGGCTGCTGACCCGCAGGTCGCGGGTTCGATTCCCGGCTGCGGCGGCTGCATTTCCGATGGAGGCGGAAATGTTGTAGGCCCGTGTGCTCAGATTTGGGCGCACGTTAAAGAACCCCAGGTGGTCGAAATTTCCGGAGCCCTCCACTACGGCGTCTCTCATAATCATATGGTGGTTTTGGGACGTTAAACCCCACAAATCAATCAATCAATCAAAAAAAAACGGCTAACCCTCATTTCGAAAAATGCCTCTCAATTATGTCATGATGTCATCTTGTAAAGCTGTAAGTGCAATGTTGGTTCATAAGACGCACGGCGATTGCTTTGGTAGGCCGTGGCTGCGTGTTGCATTCAGTACTCCGTGTCAATCTCCACGTGGAAAGTGCAAGGATGGATATGACAAATGTAATACTCTTCCTCGGGGCTTCAAGCTTAATTCAGCTCAATTTTATTCCATAATTGCATATAACGTGGTATTTATAGCGATATTTATTACATTCGGAGGTCCCATTGTTACAAGAACTGACGGGTGGACCTCCTAATACTAAAACACACGTATGTTACGGGTATAGTGCAGCATAGGAAAAAAAGAGTGCGTTTATAAAAACAAAGACGTTTCAGGAAAGCTAGGGAGAGCGCAAGATTAAAAAAAAAACTTAGTACCAGAATAAAGCCGCTATAATCATGAAATTACCATCAAAGCGCCGATCACTCGCAGTAACTCATGAACATGTAGGTGCTTTCAACTTTTTTCCTGCTTTCTCTTCTAAAGATTGTGTATCGGTATGGCTGACAAAGAAAAAGAGATAGATAGATAGATAGATAGATAGATAGATAGATAGATAGATAGATAGATAGATAGATAGATAGATAGATAGATAGATAGATAGATAGATAGATAGATAGACAGACAGACAGACAGACAGACAGACAGACAGACAGACAGATAGATAGATAGATAGATAGATAGATAGATAGATAGATAGATAGATAGATAGATAGATAGATAGATAGATAGATAGATAGATAGATAGATAGATAGACAGACAGACAGACAGACAGACAGACAGACAGACAGACAGACAGACAGACAGACAGACAGACAGACAGACAGACAGACAGACAGACAGACAGACAGATAGATAGATAGATAGATAGATAGATAGATAGATAGATAGATAGATAGATAGATAGAGAGATAGATAGACAGACAGACAGACAGACAGACAGACAGACAGACAGACAGACAGACAGACAGACAGACAGACAGACAGACAGACAGACAGACAGACAGACAGACAGACAGACAGACAGATAGATAGATAGATAGATAGATAGATAGATAGATAGATAGATAGATAGATAGATAGATAGATAGATAGATAGATAGATAGATAGATAGATAGATAGATAGATAGATAGAGGGGGGGGGGGCACACCAAGGCGAAGCGTTCATCGGCAAAGCATGGGTGATTTCGCCGGTAATAAGACGGACTTCATGTACAGCCTTCTCGGCATGACGCCTTGCTTCGATGCGCCTAATAAACTGATCTAAAGGGACGCGATGCGCCTCTGCACACCGGAATATGTTTAGGGAGGCAAAAGAGACGTTGATTTTCCTCAGAAGCAGCACATAATGCGCGGGCAAGGAGTGCCATATATCCTCCAAAGTGAATATTAGGGCTACACTAATTGTCAATATAACTCAAGTAGCGCAAGGTACTTGAGGCACATACCCTCATAAAGGTGCATACTTCGCCAAAGACCCTGGGGATGCCTCTTTTTGAGGCACATATTTCTACCGATGTTACGTTCATAATGACTTTACTGAGAAGTTGTTAACCGGTTTAATTGTGCGTGAAAGCTACTTTTATGTGTCTGTTTGCTTTATTTATTCTTTTTTTGCTCACTCGCGTGCCATTGCATTTCACGAACCCGTAGAATTATAACATCCACCGTAAAATTTTTATTTTCTTGTGAGGCAGTCTTGAAACCTAACAATATGTTTAAAATATATATATTTATCTTGTTCATGCAGTTAAGGTCATTCAGCATGGGCTGTAAAGCGCAAATTGCAGGCCATGGAGTTTTCCGCAGTTACCGTGAATTAGCCTGGTGCGATTGTATTCTCGGCAACATTTTATGGATTTCGTGCGCAAATAGCTGCTATGCTTTAACTAATAATTACCGCCAAGACTACGAAAACTCATTTATATGCATTTCTTCGCTCTTAACTAAGTTTATATTTGGGACCATTTCTTGGGAAAAGGGTTCCCTGAAGCGTTGCTTCCTTTTTACCAACGTGTAATGTAACAAATACGCATGCGACCATCGTACATAAATGTGCCTTAACAGCAATAAACTTGGAGGACGCGTCAGCTTCAACTTCAGGAGAACAGCGCTGTAGCTTATCTGGTCCCGTGCGTCTCACTTTCCCCATAGTTTCGCTTGGTTTCTCGGTGCATGCCTCGATCATGGCACAAGGAAATGAACGACAGTGCGCGTGACAATGCCCGTTCTGGGATGTAGGTACAAGAATTGCTCATGCAAACGCAGTTGTGCCTTTGATTTGCTTTGCTTTGCTATCCTAGGTACATGGCACGTACACACTTTGGGGGATTGGCCAAGAATGCAACGTAGAGACTGTTAAATGTTACCTTAGGTATAGCTAAAAATTTTAAAACCAGAAATAAAGAAAATAAATGCCAAATATACGTAAAATATTCAATTTAACTGCAAGTAATATATTTTTGAGTCTGTATTCCAGACTGCCGTAATAACCTGACGGGAATAATTTTGAAAACTTAAGTTTTAACCTAACGAATGTGCCACTGAGCCATATTTCATTATTTCACGAATAAGTGAAGGCCCCACTACACGGGCGTGAGGCAACGCGTGAACCTGAGCAGCTTGATGCTTTGATGATAAATAAATAGGTCTGAGTGCCTTGTAATGGGTGGGTTCCTTAAACACCACTCACTGCAAAACCCACGTAATTTGACCCTCGGCGTGAGTCTACAAATCAGCCAAGTAATATTACATGCCTTAAAGTGACTCCATCTACTACCTGACATTCATCGTTTCTTTTTTGCTTGTTTTTTTAAGCAGGTACGAGGAATAGCATGCATGACGATTTGGTAAAACATGTGCTAGCCACAAAGAAGCCCTGGTTTCCATTCTCACTGAAACGTAACTGTTCACTGTTTATGTTATTGACATCTTTCTCGATTTTCGGACATGGATAACGCTGATTTTTTTTTTTTTTTTGCTCAGAATCAACAACCTCGACGCCGCGATTTCTGCGAAAGGAGATTTTGGACACTATCGCTTTAAAACACACTTCACAGACATCCATGCTACTACGTTTACACCCTCCTCCTAATAATTTGCCGAACTGAATTTTTTTATGTTCCGTGCCTCGTATTGGTGACTTTGATTCTTTGAGCAATAAAATTGCTCTATACAGGAGTTGAGTTTGTTATTGACCAAGTTATTTTCTCTCTTTCCGCGCCGCGATGGTCTAGTGGCTAAGGTACTCGGCTGCGGACACGCAGGTCACGGGGTCGAATCCCGGCGATGGCGGTGGCTGCGTTTTCGATGGAGGCGAAAGTGCTGTGGGCCCGTGTGCTCAGATTTGGGCGCACGTTAATGAACCCCAGGTGGTCTAAATTTCCGGAACCCTCCACTACGGCGTCTCTCATATTGATATGGTGGTTTTAGGGCGTTCAATCCCACATATCAAACAATAACGTTGTCTGTCTTTCTCTTATATCATCATCAGTCTGAATGCACTCACTGCAGGAGAAAGGCCTCACGCATGATCCGCCAATCCACCCGGTCTTGTACTTTTTGCTGTCACGTTATACCAGCGAACTTTTAAATCTCATCGGCCCACCTAACCATCTGTGATTCTCTCGTTCGTTTGCCTTCTCTGGGAGTCCCGTTTGTTACCTTTAATGACCAGTAGTTACGCACTACGTGCCCGGTCCATGTCCATTTCTCCTTCTTGACTTCAGCTATGATATGCATGCTCAACCCGGCTTGTTCCCTGACCCACTCTGCTACCCTTTTGTCCCTTAAGCTTACATCTATCATTTTTTCTTTCCATCGCTCGCTGCGTCATTCACAATTTATGCTGAACCCTCTTTGTATGCCTCAAGGTTTCTGCTACGTTGGTAAGTGCAGCCCGGATCCAGTTTCGATTTTCTCTGTCAATTTTGTCGATTTGCCAGAGTGTTAATGACTTACATTTGCGAATACCTCCAGCATTAATAAATTTAAAGTCTTTCAAACTCTCTGCGAAATAGCAAGAGCAGATAAACTTGGGCCACAGGCGTCGCGTGTGTGGTTTGGCTTCCTTTACCCGACCTTCGTCAGTGGCAAGGACTCGACGGTGACGTGCCCCCTCACGCTTCTGGGTGCGCCGACGTTCCTCGTAATGCCTCCGCTCCCCTTTGCAACGTACGACAGGCGTCCAACCAACGGCGAGTACAACGAGCAACTGAGCACGTCGCTATAGACCTATTCCATGCTGGTAAACAGCGGTGGGCGCCGTGTGCCATCCCTTGGCTACGACACTGTCTCGATGTGAGTGGTGCTTTCCACTGGAGCATGCAGGTGGCGACACCCTTTGTCAAGGTGAGCATCAGAATCGGCCGAAGCCGCTGATGTAGATGTCGCCTTATCTAAGGTGACGTGCATACATGAGGATCAATACCCGTGTGAAAGTGCAGAAATAAAACGAAGCCAGACAAACTCAAAATTGAAGGCGTCTGCCATAGGGCGCTTCTAGGTTCTGCGGAACAACTTGGTGGTAATTTCCGAAGTGTATACATATAGCCACCTCAAATATTGCCTACATGTATTCCCTGATTGTAGGGCAAAACATTTTCACTGCTACAGAAAATACTTTAGATGACAGCAGTGTACTGTACAATATGCCACACATGAGAATGAATTATGATAATGTTTATTTCAATTTATGAGCATTCATTGTAAGAATCACCTGTCACTGTCATTCAGTGCTGGCGTCCGAAAGCAGCATGAGGGTGCATGAAAAGGCAACACACTCATACACCTGTTTTTAGCGCAAAGCGATATAGATATCTACACAAACATCTCAGAAAAATAATTGTCACGTAGGTAAAGAAAAAATATTATCCTGGTGTTAGATTTTCGTGGAGGATCTTAGGCACCTGTAAAAGCTTTGTTTCTGGGAAATAAAAGTGGATATTAGATAGGCTACTTTCATATAAATTCGATGAAGACAAGTCTCAGCGTATACGTGCGGATTTCGCTAAAGATGCGCGTGGCAGTGGAAAATAAAAAATATTTCCACTACGAAGTTTAATTTTTTTTACAGCTTCATCAATGTGTACCCTGGTATTGACACATTTTTCTTGAATACATCACCAAGGCCCCCTGGCTGTATGATCATTGATGATTATGTAGAACATACCATGGTAGACAGCCAGTTTGTTTACAAACAGTGACCACACTGGGTGTTCGTGTCATTACTATCTTCGTTTGTGCTATTCCTACGATTTTCATTGCGAAAGATGCAACGATAACTAGTCCACTTACGTACCTTACAGATGGCAGTGTCCAATACAAATATGATTTGTGACGCCTCTCGTTGTTTCTGTTACTTTTTGATTGCGGTGCCACGGTTGAATAATACCACTTGCCGAGCAATGTGCATTTTAACGATGCGTAGGAAAGATGACGAAAGCCTCTTCTTTTCTGAACACCTGCTTGCCTCGTACACATGTCTCATAAAGCCCGTATATAAACTTCTTTCCTTGCATTTTTGCTGTTGATGTCTCAGGAGGTAACACGATGTTGAAAACTACTGAAATGATGATACTAAACTATTGTGAACTGTCTTATAAGCGTACCCCCGACTCATAACAACGACGTATGACGTCGTCGCCTGAGAAACACATTTAGGTACGGAAGCCGGCAAGCGTATAATATCGGCTGTTGCGAATGCTATAAAATCAACTATTCTGGAATAACTGTACGCAGAATCTCACTGTAGAAATAATGGCTTTGACACAGAATCATCAATAATTACAGCTCTAATGCCTTACGTCGATAAGGCTGTCCGTTCGAAAGCATGCGCGACAAAAAGTGTGCATTTTGGTGGCGATAAATATTCAGCATTGCTATCACTTCCTTTGTTTTTGTTGTTTATGACTGTTTTAGTTTTTGTGGCAACTGCAGCGTGAGAACGGACCTTGAGCCGTTCGCTTGGTTTCTCTCAGTAAAGCGCCCAGTCTCATGCACTCTTGTGCACGTACTTGTGGTCAGACCTTGAGAAAAGCCCCATAAGCTATAGGGCAACAAAAGCACAAACAATGAACTGTGTGCGCGTGAATAGCCGGTGCACGCAGAGTGGTGCCACTTGTGCGGCGAAGGGGGCAGGCCGGCCTTTTTCGCCCGAATGACTGATGGAGGGGCAAATCCGAATCAGTCGCGCCCGTAATTGGCGTTTGAAAATAAGACCCCCTCGTGCAGCTCGACCGGCCAGTACACCAAGCCAGATAAGCCGGAAAGAGAAGCAAACTTGACGAGTGGAATGCAAAACGAAAGCAAAGGAAGCATTAAGGAACCGAGAAATGCATCTCGGGCTGCAAGAGCAATCAACTTCGGTGCGTGTCGGAGGAGGGCGAAACCCCCTGAAAGGTGCGCGCGTCCTTTTGTTCCGCCTGACTGGCGAAAAACCGAACGCTTCGCGCGCGGTATACTTGCGTGCGTGCGAGTGCATTGCGTCTGCATGAGCGACAGGCACTTGCGTCGGCGGCGGTCACCCCGGACCGAGCGGCGGTCGACGGCTGAGGGTGCCCGGTCGGCGTCCACGTATAGGTGTGCGTGATCGCAGTGCGTACCGACGGGCTGGAGCACGGCACCGTCGCCTTGCGGTAAAGAGAATCGAGGTGGGAGGAGGCATTCGAGAGACCGAGTTGCGTAAAAGGCGATCAGAAAAAGAGACCTTCCAGTTCCCGCGCGCAGCGGAACGCCCCTGACACACGCAACACAATCGCGGTGGCACGCGGCGGCCGAAATAGCTTCGCGGGCGTCAGTACGGAACCCGGCCTCCGTCACGCTACAAGTCACTGTTGGCCAGGTTGTGTCAGCTCGGCGCGGCGCGTATACCTGCAGAGGATGACACGCGAGATGCTGTCAGGACGAGCCGAGAGAGAGAACTTCGCATGTTGCGCCCGGCGCTGTCACTTCTACATTTGGTTGGCAGCGGATGGAGGGGCGGCAATCCCTTGTCCTTTGATTGAGTCGATGTTCCGCTTGGAGGAGTGATAACGTGCTATTTTTATAGTTGCCCCTGTATTAAGGGGACCGTTCAGAACCCCTTTCGGCGTAAGTGTTTTATTTGTGTCCTTAATGCGTCCGCACTAAGTTCCAGTAGGAGATGCCTTGTACTTCTAGAGAAGTGCACTCCGTGCACAGCCTTTTTGTGCTCCGCTGTGCAACACCGCCGTTCGACGTTGCCTACGCTTATATGATGCCAGATTTAGTGACTCCTTTTATTTTCCTTTTGGAAGTACAGTGAAATGTGGTTGTTAAGATTCTCACGAGAAATATTCAGAACAGTCCCCAAATATCACAACTGCTACATACACAACATCGAACTTGGTTGAGATAGCTGATCACTTTGCACTGAAATTTTTGTTGTTCGATCTCCTGCAGGAGGCTGCCTTGAACGTCGTGTAGAAACGAGTGGCTGTTTTATCCCTGAACTCTGCCCCAGCGGCAAGGCTATGAAGCGCGTCTACAGCTTCGAGTGCAAAGTGGTTAGTATATCTATAGTTTCTGGTTGACGATCGCCGTTGCATCTTCCCGCCTCTTCGTTGAGATCACACTACTTCAGGCGCTATGGCGCCTAGATTAACTATCACCACGTGGCCGTATGCGGCTTTTTGATGCGAAAAATGAATTCATGCGACGTTTTCTAATGTTTCCACGATTGTATTATCCACACCCACGCAAAAACATGGTCGAATTAACGGTGAAAAAATGCATTACCACTGTGAGTCGTCGGCCGTAAACAGAAAAAAAAAGAAACGTATTGTGACAAAAAACGTATCAAGCGGGATCGTATCAACGAGATTTCATCGTGATGACGGGCCCACGACAATGTTAAAGCACGTGGAAGTAGAGTCGCCCAAACGTTTAGCTGTCGTGTGCAGCGGCAAGTTTTCTGCTTGCCAGCACCACATACATGACAGAAAAATTTAAATAAAATTGTTTTTAGAACATGCGAAATGTGGGCATGCACCTGCCCTCACCCTTTTTGGAACTGCATTAAATTTTACGGTGTAAATGCACATAAAATATTGCCCCTCGCGAACGATGCGAGGGCGTCTGAGAAAAATCCCACATAATGATACGCCGAGGCTTATTCTTCGAAAGATAATTAATCGAATACAGAAGTTCATCAAGGGAAGATGGAAGCATGACGACAATGAAATCACTTGTAGCCTTGAAGATTAGAAGTCCTCTTGTTGAAAGGCAATTTCAGCTCCCCCCACATTCACAAAATTTGATATACTACATACAATTAATTTTGTTTCATTTATTGATACTCTCAGCCTTTTTTGAGTGCTATTACAGGAGTGGAAATAAATCATATTTGAACCGAATTGCGCATAAGAGAAACAACAAAAAGAATCTTTCTTACTGGAACACATATAACGTTTGACGGCACAAATCGAAACGAAGACTATAAAAGTATTACAATTGCAAGCTCGTCAGTTAAACAAGAGAAGAAAGCGTCAGTGCTGAAACATGCATTATACAACTTACCAAAACACACAATAAAAATGGTGGTTTAATTACAAGCCACAAGTATAATAGTAATATAAAGCAATAGGTGCTAAATTAGATTTTTCTCCAACCCATTGTTGTAGTCACATTCGTTGTTTTGTATCAGCGGCTAGCAAGGACATAGCCAGAAATGTTTTGGTGGGAGGGGAGCCCTTTTGGGGGGAGAGAGAAGGGGGGAACGGTTCCGGTATGCCATCCCTTGACTACGTCACTGGCGGCTAGGTTGTTGCGCTGATGAGAATTAGGACGGGGGTTCAATTTTAGACCATGGTTGACTGCCGCATTTCGCTGTCAGCCAAGTACAAAAGGGGCCATGTAGTTATATATGTTTAACAGTTGACTCATGTGGGAGCTAGACGACACTTGCCACTGGTGTTTTATCCGTTTATGTTTATTTGCACATCGAACAGGTACAACTGCTAAATATTAATCCTGATTCCCGTGCCAACTGCGGTACGCGTCGTAATCATATCATGCTTTTGGCTTCTGTAGTCTTACTATACCATTTTTTTTTACTAGCCTTTTCTTCTGCGCTTGGTCAATATCAAAACGAGTAGATATGAAAGGTTCGTTTTTTGAGCATATACTCCGTAAAATGATACGTGCTAACTGGCCTGCTTCGCCCAGTAACAAACGTGCTTAAGTTTTGCTGTTCTAGGTTTTTTTTTTTTTTTTGCCCCATAAAGCTGCCCATCAGTATAGGTGCCAGGCGCATTGGTACAACAGCGGCAAAGCTGTGAAAACTGAAACAAGAGCACTTGTTTTGCATTTTCCTGTCACCGGGGGCTCCTTTCATCAACGGTGGTTTTAGCTCCAATTACACTCTGAATAGAGACGTGATACATGCGTGGGTCCAGTACAAAATCACGTAACTTACGGGTTCGTTTTCATCAGTGTCCTGCAATAATGATGGCATCACTCCTTCTGCCACCTGTAGTCACGGTTAAGATGGCAAAGTGCAACGGGAAGTCTAAATACATTTAAAACAGTTCGGTCATATCACATTACGAAAGTATCAACATCACAATAGCGAAATGAGCTTAACCGGTGATTCACAGAATTATGGTTAATTATTATAGCTCTGCACCTGTAACTTTTAGTGTAGGTCTTTAGACGCTTTGAGGTGCTCCATAACATGGGCTTGTGCTGTAAACACGATGTTTCTTAGCAGTCAACCAGTGTAAGACCATCGAACGGCAAAAAAAGGATACTTTGTTTTTTGAATGTTCCGGAGGGTGCTACGAGAAAGGTTCAAGCATGACATTCACGCTTTGTATAAAAAGCTGTATTGCGTCGTCTTTTTATATTTCCTTTTGAAAGACGTTTTTATACGAGCGGACCGTGGGGTTAAAGTGAAGACAACGAAAGGGTGACACGTCCTGAAAAACGAAGTCGCAGAGAAATGAGATTCGGGGAGGCCGTGCGGCTTCACCAAGGTCACCAGTCTCCGAGAGGACGCGGTGGAGACGTGCGCGCATCTCCTCTCGCGCTTTCATTGGCGGCGCCACGCCGCGCCCCACCAAAGAGACGCGTCATTTCCAGTCGTTGCTCCCTCGGGACGTGCGATCACCAGGAGCAGAGACCTCGGAACGACCACAACGCCAACTCGCCGAGAAACGGAGAGGGAATTTCGCTCTGCTCTCCGCCCCGAACGATGTCGTTCTCTCTACACCACTCGGTGCTTCGTTTGCGATGCAGGCGACAGACCGCGGCTCTTTTGCTTTCCGGCGGTTTGTGTATGCACTTTGACGTCGCGCCGGTGACGCCGAGTCGGCGGCCCGGCACCCTTCTCTCCCATCTTACACTCACAGAAGTAGTCCGACGTCATTTCCCTCTTCACCGAGATGCCTCCGAGAAGGCAACGTCTCGAAGCATGGAGTCTCGTCTATTATGATAAGCTATACCGCGTCGTAGCTTCTCATATTCAGAAGCCTCGTTCCGAGGTTGGTCGGGGGACTCATTTGGTTCCATACTCGAAGACTGCAATCAACCAATGGCCTTGCCTTGGGACTCCGCCTCTCGACTAGCTCGGTGGCCACCAGACCGGTAGCCCGTTTATAGACATCGTGACGCCAGCCGCGCCGCGTCTCGACACGCCCATTCGCAATTTCGGCAAAGGGCATACCAGACTTGATCATCAGCCCCACGAGGAGAAGACGAAGAAGAGGAAGGAAATGCAGATGGCCTGGAAGGACCGAGCAGCTAGCGAAGCCACCCTCTCCTCTTCCTCTCTCTCTCTTTCTCCGCTCGCGTTGTTGGCGCTGCTTCTCACCGCGTAGAGGTCATAAAAAACAATCGCCGCTGAAATAAGGAGCACCGACCACTCCGTTCACTGTCAAGAGCGAGAGCGTATGTGCTCTGGCGTGCGCATTCTGGAATGAAAAATCTAACGCTTTCCGCTGCAAGATGCAGAAACGAGCCGACCACTGTTCTTGGACAGTCGTTGGTTTCTCGCTGTCCAGCAGAAGTGAGGACCGCGAAAAACTAAATGAAAAGAAAAAAATAACGCACGACCATGCAAGTGGTGGTATAGTTGCATAATTCGCGTATTATTATACGGTCTGCATCGTCGCGCGCACCACTGATAGTCTCCGGAGACGATTACCAGGTCAAACCGTGAATTTTCTCCAGCTTTCTCTCTCCGTGATAAGCTGTTGTTTTCGGGAACGGTTGTTAGGCGAACAGAGCACGGGATGCTACTGTATAGCCAAGAGCTGCGACGGGAAGCGTGTGTGAGAGTCGAGAAGTCGAAATTAGGCTCGCCGGAAACACAGGGTCGCGATTTCGTCATTACTTTCGCGAGTGGTCCGGAGTGATCGTTCAATTGACGATATGACTTGTACTAGGGTCCTTTCCCTTATCTATCGAGACGTGTGACCGTGAGAGCTCTTTTTGTCATATATATATATTAGTGGACACAAAGGAAAACACTCGTTATTTTTTTTCGCATTAGCGAATTGCCCATTCACAACACAAGAAACATCACTTGAATCGCAAGAGGTGGCTTAGTATTTGGTAAAATTCTTGGAGGCAAACGCAGGCAGTAATATCGCCGCATATATGTTTTCCGCATCAACTCAGTCTCCATAGCTTCATAGATTTTGACAGCCTGTTGGTGCCTACATAACTTTTTATCGGTAAAAGAAATAGTTAAATTGTCTCCTAATGGAGCCAGGGCCTACTAAGGGAATGTTTTAAGAAACGTTATTCATTTTTAATATATCCGAAATCAGGAAACTAAAGATGTTGTATTCGTGACGTCACGCTGACATTCAAGTGTTAAATGTCTAAACGCAATTCAGAAATGAAACATTCACATTCGGTCTATTTTATATTAGCATAGTTATACGCGCAAAATAAAGAAAATGCTTTCAAAGAATAATTTATCAGTATGGAGTAATTCAGCATATGATGTCAGTATTTCTTTAAGACAGGGCTTTCAAACACGTGACCCTCGGGCGTCGTGGGGCTCGGAAACTATACTAGCTTGAGGCGCACGCATGGCTGTCTTCGTTTCACATTTGTAAACATTTTTCTCTATAAATGAGATATACAGGCATGACTGATCTAAAGCATTGTTTTCGTGAAGCATCCATACATGTGGTAATCATGTTCTGAAACGTAACCGTGAAGAAAAACATTGTTTTAGAGTCGGCGTCCAGATTTGAGTCATTTTGCGATCGATATAGACATATTTCGAATCCTGTCGCCAAATCTCCGTCAGAATTGACCTGTGTGTCAGATATGAGAAAGTTTTGTTTTCAATTGGTAACTTGTAACTTCAGTTGGTAACTTTCAATTGGTAACAGACAATCTGTACAAACTACCTTTCTCACCCGCTCCTATCTACTTCTCAGTCCCGGACCTAAAGGGATACCCAACTGCAGCCCGCTCTCTGATGTGAGGTTGAAACCCCTTCTTCAACACCTCAACTCTGCTTGGTTGTACTCGAAACTGCCTGAACCATCCATAAAATAACTATTGAATATCAAGTAACATTAGCGATAGCACTGGTAGATCGCTCGGTTATTTATCTACGTAGTAAAAGAATTCTTCTGTTGCGATTATTATCTCCTCAAATAATGGGTAAAGGTCTTTTAAGCCAAATTAAAACAAAGTGCTTTATTTCAATATTGTACACGCCTATTTGGATATATGTGGGGACTAGTAAGCCTAGTATATTTTGAGCTATATATATTTGGCGATTTTATACTGACTCATGGCAGAAGCAGTCTCGCATACCAAAAACGTTAATAACCAATGTCGGCTAGATACCTGACAATAGCGTGAATTCATAAAAAGAAACAATAAATGAATTTTTGGTATCACTTCATCTACCGTATACCGGTGATTTGAAGCGGAGAACCGACATATTAAAGCATAAAGTGAATAGAATAAATCCCCTTTTATACTTCATACGTGTAAGGTAAAACGTAGACGAACAAACAAGCTGCTTAATTGATGTAATAATGCACAGCACTTTGCAGCTAATGAGGAAACTGCTAAATTTATATTGTGTTGACCTGAAACTGTTTTTTATGCGTGGAACGAGGCAGCGCGAATTTTTTCAATTTTTGTTGCCGAGTTGTTCGACAAACTCCACCATGCCAAACTTCTAATCATAAGATATTATTGTGGGGTTCATCTCTGTTTCTTCTTATCATTCTGTATTGCCGGCTAGCTATGGGCTTCGTATAGTATGAATTCAAAGCAAATAAGGGCAATCTGTTAAAGCAAGAAAACTATGTCTGCATTCTGGCGGAAAATATTTATAAACATATGGTCACACTTGTTTTCTAAATCTGCTTACCTGTTTAAACTGCGTATGCCTTCCTAAAAAACGAGTGCGTACACATTTGCACGGAGGGGTATATTTGGATCAGATCGCTAGATTCTGGGTAGTCTACCAAGAAAATCATGTTCGTGTGTCTTGTATGCATTCATGAAACTCGGAGAGCAAATTATATGTATCATGCGAAACATTTGCAGTTATGAAATAGTACTCATGCGTAACGCGTGTGCGATATTTTGCAAAACATGTTGAGGTGCGCAAGCTCAGCTCTTTGGGGCTCATGGAACCACGTGGAGCTGGCTTGCACATTAACCACAAAAATCTTGGGAAAGAAAAGGTTATTCTTTTACATAAAATGCTTTTCGAGGATTCTTCGCGACGAAAAGACGTGGTAAATATAGTTAATTATGCATTTGTTATTCACAAGCACAAATCACATGAGTCGGTACGATTGCAATGGCAGCTCACTCAATGCGGGACTCACTCACTGGATTTCGTGCCGACTGGTTGTGCCCCCGCGATCTCTGACCACAGCGCAGCTCTGGCCGACTGGCTCGCCCTACGCCATCCTTTGACGCCGACAAGTGCTTCCACCGAGTGGTGCCCCGTCCTCGGACTCCTGCGACCGTGTCCATCTTTCCTATTTCCTCTTTACTTTCGTCGTTTTCTGTCGTTCGCTGTCCTTGCGCCTCGCTCTCTACTTCATCGCTCTATATATACATTTTAATGCTATCATTTTAATCCCTCCTTACCCCCATCCCTTGTGAGCTACTGTGGAGGTGTCGCACCCTGATGCAGACAGTTACGGGGCTCATTTTTTCTTTTACATTTAAGAATCACATCAGCTCACTCATTGCCCGCTGTGGTGGTTATGACACTCGGCTGCTGACCCTGATGGATCGTGGCCGCGGCTGCCGCATTTGGTAGATGGAGGTTTAATGCTGGTAACCCCTTCATTTTCCGATGTAATTCACTTCAATGTACACCAGATGGTCGCAATTTCGGGGGCCCTACACTATTGCGTGCCTCATAAACTAATGATAGGCACGCAAAAAAAAAAACAGAATTACTGCTATTCTCACACCCATTGTTACACGATACTCGCCGCCCGCGAAGTATTCCATGAATTATGCTGTTATTCGTTGTATACCAAGAAATAGGGTAACCCGTGCTTTTAGCATACCCCCGCGTCTCGATTAAGTTCTCCGTGGCATTCAAACCAACCCGAAAGCGGCTACAGTAGCTGCGAATAAAATGCATCCACGCTTCGAGAAACGCGAGCACTCGCCCACCGCCTTGAGTGGGAAGCATTTCACGCGCGAAGACGCCCTCGAGACAGTTCGTCGAAATGAAGTGGCATCGTCCCACGTGACGCATTAAAAAAGGTTGCCTCTTCATCCTTGAAGGCGCTCTTTCTCCATATTATCCGCAGCCATCGTCACCCTCTCTCTCGTGTCACATCTGTGTTCTCTATGTTTTCGTTTCTATGCGTCTCCGCAAACCGTAATTATACGGGATGGAGACAAAAGGAGGCGCACTCCCAACCACGCGTTGTGCGGCTGAAGAGAGCTTCCTCCGCCGCCCGCGTTGCGTGCGTGGCCGAGGATTAAAAGCGGCCGGCCGCGATCACCGGGGCTACATCATCTGCCTCTCGCGCTTGTTTCCGCGTGATCGGCGCATGCAGGCCGGCATTCCGGCACAACCGATTAAAACCGCGCGTTCCGCTGGCTGCGCAGGGCCATGCACGGAAGAGGAGGAGGCGGCCGCTGCAGCATCGGCGGCTGTGGACGACGACTCCGCATCGGCTGCCGCCGCCACTCAAACGGCGCCATTAGAGAAGAGAAACAAAAAGCAGCTGCTTCCCTCACAGCATAGCACGTAACGAAGTAGCCGAAAAATCTGCGCGTTTATCGCGGGCTACCGGCCGGCGTCAGAGGTCTCGGAGGCAGTGCGCGCGCGCTCGCACGCACGAGGCAAAAGAGGTTCGGAAGAGGGAGGAGGGGGGGGGGGGACGCAGGCTACGCTCTTGCAGTGCTCCACCTATCAATTTGGCCGCGTCTAATTATCCTGCATGTTTGGCCACCCTCCCTTCCTCCCTCCCCGTTCGATGTGAGCGCGGAGGACCCGCGCGCAGCAAACTGCTAACCTCAACGGGACCCTCCACTTTTTTTTTATTTTTCTCTGATTTCTTTTGGGAGGGGTCATGACGCCGTCGGGACGACGGCGTCAGCCGGTCGGTCTCGGCGCCGAGGTAATCACTGCGGCTCCCTTTTTGGCGCTTGCCTGTTGCAGCAGTAGCCCCATATATGCAAGAGGCAAGTATAAATATCCTCGCCGTCGTCGCGAGCACACTCTTCGACCACTGATGGGTAGCGCACGCCTCTTCCCGTTCTGTGTCTGTCCCTCTCTCTTTGGCGCCATGCGCGTGGACAGTGGTGCGTATAGTGACACACCGCCGGTGCCGCAGGCGTAGACCCCGCGACGCGCTGCCCATTTGCATTTTAAGAGGGCGTGCTCTGTCCCTTTCTTGCAGTGTCTCTTGCGCTGAACGCTGCAGGCATCTGCTTCGGGCAGTCCCTTATTTCATAACGACATCTGAGTTCGAAATGTACATGGGTAGGCATTTCATGTGTAGTTTTTTTTTTCTGTCTTTGCTTTGACCATTCTTCAACGTAGTTCATGAAACGTGAACACTCTGTGCTGGTGGGCGAGCAACCTGATGGGATCTATTACAAGTTCAGTACAGCCTAAACCATGCTCCCTGATTAAATATTTTTGACAGTTTACAGGAATGACAGACCTACCCGAGCGTTTGCTTTTGACATCATAATACTAGAGCTCTTTTCTTTTTTTTTTACCTTGGCCAACCCTCGGTTAGGTTCGACAAGAAGCCATCATCATCATGGTCACCCTCTACTTTATATGGCATCTCGCGTCGCCTATACAGGTGCGCCTAGCGCGTGCAATGCAGTCACTCTGTTGATACGCACTTTTCTTCGTTCTCTTCATCCTCTGCTTCGCTCCCCGAAGACGCGCACCTGGCGCATTTTCTGCCGCAGCGCCGATTTGTCCGACGTGGCGTGCAATAACTGGGATAGTCGTGAGAACGAGTGCACACGCAGAGAGGGAGAGAGGAAACTATACAGATAGGAAGAAGACGAAGAAACATGGAGACAAAGCAAGGGAAGAAAGACAAGATACTAAAATGAAAGAAAGAGATGGAGAGTGGGAAAGAGAAAAAAGAAAATAAAAACCAAGATCGAAAGAACAGACAGCAGGAAAGACAAATAAATGAATGAATAAATAAATAGGTAAATAAATGAATGAATAAATAAATAATAAACAAGGAAATAAAAAACAAGAGGAAAGTGAGAAAGAAAGAGGAAGTGAGATGGAGAAGAAAAAAACTGCAAAAAGAGCGAGAAAGAGAGAAAGGAGATAAATAGATAAAGACAGAGACGATGCTGACAAAGCTGAAATGAGAAAAAAGCAAGATCGTCCAGCTCTGCAGTTAGTTTAAGCCTTGCGTCACAAATGCAAGCTGCGCACAGAATCTGCGCACAAGTGGAAGCTGCGTGTAAGCTCTCTTTTTTTTTTTTTTAAGGAAACAAAAGTGAAGGAAGGGAAAAAAATAACTGAAAACAGGGCACAACTGTTAAGAGGAAACAGTGCAGTTTTTAAAAGAAAATAATATTTCGGGTCCAATCCTGCACAGCGTTGTTGAAAGGGCGGAAACGTTAAAGGTTATCTTGTTTAAATGTAGTAAAAGTAAGTTTTAAATACGAATTAACACTTGCGGGCCCCAAATCGTTAGGATAGCCCCTGTTTGTGTGTGGGCGTTGAGCGGGGTGGGGGGAGCGTGCGGGCGTGCGTGTGCATGTACCTGTGCGCCTGCGAACTTATAAACACGTAAATGATACGAGCTACTCACCTGACAGACATAAGCTGCCCTGGCGAGTGAAGCACCTAAACATACGACTGAGTCTAAATATGCTATTAGAGCCGCAGAGGCAACAACAATTCCAGCTCCAAGGGCCTTCTTTCACAACAGGTCACGCCACAGCCGTCAGTGCGTTAGTGCGCACTCGAAAGAAAACTATGGGAAGTCAAGGTATACTGCCCACGTGAATGAAACATGCGTTTAAATGGCGAATAACATGTCCAGACTGCGTGGTTCACCTTTTGCGGTAGCCACGAAAACGCGGAGAAGTTCACATCCGGTATACCTACGTCCGTCAAGCCAGTGTTTCTGACACGATGTCCGCCCCCACGTGCTAGACGAATACTTGACAGACGAGGTCTGTGAGTTGCGCCCTGTGTAGGAAGAGCGATGACTCTACTATACAGTTGGCTTGGTGTCCTTGTGTATTGCTTCTGTGGGATAAAAGACTCCATCTACGTGGCGTTGTAAAGACTCACTTTTCTTATATTAACTCGGTTTTGTGTTCTGCACTGCGCATTGTTGCTTCTATACGACTATGTCAGATAAATACTTGCAGCAACTTGTTCGATAACAACAGTATTTTCAATAAGATCTCAGGACTCCTTATGGCAAGAGGCTGTAAGAACACTATATAGCAAGATGTGCAAGAATTTGGTTGTATGATCATGCAGTCATACTCCATAAACGAAAACAGCAACTCGCTCTCTGCGTCAATGATTTCTACCAGGACACACTCCCATGTTCCAAAGATTCCTACTTCCATCTTTTTTTCTTCAGTTTTTTTTTCTCGAAACTGAATAACTTTCTGTTTCATATGCCCATGTGCTGCATTCACTACAGTTGGTGACTGTTCTAGCGCACATACAATGTGTCTATACGTCAGCTTTTCACAATGAGGCTGTGGACGATGTATCAACGTGTTTCCCGTTTTGCTCTCGCACTCTTAAGTCAATTTGAATTCCTTCGAGCTAGCATAATCCTATTACGTAATGCTCCATTAACAGGTGAGGTATATAGCCAACATAACCTCTCATTTTCAGCTCCTTCATTTAGGAACACTCCAGTGCCTATCAAGAAAATTCTTCACCGACAGAAAACAACAATACAACCATTAGTTGTAGTGGTTACAACCACAAAGTACCTTTGTTTTAAAATAATATACAGTAACTTGGGCCCATAAAAATGTATTCACGCCAGTGAGTGAAATAACAGTGTAGATATTCTTCCCACCTGGAAGCTAAGAACACGTCGAAGGCGAAGCCCACCTAAGGGATGCTTGCATTTGCCGGCTCACTTAGCAAAGTTGGACTCAGCGTGACCATTTCGCACTACTCTTTATATTACGGCTCCCATATTAGGCGCCATCCTATACTTGCGACTTTTATGAAGTGCGGAAGTGAGCACTGTTCATGCGCCTATAAAGATACTCTCGTCACTTACGTCAACCTGTGACGCTATCATCGGGTCACGCAAGACACATATCCCGGTAAGTGAAGTAGTGGGGCCTAACTTTTTTTTCATATATATTCACGCAAAGAAAACAAACAACCTCGCTTGGTTTTACGTTGTTTTTTGTCAAAGCTGCTGCTTATCCCCTGCAGTGAGTTCTTGAGGCATGCTACAAAACACGAAAGATGCTCCGTTACATCGAAAGTTTGAAGCTGCACTGTGCAAAATGTATGCGTTTCCGGTGTGAATACCGGCTTCTGAGCAACCATACTTTACACGAATTTAATCAACATAGTCATTGCATCATTAGGTAATATTTGATCAATATTTTACTGCCGTGATTAAAAGTATGTTGTCGGAGAGAGCTTGGCGAGCTTCTTCAAGACCTAGTAGTAGCTTTGAACGCTGCGCTCATTATCTGACAGGATATGTACCTCTACTAATACAAAAAAAAGAAAGAGAAATTTTAAGGTCTTCTTTGCAATTGTAATTCGCGCACATTTGTTCTCACCACAACACACGAAGGGGACATTAACCTCTCGATGAACGCACGGCAACGTCATCCATACGATGTCCCACGTCATAATTAGGCTTTGTCCGACATTTATTCAAACTGATATTTTTCCTCTGCTGCATCGTGATCGGAAGCAGCATAAATAACAGCGTTTCATAGCAAATAGCCACACTGCGCACCGCCCGCAACCGCTTCCCTCAAATGCTTATTTCGTTATCTCCTGTTCATCTCGCCTACCTCTGACTCCTACTTTTTTTTGTACGCGGTGCTTGCTGTTGGGACGTCACACTTGCGCCAACACTTTGAGCTCATCAGGAGGAAGAGAAGCGGGTATGTGCGGAGTGCCAACGCGCAGATAAACGTGAATCGGTGCGACAACGACGTGAAGGCACTGCCACAGAACGTGCAGCTTCGTCCGCTGTCTTTGTTGGCTCCTATCTTACCAGTAGTGGAAAAGCTGTGTTCCTTCGGAGCGCGGCTGTTATGGGCCAATGTTCTTGCGTTGAGTGGTGTCACCGTGGTTGTTGTCGTTGGCGTTAACTGATGCAGCGAACTAAGACGAAAGAGACCGGGCGTGGAGGTTGGAGATATCACGTGCCTGTGGGCCACGGACCTTCAACTACACTTTCTTCCTTCGACATACGCACTGGCCCCTCAGTCAGAGCTAATGCACATGCAGCGCTGGCATATGTACTGCGGCTGTCTTCGCTTATCGTAATTCAGCTGTCGTGGTTTCTCTTAGCTCATGACGCCTGCAATGCACAGAGTGGCGGGCAAAGCACTCTAGCGCTGGCAAATACTGAGGCAAGACGTAACGAATGCTACATTGCTGAAACAGTGGAAAGCCAAAGTTTCAAACACTGCTGGCGTTACACCAACATGAAGTGGTGCCCAGAATTCACGTTATGGGGTATCGTAATCATTGGCGAATTTTTCGCGATCGTTCCTGCTCGGCCTTGTAATTCGTCTTTGTCACATGGGGATACGCAATGCAGAGAAGACGTATACCAAAGGAGGGACATCTTTGCATTTATTATTTTTTTTTTTGTAAAGGACTGTTGTCGTCCATCAATATGGCTGAGCGAGTCTGTTGACTCGTTAACTTACCATAGCTGCGTAGTTTCGTTCGGCTGCGCAAAGCATTGCGCAGTTACTGAAATAACTAAGGCCTTCCGCCATGAACTGGCAGAAGTGGTGAATAGACTGTACTAGTCCCACGCTGTGCAAATGTGAAAGCTGCTACACTTCCCCAGCAGCTCGGAATTGAAAAAAAAGTCATTTAAATATTAAAATGTCTGTTGGAATACTTTTATAAAAACTTCCATATGTTTGTGATATCCCAGAGAGTGATAATGTGTGGTGTGAAGTCAACGTGGTGTGAAGTCAACGTCTATGCTCGTCCCGCCTTAGTTCTTTTTGCGAACGTCAATGCGATGTCCTGTGTAAGCGATGCTGAAAATGAGTGAAACGGTTCCTTATACGATTGTACATATTAAGTGGAATACGTTACTTCTGAAGCAGACTTTGTATCAGTCGCCATGTGCTACAGATTGAACTTTGTTTTCGCGAAAGATAATTTAGCGTTGTCAATCTCTTACGCCAAGCCTATTTCTATTCACGGAATCCTAACACCAATGAATCGAAACAAGTTTCACAAAATAGCTTATTAACCAGGACTCTTATATCTTGTAATCCAGATATCAACAGCCATAATAGTATAGTAAAGAGAGAAAGAGAGGTTGATGTGCCAAAAAAGCATAGAGGTCGGCCTGAGCGATACTATGCTCTAGCCTGCCATTCACACCGGAGAGGGGTGGGGATGGGTACGAAAAAGAGTAATGGAGGGTGATGGGGAGGTAAACAGGTGAATATGTGCAGTCCCGCCAGGTTGTCGTAGTGCTACAGACGCCCATCCAGTCGAGTGACTTGTCCGCTATTGCAACGACAGTGCAACGGTCACCGTTGCACTTTCGACATCAGGCCAAGGGCCCAACACGTCATCAATTAGTGGCCTATTGTGCAATCCCTCAGTAGAGGAAATCCAAACGCATGTGAGGCTACAATTCAGACCACGAATTCTCTACGCACTAACTCATGCATGTAGGTAAAAGGCTTGCTCAAGGTTAAAATCTACTACGCATTTGAAAAAGACCAATCAACTCAATCAAAGTATGAACACATCCTCACACCTATGTCGGACGGCAAACCATTCTTTCAACTAGATAGATAGGTGTGTGGAGTTTAACGTCCCAAAATCACCATAGGATTATGATAAACACTGTAGTGGGGGGCTCCGGAAATTTAGACCGCGTAGGGTTATTTAACGCGAACCCAAACCTGAGTACACGGGCCTACAGCATTTTCGCCTCCATCTAAAATGCAGCCACCGCCACCGCCGGAATTCGATCCAGTGACCTGCGGGTCAGCAGTCAAGTACCTTGGCCACTGGACCATCAAGGCTGAACCATTCTTTCAGCTGTCTGGAAGAATTATTTGACAGCCTTTTTTTTCTGTGTCACTTTGTTTATGACGAAAAAGTAGCGAGGTGGGTGGGGATAGGTTGTTCTTGAATAGTTTTTTATATGTAAAAGAAGCAATACCTAATTGCTCCGAGTCCATTTTAAGCGGCGGCTGGAACTGCAGGAGCACGTGCATTGTGAAAGGCGTCGCACAGCCGTTTCTTATGCCCCCCATAAAGTGGCATCGTGAACACGGCCTCACGTGGAATGATCGGGCTCTCGGATGGGTGTCAGTACACAATATTTTTATCTAACGACTGCGAATGCGTGACCTGTGATAGCGGACGATGCTTCTGGCGTAGGAAAGAGTGGAGAACGACTGAGGGGAGCGAGCCTTCTTTGAGAGGAAAACGATAATTGCTGGTCGTTCACTTTAATGTCTACCTCGCTTCGGATCGGGACATAAAAGGCCTCCTTGTACGGCTCGCATCGCACGGCGAAAGATGAAGATAAAGAGGGCGATATAAAAAAGCACAACCAGATGGACAAAGCAACTAACACGCAGTGATGTATCGTTGGCCGAGAAGGAAGGCAGCGAGGGGGGAAGAGGGAATGGGAGACGCTGGCTGCTGGCGTTTTTTCCCCGGTGGGAAATGTGGAAGGAGGAGGCGTTACCTGCGCTCCCGGCATAGCGCACGATGCACGCGCGCCGACCCGGGGATTGCCGCTTCGTACGAGCAGCGGCAAAGCCTTCCTCTCCAGTGAGAGTCGTGACTGAGTATTGCCTGGCACCGGGCTCTTCGAATCTCATCGAGCCGTTTCCAGCAGCGCTATCAGCAGCAACGCGACGGAGGAGGCGGCGGCGGCGGTAGCCGAACGGGCGCCGAACGCACTTCGTGACTTCTCTCGCAGTGTTGCCGCCGCTGCAAGTTCGCTCCGTTGGTCGGCCAGCTGAATCTCGCTGAGCGATCGACGGCCGAGTGCTCTACCGACGCTCCCGGTCACGCCCATTGCTCCCTCCTAAAGAGACGCAACCTACACCCTCCTCCTACTCGTTATTGAGCCACGTCTCAAGTGGACGTCGATATAGTGGCGCCGAAGAGGAGACACGAAAAGTAGCGAGTTGTTGCAACAAGTTCACGCCGGTGCCCGAGTCTCTGCTCGCGTTGTTTGCACGTCATAGGGGTCCATTTGGAGCTCTTTAGAGAAGTGCAGCAGTCGCCCGCATTCGTTCTCGAAATCGGGGAGTGAGTGATGTGAACCGATAGCTCTGGTCGTTGCTGCAAACCCGCGCATCCTATAAGCTCAGAGCTTGCTTAAATGCGTTTACTGCCTGTAATGGCCATCCCCATGCAATAGATAACCTTGCGCGGTGTTTGCCGCCCGCGAACGTGTGTTTCACTGTAACAGATCGAAGTGCAGGCTTTATATGTACGCCTGACGCACGAATGGAGTTGAGTTAACGTGCTGCTTTCATGTACGTGATGATATATACACGCTCATGGATAGACTTCTCAGTCGTTGAAAAATAGCGTATGGCTTTCTGAAATAGATCGAGGTGACTCTTCGCTCTCAGACGTATACCTTCTCCAGGTGTGAATTATCACGCAGTGTCTTCGTAAGTATCAAATTCACATGCCGTAATTCCAAGGCAGTCCATATGACATTTCAAGAAAGAAAAGAAGGTAATGTGCTGTTTTTGGTGGGTCTCGGTATTTATTTGTATTTACCATGAAACAAATACTTCATTATTCTGCTTTCCGTCACGTTTCATTCTGGCGTAAAAAGAATGAAATCATAGGCTCCATAGGCGCGTGCATTAAGTTTTTTGTTTATATTATTTCAGGAAAAAAAAGTAAGGCTTCTGACGTTGGTTCTGGCACGTTGAACGAGCGGTCAAACGTCGTACTGCCTTCACAAAAATGATCAGTTGAACTCCCGGGCAGCACTTTGAGGTTAAGTCAGAACATCGTGACCCTGCAGAGAGTTCAATAGGTCTAATAAGTATATATATTGCTCTCTTCTGATCCCAAGATCACACAAATAGCATAAAAAAGTTGCGCACCCAAATGTAGGCACCGCCGCTGAAGGAGTTTATTAGTATGTTCAAAGCTCATTAATATGGCGATGGCGCCACTTAGAGATGTGATCTTCTTAGCTTGCGTGCAATCTTTTTAGTGTTCTCTATAGCAGACAATACGATATTGCTAATTCGCCTTTATCTGTGAAATTGGGCGTCTAAGTAAACAATTGAGAGAGAGCTGAACAAGCGCCAATAAAGGAAACACATGCATCGTCAATGTCAGCCGTCTGGAGGACCAAACACAGGCATTTTCAGAGATCATTGAGAGGGATGATACAGAAGTATACCTAAGTGACAAATCAAGGTCCGTCGTCAAAGCCACATTTATAATTATTCATAGTTAAATCTGACAGCATTATTAACATAATTCGAAGTAGGAGGAGGAGGAGGATTGTAAGAGGAAGGACAGGAAGGTTAGCCAGTTCTCAGACCGGCTGGCTACCCTGTACTGGGGAAGGGGTTAGGGAGATAAAAGATGAGAGAAAAGAGACGTTGGAAAAAAAAAGGAGAAGGTCATCAGACGATCCATGACGCTGCTTACAGTCTGTCTCTAAGACCATGCACTTGCCCGCAGAAAGCGCAACAACGCTCTCAATGCCTTGCGTGCAGAGGACGGTCTCGGCCAGTGTCCTAATACCCTTTCTTCCGACAATTGGCGATTGTCTAGTCTATCTAAAGCTTTCGACAGTTCTTTTCTTGGCACGCTGAAGCGAGGACACTCGCAGAGAAGATGGCAGAAAGTCTCTGCGCAGCCACAGTTGTCACATGTCGGGCTGCTGGCCATTCCGATTCGAAACGAATAAGCATTCGTAAAGGCCACCCCAATCCACAGACGGCACAAAAGTGTCGAGTACTCCTGAATAATATTCAGACTCCGGCTGCCCACAGCGCTCTTCAAATATTGGACGCTTTGAATCCAGTGCTATCAAATCTAGAGAAGCACCATGACTAGCTCTTTCTCTGCAGCTTTCCGTAAAGAAGAGAAAGAGGCATCAATTTTCCATTGGAATGCCCGAGGTCTTGATTCGAAGTAGAACACTGAAATCTTTATGGGCCGATACTGATGTTTGCTCGGACGTACACAGGTTCTATTCAAAAGCGGAAATGCACATAATTTTGCTGCCCAAACTTTCGCTGAAGAAGCCATTTTCGATGAAACCGAGTCAATTCCCTTCTTTGCTGTTCTTTTTTTTTTCGCATAAGCTTCCATGGTGAGAACAATGATCGAACCGTAAGTTGAATAACCTCAAAGATCTCGCAGTATTGTAAGGATATTCTTTATGAAGAATGGCTGAACTCCCCGATTCTGTTCAGGAACCATCTCTATTTACCTCAATTTTCTAATGAAGTTTTTGTGAGAACTATGGGCTGATGTATTCTATTATTTTCATTACACCAGCTCTCAGTGATTACGAAGCCACGTATAGGCGTGTGCTATATATACAAAAGCTACCACAGCGGCCAGATGAAACGGGCGATGTTAACCGCGTTTATATTACCTACACTTAACCACGTTTTACTTACCTCAGCTTCGAGAACTTGTTTTAACTTCAAAAAACCTCTCGATATTGCTCATGTGCTCACGATAAAAACAAAGTATCTTCAAAGAAACATGCAATACCTTTTGTCGAGTGCCACACCCTAGCTTTAGGCTAATGTTAATAACGTTATTCAGCGAGTTTAATGCTGAAAACATGGCAGGTGTCACAGCCTTTTTCCATATAACAATTAACTGTTATCAATTCCATTAAAATCACTTATCCCTAATAACTAGAGGGTGGATCATTGCTTCAACAGCATGGGTAATATACGTGCACTTGGTTTGCTTTTTTTCATGAATTCATTCACTGCAACTTTCTTTTTCATCAGACAAGCACTCATGTAAAGAGAACGAAGAGATGCGGGAGTCACCGTCTTGCTTCTTTACTTTGTACGTCAGTAAATAAGTTCTCTCTTTTTTTTTTTGTGGTGCCCTACTATTGTGCGTTCCTGCCCCTGCTAGAACACGAGGACAAACAGTTTGACCGCAAGTGTCTTAGAAGATATTGAATATCTGTAGTTACTGCTTCGAATCATCTTCCGCTATTCCATAGAAGCTGCGTCTGAATACGTTTCCGACCCTATATACACCTTTCACAGGAAGGAAAAAAACACCGCCATGATGGGCTGTGCGCGGGAGTGCAAAGGCTAAGGGCGCAGCGTTGTCAGTGCATTTTCGAGGGGACGCACAAATTTGCACAGCCCAAGGAGGGCTATGGCGGCGCCCAGGGAGGCGTTTATGAAAAGGTGAATAGCTTCCGCTGATGTGGACACGGCGGTGTTTTTTTTTTTTTTTGATGTTCGTGCACGAACGAGATACAATGAGAACGCACGTGTCCTGATGACTGGGCGCCGGCTGCGATTACTCCATCGTGCACCTGGTGGCATTATTGACCAACACGAAGCGTTGCCCCAGGGCACGGCGTCACCCGCTATCCAGCGCGTGTGTCTCTCCAGCGCCCGTGTATACAATTACGTCACATTAATAGGACCCGCGTCGGAAGGAGATGACGTGGGAGAGGTCGCTAGATGGCACTGTCGCATGCTTGCAAACCAAGTTCCCGGGGCAGACGATGCTGCCCGAAAAGAACAAGCGTTCTGTTCTGCGGTGCGCTTGCGTAAGTGTAAGCGAGCGGGGCAACGGGGCGTCATTACTGTGTGTGCTCTGAAGTCCGCATCGTCTTCTTGTTGTTCTATACCTATAAATAGGGCTTGCAAGAACACAGAGCACAATCGGCGCGGCTCTGCATACACTCCCGCCGCGCCAGCTGCCTGTATATGTCATTACAAAAGAGCTACAAGCTCTAATGTTTATTTTATTACTGATGTCTCTCCGGCATCGTCCCGATCGCTGCCCCGCAAGACGCGAGTCTTCTTTGCGTTCCGAAATGACTGCTTCTGCTTCTTCTTCCTCGATTCGGCCGCCAAACGCGAACGTCGCATTGTTTGACTGAGTTCACGCTGGAGAGGTCGGCTACTGGCCTGGCTCCAAAACCATCATGTTCCGAACAAATATTCGAGCTCGTTTCTTTGTTTCTTCGGCCACCCCTTCTTTCTCGAGCCGAGTTATAACGTGTTGAAGCCAGGAAGAAGTTAAGGGGAGAGGGGAAAAATATACGGATCGCACTCGAGCGAAGGATCGCTCCCCTTGTGCTATGGATGAAGATGACATACGCGTTATGGTGGATCAAGTCTTTCTGTTTTATTAAGCGTCAGAGAATCCGTGCTCGAGGTTTATACAAAATACTTCGGCCGGCGAGTATGCGCGTGTGCGCGGGCGCGCGCTCGGAAGGCGGTCTTTACAAGTGGCGGTGCTTTGCGAGGCGAACGGCGAATGCCTTATTGTTTTCGAACACGCGCTGACGATCGGCCTGTCGTCGTAAAACTTTATACACGGTGGCGCAGTTTGAAGAAAGAAACCGCCAAGACGTGTGCCGCCCCAAAAACTGTGGCGCAAGCTGGAAGCATGCATGTATGCGCGTGCCCAGTGTTTGGAGGAGGTTTGCATGCATCCAGTGAACTGCGAACAGCGTGGCGTTCTTTTGTTGCCACACAGAAAAAAAAATGGTCTCGCTTGCAGAACCATTTACTCTGCGAGGATCATCTTCCTTCAGAGCGCACGCGGCGCGACCGATTCTTGGCGCTCTGTTCGCAGGTTGCGTGTGGAGTTTGTTGTCCTTGTAGATGGAACATAGTGGGCTTTAGTCATTTGTGCATGCCTTAAATAGGATGCGCACTCGGGTGATCGGTGCTTTGTGACCATAAACTGCAGGCTTTCCTCAAACGCAATCGAGGAGTTCAAGCGAGTTCCTCCCGGTGGGCGTCGTTTGATGGACCCAGACTGGAAATTGGAGCAACCCACGAGCGAGCTTTGGTCCCGTCGTCATTGTGCATTCGCATACCTTGCGTGTATATATGTGATCTTTCTGGTAGGACCATGCATGAGGAACGAAGAATCGCTTTTCTCGGTGCTACATATATCTACATATCTACGCCAATTCGGTTCCTTCTGTCACCTTTTTTGTGCTTTCGTAACCTACGGCTTGGTATTTGTTTTGGCTGCTATTTTACAGAAACATGAAACATATATCTTTTCCTGTTTAGTAGCAATATCTTTCCGATCTTTACATCAGAATTTGTTCTTCGTAGGTATTTCCTATAACAACGTTATTGGTCGAAACAAAAATACTACGATTTATAAAGATAGGATGGAGTATTGTTAGCGATGTGAGTAGGTATTATAATATTACACTTGTTGCAGACGGATTGAGGGAGACCCGCCGCGATATTGCAGCGGTTATACGGTGCTCTGCCACTAATTCCACGGTCGCAGATTGCATCCCAGTCACGATGGTCGCATTTCGATGAAGGCGCAACGCTATAGGGTCCCGTGTACATTGCGATGCCAGTGCACGTCAAGAGCACCATATGGTCGAATTTTTCGGAGCCCTGCCTTACGGAGTCTAGCGTAAGGATATCGTTGTTTAGGGACGTTAAACCACAGGAATACTTATTGTATCGAGACAGAGGGTGGAAAGCAAAAGCAGGGAGCTTGACCGGAGCTATTTCGAGACGGCTACCCGGCACGGTGGTTAGCTCTGCGCGTGTTTGATGTTGTCTGACCTCCCACATGCTTTTGGTGTTTCGTGCATGACCTTACTAATAAGTGTTTGCAGAGCTCACTCTTAATTCTTAGAGGACCACTGGGGAATAGTGGCAGTCTGCCTTAATTTCTGTGCGATAAGAGTTCTCGAACTCAGACGTGAATATTTCATAGCCATACAGGGCTTCAATGTAATAAACGAGCTCGTTCTTTTTTTTTTACGTTCACGAAAATACAGGCACTTTCCAGGTCAGATCGTTTTATTGGGAAAGCGATGGACTGACTTTTTTTACTGCATGTTTGGAGTTCATAACCCTCATGTCCCAATAAAGTTAACCACTTCTCTTTATAACAAACTTTCACTGATTGATTGAGTGCCTCTTTCTAACTGCTTCTTGTATTCCTTTCTTTTCTTATTCCTGAAGCGGCGCAAGACTCCTTCATGAAATGCAAATCAAAAGTCGTAAATGTCTTCGCAACCCGACGACAGTAAAACTTTTTCGCTACCTGAAAAGATGGCGCACGCGTAGTAGGTGTTTTCATCTCTGTATATATGACTGGGCACGTTACCGAAAAGACCACAGCCTCTTTCTTTATTTAAGTTATACTCGCCCCCCAGAAACGACCTTTGGAGAGAGAGAAAGTTACAAAGAGGGAGAGAGAGAGAGGAAATCAAGAGGCCGCGAGATCGGCGAGACTAGTTTTTACAGGCGGCCTCCGCACCTGCCGCGGTAATATACGAGCGACCACGTCCTGCAGAAAACACTAGCCTTATTCCCGTGCTTACACACGCTCGCGCTCATCTCGAGTATATCACCGCCCTCCTATGCTATTCACGGTTCCGGCGAGCGGTGATCTAGCTGCCTCGTCAGGCGCCACCACGCTTATGTAAGTGCACAGCGGAGTTCCGCTGCGGTGCGCGATAGTTACGACGGACCACGGAGTGGCTCCCTCTCCTTCGTCTTCGGCGCGGGCTGATTTACGAATCCGGCAACGCGCCGGCGATTTCCGACCACCGACGTAAAAGCGGCGCGCCGGACAGCGATCCCAGTTGCGCGGCTTTCTCGTTTACTCCCCCTTACCGCCATATTTGCGGTGTTTGTTTTCTCTTCTCATCTCCTTGCCGTGTCTTTTTTTCGGCTTCCTCGCGCGTCACCTATTACGATCTCCCGGGCCAAAGGCGCCGGTCGCCACTCTTCCTATTCACACAAGTGAAAAGGAACCGCTTTCTCTAATCTTTGCTCAGAATCGCTATTGCTCCTTCTTTTCTTTCTCGGAACCAGTGACATACGGAGCCGCGCGTATAACTCTTTCGTTCCGAACCAGTCCCAAATTAAAGGCCACGAGTAAAACCGCGAGTCACACCGTTCGCGTTCGGTGCGAAAGAGAAAAAAATCAAAACAAACATAGCAATAAGATTACGCGTGCGCCACCCTTACTAGTTTTCCCGCCCACTTTCTTTGCTGTTGCGCAGGTAGTGTGTTCCGTACTTGGGCAAAGAATTTTGCCGTTGCATCGAAGTCACGTGCTGCTTGCTTGTATTTCATTCGCGGTTCACTGCCTGCCGCCTCCGCAGCAGTATATCTGTAGTTCAGGTATGTTTGCTCTTGACTGGAATGTGACTTTGCCACCTTGCTTCTTTCTTTTTTTCCTCAAGTATGATCGGGGTGTCGGTCAGGAGCGTAAATCATTTTTGATGTCAATGGATGCAAACAGGAATATATTGGAACAAACAGACGTGTCCAGCAGCAACGTAAGACAAAATGTTGGTAGGAACCCAAACAACGAATCATTACACAACAAAAGTCGCGTAAATGCGTGCAAGACTCCACAAATATAATGGTAATCGTTTCGGTAGGTGAACCTACTGGTCAGCTATAATAGGCTACATTAAACACTGTTCAGTTTTGTTCACAAATTGGAGTTCTAGTGCCATGCCCACAACCATGAGAGGAGATATGGTGAACGGAAATAAGAACCAAAAACTAAAAGATTGTGACGGCGACAAATTCAAGTTCATACCATGCTTACATAACTCACTGTGACAACATTGATTTTTGACGGTGATTTTCTGGCCTTAGTAAACTTTGCTTGTTCGCTGATGGACCACCGAAGGTTCCAATTCTGACACACACTGAACTGAGGAAGCTTTTGAAGAAACTCGGGGGCGAAAAATTGCCGAAAAATGAAATGCGCTGAAAACCATGAGGATGGAAGGACGCTAATTATTAAGCGCGAAATGCTAAATATGAATTAACTCATTTTGTTCTGCCCAGCCCAGCTTATTGTTCTCGAATAAACCATGCACAGTTTTTAAAAGCTTTGCAAATTTAAATTCAGCGTTCCCCTAAGTATCCCGAATCTCCTCCAGCCCATCTCTCTCATTATAATTATCCTTTTTCTCAGGTGTATTTTAAACGGCTTTGAAGAAATTGCATGTCATCTGCCGTGTGCTGTCTTTCCCACCTTACCTCGCGTTTAATATTACACTTCCGAGTTTGACGGAGTATATTGTAGTCAGATACACGGCATTACCGCGTTGAGCCGTGGCAGAACTGTGCGTCTTCGAAACCGTCTAGCCGGCGTTGCGTCAAAATTGCTCCATCTTTCGGGCTCGCTCACGCGAGAACATTGCTGCCGCCTGGGGTGAGAATAAAAGGCCGAGATGACATGGACGGGTAAGCAATCTTCGCGCCGTGAAACTGTGTACAATGAAAGCCCGCAACACAACCGCGTGAAACTTCACGGGCAGCAGCCTATATACCGTATAACAAGTCGCGAGTAGTGGCGTGTCGCACCGCCACAGCTGGTTGAGCGCCCGAAGAAATGACGCACTTGGCAGGGAGACGTATAATCTCGGAATTTTTTTTATTATTGCGTTCTTACAGGAATTGCACTCGGCAGAGGCGACGATTATAACATTGCGTAATGGCTGTCGACACGTATATGGCGGCTGAAGAGGCGGACAGTGGTCCGCGAAGTGGTGCACTGTGCATGTGCATGGTCTTTAACAATACACTTACGCTTATCTTGCGTGCGTTCATTGTGAAATGCGCCTAACAGCGACTTATATATAATTTTGCAGTGTCAGCGATTTTCTTTTTTTTTTGCGAGAAACGTGATTTGCTGTCAAGCAGCAATAAACAAATTTTGCCATTGGATTTCTTGAGTTAGGTTGGATCGTATGTTGATCGCTTCGCAGTGAACCAATACCAACAAACGGACAACTATATGGTGCAGTCAACATCATGAAGATGCGACATGCCGCACTATTCACAATGGATTTCTCTTATTAAATGCGGCCATTTCTTAGCGAACTTCAGCGACTTTGAGTGTTTCTATCTATCTATCTATCTATCTATCTATCTATCTATCTATCTATCTATCTATCTATCTATCTATCTATCTATCTATCTATCTATCTATCTATCTATCTATCTATCTATCTATCTATCTATCTATCTATCTATCTATCTATCTATCTATCTATCTATCTATCTATCTATCTATCTATCTATCCCCCTACGACTTTAGCTCTCCTGGCCGTTTCGATAATGGTACCGATACCAAACTTGGTATGGCATAACATGACTATATGAAGAACATATTTTACTAGTCATAACATGAAAATCATGACATGTATGTCATGAATGTCATGATTTACGTTTCATAATCATGCAGCTCTTGCAGTGGTTTCGTTCACATGGCATGCTGCAAAACTGGTATGGTAAGACATGATTTCTTGGCGAACACAAGCCACAGACCCTAACATGAAAATCGCCCCGTCGCGGTGGTCTAGTGGCTAAAGTACTCCGCTGCTGACCCGCAGGTCACGGGTTCGCATCCCGGCTGCAGCGGCTGCATTTCCGATAGAGGCGGAAATGTTGTAGGCCCTTGTGCTCAGATTTAGGTGCACGTTAAAGAACCCCAGGTGGTCGAAATTTCCGGAGCCCTCCACTACGGCGTCTCTCATAATCACGGTTACAAATAGAATTATATTACGCCCTTTTCTACTTTAAAATGACATACGGTATCTTGGTATGGGGAACTACTACACAAAAAAACTATCGAAAATTACTAGTTCTGCAAATAAGAGTTTTGCGAGCATTCCAGCAATACCATGGTATTATCAGGGACTTGAAAACCAAACCACTCTTTGAAAAATACGCATTACTAACAATAACAAAACTGTATCTTTTCAAACGTCTGCAGTGGATTAAACAAAACAAGCCACAGTGTCTTCAGAACCCGCCTGACAACACTCATTATACTATGCGTCAGCAACGCCGGAAAATCCCAGCAATAAGGACAAGTTATGGCAAGCAACACGTTCAGTATCAAATACCCAGAATGTTAAATCGTTTACACGGTGTCATAGATTTCAATTCCGTACCTTCGAACACCATCATCAAGTCCATTCTAATGAACCATGATGTTGAGTATGCTTATTAAAGTTTCTATATTTGATTTAGTACATCCTATCTATCAATTTGAGTTATGTGTTGTAGTTGCTTTTGTTATGCTTTATTTTACATTCTGTATTGAAGTTACTTTTCAAATGACGCTTTTGTGATAAAGTGATTTTTTCTAATGCTTTCCCTGACGTAGTGCGACAAGACCATGCTAAATTTTGTTGTGTTATGGTTTATTTATTGTGTTATTTATTTATTTCTGTGTGTTATTTGTTGTGTTTTATATTTATTTCTGAAAACATGTGTGACAGATTTAGCGGCCTGCGTGCGAAACTGTATTTAGGAGCAGAAGCCCCATGTCAGGCTATATAGCCTTTAGCCTCTGCTCCCGATCCTGTAAGAATTTCAGGACAAATAAACTTCAATTCAATTCAATCATATGGTGGTTTTGGGACGTTAAACCACACATATAAATCATTTACCATGAAAATTATGACATGCGTGTCATGTAACAACACGACTACATGCCACACTCATAATACGCTCGTGGCCGTTCCGATAGCGTCACATATACCAAATTTAGTATTACGGTACGTGAATGGATGACGAAGGTATTGGACTGGTGCAAAAATGATGATGATGATGATGAGATGTGTGTCATGTAACAACATGACTACATGCCACGCTCATGATGTACTGGTGGTAGTTCCACTAGCTTCACTTATACCAAATTCGGTATTACGGGACGTGAATGGATGACGAAGGTATGATACTGGTGCAAACATGATAAACATGAGATGCGTGACATGTAACAAACAACATGACTACATGCTACGCTCATGATGCACTCGCGGCCGTTGCTAGCTTCACATGTACCAAACTTGGTATTACGCGACACGAACGGGCAACAAATGTAAATGACACAACCAAACATAATAATCACGACATGCGTGTCATGTAACAACATGACTACATGCCACACTGATGATGCGCTCACGGCCATTTCGCTAACTTCGCATATGCCAAATTTGGTATTACGTGATGCCAGTGGATGACGAAGGTATGTGACTGGTGCAAACATGATAATCATGAGATGCGAGTCATGTGGGAACCTGACTATATGTCACAGTCAAGACGTCAATACATTTCAACATGACGTGCATGGTGCGCGTGCTCGCCGGCATTCATTCGCGTCACGCCGGCGTTGCCACGCCAGGCGCCGGTCCTGCCTTACACTCGCAGGCGCGCGCCGCGCTGCGTTGCCTTGACGCATGCGCGTTTCAGCGCGTCCAGCGTCCCTCCGTCACGAAAAGAGGGAGACGCAGTGTTGTCTGGGTAACGCATCGGCGCGAAATGCAGCATGTCGCATTTCGCGCCAGTTGCCACCGGGCCGCCCCGACAGATGCTATGGTCGTGCCTCGTGTCAGACTATAGAGTGCTCGCGTTTTACTAACGTAGCGTCACAGTGCCCACCGTGCGCGCGCGTCAACGCTACGTTGTCTTTCGTGTCCTTCTTGTCTCTGTGTCGTCGTTTTGTTCTCGCGCTCTAACTATCGTCATGCCATACCAACTAGCCCAAGCTGCCACACTTCTAAGCTACATTGGAGTATATTATTCACTGTGCCAGAGCGAACGAGAACAGAACCAAGAGTCCCGTTGGGAAACCTTTTCACGCAGAGCAAACCTTACTTTCGATTATGCACCGTGTCGCAATGCGCAAATTTCATACGAGAGAAGCCGTCTGCTCGCGATATTTGTGAGGGATACCATAATTAATGAATCTTTTTGTACACCAGGGCTCAATTCCGTCTAGCCACACATTCATTAATTAAGGTCGACCTGTCATCCTTCTTCTAATCATGAAGCTATGTCTAACTTGAAGAAACCTTCACCGAAATTGCACCGATAGCTGAATTTAATGGCGTGGATTGAATTGTGCATTTTGCTAGAGCATCATTTAATTGGAAAGCAAATATTCGTTTTCAATGTTTCGCGTATGAACGTACGTGTGGCTATTACGAATGATTTCACATTCTAAGAGAGAGAGAGAGATAAAGATGCAAGGAAAGGCAGGGAGGTTAACCAGACGCACATCCGGTTTGCTACCCTGCACTGGGGAAGGGATAAAGGGGAGAAAAGATGTTGCAGAAAGATGAGAAGGTACACACAATCACGAGCACACTCGGGGAGCACACACAGTCTACAGGCGGTCGCTCACGTTTGTTGACTTAAGGTAAAGTAGCAGTGCTTTAGTTGCTTTCTGCGCAACTGAGGCAGATGCCCAAGGTCCTAGTATCGTCTGCACACAAAATGGTCCGGGGTCAAGTCGATTCAAAACCATCCGGAGCTGGCATCGCTGTGTGTCGTAGCAAGCGCAGCTGCACAGGACGTGTTCGATGGTCTCTTCAGCTCCGCAGTAGTCGCATGTAGGAGTGTCTGCCATACCAATGCGAAAGGAGTACACCTTTGTAAATGCAACACCCAACCAAAGGCGGCATAACAGTGTCGCATCGGAGCAGGAAAGTTGTGATGGTAGCTTTAGCTTGAGCGAACGATCCAGTCCATAAAATTGACACATTTGGAAGCTGGTAGACGACCAGAACGTGCGTGTGAGATCTCGAGCCAGCAGATAAAGTTGTCTTGCTGCATCATTCCTTGATAGAGGAATCGGGACTACACGGGTTTCTTCATGGGCTGAGCGGGCTGCATCATCGGCTAATTGATTTCCGGTAATACCGATATGTCCAGGCAGCCATTGATATATAATATCATGCCCTCGTGCTAGAGCTTCATGATGGCAATGTCTTATTTATTGTACCAGTTGGTCATGACTCCTCCTACGCATGGCAGACTACAAACTCTGAAGTGCTGCCTTCGAATCACAGAATATGACCCATTTTCCTGGACGTTCTTGAACGAAATATTGTAAAGCAGCCCTTATAGCAGCAAGCTCTGATGCCGTAGATGTAGTCATATGCGACAACTTAAACTTGATTGTCATTTCTGCTGCCGGAATTACAGCGGCACCTGATGAGCTGCTGGACGAGACGGACCCATCAGTGTATATCTGCGTTCGGTCTAAGTACAACTCATGTAATAATAGCAGTGTTGCTTGCTTCAATGCTACTCTGGAGTGACTGCTTTTCTTTTTGATTCCCGGAATTTCTAGACGTACTTGCGGCTGGTCGAGGCACCACAAAGGACATGACGTTCTCGCAGCTGGCGTATATCCTTATGGAATGCTGTTTAGGTGCTTGGCTATGACGTCTGAAAACGTAGCCCAGGGTCTTCGCATTCTAAATTACCGCATAATGTGTCGGTGCCAGAAAAACTATTGGCAGAATTATCATTCTAATTTTGAGAAAAAAAGTAATTTGTGACTCTGTCGGTGTCATTACTCTCTTCTTGGCGAAACCGGGGTGTGCGGACATGCAGTTCATTTCTTCATTTCACACCAGCAGTTTGATATCTCTTCCAGAACAATCGCCTGCGATGGATATTTCTATTGCTTTTTCTTTAGCTTCACGCAAATAAAGCAAAGTAATGCAAACCGCATAACCACCGGCATAACAGAGAAAGCAGAGTTTGGAAGGGAAGGGGCGTGTTGCCGAGCACCCTGTGTTACTCGATACAAAGGGGGTTTTAAATTTGTTCGGTTGGACTTTCAATGCAGGTTGCAGGGACATTAACAGTGTTTCAGCAATTTGCCACTAGAGGGCGCGTAAGGCGCACGTGAGCAGAGAGCGCGCGCCGCGGAGTTGAGAAAGGGAAGTCACGTGTTCACGGCACGTTCGTCGAACGTTCACGCTTTCGTGACGTCAGTGACCCTGTCCCACGCCCTTTGGAAAAGCGCTTTTCTCGGCATAAGCTCGGGCAAGGCGCTCAAAGAATGAAGCGACGCGCGAAAAAGAAGCCGAGACGCGTAATCGATTGCTTCGACCCGCAGCTATAGCGTGAGAGGCGATTCGTGATTCGGTAATGTTCCAAGGGTGGCGGGGTTGTTTGTGAGCTACCCGGGAGGGTGGACTCCCTCGTGATCCTCGCCAACGGTGCACCCAGGTAATCAGGGGTCGAGGGATAGTTCGTTTCTTGCTCGGTGCCAGAAGGGGAACCTGCATCGAGCCCCTGTCATCGCGCGGAAACAACGTGACTGGGAGCTCTTGATCGTTCCTTCTTCTTCTTTTTTTAAATATATCCTACTATTTACGAAGCAAGATGTTGAGTACCATGATCTAGTACGCAACGTAGTGCTGAGACTGCTTACTCGAGCGTGGTCGTGTCTGGCTTTCACCCTTAACCTTTGTTCGTGCCGCAGGTCTAAAAAGCCAGCCGCTCATACCTTGATATCACTGGTTGCAGCTGAGGACGGCCGTAGATTTCGCTAGGTTTTGACCACACGGAACAACAGAAAAATAGATCTTGAGAATGTTGTGAAACACTTGAAGGACCTCTAAACAGCGCCAGAAAAACCCAAAGAACAAGCGCGTTATTCATTTCAAAACGGCAAACCAGTGAAAAAAAGAAATCATGACAGCTTCGTCGTAGTGATGCCAAGCCTGATGTAAGTGTGGAGGCTTACGCCGCCTTCTTTGTTTCTCTTCGGTTTTCTATTTGTTTTCCCCTCTTCTTTTCTTCTTTATTTTCCTGTTTTTGTGTGTTTTTCTGTTTACTTCTATTTATTTCTGTTTTTTCTGCTTCTGTATTTCTGTACTTCTTCCTATTTTTTGTATTGATTGCTTGCTTCCTCTTTAAATTTTTGCACTTGTTTTGGGCTATTGTATTTCTCTAGCAGATGCAGTAATATGCGCACCTTATATCGTCACAAGTGCCCGGAGAAGAAGAGGAAGAAGTATTCTTTATATAGGTGCGTGCTCCATAGAGTTTCCTAAAATTAACTATGGGGACTCTGGCGCTGCACTCGTTCAGCGACCATGGGAATGATGGGTAGTACGCACATTTGCCTAGTATTAGTACTTGCGGGCGGCGAATCGTACTTGCGGCTTCGTTTATTGCTGTGCTTCGGTTTTATAAAGAAAGATTCAACCCTTTTGAACTTCGTGACCCAAATTGGAAAGATAAGTCTAAAAGAATAGGGTGGTGAAGCGCAACCGCTGAAATTTTGCTGATTTTTGTTTCGTGAGAAAGCAGCTCCAAGCCACACGAACACACACGGAGCCAAAAGCAGGCCAGAAATATGAAGTTTACACAAATGTGTGTACTACCCATCATTCCCATGCTCACTGAAGCGCCGTGCGTTGCAGCTCCCATAGACACTATAGTTCCCTCTAGTGTATATAGGAAACTCTATGGCGTGCTCAATATGCTACAGGTGGCTATGCTATGTGTTGTTTTGCCTCCGTTAATATCATCATAAAAGCACTATTCAGAGCATGAGTCACTCCGATGAGTACAAGAAGTTGCTCCGTCAAAATTCGCATAGTGGACCGGAACTCGGCGTGACGAACTTCTAACACGTTTACCTGCTTGGGGTCGACAAAGCAGGTAAACGTATAACAAAAAATAGACCTTCAGCTTCCGCCTTGCTCCAAGAACACGTGTAGTGTTCGTATATATTGTTGCGAAGCGCGCACCGACGACGTTACGAAGGGCGCCACGAATCTCACCGCTGCCACCACTGTTTTGAAAGACGGCGACGCCAACACGGTCCCGAAGGCGCCACTGCTTCGAACTCCGCCGGGAAGTTCACCAGCCGTTTGGTAGCGTAGGTTTCTCAGCTCACGACTGCTTCTGCGCTGAGCTGATAGACGAGCGGACGAGACGACGGTGAGTTAACCAAGGTTTATGTACAGCATATATACAGAGGCGTTACAAATTCGGCACTGGGGCCGACACTTTAGAGACGCGAAGAGCCGAGCTCTCTTCTCTAACGCAGGTCTACTGCTCGCGACGCGCCGCAGGGCTTTCTTTATATGCACCGGGTGGATTCTTTGAGTAACCAAATGTCCAACCAGAAGCGCCGCTGGTCGTGAGGTCAGACTCCTCCTATGGGGTCGCCGCTGGGCCGCGCCATTTCCATCGAATCTGGAGACGCTGCGCTGCAGGTGGCTGCACCCAAGGACGAGTGACGTCGCCAGGCATTGCGTCAGACCTGCCAGGCAGGAAGGCGCCGGTTGCTTGCTCGACGGGCTTGCTGGCTGAGGTGACTCACTGTGCGTGCGCGGCAGAGAGGCGCCGTGGCGTGATGACGCCGTTGAGTTGTTCGCGTCAGGCGGACTCGCGGGCTGGCCTTGACACAGATTGCCTTTTTCAGAGGCAAGGACGTTCGCTGTGGACTCGTAGGCATAACAGCACCCCCGCCACCAGACAATGCGCCGGAAAGACGAGCTGCTTCCACGTGGATCGGATGTCAGGTGCGCTCGTTCGCCAGGTCCCTCCAGGTTCGCCTCCAGGGCCATGGGGAGAATGCAGCTCCAGAAGCGCCGCTGGTCGTGAGGTCAGACTCCTCCAATGGGGTCGCCGCTGGGCCGCGTCATTCTCATCGAATCTGGAGAGGCTCCACTGCAGGTGCCTGCACCCAAGGACGAGTGACGTCGCCAGGCATTGCGTCAGACCCACCAGACAGGAAGGCGCCGGTTGCTTGCTCGACGGGCTCGCTGGCTGAGGTGACTCACTGTGCGTGGGCGGCAGAGAGGCGCTGTCGCGTGATGACGCCGTTGAGTTGTTCGCGTCAGGCGGGCTCGCGGGCTGGCCTTGACACAGATTGCCTTTTTCAGAGGCATGGACGTTCGCTGTGGACTCGTAGGCATAACAATATATAGGATCCGGATGCACTGCTCTACGCCTTAGTGGAGTGCTCTCTCGCTAAATCTGTCGGCTGCTCCGACTCTGCCATAGAAATTCAACATTAATTAAAGTTTCGAATAAGATGTTTGCCTTACAGTCTCAAAACGTTCAAACGTAGCTTTTATAGTAGCGAAATGTCAAATGGCAATTTTCCTTAAGAAACAGCCAGGCCTGTGTGAAGCGCACAACCTTCTCATAGCGAAAGCTGACAGCGGCCTTTCATAGCCATTTTTTTAACACTCTTTGTGTAGCTGCTGCAAACACACTTGTAGGGTACCCACTATGCCATTAATTATTGCATAGTAGACAGGCATTCTTACGCCATCCTTCGTCAGTCTTCAGAGAAGAGTGGTACCCACTGCACACTGGCAAGGAACTTTGTTCAATTTTAGTGTGTGTCTGACGACAATGAAGAATAATGCCAGAAGCTTTTGTAATACCCACAATCCCCCCCAGTGAGTATGCACCCAGTTAATAGATGGACAAGGTCAAGCTTTTGTAAAGGATTAAAGGATTCGACGGCCCACTCGTTGCGCAATTCACATTATGGGACATTTGGTTGTTCCATCGCTTATATATATCGCTTTAATACTCATATTAACGCGACTCCTTTCCCAACATGAAGCC
This sequence comes from Rhipicephalus microplus, assembly GCF_013339725.1. Taxonomy (NCBI): domain Eukaryota; kingdom Metazoa; phylum Arthropoda; class Arachnida; order Ixodida; family Ixodidae; genus Rhipicephalus; species Rhipicephalus microplus. The sequence goes on from NC_051170.1 coordinate 41,437,057, forward strand.
TGCCTAAGGCCAGTTTGCAAAAGAGTTCCAAGAACCGGCGTAGCTAAATGGCAGAATACTGGGCTGACACGCAGGGGACGTGGATTTGAATTCCAACGTGTCATCGGTGTTTTTTTTTTATTCATTAAGTTGCTTTTCTTTTTTGTTGCAATTGCGGTTACGGGCACCGGAGGTGTCGGCGTCAGAAACTACGGCGCGCACGCGACCCGTGTTGTGATCTCATAACAGCATTCGCAGTAATATATTAGCGCTCAGAGATACATGTAGTGCATAACATAAAGAGACGTACTACAAAATGCACGCCTGTATATCATAGTAGCGTACATTGTAAAAGAGAATGCGCACCTACATCTACGTTAGTGTACCTGTTAGACATCATTACTGCAGTGTGGAGTAACATATTGACGATTCCCGATTCCATGCGGCACACAACTAGGACATTTTGAAGAACGCATCAATATGGGAGTGAATCACGATTTGATGATAATCCACAAGGGCTATGACAATAATTGAAAATAATTTCACTGTGGGAAATCCGAATAATAGGGCACAGAAAATCAATATGCCCAGTTCATGTTGTCGTGTCACCGATATCAGTAGTAAATTCCTAGTGTACCTATGAATCTTTTCGCGCCATAAAAAGACTTAATTAGCTTCTCTTATCATACAAATAATGATGCACTAAGCATGATTTAAGACAATCGTTTCTTATGTTTATTTCTTGAAAAATCAAAAAGAAAAATTACTACAGTCTAGTTCCCCGTAAATCAAATGTTTACGAAAAGGAAATCACCATAGCCTAGCTTCCCGTCTCTATGGACACCTCAACCATGCCGCAAGGAAAACTCGCCTGTGCGAATCACAATGACCGTTTCAAGCTATCTCGGAATATCTACTTCAAGTGCCATTGCGAAGTGCTCATTATGCCATAGGGGTTCTTAGATAGCAGGTACCTTTTGAGAATCTGCGAAGTACTCACTACGCGTGCGTGAGCTGGCCGCGCGCAGCTGTGGACATTGTTGCTGCTGCAGTTGCGGATAATTATGATTGACTATACATGACTTACACATGTTTTGACACCTCGTGCAATTCTCTGCTTCTGTGATATCATGCGTTGAAGGAGAGACCTCGCACTACATCATAGCGCTTTTTTTTTTCAAATCTGCTTAACTCCATCACATGGATCTGTCTGCCATGCACTAGACCTGGATTCGATTCTCACTTTTATTTATTTACCTATTTATTGGTTTGTCGCCCTCAAGCAACGCTGATCATTCGCTCAAAACCAAGGCTTTCGCTCAAAAAAAAAAAAGCACTGTAACGCTATCGCGTTAACATGGCAGCCAGATCAGCTGTACATTTACTTCAGCCATGCCAGACTAGTTCGAAGCCACGATCATTTTTTTCATTGCATGTAGATAAAAAACAAATATGGTCCTTGTGTTAAAGTATCTCATTATTAAGAGTAGACTTCGTGCCGCATAGATCTGTTAGTACAACATCCAGCCGGAACTTTTTTTTTTGACTGAAACGAACTAGCTTGCACTATGGTGCAGTGGTACCTTAACTTGTAAAAATGTACTGGTGCCGGAAGGTATTTAGTCGCATCTTCTGACGCAATTCCCAGTACGTTGCATGGGTCGCTTCGGTGCGAGACCTCGTTTCCGTCATTCTGACCACGTCTGGCCGTGTTGGTAGCGAACTTCTCGGGCAGCTGCGAGAAGAAAAAGAAGTTAAAATAAATGTGCGAAGAGAGTGCCGGGCACCTGCGCGTACGTATATACCGGCTCGCGAAAAAAAAAAAAACACCACCGCACCTGAGTCTTGCTTCGTCCGTGACCCGGCCTATGGAAGGAAGTTGACCTTTTCGTCCCCGAGAAAGCGAAACTGTGAGCGGTGGCCTAGGCAGGGAGCAGCAGCATCAGCAGCAGAAGAAGAAGAGGAGAAGCAGGCATCCAACGGTAGCCGGGCAGCCGTCACGATCTGTTGCCGCCCACTGGATTGCCTTTAATTCCTGCTTCCTCGCACAGCAGCGTCGTTCACTCGCCAGAGAGGGGCCGACATGCTGCGGCTTCTGTGGCCGCTTCGGCTACTGCTCTGCTCCTGATGCTGCTGATGTTGCCCATGTTGCTGCTGCTGTCCTGTCCTTTCCAGCACCAACCGCGGGCGCCACATACGCGCCATCGCTTTGGCGCACTCACTGCGATCGTTGTATGTGAGAACGTAGCCCCCTCTTCCCTTCCTCGCGCTCTATCACCGGGCCTCTCGAAACGCCCTTTGCGGCTTTGTTGTTTCGCCCACTTGCTGCCCCCTGGCTACCAGAAGTTTCGATCGCGGATTGCGTGTGGTTAACGACCCGCAGAATGCCCGAAGGTCTCCCGTGCTGAAGCAATGTGTACACATGTGAAATAATAAATAGGCTTGCATCGTCGAAACAACGCAGAATTCGGCTTCATTTCCCTCACCCTCTCTATCTCTTTTTCTACTCGGTGCTCTCGCTTCAACTGCCGCGGCGTGCAAGTGGCAATCAGTCTGGTGCGATCCGTTTCATCAGCGTGTGCTTTTCTTTCGGGAACACGTGTGCTTGCGCTGCATGCTTGAGTTTCCTCGCAGAGAGCCATCTCAAGCGCCGCGAAAAGCATGTGAAGGAGGAGCGAAAATTTCTTTGTGTAGTAGCGAATTCGCTGTGGGAAATGAACCTTTCGTCTCTGCACAGGTAGCAGATGGGGCCACTTTTGCACCGCCATTTATGAACAGTAATGCTGATCATCTTTCTGGTTGTTCTACCAACCAAGGAGAAAAAAAAAAACTGCTTGTCGGCGTGCGAAGTGCCACTCGTTGAGAAGCGATGGCATAAAGACGCAGCCTCGCCAATATATATGTATATTTTTAGTCTCCCAAATGACAATAAATAGTTCACTTTTGTCTTTAACAAGCGCTATAATTTCAACGATTGGTGCTGCAAGGCTACAATAATGGGCGAAAAGATTCGAACAGCTCATCGCTGTAGTGTTTTGCCTAGAGGCGAAGTCGTCTGACAGCTGTAATAGATGTACAGCGTTTTTTGTAAATGTAGTGGCCCGCGTCTGTAGATCCATTCGAAATGATGAAGCATCGCTCAAACATGACGTAGTCGTGAAAGCCTGCGCATTTCCTTCTTCCTGATTTGCTCCTGGAGCAGACTGACCATTTAACAACGTTCAGAATTTAATTACAACGTTTAGCAGAGTCGGCGAGTGCTTGTGATATGTATTAACACTTGTTCTTTTTTTTCTCGGATAACTAGTCAAGTAGTTTGAATTCTTGACCTCTTGGCGTTGGGGGTAGCCCTAAAATTGGGAGAAAAGCTATGTTAATGTTTTATTATAGCTGATTCAGACGAAATTGCACATACTAAAATCAGTTTGCTTCAATCAGTTTAAGCAGACATCTGTTAACGAAACGCACTTGTTTCATAAAGCTGTAAGGGGGCTTTGTTTCTAACTTATACGGGCCATGAAATGAAATTATTAAACAGATGGAGCTACTCTGATGTATTATACGTCTCATAAAAGAGCATCAAATGTGCAAGTGGTATTCTGGTGTACCGGTTTTCCATACGTTGTCTTCCACCACTTGCTCTTCAAGATAAGATCTATATTGGCGAGTCACTTGCAATAAAACAATGCATGTAGTGTTTTATCTTAGTTCATTAGGTTTATGACTTCTTTTTAACGTACCCACATTGGCAAGCCAACTGAATGAAGTAACTGCGTATCAGTCCATCACACTGTGTTGTAAGACGAGTGCTCGCAGAGGAATCAGTATAAAAAAATGTTTTCTCGGAAGTGCTATGTTTCGTACCTAGAACCGAAACCGAGTTTATTTACCAACTGGCTTGAATACCCACGGATGCAGAATGTGAATACTTTTCTTCCGAATCGGTTGTACTGGTGATACAAAACAAATGTAAAAGATGAAGACGTTTTACTAAAGCGTCACACAAGTATTTATTGATGGTGGACTGAAACCGCTGAGTAATACAGCATGCAAAGCCGACATGAAGAATTCTACATATCAGGAAAATTTCTGCACTGCATGAACTTCATCGCGAATCGCGCGTTTTAGTGATTTTAAGTTGCTTTTTTCTGTTAGGATGTTCCAGACGTTGACGAACTCTAGAAATAAGAACGCTATACTGATTTCCGCCCAACAGCAACATTTTAGGGAGACTAGAATCATATTTCCTGCAATGAAACTCCACGTTCAACTGCCAGAAGAAATTCGTTGTGCCGATCTTCTTTCTCAAGTTTCGCGTCTAATCACACGAAAGAAGAAACCATAACAAATAAGCGAAACAGGTATGATGCATGTTATAGGGCTAAAAATGTTATGGTAAATATTGGTGCTTTGCAATATTTTTAGGTTCTTATAATCATTCAGTGCTGTGTTGCAGCAAAAATTATCATTTCGCTCTTCACGTTGAGAGAGTTCTGTAAACAGCGCTTCCATAAAAATCCCCTTTAGAAAAGAGCATTGGTCAAATCAAATGATGCACTTCTCTGGCAGTTGCGCTATGCCTAACAAATTATTCTTACGCCTGTAAAAGTAACGTTTTAAGTATGTCGGGAATTGAACTTCAACGATATAAACTTTGCTGCCTTGCACAAGAATGTGTCCAATGAAGAGGCTTGGGAGCCTAATTTCGGGTACCTCGGAGAATGCAGGCTAAATCACAGTCTTTCTGCGGAGTGCAGACAAGAGGAGGAATGAATGTTTTTGTAAATAAACAGTACTTCAGCAACCGAAGAAAACCCTGCGAGAATTCGACATTCCGTACTCCTCCTTTCTAGTTATTTCTTATTGTCTCGTTTCATGCTACGCGTTTCACCGCATAAAGATCCTTTGTCAGAAGTTAAGGCAATATTTGCTGTTGTTGTTTTCCACCACAGCCTGCATACTGGCGGTTCCCGGTACAGATTTTCACGCCCTCCTCTTTTCGTCCTGCCAATCATCACCTCCATCGGTCACAAAACCGCAGGATTCATGCGCAATAGCTGCTGTCCCCCTGTTCCGTGCTGCTGTGTATATGCACCTCCGAGTAACACGCGTTCTTGAAGACCGACGCTGCACAGACGAGAACGCCATGAGGAAAAAACACTCGAAGTGGGCCTTCCTTCTCCTCTGCCAGCGCCACCATCCGCGCACCTTGACACTGACGGATGCGGTCAGAGGTGCCCTAACAGCCGGGCCAGTTACCGCACTCCTTCCCGATACTTAAATTGCGCCGAGCGACTGCATGCGACCGTTCGCATGACTGCTCGGCTGTCTCTGCAACCTGCCGCACCGGTGCGTGTGTGGATGCGAGACGCGGGATGAGCACGCCTGTTCGCCCAGTGCGCACACAGTGCGAAAGCGAAGCAATTATGAGGCGCACGCAATGCGAAAGACCGTCCGGAGGAAGGGTGCACTCAGATATGCCGGCGAATGCACGTGTGTGACGGCCTGCGGGTCAGCATTTCTTCAACCGGCCAGTTGCTCTGGCTGTGGAGACGCTTTAAGCGTGGCAGTCAGTTGCTCATATATTGAAGTGGGAAGGGAGGTTAATTAGAAATTCTCCGAAGTTTCTTTCTGCACCGTGCATGTGCACGCTGGATGCTCAGAACGGGTGCACCTAATAGGCGTTTTTCTGGCGAAGGTGCGGGGGCACCTCCAACTCTGAAGTTGTGACTGCAATTAATGTCCAGGAAAACCGCACTGCCAATTAAACACTTGGCGCCGTGTTAGAAACTGAAGCTGAAAGAATTATACAATGTGAAAAAGGCGTTCTCAAATAATATTCTATAGAAAAGGGTTCTCAGTGGTCTCTGAAATATCTTGTCAAAAGCTGTAGATTACCCTGTGAAACAATTAAAGCTGGACGCGTTTAGTCCCGTGGCAGAATTATTAACTGTTTTTCGAAACACACCCTAGATCATCCCCAGTTTGAGGCGAAAGCCTTGATAAGAATTAGGATTTCACGTCCCAAAACTGTGGCGTGATTTCAAGTGGTGTGGTGGTGGAGGGCTCGGGAAATTTTATACTTCTGGTGTTCTTTAACATGCACCCACATCTAAATATATGGGCCTTTTCCGTTTTGTACCCATCGAAATGCAGCCACCGTGGCCGGGATTCGATACTGCGATCTTCGGTTAAACAGTCGAGCGCCATACCCACTATATCGACCACCACCGAGAATAAGGTGGCAATCCTTAAGTGTTTAGTCAGGCGCTGACCATAAGTGAAGCATACCAGGCGACAGAAAGTGGCCCTCAAAACCAACTTAAACTTCTCCGAGCGAACGCCGTGAGGAGCGAGAACGGTGTGTTAGGATTGTCGTGGCGTCACTAATTCTGGCAATCTGTGACGTCACGACAATCCTAACACACCGACAATCCGTAACACACAGATTGCCTAGAATTAGTGACGCCACAAGGCAGTGACTTGACGTCTTTGCCTTGATCGAATGTGGGCTGATTATGAATGTTGTGCACCAGCACGTGCGGAGCTGAAAGCTTCGATGGTTTCAAGCACTTGGGACAGAGAACTAACGCAATCGACTAAAAATATCAATTTAATGCGTATTTGCCCCGCTGCACTTGCCCTCGCCATGGTAGTCTAGTGGCTAAGGTACTCGGCTGCTAACCCGAGTGTCGCGGGATGAAATCCCGGCTGTGACGGCTGCATTTTTGATGGAGGCGAAAGTGCTTTATAGACCCGCGTGCGCAGATTTGGGTACATGTTAAAGAGCGCCAGAAAATTCAAAATTGCAGAAGCATTCACTACTGACGAGCTCATAATCATATCTTGGTCCAGAGGGTAAAAACCCAGATTCATTACTATAAATAGTGAGCTGGAAACAAACTGCTATCTTATCTAATGCCGTGCCACACGCAGAACAAGAAAAAGAGAACAAATACGATACTTGTTTACAAGGTGATGCTGCAAATGTTAACAGATCGTGTTGGCCCGTAATTGTAATCGACCATAGCACTGAGCTATCAGTTGCGGTAGTCACTAAGTATCGAGATTTAAAACTGGCCCTAAATTGGACGTATGTATAGTTCCCGAGCAAGTTGTCCTTTCTCACTGTTGACATTGGAAACTTATTTGGCAGACAATAGCATGTCAGTCGATTCAAGAGCTTATCGATACCATCAATTGTCTACGGATGCAAGCTCTCTAGTTTGCAGTCAGCTCTATTCCAGGCGTCATTGAAATGCATATTTTGTAATGACACTGAATAAATGAGGAAGAGGCTTTAAACCACTGCTGTCCCGCCGTCAGGCACTGACAGTTTCCGAAGACGTCGACGTTCGTCAAACGGGCAGGCGTCTCTCAGACTGACCATGACGGCTCTTGCGCGGCGTCTCATCATCTCGCACTCCCGAGTCCACGCGGCGTACCAGGTCTCGGAAGGGACAACAGCGAGTCGAAGGGAATGCCTTGACGCGCACTGCCCGGCTTGCATCGTCTCCCGGCTCATGTGCGTGTGCGCCATCAGGCTCTTGAAAAGAGCAGAGAGAGATATGGAAAGATGATGGATGGAGGGCCCCTTTGTGACGGCGACCGTTGTTGCCGCTTGGATGGTCGTGGGGATGTGCGCAGCTTTCCGGGGGCCTCTTCCGAGCTTTGCGTTCTGCTTCTTCCGTCCTTTTATTGCTTTCTTACATTTGTTTCCCTTGCTTCTTTGTCGCCCATCGGTGGTTCGCTCGATTATTCCTTCCCATCATATCGTGGTCGAGTGCTGTGCGGATTCCAGCCCGATAAGAGGAGAGATCCCCGGTGTGGTCTCCCCTGTTTTGGTTCGAGCGCGCAAGTAATTATTCTCTCTCGAGCCTCTCATGCACGAGGTGGGTAGAAAAGAGCGAGAGAGGGCAAGGTCTGGAGGGCTGGTGGATTTTCGGCACGCACAGTGCCTCTACCAAACATGATACGCTTCATTTTGGGAAGATTATCGCGCGCCTCCCGTGGGCCGGCCGCACCGCGCCACTCTGTCGGGCGCTTTCTGTTCGAGAGATGCGCGCGGGAGCGTTTCGACTTGGCAGCGGGAGTGGGGCGCTCTTTCAGTTCGCAGGCCACTTCCGCCGCTAGCATCGCTACCCGTTAGAAGAAATGACGTGCGTAGTGTCGTATCATGCATCCCGCGTGGTTTTGAAATGCTCATGCCTAAAGAGGAGTTCTAGAAGTCGGCTAGCTATTTGTAACCGATCGGTTGGCCTCAGTCAGCCTCCCCTGGCTGTTTTCGTTTAACGCATAGAGGGTAAGGGACACTGACAGACTTCTTATATTTATCTATTTGATCGTGGTTAATGCTCGAAATACCTGTAATCGTTATGGTTTTATTCAATATTCTTTGAATAATTAGTGCAATATCATTCCCGGCAGATATGCGCGATAGCACAGTTAGGTTGCGCGTGCCGGAAACTATTTGAGGCCGAGCACCAGAAGTGAACGACAACGCTGTAGCTTATGAGTCCCCATAATATCAGCTAACTGTCATATATGCAACAATCCTTGTTTATTGACGCCATGTAATATTGTATTTCAGCACCTTCTAAAAAAAGGCCAGAGTGAAACCCGACAAAAACACTTTCTCAAACTTAATGACCAATTTTCAGAATTCCGCACCTATACGTATTTAAAACCGAATGACAGCCAGTGCAACCACATTTTCAATATTTGACACCACGTGCAACATTCAGAGCAAAATAAGTTCCAAGTACAAACTGTCAGGTTAATAAATAAATTTCCTCACCTTTCCAGCTGAACATTTCATGGCTTTTAATATTAAATTTTAAGAGTTGATAGAGCACTTACTCAGGTTAAACTTTGTAGTGATATCCGTCGTGCTAGATATCTATCGTGTCAGTTGCAATCACACTCCTAGCGCTAGTCCCTTGGCTGCTCTTTTAGATCCCAAAGAGCCTATGTACAAGCGCTGTCCTCGGTGGCACCGTTAGCCAGCCGCCACTGGCGATAACGTTCATCATCATCAGCAGCAGCAGCAGCAGCAACAGCAGCAGCAGCAGCAGCAGCAACAGCAGCCTGACTACATCCACTGCTGGACAAAGGGTTCTCCCATATTGTGCCAGTCAACTTGGTCCCTGTGCTTGCTGCTGCCCGTTTATACCCACGACGTTTCTAATCTCATCTGCCCACCTAACTTTCTGTCTCCCCATCAACCGCTTGCCTTCTCTAGGAATCCAGTCAGTTAACCTTAATGACCAGTGGTTATCCTGCGTACGTGCTACGTGTCCAGCCCAAGTCCATTTCTTCTTCTTGATTTCAACTATGACATTCTAGACCCCAGTTTCTTCCCTGACCCACGGTGAAGAACAAGTGCGTTTGAGACCACACATTACCCGTCTGTCATCACGGCACAGCACATTCAATGTACCCACTATGCTCTATGACGGTGACGACTATGTTTATTACAATAAAGATGATGAAAATGATGATCACAGGCAACGCTTGCTTCGGCTGTAGATCACGTCTCGATATGCTCTGCGATGCATTTCTTATAGCTGGAAAGAATAACCACCAGAAAAGATGCACCAACCTCGTCTTTTCCAACTTCAAGCTAGATCTGATACCCCAAAGCAGTAATAAACGAAGACAAAATGAATGTGATATTCAACACAGCATGCAATTTCTCACCAATAAACATTGTATGTAACGGTAGACCACTTTGTCACTCATTTACAACCGTGCGTGGTGCATGTCCCGGGTAATTTTACGGTAACACGTACCAAACGATCCCCACTGCTTCACCCAATCACTATCATTCACTTCGTGGATATGCCGTGACTGTTTCGGAAAAAGGCCTATACGCAGGCGTAATGTCGATGCAAATTCACTTGCAGTTGCAGTGCTGGCTATCTCATTTCAGAACAAAGCTAGTAAGCATTACAATGCACTGTGATACAGTGCATTGATACAGTGCATACCAGGCGTAATGTCGGGTTAACACTAACTGTGGTTCCAGTGCTGGCTCCGCTTTTATAGCAGTCTAACAAACAGAAATTCATTTCTTTTCTCATATTCAGCGAGCTCTATTCAAGTGCTGCTCGACCCCGAAGCGATGCGCTAACGAAAGTTACGTATGATATTCTCATCATCGTATACCACACAGTTACACTTTAAGGTTAGCGCTAAAGTTACGTCAGACCACAAGTTACCTTTCAAACGCCAGTATAGTCGATGCTCCTGGTAACCCCATGATGTGCTGCACTAACAAAAACTAAATGTAGCCCTAATAGAAGCACACAGATGCACCTCGTAACCCTTGGCTCAAAGCCACAAAATGCATCATAAAGAATTACTCACAAGCTGCTGGCAATTCACGCATTCTGCCCTTGAAGCATTGGTTTGCAGCTGCTCAATGTTTTCCTACTAAATGTAGATAGTTAATATATTTGACTCTGTGAAATACTGGCTTAGCGATTTCTTCCAGAACAGCAAAAGCCATATATGTATATAAATTAGTTCTCATGTTCTAAACTACTACTGTTTTTCAAGTGAGCCGACACCCATGAAGGATGTCTATAAAAGGTCAACCAATGCCATATAAGTGATGTGCGATCACGAACCAGCATAAGAGCATGTAGATGAGATTTCCGGTTCCACTAGTTTCATGTTTGCAAAGCTGTCAGTTGAGTGCATTTGCTTTCTGGCATTAACTGCTACACGGGCCAACCACGGGAAATGCGATCAAAGTTACTATCTAGTAACCTCAAGCAACATTATAGGCTGTACCACGTAAGGGTGTTGCAGCCTCGCCATATACAGAATCGTCTTGTAAGACTGCAATAGGCATGCGCAGTGATAAGAAGCGGTGCTCTAACAACTATAATTCAGGTTCATAACGACCTTTATTGCGCAAGTATGTGCTATAAAAGGCTTAACTCTTGTCTCAGGGGACTTGTGTGTATAGCTGCTGGAGCGTTCAAAACGACCAGGCAGAGGGTTCCGTTATATCGTGAAACTGCAGCGTCACCAGAATAGGGTCACGATTACGAAAATAAATAAGAAAATTCAATCATAATGGGAGGTATCCCAGCATTGAAGGCAATGGGTTCATGGATCAACTAGTTACGATATGAAGGCACCGAGGGTCCGCCACGGCAGTACAGTGGTTAAAACGCTCCGTTGTTGACACGAAAGTGGTGGTTTTGACCCAGCAGTGGTGGTCGCAGTTCAATGAAGACTAAATGTGACCTGTGTACTTCGTAGTGTCAGTGTACGTTAAAACACAATAGCCCAGATATTAGGGCCATCCGTTACAACATGTCTGAAAATTATATCGCTGATTCGACAAATGAAAATTCGAATACTAATAGTGAGGTGAAAACGTTAGGTACCTCATCGAAAGCGCGAATTGGCAGTCGGCGTCAGCGGCAGCGTAAACACGAGTGAAGTCGAAAAAATCACGAGATGTCATCCCCAAATAACGTACCGTGACGTCACAGATTTGTGATGTCATAACGTGATGCCACATGACGACGTAATCGCATGTGATCGTCGTATGGTCGAAAGGGTGTCAGTCACGGAGGCCAGTGCAACGCCAAATAAGTTGCAAAAAGCTTCTAATTCCTCCGATCACGGAGGCAATGCGAAACCACCTTAGGGGCAAACACTTTTCGCAGGTGGGGAGGGGGGAGGTTAAATTTATTGACTGTGAAGAATAAAAACAATGTTGTTGTCACCAATGAGCCGTCTTAGGTGAATGCATGAAGAGCACCGAGTTTTTTAAGCACTCCAAAAGGCCACTCACTCATTAGTGTCTCAACTCACGCATTTAACAAATCCTTCTAGTCATCAGCTATTTCACATTGGAACAGTCTTCCTGAATATATATGTTCTTGAAAAGCACGACCCATTCAAACTCAGCGTGTTGCTGTCTTTTTTTTAGCTCACTCTCGCACATACCATTTCTTTGACAAAGCTTCTTCTTTTCAATAAAGTGTTTTGTTATTATTTATTTTGTTTTATTTCATTATTTCTATTTTTTATATTAAAATTTTTTTCATGTTCACGTCTTGCAACCAGCCGCGCGTAATAGATGACGCCTCTATAAATGAATGCTATCAAGACGAAGACATGAATAAAGATTAAATCTAATGTTAACATTTCGCCACGAAGGGCAGCACCTTCCAATTAAAACAAAAGGCACAGCATTATATAGCTTGTTTTTCACGGTGACGCAGAGTCTGTAGAGTCTGTATAAGTTAGCGTTATAGTGTCCGAAAGCAGCTCAAAATTATCTCACCGAAGGTCTCTCGAAAGAACAGAATAACGAAAAAACAAAAAAAAAAAACAAACAGGCACTTCCAGCAGTTCAGATTGATGTTTTCTAGAAGAAAGTCGGTATTTGAATTTGTTTAGGGCTGTGATGCTTCTTGTCTGGTAAGGACTGAAGGAATAATCATGAAAGTGTTGCAGTTTTCATTCAACTCAAAAAACGGGTAGAAGAGAAAAGTGTTTAAAGGGAGCACTATATGAGGAGTAGGAATCTTTCCGACACACACACGCGTGCGCACAATATATATCGGTTGGGATTGTTATCTTCTACCGATCAGAGACTATACACGTGTATCGTTGTTCAACATCATCTTATTATTGTGTTTCACAAGAGAGAGAGTGAGAGAGAGAGAGGGGAGAGAGAAAGGAAAGGCTGGGAGGTTAACCAAATATTGGCATCTGGTTTGCTACCCAGCGCTGGGGGCGAGGGAAATAGGGGCAAGAAAGGAGAGGGTAGATAGTAAAAAAAAACGCACGCCCACTCATGTGAAAACGAGAACACACGCAGGAAGGGCGTCCTAGCTACAACCGTTCAGTAAGGCCGGTCGATCGCAATATGTTTAAACATTTCTTTGTTCTAAAATATCGACGGAATGAATGATGATAAGGGGGCGAAGCTCTAGAGGGTGAGATCATCGGTAACGTGTAACTCTCCCGTGAAAAGTCAGCCCATTACATCTTTAGAAAGGCGTAGAACTGTGCGTATATTATACAAGTCAACTTTTATTTTGTTCTCGTTTGTTTGTTGTTTCGCCCTTTTTACATTTCTTCGTTGCCATGACAGCTGGATTGCGAGCTCCCTTCATTATTACGGCTTTATGGTCCGTGAAATGAACAGAGAGAGTTTCTTGTACTGGCTGTAGTGGGAAGTTTCGAACACTAAGTCTATGTACGTCCCTCGGATCGTGGTAGGTTACATGTCATATTATTTGAGTGCGTATTTGGAAAGCATGTGTTGCACGAGGCAGTAATCGGCAATGAAGTCCATCCGGTGGCACGTACATCCGGTCGTGCGGCCATGCGTATGTATGTATGTATGTATGTATGTATGTATGTATGTATGTATGTATGTATGTATGTATGTATGTATGTATGTATGTATGTATGTATGTATGTATGTATGTATGTATGTATGTATGTATGTATGTATGTATGTATGTATGTATGTATGTATGTATGCATGTATGTATGTATGTATGTATGTATGTATGTATGTATGTATGTATGTATGTATGTATGTATGTATGTATGTATGTGTGTGTGTATGTATGTATGTATGTATGTATGTATGTATGTATGTATGTATGTATGTATGTATGTATGTATGTGTGTGTGTGCACGTGTGTGTGTGTGTGTGTCACTCACACTAGCGACACCTACTGATTGAGTCATACAACTAGATGGTTACGAACTGGTCACAAAAGGCATGCAAGGACAGACCCACGGGTTTAGGAGCTGCGCCCCTAAAAGGCCGGTGTGTTGCAATAATAAATATATGAGACCTACAGTCCACATATTGCCTTTAAAGGCGTGAAGTCTTTGGACCATACATGAAATGGGTTGGAGGTAATTATGGTCTATTAAGCTAACATAGATTATGTGGTCGCAAATTTCTCCTCTAAAACAACAACATAGAAAATAAAACTAAAGATTAACTGGCAAAGACAAATGTTTATTCTGTTGTATCTACGCACTAGGCAGCGCAGCGATAACAAGGAAGCATTAAAACTACTGAACGATAATTGCTTCTGTTTACTTAAAAGCATCCGTAAATAACGCATGATGCATAGCGATAACATAAACAAGGAAACGCATCATGGTGGCACGTCACGCTGTGGCGACATCATTTCGAGGGGAATTCTCAGAAACACTTCTCATGGCACCATTGATTACGTTGGCCATTATTATTGTCGACAATTACTACTAATAAGATCCTTCGCGAGTATGACATTGTCCTTACGAAACACCTCTTTCGAGCCTTTTTGTTTAGATGCAAGTGGAGAGAGAACCATAAGCTTAAGGCACCTACACATTTAAGGCGAAAAAGCCTCATCCGTCTTATATGAAGTCTCCATCGACGAAAAGACGTCGTATGAGACAAAACGTCACGTGTCTACCGACGAACCTCGGGGAGTGGAGTGCACGAGTGGCGTGCTCACTTCGTCGTCACGGTGCATGCGTGAATAAAAAAATTAAAGCAAAAGTTTTGGCAATTTTCATGCTCTTCAAACACAAGAAAGCTAAAGTTTTGCTACACTCGTGTAATACGAGATGAGCTTCCAATGAGCCGTGGATACGTGTGTATTTGAACGGGTTTATTTGAACGCGGATGTGAGCACCCAATCATGTTGTGCATGCGTTTGCAGCAGCCACTCATCATTCCCGTTGCTGTCAAGCTTCTCGCTTTTGCATTCATGTTGTGCATGAGTTTGCAGCATCCACTCATCATTCCCGTTGCTGTCAAGCTTCTCGCTTTTGCAGTTAAAACTCCCTTGTTTTCGATATCGTTCTCGTGAAGAGGAAGAAAAAAAAATGGCAGCATATCCACGGAGCGAATGATGGAGAGTGGGGCGAAGCATCCGTCCGTCTATTCGTTCTTGCTTCCGTCCGTCCATGCGTGCGTCTGTGTGGCCGCCCGTGCGTCCATCGCCCGTCCGTGCGTGCGTCTGTCCCTGCGTTCGTCCATGCATGCATCAACTCATGCGTCCGTCCATGTGTCCATCCGTCCGTGCCGCCATCCATGCGTCCGTCTATGCATCTGCCTGTGCGTCCGTTCGCCACCTATATAATACTCCAAGTACTACCATCTCACATCTTTTCCTCACGTATTGCTCATAAAGAAGCACTGTCATCCAGCGGACATTTTAAAGACTAAACGAGAGGAGGCACACGCACACTTTCTTACGGCTTGCGCTTCGGGTCTACTTCCCACCTGTAACCACCTCGAGTTCATGGTATATACCAGTTCACTGTCATCACGGCACTGCGGCCCAACGCTCGCTAAACATTTCTAAAACTAAGGAGGTTACACCCAGTGAGTATAACGTAGCAATCTTTACTTGTCAGATAGTGCTCAATGTACATGCCAATGGCTGCTAAGGGGTAATGAGAGACAGGAGAATTCGGCTTCTAGTTAACGCGCACGCTGCGATTTCTTAATTGTTCAACAACGCACAGAAGAAATCCCCCACCGGCACCACCTTTGAGGTCAAAATCTAAGACTGGTTACACACTACGACTACTACTACTACTACGAGGTACAAACGGGTGCCGCTTTAAGAAGCTTCGCCCCTAAAAAAAATACATCATTCGCGCTAAAAGGAACCATGTGTGGATGCGATGCAGCGGGGGAAATGATTCGCTTGAGCGGGAGATTGTGCAATTTATTGAGAGGATGAATGATAATGAATTCCGAATGCATAAGAGAAGAGAGAGAGAAACGCTTGCGCTGACTCTTGTGCTGGCCGTTAACGCTGATTCTTGCGGTGGCGTTGACGCTAGAGCTCATCGCAGCGTTGCGCGGAAGAAAATGAGGCACGCACACTACATCATTTTATACCGCGCTACTACCGTGGCGCCCCCACGCAGTATGTAGCTGTCGCACCACCTGTCATAGGCGCCGCTCCATAGATAGAAGATTTTTAGACGAGAGAGAGGCATAGCGTTGGAGAGGAGAAAGAGAGAAGGAGAGGACGCGCATGCGCTTTGCGGGTGTGTACGCCACGAGACGCACGAGAAAAGCCCCCGCCTTAAACTGGTTCACCTCACAAACGAGCCGTGACACGCACTTCTTCCTGCAGGTGGTGTGCACTATAGTCTTCGCGTCTTCGTAACGCTGTCGCGCCATCAAGCGGATGTCAGAATAACCCCCTGAAGAAGGGTTAGCGGGCGATTAACTGTAGACTGCTGCTTGTCCGCATGTGCTTAACGCAGTTGTATGATGCAATTGTAAAGAACATTGAGACTCTAGATTTGTCATACATTAGTAAACAAAGTTGACCATCTGTGGCACGATCAATCTGATTATTTCTCGCGAGACTCGCAGATTCCGTAGGTTAAGAACACTGCTACTCACGCCGATGATAGCCCAAGACGTACTCATCTCAGCGCCATAAAGTTGTCTCAACTGACGCTGCTTACAGCGTACAAGCATTTGCTACGTATTGCGCACTCGCTTCTTCTTTTCCCTCTTACCCTTACTTCACTTTCCCGCACTTTACTTCGCCATATTTTACAAGGCTATGCTATACTGATTTTGTGTGACTGTCGTCATGCATGGCTATATGCTGTGCTATGCCCTGTCTCTTCCTTTTTTGTCTCCTCCTCCTCACGTTCACCGCACTCTACCTATCACTCACTTCCCTCTCCCATCTTTTTTCCATAATACCTAAAACGTGATGTGGCATCCGTGATACTAACCTACGACATTAAATGACAACATGACTGCGTGGGCCCCTTAAGCACTACTTAAAAGATACCTACTAATTAAATGGACCTGATAAGACCGCAGTTACTGCTGTAAATAGTGACACAGTGTTCTTTTTGGGTTGGATAAAGTTTTATTTGGTCCTCCAAAACACAGATCACTGTGTTGCGGGCAGCTCCCACGTGGGGACTGAGATGACGAGCTCCTCAGCCGCCTCGCGGGCTTGGTGGACAACCCAGAACTGATCTGCCAAGGACCAGCTGCGGATTGCCGCCTCCCATCTGGCAGAGGGGATGTTCGATAAATGAGCGAATTTGGTACACTGCCAGAGCATGTGTTCTAATGAAGCTATTTCCCCACAACAGTATGGGCAAAGAGTACTTGGGTATAGGTCAGAGCACATGATGTGCAATATTTTCAAAGTAGGGTACATCTGCGTTTGCAAAAGCCTTAAAGTAAGTGCTTGGGGCCGAGTTAGATTTTTGTGAGGTGGAGGGAAAATCCTTTTAGACAGGTAGAAATGTTTAGTGAGCTCGTTATATGTTGTAAGAATTTCCCGGTTATCCCCTTCACCGGTAGAAAGCATCCCCGGGGAGGCGCGGTTGGAGAGGTCTCGCGCCACCTCGTGTGCTGCTTCATTGAGATTGGGAGGGGAATCGTTGATTTGTCCAAGGTGAGCTGGGAACCAACTCAGAAGATGATGCGTTATGTTCTTGCCATGTAGTATTCTCAGCGTTTGTTCTGAGACCGTCCCCTTTGCGAAGGCCCGTAGTGCTGCCATGGAATCACTGTAGACGACTTCAATGTTATCCATCTTGAGTGCTAAGGTGATGGCCACCTGTTCTGCAATGATTGGGTCTTTCGTCCTGACCGTCGCTGAGTTGTCGACACGGCCAGCCCCATCGACCACCACTGCCACAAAAGCTTTTCCATTGGCGTAGGAAAGCCGCTAGCTTTAGCACTATACGTCTAGAGCAGGCGTAACCTCTTTGCTATAGGAAGAACGTTGTGCTCGCAATATTGTAACCCCGCGCACTTAAAATACCTTTTAGAGAGATACGACCCATTCATATATATCTTCCATTAATATCTCCTAGCTCATAATTTAAACAAGCTGTGAGCGACATGTCTGTACAACAGTAAATGGATTTTAATTATTTCTCGAGGAAATGAGAAAGCGAGGTTCGAAGAATATACGAAAGACAGGAAAGCAGCAATCGAAGCATCGAGAGCGGAGAAGTTAGGGAGTGGGGTGAGACGCATGCTCACTCTCACGTAGACACGCTGTGTGGCTATGGCGATGCTGTCAGTAGACGACAGGGCCTCTGCTACTCTAAGCTCTCCGCACCCGTTTCGGGGGAACCCGCGTTACGCACTCTGCCATATAAATGGCCGGCGCCACTTAGCACCCTGCCCGGCCCGCCGGTATATCCCACGGTATAGCTGTGGGCTCGGCCGGCGGTGGCGACGCGTCGGCGGCTCGCCTTGCGGCATTTGCCGCCGCCAGTGCGGCCACACCTTGTCGGCTGCGGATCACATAGCGCCGCTTGCGGTGGCGCCACGTCTCCTGCCGCGTCGTACGAAGTCGGGTATTCTTCTGTATCTTTATTTTTTCTTCGCTTATGCATTGTTTGCATTGCAGGCTCCTTCGAACGAGTTCCTATAGGGCGCTATCGATATGGGCTTCCGCGTGCGGCTGTTGCCGGCCGAAGCTCGAGCATTGTTTTCCAAGAGAGATAGGAAGGGTGTCAGGAGCCGTGGTTATTTATGAGCCTATGTTTCCTTGCTGAGGCTTCTTTACAGCGAATTCACGAGAGAGTAGCTCTGCTTTTGTGGGGAGCGTGTGCTGGTAGACTATTTCGTTACACATTATTAGACAAGCTGAAACGTCACTTAGGTGTTTCAGTTGGTTGAATAATTGATTGATTGATTGATTGATTGATTGATTGGGGTTAAACATCCCAGAATCCCCATGAGATTATGAGAGACGCCGTAGTTGAGGGCTCCGTAAATTTCGACCACCTTGGGTTTTTTACGTGCACCCAAGTCTGAGCTCACAGGCCTCAGCATTTTCGCCTCCATCGAAAAAGGAGCCGCAGCATCCGGCATTTGATCCCGCGACCAGCGGGTCAGCAGCCGAGTACCTTCTCCACTACCATGGCGGCGGGGCTGGTTGAATAATGTCTAACATGTAGCACCACATGTAGAAAAGGACAAATAGATGCAGTCTACCAAATGATTTATTAAAACCACGTAAATTTGGATTCTGGAACAATGCACGTCCATATTAACAGTCATGAATGCGTGAGGATGGCAAATTCTTTCATCAATGCCCTATCCACCGAAGAAAATCTGGTTATTTCTTGAAAAGGCAAACAGATAGATCGTTTATGCCTGTCTCGGCCATGTGTTGCGATCTCTGGCACTTCCAAGATTTCACATGCTCTTTGTCCTTTTATTTGCATAGCACCTTCCTCCTCCGAAAATGGGCTCACACACCTCGGCACATGTCTTGCAGTGACGTTGCACGAGCTTGCTACTGTCATCGTCCAGTGAGAGTGCTCAATTAAAAGCTTACATGTACATGTCATGGTCTTCTTCACAACCTTTTGTTTATCTGTGTTAGAAATGGTGTGCAAATGCGAGTACTTGTGGGGTTCTGGGAAAATCGCGTCAAGCACGAATCTTCCCACCACCCTCTCGATGCCATGCGACACCTGGTTCACACATGGCATCTCCTCCAACTTCACCTCTGTCTCTTCTACATTTACAGCGGTGGTCGCAGCGGGGGGTAAGACTACCTCTAAAACTGTAGCCTCCGGGAAACCTGCATTGTGAAGACGATTCACCTGGGAGAGGAAACTAGCTTTGACCATACAGTGACATGACATCACAGGATATAGCCTAAGACATGACACCGATATGCCACCGTTCACAAGCTTTGAGAGACACAGTTCATGTGGTTAACACGCTTCTTTCTCTGTGACACCAAAGTACTCTTTTCAACGTCTAGCCTTCAGAGTGCCGCTGGTTATGTTTCATATTGAGCAGTTGACATGTTGACTTTTCGTCAGAGCGGTCATCAATCTCGTTTGTTCCCACTATACCTAGGTGAATTCCTATGCACATACAAAGCCGAAAGGATAAGCCAAATGAATGTCGAGCACGCCGAAGATATTTCGCAATAAGCAGGAGCTGAAATCAAAGTTTGATTGGTGATAACCTGATTACTCGGCCTTGTTGTCCGTTTGATTACTGCCAAGTTCTCGCGAATTCGCGTGTCCTTTCGCGCACACTTGCTCGGGGCGTCCTCTTTGTGAGAGCACATCGCGAGATGATTGCTTATATCCACCGTGCGCGGCTTTTACCACGTCCGAGGCTCTTGCAATGTTTGCAAGCGGGATAAACAAGCGGCTGCAAACATCGAGGGCTCTCGTCGTAAGCGCGTAGCCGAGCCCCAATTAAAGCTGGTCCGTACGTGCTCAGCTATGCAGTGCGCGGAGAAGGAATAAGCGAGCTGGAGACGGGTGTAACAGAGGGGCCGAGACACGTAAGACCAGCGCACGCACGCGATGATCCGATGATTTCACAGGTGGTCCGCGCGCGGCGGCCGGTAGCCAAGATTTTTTACGGCCCCTAACTCGCATTGTTTCACTATAGGCTCGCACGCGCTTCGGAAACGCGGCGCTCTTAGTGCGTAGCAGAAGCCGAGTGGTCCCGTCTTCCACGCGATGCTTCGTGGTCGGTCCCCGAATGCTGGCCCGAACGATGCTATCTCGCGCGCGAACATACGATACCGAGTACGAGCCTCGGAGTAATTGAACGCCCTTTTTTTTTTTCTCGTTTATTTCCCTACTTCTCTGAAGCCGCATCTTTTATCTGGCTTCCATCGAGTCACGCACTCATGGCACCCTTGCCGCGGTTATCTGCTCTGCCTGGCACGACTTCCCGCCGACATGGCCGCCGGTCTTCATCGCTTCTGGACGCACGGGCTGTGCCATAACAAGCACGCAGCGCCGACGCTTGGCCGAGCGCGCAGTGGCGACCACCGTATCTTCGCGCTGCTGCACGGAGCGAGTGTGCTGTGTGCAGTGCTGAGCGCATTAAATTTCCGAACGAGTTCATTCCCCGTCACCTGTTCATTTCGAGAGCGCCGTTGCACTTCGCTTCATTGAACGCGAGCGCATGAGAGGCGCTTGTTGCGTTACACTCCCTCTCTTTCTCTCTATCTCCCGTTCCACGGCAGCCTCTCACTCTGCTTGTTGCAACTCGGTTATTTTTTTTTGTTTCTTTGCTCCAGTATTGGAGTATGAGCTATTTGTTACGAACGATTCGACCACTCTGCTTCCATCATAAGCGACTCGGCCTCAGTCGCCATATCTCCTAGAGCGGCTTCTTGATCACGCCCCAGCCGACTATCGGTCGGCCGACAACGACGCTCCTGTGGTGCTGGCTTACAACAATCATAAGGCTACCACTAGCGTGTATCTTCGTTTCTTGCCCGCGTTTTATGTATCGCATTATTTTTGGGCTAGCTGTAATAGGTTCTCGCGCTGCCTGCAGCCGGAGCGTGTGAGCAAGGACGTGCCTCTTTAATACCCTCAACGGGAGTAGCGTATACGTGTGACTTGTAGCGCTAGCACCAACGTTAGAGCCTTGTAGTGTGGCTGGTATTAAATATATGAACATAACATGGCAATATAAATGAGAATATAAAAGTTAAGCACATTCGTATAGGGCCCCGCCGCGGTGGTCTTGTGGCTAAGGTACCGAACTGCTGACCCGCAGGTCGCCGCATCAAATCCGGCTGCGGCGGCTGCATTTCCGATGGAGGCGGAAATGTTATGGGCCCATGTGCTCAGATCTGGGTGCACGTTAAAGAGCCCCAGGGGGTCGAAATATCCGGAGCCCTCCACTATACGGCGTCTCTCATAATCATATGGTGGTTTTGGGAAGTTAAGCCCCACAAATCAATCAATCACATTCATATAGGGTTAATACAGCAGAGGTAATGGTCTCATGATGCTGAAAAAGAAAAAAAAAGTGGGGAGGGGGGAAAATGAGGCATTGACAGTGAAGTCATGAAGAACCCTCTATTCGAACGCCATTACAGTTGGCTCACCTAATGTGAGGCTATGGTAGAGTCACTCTTTTCGTTACTGTTGTGGGCGGCGATTTTTCGGATCTCTGCAAGCATTAGATCACAGTAACTAATTTGTTCGATGCACGTTATTATGGAATATAAATATGCAATCTTCACTAAAAAGTTGAAGACTAAGAGACCAAACTATTTTTGCGTTACCAGCGTGTTACAATGGTTGCGTGGACATGCTTCAGTCAACTCTGGTGTCGTCCGAGAATATTCGAGTCCCAGTGATTATATCCCGTGACGTTAGACGACGGTGCTACGTCTTGCAGCATTGAGTGAGCTTCAAAGTCCCGAAATAGAAAATTTTCAGAGTGCGTTACCTTGCGGATGAAAACGACGCTTCTGCTTGTGGTGTAACGTATGCGACGATATATGACCCCTTCAGCGACTGCTGATGAGTATGTCCTGTTGTATGAATTTCGTAATAAATTAGCAGTTGTCGTGTGATCACATCTACAGGGTTGACTGAAAGTTGGTGTCCCAGTGATAGGCAGTTAAAATGAGACTAGATACAGAAGACGAAATGGAGCGATCATATGCTAGCTGCCGCGCTATATAGCGTGCACCTTTTTTAATTATGTGGGATTGAGAATATTAGGTATAGGGCCAAAAAGAATTCGTTATTTTTTTTCGCACCGTTCTTAGCCTTTTACTGTATATAGGCGTGTGAACTTCACCTGTCGGGAGAAGAGGAGGTGCAATTTAATTTCCTTCCAGGGTAAATGGAACGTGAGCACGCGAAAATTATTGTGTCGTATAGGGAACGGAAATACCTCAGACATAGTATACTGTTGGGAGCACATAGCCAAGGAAAAAAAATACTGGAAAGAAAAAAGGTAAGAGCCACGTCTGCTGTGCTGCGTAGCGCATGTGTGTAGAGTCTCCGGATGCCGGATCCAGAGGCAGGTAGCTTCCTGGCGTGCGCAATTACCGCACCGGCCGTATTAGAGCCCCGCACTGCACATGGAGCCGGCAGGTACAGAAGCGAACCGCGGGACGATGGATGCCCCCGTGGATGTTGCCCCGCGCTTGCTCCCGATTTGTTTTCTCTGCCCTGCTTTGTTGCAGGCGCTATGAAAAAAAAAGTAGTAATAAAGAAACTGAGTGAAAAAAAAAATGATGTGCGCAAACGAAGGCCGTGCACCTTACCGTGAACTGCACGAAGACCGACCCCCTGTTGATGGAGGCTCAGCCTTTAGCGTGCATTTCAGGGGGTAAGAGGGAGGGGGTGGAGGTGGAGGAGTAGCAGGAGAGGTTGCCCGGGGGTCACGGATCACCGGGTTGGTCCAATTATCTCATTCACGGGGCTCGCGCACAAAGAAAACTGCCCCCGGGGGTGAAATCACGTAGGCTTCCGTTGCGACGCTTGAGAAAGTAGATGAGATATATGAAACCTTCTTGGTGGCTCAGCCGCAGGGCCCCGTATGCTCCTCAACCTTTATATTTCGCTTCAGAAGCATGCGCGCGTAGCTTGCGTTCACCTTATTTTCCCGCAGATGGAGAAGGGTGTGCGTATGGTCCCGTGGTTGCGACCGTGAGCGGCCCTGCGTACGCACCAGTATACACGCTAAAGGCGTGATCGTCTCGGCCCCTTCGCCGACGATGCGGGGCTCGAGTTTTCTCAGGCCCGTCCGAAGCGCCCTGGTGAGCTTCTAGGAACATTACCGGCGTACGCGCTCTTGACAGCCAAATTCATCACACTTTTGTTTCTACGCCGCTCCACCACCGCGCTTCATGGGCTGCTGCTGAAAAGCGTGCGGAGGACGCTTGCGGCGTGGGGGGGAGAGATGATTGGAAGGCTTGGCTCGGGCATTGGAACACACCTCGCCCGTGCTGTACTGCCTCTGGGTTCGTGCTGTACCACTCCTTTTTTTTCTTCCATTTACGTTTTAGCACTAATGTATAAAAGCTTCAAGGACGGTGCTGCCACTCATGGCGGCTTCGATGTTTTCTTTGTTCTTTTTGCTATTGTGTGAAAAGAAATAAAAAGCGTGGTTCTACTTTTCTACTACCCAATTTTATACCTTAAGTAGTTCCCGCCACAAATACACGTGTAGCTCACGATGTACCTAAATTAGAGCTTAGCACAAGATTAATTGAAGTGTCCCATAAAAGATTTGTTGGTATGCATTCAGTATGCCCTATTGAGCACAGTCTGTTTTTCACACAATTCAGCCACCCGGCCAAGTTGTCTGTCTGTCTGCCAATCGGCTGTCTGCCAATCATTTGATGCAGTGCATTCCTCGATCGCTCAAAGCTATGTCACACTGATCTATCTCGTCAGTATAGCTATCATAGCTCATGTGGCCAAGATCACCCGCATCATGACGGAGGCCGTTTTTGTATTCAGTATCAGCTAAAAATCACAACATATCTGCGGAGTGAATAATGATGAGTGGGGTGAAGCATCCATTCCTCCGTGTGCACGACCGTCCGTGCATGCGTCCATGCGTCTCATCGCATTCCGAAATTGCCGATGGCACGCGGGTAACACCGACGAGACGCGAGCCAAGGAATCCGAGCGCAGAGCGTCTTTAACGCGCCCACCGCTCTGTCTCGTCCATGCTCTACCAACGATCAGCCACGTACGGCGACTATCCAGGATATTGAGAGGCGTTCACAGCGCACTCCGGCAAGGCGCGTGCAGCAGCCAATCGGAGAGTAGCGGCACTTTGGAGAGTAGCGTCAGAGAAACACCTTCTAGCAAATGAGACGAAAATGGTCATCCATTTCTTTTGCCTGCTTTTCTTTCTGGTCTCTTCTTCGCTCGGTTACGCATGACCAGTGACAAGGTTAGACTAAGAGGAGATTCGCACCTTAAATAAAGCAGCTTTAACGCTGCAACACCTATTCGACCAAGCACCCCATCATTTCTTCAGGACACAAGCCCCATTGGCCGCACAAAGATAATATAAGAGCTAAAGACTTAGACACCTCACCAAACATGAGGACTGACAGTTTGCATCAGTGGTGCCTGCGGCATCACCGTGACATTACTGGTCCCTTGAATCGGGGGCGTCACATGGCTTGATCATCAAATGACACCTTCGCTCCATCGGCCCATGGTAGACAGATCACGAAGGCAATGTGAAAGCACGGGAGGTGCAGAAGCCTTCCGTATTTTCCTATCCCGGCAGTGTGAAACCACATTAGGTGCGGCACGCTTTCTGTTAGTATAAATAAAATCAACCAAGAAAGAAAAAGATAACATTGCGTTTGCACTTCAGTCATATTTGGCAAATCAATGAGCGGCCGTTTGATGTTTTAAACTGACACATGCATTCATTCTTTATTGGGCAATTTGAGCTTTACTTTTAGGGACCAAATAATTTGCTATGGCAATGTGAATGTTTGTTTCTTTTTAATCTTGGAACGTGCCACCATTTTGTATGCAAAAGCAGTAGCGCAAGTGGAGGCCTATGAAGGGGTATGACATATAAGTAGTGTGGCTGATATGTAGGGCACTTTTCATGCGCATGGGTGCACTTGTGTGTACAAGCGTAAGCCGGTAAGGATCACCGGCGCAAACGCGTGCTCTGGCCAACAGCGCTCACTTGCAAAGTACCTTAGCGGAACCAACTTCCGGTTGCCCCGCAGTTCTATATATAGCAGTATGAATGCTCCCAAATTACTAGCTCCTTATGCGGGCAGCTTGTCTAAAGCACTGGTTACGGTATGCTGGCATCCGTGTATGATCGTGGCGCTTTACATTTCGTTGCTACGAACCTTTTTGACGTTTTCAGGCTAGCGCTACCATTTTTTTCTACCATATCCGGAACCTGTGTGCGTTGCGCCGTTGATGAGATCTAGTGAACGGCCACTGGTACCAGTTTCCTACCAGCATACTTCTTCCGCGAATGATCGTCACACAGCGAAGACTACACGGAGGTCCATGATGCCTATCGGGCGGCGCACCATATGGTCAACGGGACGGCTTGGCAGTGACTACTCGTGGCACTGCACGAGGTGACTGCGTGCGCGCATTCGTTGTCGTTTGTCGGGTCAAGCTGAAATCGACCGCGTTTACTTTCCGAGCCTCTCGCTCCCTCTCTCGTTGCGGCGACGAAGACCGTCTGTCGACACTCGGGAGAACGCGAGATACCTATCGGCAGGTCGCATTGCCGATTCAGCTCCGGATAACCGGGTCTCTCTTCCGTACACTTACAGATAGGCGCTGCTCGTCCGAGCTCGATCGTGTGTCACATTCTGTCCCTCCCTGACTGCTCCGTTCATTAATCACAATTATCATCCCCGGTGAATTCTCAATCGGGCGGCGGACGCGAGAGATGCGGGTCTGGCCGCTTTTGAACTCGACGCTCGTGCCTTTTCCATCACGAGAATGCTCGAGCCAAGTGTTATCGACGCGGAGGCAAGAAAATCAGAAGCTCTAAGTGCGTACGAACCATTGCCTGTGCGTTCGTCCTCGTTCTCGTTTTTTTTTTGTGTGCTGAATTCAGTGGTGGTTTTCGGCACGCATTCGCTCTTGAATAAGATGCACTTCCTGCGTATCTATTCGGCTAACGTCTCAAGAGGTCTAGACTGTGTACTTGCGGCATGTCCTTTGGAAAGATCATCATGGACCCAAAGAGGCCAAGCTGGGAGTGCTTCCGGAATTCCGAACAAAATATATCGTGAAGACCTGTGTGAGAACGTATACTGTAGCTCTGACCAGACATTATCGTTTATAGCATCTTATGTTTGTATATTAACTCGAGATTATTATTTAGCTCATTGTGTGATTCTGCGCTCATCAGAATTTCGTAGAAGTAAAACGGGAAACATAATAGATCACCTTACTAAGACAGAGTGACCACACTGATTATTGAAACATGCGCCTCTTTGCACCTGTTATACCTCTCGGTAAACGAGCACGCCAACCACGGCACCACCATTGCATTGCGCCACCATTGCAAAAAAGGTAAGAGTTGCGAATGACTCTGCACGCGGTCGGGTTCTGCCAGGCGGCTGATCTTGTACGTGGCGCTGGAGCCGCTGCAGCTCGCCGTTCTCTTCCCACAGCCACTCGGTCAGCCTTTGGCGTTCTCAGTTATGCAAAGCTGTTTAGGCACCGCACACATCGGCAATTGTAGGTCTCGCACTTACAAGTCATAGGAACTGCTTAGATGCCCCCACGGTTAGCCTCTATATTGTATGGAAGAAAGTAGTTCATCAGATTTTCTTCCTCTATGCGAATGAATAGAAAAGGAAACTTTAGTTGTTCTGAATAATCGCTGAATTTGCCCCTCCACTGCAGTCTAGTGGTTGCGGTGCTGGATTTTTAAGCCGTAGGTCACAGGATCGAATGCCGGCTGCGTTTTGAATGGAGGCGAAAATGTTTGATGCCCGTGTATACTTTTATTTAGGTGCACGATAAAGAACACAGGTGGTTGAAATTTTCAGAGCCCTCCCCTACGACTCCTTTCTTGCGTAATCATATCGTAGTTCTGGAAAATTGAACCACAGATATAATTAAAATTGTCATTTTTTTCTTTTATAAGCCTGCCATGTTATTGTCTTATTGTTGTTAGAATAGTGAGCCTGTCATCGTTATATGCTGTAAAGACACAAAATAAGTGTTTTTGTAGTTTATTTTGCAGCGCATGAGTTGCTGCTGGTGTTTTCTGTCGATTCACTGAGGAATAATTCAGTATTCGCCAAGCATAGTTGGTATAGTGGGTCAGGGACATAGCCAAGAATTTGTTAGGAAGGGGGGAGGATGCGTTCATTTATACCTTATGTACGTTCTGGCGTGCTTTTGTAAATGCACCTGTTCATATACGCAAGCAAAATTAAAAATTTTCTCGAGGGGGTTTGGGGTGGCGTAGTGTGGGTAGTAGCGTAGTGTGGGTAGTGCCATAGCATGCGTTCATTCTGTAGATTGAAGCCACGTCATAGTTTTGTAAGCTCTTATAGGACAATAAATATATAGCGGAGTAGCAACGCAGTGACGAAAACGAAGGACACCACACGTGCACTTATACGTACGCTTGTGATCATGTCCTTTCATTTTTGTCCTATAGTGTTGATTTGGCTCTTGATGATTATTATCATGCATTGTCCACGAGTCCGAAAGTCTATCCTTGTAAAGTTCACATCAAAGTCAGGTATTACGGTGGTGGTGGCTAAAGTCTGGTAACTTCTATTGTTGCCGAGCTACGGTACGAACAAGAAACGCCGAAAAGGTGGCTTCCTTTATTTTGGAGAAGAGAGAGCTGGCCTTTCCGTTGTGTTCTGCTTCACAGACATGCTTTATTGGTGCTTTTGTTATTGCCCTAATATAACAGTATTCAGACACTCACTGAAAAATGTCTTTTTCTTAGCCTGTTTCAATGATGGGAAAGCATACTAATCAAATTCGTGACACAAGTAGCTCAAGCAGGCAGAGATTCGGCTATAGAAAAAATTTGGCAGGGCTGCCTTCAAATTTGATGAAAAAAAAAACAGAAAAATTCTGTAGTTGTCAGTTGATGCGCATGGAGCAATAACCTGAGGGTGAAACGTTCAACAGCTGTAGATGTTGCGCAATACCTACATGGTCATGAACGTATTGCAGGCTGTTCTCAATGTAATGACCACCACCGCGTCAGTGAGGCTATTTGGAGGAGGAGGATGAGGAGGAGGAAGAGGACAAGGAGGAGGAAGAAGAAGATGAAGATGAAAAGACGGCGAGGTTAGCGAGTTTTCTGAACAGCTGGCGACCCCGTACGGTGGAAGGAGGTGAGGGGAGTTGAAGCATATGCGCGGACGTAAATTTGATCAGAGCGCACACCATCTAGTAAGTGTGGAATAACTTATTTCAGGGTGCAACTTCGCAAATCAGGCTCCTAACACTTGGACAGCCACCGCAAGCTTGCCGCTGGCGTTAAAGTAGAGGGAAAGGGCAGAAGTAAGATGTCGCAATGGCTGAAAAAGCTCATTCTGTAGTGTATTTGTCGTAACTGAAGGAGGCTGTTTAAACTGGCGCCGTGAAATGTACCGTATGATAGTTCAAGTTGAGCAAGGGGTGATATACGTACTGGTGACACCTTTTTTTCGATGATATCAGCTGAAGGTGCTAAGGTTGAACAGAAACTTTGGTTAGGCGAACAATGCCAACAATTTTAAATGCAAAGCATTTCTTAGTGAACTTCAGCGATTTCGAGTGTTCATATCTATCTATCTATCTATCTATCTATCTATCTATCTATCTATCTATCTATCTATCTATCTATCTAGCCACTTACGTTTAGATGCTCTCGTGGTCACCTCCTTAACTTGGCGTGAACCAAAATTAGCATGAGAGGGTAAGATGGTTTGACGAATGAGACGCGCCGCTTAAGACATGAATAATGTAGCAATCCCGTCCCGTACGTCGTCAAACACTTCCTGCCAGACAGTGGCACATACGCACGGGCGGGTATGTGCCGATGGTATGCGGGTATATGCCAAACGTGATTGACACTTAGTATCTACCCAGGAAATAGAACACACATGGGCACTTTTAACGCATGAGCGTTAAGAATACCCGAATTGGTAGCATCGATGAAACGAAGGCGTAGAATAAATGTCAGTGCTAAGAAAAACCTGACATAGGCAGAGTTGGCCCCCGATGAATTCAAATAATAAATTTCAGGGTCCCAGATGGAATCGAACCCAAGCATTCTTCGTGGCAGTCAAGCATTCTACCACAGAGCTACGGCAGCTCTCGGAACTAATTTTCATATAGACTCTAATCTTCGCGAAACGTCAATAGTGGTTCCAGTATACCGCCTGCCCAATTTTATAAGCATTACCTATGTACTCCTTTGATACAGCCATCACGTCGGGTTAACATCAATTATGATTAGGTGTCATGCGCTGAAGTTCATTTCTGTACCAGTGTCCAAGGCCGACATCTTCGCGAGCATCAGCGCTTCATATCAGCTTCTAATGTTGCTAATTCGAATGTTTCAGGGTACATGGTTTCACAAGCGCAAACAACTCGTTATATAAACATCTGCAACTATTCCACATATGTCTGTGCGTGCAACATTTGTACATGTAATTAGTGTCATTTTATGAGACGTTGCTCAATGAAAAAATTGCAACATGGTCACCTTCCCTCCGTATCCTTCGCATAACTTCGATTCCCCAGAACATAGGATGTGCACTTTTTTTTTACCATATGTCACAACATATACGGCAGTCTGTGAAGTGAGCCCTGCTACAGCGGCATTCTTTTGTCTATTTCTCGTAAGGTAGATGCAACACAAATTGTCACTGACGCTCTATCTAGTTTATTTACACCACTTCAACATATCACTCAAGTGACACCCTCCAGCGCTCTTGGCACTTGTGTAAGCTTACCTCTCCCGAGTGGAAAACATCACCTTATACGCAAACAGTCCCGTAAGCCTAATCGCACCCTCGTTGTCCTGCGCAATTGGCATTTCTCACGTTTTACGCTTAGCGTAAATAGGAACAGCTACGCTTGTTGGAGACGTGTCAGAGAAGACAATTCTGCTTGGATTCCCAAGCGGCATCGAGATTTTGATAATAAAACGAGGGACAGCCCAGTGACGCACGTTAGGGTGATTACGAACTCGCGACGATCACTCCGTGCTGCGTGCTTGCATGCTCGCTGCCGATCGCGTCTGTAAATCTCGGCGAAAAGGGCTCGCGTGGGAAACCACGGCGAGGGCTTGGCGCTGTGTTGACAGACCCGCTATCACTTCCTCAATAAGCGAGCCGCCTGCAAAACGGCCGCAGCCCGCGTTTCTGTGGGAAGACAATTCGCGGGGCACGGCGGTCTAATTAGAGCCTAACGCGGTGCAAGCACTTGTGTGGCACACATATTGGTGCGAGCCGCTACGCTGAGCAATCTTCTTGAAGGCTCCCGATCTCTATGCTTGCGCGCCCATAGCGTGGGAAAATCCGAGCGAGCGTTCGTTGTTGTCATCGCTAGCCGCGAGCGATAATGTTGTTGCCAAATAGAAATGTCTCGCGGAAGTGCCATTGAAATTGCCAGTGGTCATTCCTAGTTGTGTCAGCTCTATGCATTTGTAGGATTTTGTTCATTCTGCATCATAGTGACATACAAGTGTTTCCATTTTGTATAGAATTATCGGAATTAGGTGAAATAAGTGTCTGATTTTTTTTTCGGACGGCGATTACTAACAGGGACACGCGCCACCACCATGAGATGACGTCACTACTAACCCCTCCCTCTAAACTAACATGTTATGGATGACACGGCGCCTTTGAGAAAGAAAGCTCCCTCTATCGAAACGTCGGTCAGCCTGTCTGAGGCCCTTCCACTGTTCACCTTGATTATCCCACTACGCTTCTAGTGTTAGTAATTCCCATGTTGTTGTTGGCACCATTATGGAACTATATATAACTAGTTATAAAATACCTTTGCGACTGTTCAACATATGCTTGTGTGTGCCTTTGTACATATTTTAGTGTCGTTTTTCAATGCTTCGGTGAACAAACAAATTACACCACCTTCCATGGCCACGCTTCCCATAACATCGATTCCCATGATACATGGGATCTGCCGAATTTTCGGCATTTTGCTGTGACACTTTTCGTACAATATCAGCCAGTAGCTTGCACATCCAGACAAAAAATTATTCATATTCTTTTCTTTGATGTCCCGCACGACTTCAGTGGACAGCATCAAGGACATGTTAACCGAATCAGACTTAACCTAGCAAATACAAACTGCATTTCAAGGGCAATCTTCAATTGATGGTCTTACTTAGGTGTTGTGTGTGATATTTTCTAGAAAATCTATGCGGTCTTATCTGTGAGACTACCATGGGTTGGCAAAAAAATTCAACTGATTGAACCTCACTTGAGAAATATATTTTACCCTGAGAGCTCACTCAGACTCAAGCTCGCCGAAATTTACCCCAACCGAAACCACTAAAACTCGGACTTTTTGAACGTTTCTTTTTCTAACGCAATCACTGAGCTCATTAACACAACGTATTGCTCAGCTGGTCTCACTCAGATTCGCACTGATGACTCGGCCTGAGTTAGAGTGAGACTGAGAGAGCCAGCTCATGAGTCAAATTGCCGACCTCTGCCACAACATTACTTGCCACAGTCATTGAAAGCAGCAGTTCATTTGCTACACGACTGATCCTTGGAGCAAAGCAGTAAGCTCAGTACGTGACCCCGAATCCAAAATGGAACTCGGTACTTAACCACGTGGCAAGTCACCACATCGGAGCGAAGTGCCGCAATAGCGTAACTGATGTTTCCGAAAATGGCAGGTCCTTAATGAACCTTGAGAATGACTCTTACGTGTATGTTTGTGTTAGTGACTTTATGTAATATTTTTGTGTCTATGTGATCACCAGATACGCCATAATTATTACCCAGAACCTGAAGAAGCATGCCAGACGATCAGCCAAATTAACATCTACAGCATATAATTAAGGTTTGCATCTCATTATCTCCCTCTTCACTGTAATATGCTCTTTTTTTATCAGCTAGCAAGCCAATGGGCAAAGGCACACTCCGTGCACCTAATTTTGAAGCGTAAACCCGGTTGCACTTGCTCGACACCATGTCGGCTATTTCAGCCGGAAACTGTTGCGCCTCGTTCGCGCACACAACAACAGCACCAAGCACGTCCTAAGCAGGGTTAACACTCAGTGTGGAGTTCGACGGCATGGCGTTCATGCGCCCAGTGTTCTCGCATGCCTGCACGCCACCCCTGTATAACCAGCGGCGTGTAGCACATCGCGTCACACCGGCGGCGGCGCCTGGCAACGCTCCCGGGGGCTTCTCCAATTTGGCTTCGTCGCCAGCGCTTCCCGTTCGCGGCATCGGCCGGCCGGGAGGGGGGGATCCTCCTTCTATTATCCGATCGGAGGACCTGCCGTATTTTCCAGCTACTGACTGATAAAGTACGCATAATTGCGTGAGCGTGAGCAGACCAGCCCCCAAGTCGCTTGATGCCCTCGGGCTCAGATCGAACGACGCTGCGCCGCCTGCCTGGCTAGCTCGCTTGCCTGCCCGCCGAGGCGACTATCGCGGGCTTCCGACGTTCGCTGTGTTCTTTTCTCTCGCATTTATTGCCGTCTATTCGCTTATACTCTATGTGCCCCTGCGTGCACGTATCTCGACGGTCCTTTTGGCGCTGCGTGGAGGAACCATGCATCAACATCGGCCATCGGCGTGTTTATAAATCCCTGCACCTTCAGCATCTTTTTTTTTTTTTCGCGCAGTTGGATACGTCGGAGGGCTGCCGCTTTTTTGGGGGCTGAAGCTGTATGGTGTTACTCCAATGTGTTGCTAGCTTCGAAGTCGCTGCTTAGTAATTGGAACTCGGAATGAAAATGCTCTGCGCGTTGAGTGTAGGCGTCGAATCCGTCAAATGGACACGTCGTTTAAAAGCTCTGACTCATCGCCCGAGCGTTGATGATTACAGCAAGGTCAAGCCATTGCGACTTCAAGTATAACACTTTATGATGGCCCTTCTCTTAGTCCATTCTCAAAGGAAGCGGTAGATTCTACGTAAAAACAAAGGAAGGGTCTATTGAAACTAAGTTGGGAACTAATAGTGTTTATTGCAGTTTTCGAGTGCACTTTTTTGGCTACATGAAAGAAAGTCTATCGTTTTGGCTAATTTATTCACTGAAACTCTCAAGTGCATACATATGGAGGCTCACAGTTTGTTGGACGCTTAGTATTCTTGTTTGTAGATAACAGGTGCAAGTAATTTTTTCGCATTTTCGTTGCACGTATAGAGACGGCATAACTTGCAGAAAGGGATAATAATTAGGGCTTTAGGAGTAAAGCAACGACAAAATTAAAAAGTAAGATCAACTGTATGATTAGGTATGATTTTACAGCTGCTACCTGACACGCAGGTAGTGGTGTGAGTTTGTGAAGTTTCTCTTGGAAATATGCACAGTCATGCCAAGAACAATTTGAGAAACCAGGCTCGCCACGCAAAAGATCCCTCCACACAATAATCATTTGTTGGGCTTTATTTTCGGTTTTCAGGACTAAATATCGCTTACAGCATTCGCTTTATTGTCAACGTTTCATGACGATGACATTTTCTGCTATCACTGAGAAACATCACAGTGTTTAGACCTGAACAGTTGTCTAAATGGCTGATCGACAATAAAGTTGTTTCACTCACTCAACTGTGTGGGATGACAAAGAAGACACAAAACACCCGCGGAAAAAGAAAAAAAAAAGGTTATCGCGAAAGGACATATATTAGACACGTACTTCAAAATTTATGGTACGTCACAAGGTCATCAGCTGGACGGGTTGATTCCGAGAAATTTCCCCGTAATCGGTATAATTGCTTTGCCACGAGTTGTAAGCTCATTTCGCTCAGTGTAGCATTTGCATAAAAATACGAGAATAAGCAACAAAACAAATAAATATAAATGCATGCACTTTTCAGCTTCTATTTCCGAGACCTGCAGCTCTAATAGTTTCTCTAATAAGTACCGGAAACAGGCAACTACAGCGCTTTTTCCTCGCGGACTTGCACATACACACGTACTCACCCTGCCCTGCTGCACTTACCTGTGCCAGCCGCGCAACAAGAAGAGATAGCAAAAGGAATCACACCGCGCGGGACACCATTTTCGAGCGAATGACACTATCTACGCGAACAATCTTAATAGAAACCAAGAACACGACTGTATACGAGAGCGACGAAATCCCACCTCGCGTTACTCACCAGCGCGATGGCGAAGGACGGTTCTTTCAGCGCGCTCGCTCTCTGGGCGTTACACTTCCCAGCAGCGAATACACTCGCAAGAAGGGAGATATGGCGCTTACAATAAGCCCTGCAGATTGCGCGCGGTAGTTACTGCCAAGGGCAGCGATACACGGCACTTGGATTTATATATGCATGGGCTATAGCGTAAACGACCGCCGCAACAAACTGGCTACGCGGTCACACGGTTTAATTCACCGGCCCGCTTGTAGACATGTAGCGATGCTATAGTAGCGCGACGAAACTAATCTGATACCTTGGCACATTGAAGAAACGAGCCTTATTCGCCCCGCGACAGTCTCACACGGCGTATGGAGCTGTCCCAAAGCGTGCACACGCTCGTATACACATGTCTTTGCTTGTGCGTGCATGCGCTTTTCGCGAAAGCCGTTGCGCTTGAGCGATCTCGGTTTCCGCGAGCGCTGCTTGCCGCTCGTTTACAAGCCTGGCATGGCTCACTGATGGTGCCGTTTTGTGGCAGTTAGGCGATTACGCACTTTGGACATTTCCATATTGGGGGCCTGTCCGAATTGGCCGTATTGTTGTTAGCCACCTGCGCCGTCTATAGTCTATTCTGGCTCGCGCCGTCGCGTTACCACTTGTCGCGCTGTGTATATACGTCTTCTTCCTGTCCGCACTCGCAGATGTCTCGTTGTTTCGTTATTTGAAAAGCAAGCGTGCTTTGCTGAGTCCCCCTGTTTGATTACCGGGAATTAACGCGTGACGCTCTCATAGCGTCTGCTCGCTTCACTCAAAAACATAGATGTGCTATCGACAGATGAGACAAGGCGTTGAATAAATCTTTTGACGCAAATTGCGTTGTAGTACTTTTGCTTGATTATTTTGTTTCTGTATAGTTGATAGGTAGATAGATATTTGGGGTTTAATTTTGTATAGTTGAAGGATGCAAGATAATTAAACTGTATATAAATAATAAACACTTCACGTTCTGACATGGCTGCCACTGTTTAATAGGAAGGTTTACTCGGAAGTAAAATTCAAGTCAACGGTTAGTTTGTTTACAGTATGAAGACGTAAAAAACAAATCACCTGGCAATGACAAACAGGCCTCGTGACTGCATCGCACCTCTCAGTTTTCGAGGAAATGCCAATAATAGTTATCTTAACCACCAGGAACCAGCAGGGTGGTCTAGAGGTTATGGCACTCGGCTGCTGACAGGAAGGTCGCAAATTCAAATCCCGGCCGCGGCAGCTGCATTTTCGATAGATGTTAAACGGCTTGAGGACTCGTAGTTTGATTTAAGAGTACGTTTAAGCATCCCAGGTGGTAGAAATTTCCGAAGCCCTCCAACACGGTACAGGGTGAAAGCGCAGAAAACGAAGACAGAGAAGAGGCCTGACACACACGAACGCCTGGCCATGCCATTGCGAACCTCCAATACGGCATGCGTCATAACTATACGACGTTTTGGGACGTTAATCCTCGACATTTATTATTATTGTTAAATGTTATTATTAGCCTTCGTAATGTTTTCAGCTCAAGCAAGACCACGGCATACGTACATTAAGACAGTCTGCATACATGGAATCGGGGCTCAGTGGAAGCATCAGCCTGTTTAACTAGAGTGGCTACGTTCGAAGCATACACCTCTTCAGAGGCTGTCTTGAATGTGAATAGCACTTATTCAGCTAGCATGTATCATTTGGTGAGACACGGCGCACGCATGACATCGTGTGATCGCGAGTAATGCGACATTGATAGTGAGGACTCACAGCAGTCCGTGTGGGCCACAGTTTTTCTAAGCTTGATACGATTTAAAGGTGAGGAAGCACCTAGTTAGCTATGATAATACTAATCTAAAACAACTACAAGCAACCAAACGACCAACTTGTGACAATGCAGCGAATTATTGGCAAAAAAAGATTCGCTTCAGAAATGTCTCAGATTAGTCATTGATCATAGGTTTGCAATGAACGGCTTAAATTAAATTGGTTTGGTTGCCCCTGACCTTAAGATTTTTGTTGTTTTTTCATCTACGTACGTGTAGTGTTTTTTCGTATAATGCATCCAGTTTGACTAGACATGAGATTTAATTTGTTTGACAGTGCTTTTTTTTTCGCATACTTGTACATACAATAATAGAAAGCCAGCAGATCCCCACATTGCACTCCGTAGCTTATCTAATGTTACGTGATGGGGCTCAAAATGTCAAAATGCTAACGCTCAAGAAGCGTTACATAGATATGCCAAGTCAGTTCAGTAGCAACAAAGTTGCAACTATTTGTTATGTTCAATATGGAACAGCGCGGTAACCCGGAATACAAAATAAAAAGAAACCTCAAGAACACTCCGCTAGTTTAGAGGGTTCTGTGAGTGATTCCTCAAGATCCATTGAAGTTTGTTGCCTGTCTGTCTCTCCTGAACGCTTCGCATTCTCTTTTAGGGGCGACGCACATTCTACCCAAGAATGTTTTAAAGAAACTCCTTGCTAAGATCGCACAATGTGCCTTCGTTTATTAACCATCACCTGGTGTCTACAGCTGACCTAGAAACAGAGACATATGTGAATAAAAGGTTATTTTTAAAAGGACATATGGTAATAAAAGGTTTTATTTTTGTTGCCCTAGAGGGAAAAAATATCTTATCTTTGTTGTCGTAAATATCGTAAGCAATACTAGCAGATTATCACAGAAATGAAAATGGATACCTTCTTTCCGGCTCACATGTTAGCACTCAATAAGTATTCTTCCAAGGCACGCAAAGGAACAGTGCTTGTTTTGAGCCTGTTGCATAACCTGCTAAAGGAGAAGAGCACCCAGAGAAAGTATTTTTACTTCGATCTGCTGTGCGCATTCTTATAGAGTCAGGTCTTTCTCACGGCACGGCCAACAAAATACCGCGCAGCATTTATGTGATATTCTTCCTGCTTCATTTCTCCTCGATAAGAACCCATTAACCGTACGTGCCTTAAAGTGGGCCTGCCAGGTTGCTCAAGCGAATCTCGCATTTCTAGACCAGCTTCCTAACACAAGAGAGTAACTGTGTCCGATTAGTTAACTCAACATCTGTCAATACGTTTAGCCAGCCATGCTGAGAGGTTATTACGTCTGCGCACGATTGCTAGTCAGCCGCAGAGGTACGCAATAGTTTTTTCAGAGCAGGACGAACACAAGTAACCTATGGAATGCGCTCCTCTTTTTAGTTTCAGATGATCGGTGGTGTGATTAGAAACTGTATACCATTTTTAAACTTGTTTCTTTGCCTCCAGCTATGATGGGAGCCCAACACGATTCTGCGATTTGCAAAGAACCTAGTTCGCGCTAGTGTTTGCGTACTTGAGTATTATCTCCGTGGTTTGAAGAAATGGAGGATAACAGCATCGCAGCTAAAATATTTCTGTGAATATATTAGTGTATCGGGTACGGTTGCAAGAGCTGCGTATAAATCGCATACGTCTCTGTATTTTGCAGAGTTACCTTTTCAGAAATATCTGCAGCCGATCGTCGCAGTCATTCTACACCAAATAACTCTTCTACTCCAAATAAAACCGTATAAAACTAATAGACTGAGCAGCAAGCTTTCATATTTATTTAAATTGATGCGAGGAATCGGTAGATCAAATTAAGAAGGGGAGGGGGCATGAAACCCCAGCAAGCTCTAAATAATGGCATTTTGCTTTAATTTCACATATAAAGTAACACAGCTCAGCTTGTACAAATTGCAATAGATTGGCATCGCAGCCTCAGAAGCGTCAACCACTTTCGACATGAAATGCTTTTCCTTCGACTTCGTTTGCGTTGATGCAGCTTTACGAAAGTTTAATAACGAATGGAGTTTAACGTCCCAAAAGCACGATGTAATTATCAGAGATTCCGTAGTTGAAGGCTCAAAAAATTTCTGCGACTTGGCATTGTTCAACGTGCACTTAAATATAACTGTACGGGCCTCAAACAATATCGCCTCGAAAATGCAATATCGCCTCGAAAATGCAATATCGAAAATGCAGCCGCCGGGATGGGATTCCATCCCGCGACCTGCGGATTAGTAGTTGACCACCATAACCATATACCACCGTGGCGGATTTTTCGCTTACAAAAGTTTTTTTTAACCATTCACGTAAAATAGTGTGTGCTTTAGCGTCGAAGCTTGGGCGTGTTAGTTGAAAATCGCTAGGAACACAGCGCGAAAGAAGACGCGGACAAGGGAGGGGGACGCACGGACCGCACTGCCCTTTAATATCTAAAATATTTATAAACAAGCCATGGACTTGCTGCCTGACAATACCGACCAGCTATTGTCTGTAGATGCTCTGCATGGTAGCCGCTGGGAGTACCCATCACTGAATAGGCAAGCACACATCCACTTATGGACGCTTTCACGGATTGATAATTTTTAAAAGACAGGCTGGCAGGATAGGGTTGGTTGGCATCTATGAATACTGACTAAGCGAGACTAAACAAGGACGTGCACCATTGTTCGTTTTTTATCTGCGTCCTCGTCTATAGTCGCGCTCTACTTTACATTTTGTGTGTGTCTGTTTGTGTGTGTGTAGGCGTGTGTGTTTTTTTCAAAAATACCATTTGACCCTTGCCCTATTAATTGTTTTATATTTGGTAACCGGCAATATTTAGGTGCAGCAGGCAGGGCATAGTTTCTTTTTATTTTTATTATTTTAAGATTAGGTTTTGCCCATACAAACCTGTCCGTCTGTTTGTCTATCGCTCTCACGCTGCCTTCGTAGATAATTGGTAGAATTGCTAGAAGATGAGTTGAAGTAAAAAAAAAATGAGGAGTCATCCCATTCATGGGGAAGTGGGGGCAAGCGAAGCTTGCCGTGGGCGAGCCTGACACGCTGCTTATTTCTTTCTTCGTTTTTTTTTCTTTTCCTTTTCTTTCTCTTTCTTTTTTCTTTCTTCCTTCCTTTTCCGTCCTTCTTTTTCTTCATTCCCTTTTTCTTCTTTTCCTTTTCATTTTACTTTCCTTCTCTCTTTCTTCTTTTCTTTCATTCTATCTCTTTTCTTTCTTTCCTTCCCATTTCATTATTTCTTTGTTCATTCCGTCTTTCTCTTTTTATTTTGTTGTTACTTTTCCCTTTCCTTCTTTACCGATTTCTTATTTCTTCCGTTCTTCTTTCTCTTTTCTTTCTTTATTTCTTCCTTCTTATGTACAAGCCGTCGATGGAATGCCGTTTTCGGACTTAATTGACGTGCATGCAATCATCTTCTTTCCAGCGCTCATTGACCTGTAAAAATCTACTTTTACCGAAGTTTGGGTTTCCTTGAAATGGGTAACTTCTGTTATTAACCTTACTCGTTGCCCAGCAGATCATTTTTATTGGCCAATGCATCAATATTTTAATGTACGGTGCCCCAATTGTACGGCTCCCGATTATGTTACAGTTGTGTTACAATTCTGTTAGAATTGTATTACAATTGTGTTACCTTAGGTTTGTCGTGTGTCCCATCGCAGATAAAGAATTATCATGAAAATGAACAGGCACGTGATCTCTTTGTCTTCTCCTTCAACTTATTCTTCCTCTTCTACATCACTCCCTACACGTGGGCCGTGTTATTCACTTCGGATGCAATAACTCTGATGGGTGACAGAACGAGCAAAATAAAGAAAGAAAGAAAGAAAGAAAGAAAGAAAGAAAGAAACAATCACGACCATTGGTCGAGAAGAAAAGATCGTCTTGATGAAAGCCTGCTTCTTCACTCTTTTGCCAGTTTCATTTCAATTCCTTGCTCCAAGTGTTGGTACCTTCTTATCACTCCTGTTTAGTAGCGCGGAAGTGCGCGGGGTGTGGCCAATGTCTCTGTTGCCTCGTGGTCACCCTCGGCCGCGACAGCTCCGGCCTGTCCCCGTGTACGGGAACATGTAAACGTGACCGGCATGCCACATCGTCGCTAGCCAGTGTGACCACTGGACGATGTGCTCCATTCGCCGATACGGAATGGCAGTGCCGATGGCCACACCACAGGGGTCTCACGTCAGCGGCGCAGTCGGTGTATATAGCGCATCTCGGATTGTCTACACATACGTGTGAAATTCAGCACGTGGGCATGTCCGCAAGTTTGTTTGTTACTCGAAACTTTTCCTTCGTGGTCTACGTATGGCTCCATACTTATATAATTGTTCACAAGATCAAAGCAGGAAGAAAGCGAGAAAACGAAAGCATGGAAAGTACATCAATGTCTGTGGTTCAACATCCCAAATGATATCATTACGGGGGATACGGCTGTGGAGGTCTCCGGAAGTTTTTTACATCGGGTGTTCTTCGATGTGCACTGACGTCGCACAGCACACCGTGGGCCTCTGCCATTTCGCATCCACTGAATCGCGACCGGCTCTTCCGGAATCAAAGCCCTGACCTTGGGGTCAGCAGCCGAGCACCATAACCATTGAAATGCCGTGACGGACAAAAAACAAGGCATCGAAAGTTAACTGTACTTCTTCTAGTTTAGTATCCTAAACCCGACGATAGCAATAAACCAACGAAAAAAGACAGTGAGGATACTATTTGTAAAACGTTCTTGGTTCACCATGAACGCTCATATATGGCTTCCAATATTTGTTTCTGCATGCAATCATCTTATCTAACACTTAGCATGTGTGCCCATGCATAATGTACTTGTAAATGAAGCTTTCAAGAATAAGTTTCTCCACGCGTTTAATTGATTAATTGACAGATTGATTGATATGTGGGGCATAACGTCCCAAAACCACCATATGAATACGAGAGCCGCTGTAGTGGAGGGCTCCGAAAATTTCGACTACCCGGGGTTCTTTCACGTGCACTCAAATCTGAGCACACGGGCCTACAACATTTCCGCCTCCATCGAAAACGCAGCCGCCGCAGCCGGGATTCGATCCCGCGACCAGCGGGTCAGCAGTCGAGTACCTTAGCCACTAGAGCACCGTGGCTCTACGTTCAAATCTGCGTGTCTGTGCTAATGTATTCCCAAACGCGACATCACTCAACAAAAATTAAAAGAAAAAATATACTCGGAGTAAATGTTAGTGAAATATTTATATACAATATTTTACAGATTACGCTAAGAAAGAAAGAAAGAAAGAAAGAAAGAAAGAAAGAAAGAAAGACAGAAAAAAAGAAAGAAAAAAATATGGGCGGAGAAAGGAGGAGTTCTATAACAGTGTATTTAGTATGATGTAATAATCTTCCGATGCCACAAACTTCGTTCGTACCTCCCTGCAAGCATTGGTTAGTGCACAGAACATAGTTGACATAGAAAAGTCACTTCTACCACCTTAACCGGTGTACTGCTACTCCATCTTCGGAGCGCCCTCAGCACCATTTTCACATTTTTCTTTCGTTTTAATAAGGCGGTGCCCAGCGTGCTGAAAGCGCCTACATTTTGAACGACGCGCTCCACCATCGCACACTACAGCTCATCAGCGCATGAGTAAGCGGTACTCGCTCGTGTACTGTGCTGAAAGGTAAGTTGTAGGAGAGAGTGAAAAAAAAACGCGAAGAGCAAAGAAACGCTACGAAAATTTTGCACGCACACATCGGGATCTAGTCACGCCTCCCAGAAACGTAGCACGACAACAAACACCACGCAGTCCATGTTCTCGTCAATGTGCCTATCTCTTCGTGCATCCGAAAAAAAAAGCAGATTGCACCAAAGCTGTTCGGAGAATTTTTCCAGATAAGTGACGCGCTGCAGAGAAAGTTAGGGATGACGCCAATTTCGAAAGAGTGTAGCGCTATTGAGGGCTACTCTGCCGTGATTTCAGGCACACGGGAAGTGAGAAGAGAAATTCGGGCGGTGATAGCCGGTCAAACACTTACCCTCTGCATTTTTTTTTGTTAGATGATAGTGTTTCTTGGCGTACTTGAACGCTAAAGTTTCGGTCTGTTTGTGTCTGTCATCATACGATTCAGCCATCCAACCGAAGTTTAAAGCCCGTGCTCAAAGCCCGCTCATCTTGATCTGGTGGCTGCCTTCGTGTACTTGGGAACATTGTTGATGAAAAAGCAAATTTATCGCTTATTCGAGGCGCCACATCAATGCATAATGTTGAAGTAGTGTGTTTTTTTATGCAGAAACTGCATAGATACGTAATTATCAGGACCCGATAGTGTTTTTTAGGCTGCATTTAAAATGCGACGCTATGCACAAAAGAAGGCCAGCAGAAGAGTCTTTCGACGACATTTGCAGCAAAGCACGCAAATACGTGGCCGTTTTTTTAGGTTTGTTTATTACCTTCTCCTGGTAAAGCAAGACTCAGGGAACCATGCGTTCGCGCTCAAGACAAACGTACAGAAGCTGAGAGGTTCATTCCAGCGCACTTTTCTAAGTAATTACGCGTACATCTCTGTCTGCGCTAACAAAAACATATCGAGGACGCCTGTATACACTATCGCTCGCGCTATACGATGTTAACTTCGCCTTGTTCTACTATCACAAGGAACCGAAGGAAGCCAGCCTGAAATGCCCTTTTAAGAGCTATTCCAAATTAGCGAGCGAGTGAATTAGCGTATCTACCAGAATGTCCTTTTGTTGCCTCGAGAGTCGTGTCGTGTCCTGCAATGAGGGCTTTTCAAACAGCCAGCAGACACCTGTGCCCTCCCGCGGTCGCGGTTAACAAATGAGATCGGAAACAACGTGGTCACGACTCAATAGATTGGCTCTTATAAATAATTAATTGACTTCACGCCACATCTGAGCAGGATGGCCATTGGCGAACCGTGGTCTTACGCTGGGAAATTTATTGCTTTCTATTCCCCTCGCGGATCGACCGCTAATTCTTCGCGCCTTTCGCGTTGCTTCGTTTTAGATGATCGCCGGCGCTCAAGTGCGCCACTTGAGTGGCCGCGCTTTTATATGAGTGGTTTCGTGAGCGACCTCTTCAGTGTCTTTCTCCCTTTGACAGAGTGAGCGGCCGTGTTTCTTTGTAGTGGTAGCACTTTGTCTTCTTGTAATTATGTGGGCATTTTCAGCCCTTGCGGCGGTTCTTTTGCAAGCAAGGAAGAAGCTTCGCATCAGCATGGAAAAGCATGCGATGCAAGTGACGGAAGGTGAACTTGGTTCGCCAGTTGCCTCAAGTCATGTTCGGTGAAAAGGAGGTGATCTCACTCACTGGGGACTTACGGTTGTTTTGGGTAATTAAGCTTCCGTGATGGCGAATGTTGCTTTCAAGAATAGTTTGCAGTATCTTATTTAACTGCGAAAGCTGTTATGAAGTCACAAAGGCAGGGGATTTTGGGCAGGGTCTAGGATCAGATTGGTATTTGAACCCGGGTTGTCTACGTGGCAGTCGAGTGTTCTTCCGCAGAATTACACCGGTGCTTGAAACTCTTTCACAACAATACCCTATATTGGCCTAACGTCAGGCAATTAATCACGTTTACGTACGTAAAGTAGCGTGCTTGAAACGTAAAGGAAAACCAGGCGTCGTACAATGAACCCTTTACGAAGGGCTCAACCATAATTCTACATCGTCATCAGCCACCGCACCCACAAATGGCCCATAATGGCCTACACACGTGTAGCGGGTGCCAAGCTTTTCTGCTGAATGACAAATAATGGCATAGTTGGGGCTTTCACACTTAAAAAAAAAACTGACGCTGCTCCTCGACGCAGCGGGCACCTTGCATATGTACTTGTACAAGTTGTCTCAAAAGTGTCACACCGGTGCTTGAAACTGCTTCTCAAAGAGACCCTATACAGGCATGAAGTCGCGCAGGGTATCACGTTATGATACGTCATATGGCATGGTATAAAGACAAATTACAACCATGTGTCAAACAATGCTAATTGCGCGATGAGTGGGTGATTGAATGCTGCCAACTCATTACAAATGCCTCCGCCAAAATTCTTCGTCGTCACTTGTCACAGCACAAACGCACAAAATATTTTACAAATTTGAAACTGGTACCACTCTTTCCCACAGGAAGATGAAGTATGACATAGTTAGGGTTTTATTACTTCGTAAAAGTAACGATGTTTAATGGCGAAGCGGACGCTTCACACCTGTACATGCATTAGTTGCCCCAAGAGAGTAAACCATGGTCACTCGAAAGGCCACTCTTC
The DNA here is from genome assembly GCF_013339725.1 of Rhipicephalus microplus. Lineage (NCBI taxonomy): Eukaryota > Metazoa > Arthropoda > Arachnida > Ixodida > Ixodidae > Rhipicephalus > Rhipicephalus microplus. Next base: position 41,481,691 of record NC_051170.1, read on the forward strand.
CAGCTTTCGTTGCGACTGTGACGCAGGCCTGGTGGTTTGTTTATCACGATAATGAGTTAAATTGTCTGAAATGTATTTCAGTACGACCTGTTTGAATTATTAATTCATCGAGTTTTTGAATAACATTTCTCCTTTAAAAATAGTGAAGCTTGCACTGAAGTGCACCAGGCTTGAAAAAAAAAACGAAGCCAGACAATTTTGCATACTAATCTAGTTGTTTCTAACCTTGACTAGAGGAGCCAGGTGGTTACTGGGTTGTTGATGTGTCATTACTATAGTGTTTATCTAGGCGATGCTATGCTGTTTCAATGTTGTGTCTCCTCTTTAAATAACTTATACAATCACAAACACGACAGTCCATGTACAAACGCTAGAGAGAGAAACCGGAGCTGCAATCAGCTGTTCGCACATCTTTAGGGGCACGTTGTCGCTGGCGAAGGCCTTCAATCATTTCGTGGCCTTCTCGCAGCCGCCATGGCCTTTGCCTTTCCCTAGTATTAGAGAACGACACTCTCGGTATACGTAGTCGGTGTCCTCTGTTCGCTGCCATCGCTTCGAAACCATTTGTTGGGCTTACTGTTCTTTTCATTAGTTTTAGTGGGCCATCGCTGAGTAGTCCGATTTACACGATATTGGTGGCAGATATCTTGTTTTGATTATGGTGGTTTATATAGGCCGTGTGCGCAAATTAAGACTAGCTTTAACAGCTTCGTTGTTAAAAAAATAAGCATCTCATTTGTTACTATGCTGTGTCTGAAAAGCGCGCGCTTTTCGCAAACGAAGGCTGCAGTAATTTCAGCGACCTTTCTGCACCCGGTAACTACAGAAGATTCGTTCCAGGTAAATCCGAGGCAAGCCAAGGCGTACGAACTTCCCCTTCTCGCCACTGCGAGAGAACGGCGCGTGAGGGAGCGCCGCTCCCCTTCCCTAAGCCGGGCAAAGTACGCGTAGGAGATTAGAGCGGGCGCCGCCACGCGATGTGGCGATGCGCGCTCATTGCGCCATGCAGCTGGTAATGCCAAAAACACAATCCCCCTCCCCCGAGATGCTAGTCAGCAGCGGTAAGAGGTAGATATAAGTAGCTTGCCGTTTGAACGGTGAAGGATGTGCTCCGCGGTGGTTCAGTGGTTAACGCCTCGCTTTCCCGACATTGTTGCGAAGCGGGCCGATCCCACAGCTGCCAACCACTGTTGCGAAGCGGGCCGATCCCACCGCTGCGACCACTGTTGCGAACGACGGACCGATCCCACCGAAGCCGACCACTGTTGCGAAAGACGGCGGCGCCAACACGGTCCCGAAGGCGCCACTGCTTTCAACTCCGCCGGGAAGGTCACCAGCCGTTTGGTAGCGTATGTTTCTCAGCTCGCGACTGCTTCTGCGCAGAGCTGATAAGACGAGCGGACGAGACGACGGTGACTAAAATAAGGTTTATGTACAGCATATATACAGAGGCGTTACAATTTCGGCACTGGGGCCGACAGAGACTCGAAGAGCCGAGCTCTCCTCTCTAACACATAGGTCAGCTTTTCGCCTAAGACCGCCGACTCACACACATGTCGGCTCTCCGACATGCGGACTCCTCTCTCATAGGACCGCCGATCGCGACGCACCGCAGGGCTTCTTTTATAGGCACCGGGTCTAACCAAAATGTCCAATTAGAAGCGCCGTTGGTCGTCAGGGCAGATTCCTCCAATGGGGTCGCCGCGCAATGCGTCAGACCACCAGACACGAGGACGCCGGCTCGGTGTCACGTGCGCCGCTGACTCAATGCACGTGGGCCAGAGAGGCGCCGCGCGTGTTCACGCCGTTGGGTTGTTCCCGTCAGGCGGACTGCGGGCTGGCCTTGACCCAGATTGCCTTTTTCAGAGGCACGGACGTTTGACGAGGACTCGCTGGCATAACAGCACCCCCGCCGCCAGACAATGCACCAGAAAGACGAGCTGCTTCCACGGGGCTCGGATGTCAGGTGCGCTCGTTCGTCAGGTCCCTCCAGGTTCGTCTCCAGGGCCATGGGGAGAATACCGCTCCAGACTGTTCCGGAAACACATCCCATTTTTGACGACGGATCCCAGCTCCACTGGCTTGTCGCCACAACTTGCTGGCCAACTTCGCTCTTCTCTTCTGGCCATCTTCGGTTTCAGCACTTGTCGATGGTTCTGCAACTTGCTAAGAACGGTTCGACAACAAACAACACACGACACAAGCAAGTGCCCTCGGTCACCCGACAGAACACCAGACAAAGTATAGTAATACATATACCTATCTACGTGTCTACCGGAATTTTGTTCCCTCTACATCAAGAGGTACATGTGGGACACAAGACTCCTAAAGTAAGAATTTGAATTTTTCACAATTACAACAACGCAACGAATTAGAATACCACATAAAGTTGGCCCCTTGAGATCACTCTGAACGAGAGCGCTCAGCCTAGGTCGTGATGAGGTCAAAATTTTGCCCCGAATCGCCAGCCAGAAACCGAAAGGTTGAGAAGTTACTAGCTGGAACGCACTGCTCAATGCACCTGCATTAGCGTTTACCTTTCCTTTATTTTTTTTTGATAGCGAACGTCAAAGTTGCGCTGTGGAGCAACATGCTCCACTTCAGTAACCGGCCACTTTTAGGCGACGATACCTATGCGGCACCAAGAGCGGCTCACACTTTCGACGTTGCACAGGGGAACAACGATACGGCTTGCTACGGATTGACTCCTCACCGCTTAGCTCGATATCGTGTTCGATCACCCTCGTGTTTCCGGGGCGGTCCGAAAACACGTCTTCAAACTCGGAACCAATCTTTCTCAGGTCCTCTTTCTCAGGTCCTCCTTCACTTAAGCTAGGTTCTAGGTTTATCTGCTCCCGGATTACTTTCGATCCCCCTTCAATTACCTCACTAGAACTCAAAATTTCTGCTTCCTCTTCCTTTGAAGCATTCAACAACAGATTTACGACCGCTTGATGTTGAACGTATGGTTTCATCAAGTTGTAAATTTTGTCCGGCCGCCTTCCTAATTTCACTTCATAATTTGTATCGCAAGGCTTCGATAATACCTTGGCGGGCCCTTCCCAATTAACATCAAGCTTGTTCCTTTTGGACGGCTGCAGCAGCATTACCTGATTATCAACTTCAAAAGCGCGTTTCTTTGCCGATTTCTCGTAGTGCTCCTTCGACAGCACTTGTGCCGCATTTTTGTGGCTTTCCACTAGCGCTTCAATCGAGAGATCCTCACGCTGCTCTCGAATGAGCGTCTCTCGATCAACTCTCGGCAGCTCGCTCCAACTTTCCGCTACAGGCGAGAGCGTTGCAACCCTCTCGCTCTGACTCAATGGCGCCATGTCGTCTCCCCTTTCTACGGAAACCGCGTCGGTCGGTTCGGCGACGGGCCGCTCGCGTGACTGCTCACATGACTCATGCGGAAACTTTCCTTTCTGGGGTTCCGTCGACCCGCCGACAAGGTCACTTGAGAGTTCACCGCATTGAACCAGATCAAGCTGCCGCGATAGCTTCCGCGCTTGCGATCGCGTGAGAGCCATGCACGCTAAGTTGGGGAAGAATGATTTGCCCTGCTCTTTGAGAAGCTGCTCTGAGTTGTTGGAGAAAAGATAAGGAAAACGATCATTTAGCGCGGCAGACACAGCCGCTTCGGTGCGAAGCTCACCGAACGGGCCTTTAATGACAACCGTGGCGATTGGTAAGCGAACACTCTGCTCCTCGGTGACCTGCCTGATCCACGCGCATTCTCCTGTGGAGTCATCCGGAGACACCAATGAAGGATGGACAACATCCATGGTTGCCGCTGAGTCTCTAAGTGCTCGGCACGTTTTCTCATTCACCCTAATTTCTTGGAGATACGGCTCCAACAACCGCATGTTTTTTTCTGATTCTCGGATTGTTGGGAAGGCAAACTTTTCCTGACAGTTTCTCGCGATGTGCCCTTCCTTTTTGCAGTTGTAGCAGATTAGTGGCTTCCGTGATTCAAACGCCCGTGTGGTATCAGTGCGTTGTTTAGAAACCTCACTCGATTTTTCCGCTTCTGTTTTCCCTTCCTCTACAGTGTCCTTCGTAAGAGACGGCTCCTTTTTGAAATTACGGTGCGGAGCGGGTTTCCGTTGATCATGTTTCTTTGAAAAGCCCTCTTTTCTTTCATCCTTTTCAACGCGCACTGCCCTGCTATGCAACTTTCGGCGAGTATAATACTCCTCAGCTAACTCTGCTGCCTTGTTTAGCTGTACTTCACCAAGTTTGTCCTGCAGCCAAAGTTTGACATCCTCCTCGATGCAGCGGTAGAATTGCTCCAATGCAACGCATTCCACCACTTTATCGCGGTCGTCATAAACACCTTCGCCCTTGAGCCATTCAATCAAATCGGCTTTAAGACGAAACGCGAAGTCAACGTGTGACTCATTCCCCTTTTTAGCATACCGGAACCTTTGCCTGAAAGCCTCGGGTGACAACTTATAACGTCTCAAGAGCACTTCCTTAACCTCGTCATAGCTCTCAAACGCTTCCCTCGACAAGCAAGTTATCGCGTCGGACACTTCGCCGGGAAGAAGAGCTAGCAGGTTCCGCGCCCAAAGAGACCGCTCCAAAGCGTTTCGCTTACAGACATGTTCAAACTTGACGATATACTTCGCCATGTCCTCGCCTACTACGAACGGTGGCAGTTGGTCACGAATTCTAAAACCGCTGACCTGAATCGTCGGAGAAGCTACGCTAGGCGCCTGCGAACACTGTAGGATTGCCAATTCTAGTCGTTTCATCTCAAGGCGCTCCTGTCTCTCGGCCTCCTCGCGCTCGCGACGTTCGCGCCTTTCAGCCTCCTCACGTTCGCGAGCTTCTACTTCTCGCCTTTCAGCCTCCTCACGGCGTGCTTTAATATCCACCCAGGCCTCATCGACTTCCTCAGCCGACACTCCCTCATCCTTCATGATCTCAAGGATCGCTTGCTTTCGTTTCGCACGGCCCAAAGTAATGCCGAGTTCCTCACAAATTTCGATGAGTTCCTTCACTTTAAGGTTCTCCATCGTTCACACTAGCCTCTTGCTGTTTGCCCCTGTTAACAATTTACTTGCCGTACCCACTATAAGTCAACTAGCAAGACGCGCAAGCAATTTTTCCACTCTCCCGTGTTTACCCCCTCCGCATTAACTTTCGGTTTCAAAGCACTTCGACTTTGCTTGAAACGATCAAAGCTCACTCTAATGCTTCACACAGCCCTTCTCTAAACTACTACAACCTGAGCTAGAGTAGTCTGGTGAACTGAGGAGAAAACATCAGGCACTCACCGCATCGATGTCGTTGACGCCGGCCGATCCCGCAGCTGCCAACCACTGTTGCGAAGCGGGCTGATCCCACAGCTGCCAACCACTGTTGCGAAGCGGGCCGATCCCACCGCTGCCACCACTGTTGCGAACGACGGACCGATCCCACCGAAGCCACCACTGTTGCGAAAGACGGCGACGCCAACACGGTCCCGAAGGCGCCACTGCTTTCAACTCCGCCGGGAAGGTCACCAGCCGTTTGGTAGCGTATGTTTCTCAGCTCGCGACTGCTTCTGCGCAGAGCTGATAAGACGAGCGGACGAGACGACGGTGAGTTAAATAAGGTTTATGTACAGCATATATACAGAGGCGTTACAATTTCGGCACTGGGGCCGACAGAGACTCGAAGAGCCGAGCTCTCCTCTCTAACACATAGGTCAGCTTTTCGCCTAAGACCGCCGACTCACACACATGTCGGCTCTCCGACATGGGGACTCCTCTCTCATAGGACCGCCGATCGCGACGCACCGCAGGGCTTCTTTTATAGGCACCGGGTCCAACCAAAATGTCCAATTAGAAGCGCCGCTGGTCGTCAGGGCAGATTCCTCCAATGGGGTCGCCGCGCAATGCGTCAGACCACCAGACACGAGGACGCCGGCTCGCTGTCACGTGCGCCGCTGACTCAATGCACGTGGGCCAGAGAGGCGCCGCGCGTGTTCACGCCGTTGGGTTGTTCCCGTCAGGCGGACTGCGGACTGGCCTTGACCCAGATTGCCTTTTTCAGAGGCACGGACGTTTGACGAGGACTCGCTGGCATAACAACATAGAGGTCCCACGCTCGATTCCGCGCGCCAGAGTGTTTATTTCTGGATTTTTTTCTTTCTTGTGTTTTCATAAATATAGATACGTATACAGATATCGTGCATGACATCGACGCCGATGTCGGCGCCGACACCGGCGGCAAAATCTAGCCGAGGGTGTCCATGTAATTCCTATCGCAATAATATGTCGCTTAGGATAATAGGATAAGAGCATGCACAGCTTCTTGGTGCTAGCGACGCATCATGTACACGGGTGCCTTTATGCATGCATCTCGGAATGCCGCTGAATATCTGTTCCTAAAGAGTCATCACCAACCTCTTCATGAACTCTACTGACACTTGCACGTCGCCAACCATGAGAAGGGGCAGTACAAACTTGCTTCACAGATTTAGACTGAATGGAGCGTACACTCGTCATTACCTACATCTAATGGGCGTGCAGACAGTGCATCCTTCGTTAGGTGCGGTTTAAATGCTGGCTACATTCAGGAAAACAGAAGCAAAATATCCTTCTTCCAGGCTATATTCAGCACATTAAGCAGGATCTTATTATGAATGTACGGGACGTGAGGAATGTGCTTCTCCTGAAAACAATCAACAAAAAAAAGGACTGATGGAACCTTCCCCTGACGCTCGTCGTCAGTCGAATGACTCCCAAAGGTGTCAACTTCCTTTCTTTTTTTATAGCGTGAAATCGGCAAAGGACTGTGAAGAGTGCTTGGGTATTCAAACTTCTCTCTTATCGCTTCGTCCATTCTCACAATCAAACCATCTCCCTATTTTAACCACGCCTTCCCCAACACTGAGTGGAAGGTCAGAACACTGACTCAGCTTTTTTATTGGGACAAATTCCTTTCTTTGTATTGACACATTGCTGCTTTTGAGAACACCTGTATTAGTTTCAACGGGTATCCTGCACAGCGCACCTGCTTGGCTTTTGATAAACCAATTTCCACATCAAAATACAGAAACTTTGTTCATTTGATGATCTTGCAAATAAATATATAAGACGCGCTACGGCTGTTCACGATGTGGCTTGCTAAGGCACGCTGCTGGGCTATAGTTGATTGGGGTTCATAATTCAAATGGGTGTAGCGCACCGACAAGGACACAGAAGAGACACTCGCACACACAGCGCTAACTTGCAAATAATGTTTTATTTGCGGTAACACATGCTGTTTTCTACGTTCTATTGATCTATGAGTATTATACAAATAACATGTGTTATCCCAAATGAAACGTTACTTGCAGGTTAGTGTTGTGCGTGTCTGTGTCTCTCTTTTGTGCCCTCGTCATGATGCGCTATACTCATGTGAATCATGATGTGCAGTTTACATGTGAGCGCCATACACACATTAAATTAACAAAAGTGCCGTGTGAAAGAGTTGACTTCACAATGAAGAATGTCTTCTAATTCGTCGAGTTTTAAAGCCTTTATTTTAGGCGTGAAGCTTCCCTTACTCTAACCTTGTCCTGCGTCAGGCGTAACCGACCTTATCTCAAGAGCATTATAATAGATAGCGCTGTCTCATAGTTGAGTGAGGATATTCTAGATGGCGCTGTATGGCTACTGTCCGATTGGCTGCTGCGCGGGCTGTGCCTCGGTCTGTGGGGGACGATTGACTCTCTCAGTCTCCTGGATCGTCGCCGTACGTGTCAGATCGTTGGTGGGGCACGGACGAAGCGGAGCGGTGGGCGCGGAGGGCCATGGCGACTCGTGCTCGTCGTCACCTTTGATGCGCGGGGAACGAGTGCCTCTATGTCTTCTGGATCGTCGCCGTGTCGGAGCGATGGTGGGGCGTGGTCGAATTGTAGTGGCGAGTGCGGAGCGCTGCGGTGGCTCAGGCTAGTCACCAGACAGACAGACAGACAGACAGACAGACAGACAGACAGACAGACAGACAGACAGACAGACAGACAGACAGACAGACAGACAGACAGACAGATGGACGAACGCAAGGACGAACGCAAGGACGAACGCAAGGACGGACGCACGGATGGATGAATGGATGCATGGGCGGACGCACGGACAGCCGCACGGACGGATGGATGGACGCACGGATTGATGGATGTACGCTTCACTCCACTAATCATCAATTACTCTGCGATATGTTGTGATTTATGTTTATAGAAAAACTCTTCATAGTCTTTGAACGATTCTTGCATAACACCAACCATACGACTTTCTGGCTCTTTACGTGCACTGTAGATTAACGTCGCGCATTTTTGGCGCAAAAAGACCGAAGACGAAAGAAGTATGCCACTCACTGTAGCATGATCACTAGGCCACTCATCGTTCTTGCGTCTTTCTTTGTCCATGTTTCCTATTGTAGAGATATTTCCTATTGTAGATATGTTCCTATTGTAGACACACAGGAATAGAGGTATTTTGTGTAAGTTCCCCGAAATCAGAGTGGCGGCGCTAGAGTTCACTCGCAAAGATTATTTTTCGGGGTGTGCTCATTTCCGCATTGAAAGAAAGGGATCAAAAAAGGAATCTGAAATACTTATCTCTTATCTTACCCTTTAGCACAACACTCGCACACACTCCAAAGACCAAGCAAGAAAAAATGTACGAGTGTTTTGTCCTCATCTCAAGAAATAAAACTGACAAATGTTCAGCTGTGTGCACAGTTCCTTTGTCAAATTGTGAGCGTATCGTGGTTTATCAACACCGGGAATCACCAACCAGTGTGTTTTCCTCCTCCTTTTCTTTGCCTTGTCTGCGTTTTCCACAGAGGGCTGCTGTAGGTCTCCATACGTAACGACCCACATAGTCCGGATTTGATGGTCAAGCAGCGAAACCGCGACAAGGCGCCGAGATTGAAAGCGAACGTCTTCTTGTGGCCAACAGGCCGGCGAGCTGCAAGACCTCCGGGCAGGCGTCATCAGCATGCACGGTGCAGAGCGTGTTTTTTAGTAGACCACAGACCCTCGCTCGTTTCCAGCGGGTCCCGCTTTACGACCAAGTTGTAAAAATGGGGAGAAAGGAAAGGCAGCGAACGCGCTTCCGCGATAAGGAAAAGCGACTGTCCCTGCAGAATAAGAACTCAAACAGAAGAATAAAAAGTGGAACTTAGCTCTACTGGCCACAGCCGCCACCACCGGAGCAGTGAATTTGTAGAACACGACGGGCCGTTTCTCAGTCTCAGTTTCTTCACGATTCGACAGTAAATCATCGAGGCAACAAGGTGAAGCCGACTACAAAGTACGCCGACGCCGCTTTCACCGAAGGGCGACGGGGAGAAGGCATATATACGCGCCTTTCCGGACGTGCGCGGCTGCGTGAACTGACGCACACAGTGTACAGCAGCGACACTATGCGCGCTCACTCGGCTTTCTTCTTATCTCTGCTACGCCAGTGGTCAGTACCGGTCCGCGGCTTCGGGAGTCCGCTCGCGCGGCACTTACGGCGCGATGAAGTAGACCTTGTTTAATGGCCGCATCTGACACTTCTACGCCGAGAATACCAAGTGAGCTCCCAAGCTGCGGGCTCGCTGGGAGGTGAGAGCGGGAGGTGGCTGGGACCCTCGACCCTCATGTCTCCACGCCAGCGCATTACAGCATACGATTCCTTTTCATTGCTTTTCCTTGCCTCTCTCTCTGTCGTCCGTACAGTCCCGCACGTTATATACTTATCCAAGACCGAAGAGTTTGAGATAAGGCGCCTAGAGCGCGCTCGTATGCAGCTAAAGTCTATGCGTATACCAGTATACTTTAAGCGGCGCTTAGCGAGAAGTCCATATAGCAACGGCGGCTCAAACGAGAGTATGGCATGCCTTCGCTGTTCAGGCGCTAGTTCGTCAGCGCACCGCAGCGATGCGAATCTTTTTTCTAAGCCACCTACATAGCAAGCAGACTGGTGTTTTCGTTGGCCGGTGGTTGCCCGTGGAACAAGTGCCGGCGAGCGAATTCCTCCTTTTGGCGTTTACGAGGGCTTGCGTGTGGCGAGCATTAAATCACCACAGTGATAGAATGACCCAGCGAAAAAAGAACGTTTTTTTGTAGTTATTCCGATGAGAAAACACCATACGTCTGGTGAATCCCGATGCAATTGATTGAGTACAGCATCTTTTTTTTGTAGAACACGGGCAATACCTCTTAAATGCCGAGAGAAACATTAATGCTTGCTTCTTTTGGGGGCTTCTGAAGTATCGACATCTTTTAAGGCTATAGCATACACTATCATAAGCAGTTCAAATATCAACAGATATGAGCAATGAATACATGCACAGCTCTCACTACCTAAACTATACTGACCTGTTTGGTAACATTTTTCTCTTTCATACAAGAATGAGAATAGAACTGAGGCGGGAATAGGAAAAGGGCAGTTACGCCCAAGCTCACAGCCCTTAAACTGACAGCAAAGTTCAGTCATGCTCATTCTAAGTACAGGTACGCTATTCTGCAGCGGTGACATTACGTGCGCTGATGAGATAGCGAAATGGCACTTTTCCAAGCATTTTTGACTTGTTGAAATCTTTTGGTAGAAAAAATAAGTTAAGCTTGATTGCTTTTTTTACTACGACATTCATTATGTTGGTGCTAAGTAAAGCTACTTGGTAGACAGAATAACTCTGCATTGTAACCAGATCAAGAGTGGAGGCTATTCAGGATGACTCAAGGTAACTGCGCCCCTGCGCATTCGGCTCCAGAGCGGTGCGGTTGTCTCATACTGTTCCCATAATAGAGTACCTAGTACTCTAAATCCTTACCCACTTTTTTCTAAACGTAGTTAATTGTTCAGTTTTGTTAAAATAATTCCGCACAGCCGCGCAAGTTTTCGCCCTGGAGAACCCTGAAATGCGTATCGTTTCACCGGTACAGTTTATAGCTCTTCCATAGTAGGGCGCGTATATATAGTGCTGTAAAGCGCTGACAATTTCTTTTTCCGATATCAATGCAGTGGAAGATCGTTAAGGCTCTGATGGCAAGGTGAGCACTCTGGATCGGCAATCTTTTTGCTGAACAAACACATTCGAAACTGTATCGATGGCCCACTGCTCTGGACTAGTAGAGCATATAGAGTGCTCTGAATTATCAACTGTTGTTTTTCCCAAACGTACAGCTATCAATACGTTATTCACCCTTTGTTATGCAGCCATGCAGACAATGTCGTTATAAACGTTGCGAGACGGCTGACTCTACGCGATGAGTGCAGTGCACGCGTCAGGTGAGTGCCTTGGAAAGGTTCATGACAGTAAATGTGAGAAGACAAGAATACGAGGCGAAGATGGCTCGCGAGAAGGTGGCGTTAGACAAGAAAATTTTGTCGCTTCGCTTGCATCTTGCGGAGGCTGAGGTACGCTGTGGTAGGCGCGAAGACACGACAATCATTACCGATCGTTCCGAGCCGTCACAAATATGCCCTGTCCATATGGCGCCTGCGCATGAAGAAAAACGGGGTGATTTTATTCATTCGTCTGAACTATCCAAAGTGGTGCGAACAGGACAGCTATCGCCTGTAGATAAGCTGTCCGCACCGAGCACTCCTCCAGCTGGCGACCAAGAAACTAACAAAGGTCTGGGTGAGCCCTTGAAAGAAAAAGGTAGACCCTGAAGAGAGAAATCGATTATTTTCTCACCGGAAAAAGACCAAGCACATTAAAGGAAGAGGCAGGACTACCTCTATACAGCTCCATTGAAGGAGCGATAGAATGTCACTGGCACGATAACGGCGAGTGACGAGGAAAAAGTTATGAGGTTATGGCCGATGTTGATTGTTCACCTTTGGATACTGTAACAGGGGCCACAAGCATGGTCGAAGTCGATGAGCACAACTCCCTCATAGATTCATTGTGAAGTGACCTCTCCCAGTGAACAGGGGAAGAGGAGGTGTTCATTCGGCGAGAAGCAGGGTGGAGGCTGTTCTCCAGCGTCACGTCAAGGTCGTGGTTTGCCCCGAGTGCCTGGTAGACTTCAAGAGAGGGAGCGGCCTGTTTCGCTTGACCTCAGGCTTCGGTGGTCCATGGAGCCAGCGGGAGGCTACCGCAGCCACCGGGTCCACTGTCGGGTGTTAGCCCGGTTGCTTGGCTGTCGCCCCTGGTCCGCGCGTCCGAAATAAAGACTGCCTGAATTCGTTGGCCCTGTCTTCGGCACTTATCCGCTCCGTCGTTCCTACATCTGAGCGTTGCCCTGCTCTTCGACTCACTCCTCCGACGGCGGCATCTCTGTGCACGCATCTGCTCGCCAAAGACATCTCGACACCTCAGTATACTAGCACTCACCGGTGAAACTGTTCCGGTTACGGTTGGACTAGACTTGCTGATGTGTCCACTTAAGGCTCTTTACATAGGTTGTGAAATGTTTTGTTAACAGTACAACGTGTTGTGTGTCTCATGTTTGTGTGTGATTTTGATAAAGTGAGGGAAACAGAAAGCAGCCTCGCCGTCTTTCATACGGACGTTTTGGTCAATGACGCAAGGAAATCCGTTTAATTCAAATATTTCAAAGAACACCTCATAACCTCTCCCATAGTTGTTAGCATAGCACCAATTTAAGTACTTATTGTACCGCTGTGCTGCGGTGATGCAGTAAATTGTATAGTCTCTATCGTAATGCGATAGTGTTACTTGGTTCATTGCGTCACACGGCAGAAAGCCGCAGCACAAAAGATGAACATACGCTATGCCTCAAGTCAGAGGGCACGTACGTAGTTCGGAAATCAAGCGTTCAAATGCCAGACGTTTACTGGCGATTGAATATATAATGCCATTCTCCCCTGACATAGGCACAGTAGGCCTGGTTATCTACAGCTATGTGGTGTTTAAGGATGACCTATTAACTTTTTAGGGGTGAAGCTCCTTGTGGTTGAGTCTTGTTCGTTAGCGCTGCATGGTGTTGTGTACCTTAGCCACCGCATGACGAAGATTCTGATGACCGCTAAGAACAAGTGCATTCCCACACATTCTCTTTCTGTAATCACGGTACAGCATACGCGAGGCGCGCACTACGTCATGGCATTGACGATGACACTGATGACGATGAAGATCAAGCGTGTTTAGGCCACACATTCTTTCTGCCAGCGCAGCACATGCAAGCTACCCATTATACGCTAAGACGCTGAAGATGATAACGATGATGATCGTGGACAACGACTGGCTTGTGCAGTATATGAAATCTCAATATGCTCTACGATGCATTTCGTATAATCTCCAAAAACCAACAACCACCAGGGGAACGTACACAGACCTCGTCACAGACTTCGTGCCCAGACGGGCAGAAGCACGGGCGAATGGACGGACGGATGAACGAATGGACACACGGACGGACTGACGGATGGACGCTTCGCCCCACTCATCATTATTCACTCCGTGGATAAGCTGTGATTTTTTTTAGTCGGGGTTGTCGCAATCCAAGCAGTAGATGGCACAGAAAGACCCTTGATGCATGCGGGAGGGACACTTATTCAGCGACGAGGCGTAATCCGCTAACACGATACGAAAAGGCAAAGCACGTAACTGCGTCTTCTCCGAGCCGAATCGTCCAGTATGCCACATTTCACTAACCGCAGAGTTTTCTGCAATATTGCCCCTAAAACCCTGGTTGTGCTGAAACAACCCAATCACTTTTTGTGCCATGATTCTGCACTTGAATTTACCGCTCCAGGATGCTTATACTGCCTCCACCAGCCAAGAGTATGGTGTGAGGGAAGAAAATGTGAGAGACTTGAGACGCGTTTGTGGAGCCTCGTGCATGTGCGTATATAGCTGGTGCCTTGGGTAGAGCCATTAGAGTTTTCTAAAATTAACTAGAGGGGACTCTGGCATTGGAGTCGCTTAGCGGCCATGGGAAGAATGGGTAATACACGGATTTGCCTAGTTTTATACTTGCTGGTGGCTAAATCACACTTGTGACTTCGTTTATTGCTGTGTTCCTGTTTTCTTTCGAAGAAAATAACGAATCCCTTTTGCACTCCGTGACCCGATTTGAGAAGGTAAGAATAAAGGAATAAGATGGTGAAGCGCAACCCCTGAACATTTCCTGACTTTTGTTTTCGTGAGAAAACAGCTCCAAACCACACTGAAAACACATGCAGACAGAAGTACGAAGATTACACAAATCCGTGTACCACTTATCATTCCCATGCACGGTGAAGTGCCGTGCGTTGCAGCTCCCATAGACACAAGCGCCAGGGTTCCCTCTAGTGTACATTTAGGAATCTCTATGGGTAAAGAACCCCATACAGTTTCCAAATAATAAAAATAGAGGAAGCCCTGAAGCTAGAGTCAAAGGGAGCTGCAACACACGGTGCTTCAGTGGATATGAGAATGATGGGTAGTACACATATTTCTCGTCGTACTTCTGGCTCCGTTTGGCATTGTGTAGCTTGAAAGTGCTTTATCACAAAGCAAAACTCGCAAATTTTCAGCAGTTGCACTTCACCGCCTTAACCATTTAGGCTTATCAATTCAAATCATGCGCGCGTGTTCTGCCGATTGTGCTGTGTTTATCTCTCTTCCTTCTGTCCTCTCTATCTTTCATCTTCCCCATCCCCCTCCCAAGCGCAGTGTAGCACACCGGCTGCTTATTGGCTGGTTAACCTCCCTGCCGTTCTTTTCCTTCTATTTTCCTTCCTTCCTTCCAATTCAAATCAGGACACGAAGTTTACAGTGGTCCGTTGTTTTATTTTAAACGATATCAAAACACCGCAATAAACAAATACACGTTTGCATTTGAAGCGCGCAAGCATGAAAAGTAAGCAACTTTATGTGCTACTCATCATTTTCATGGTCGCTGGGCAGCACCAGAGTCCCCTCTAGCTAATTTTAGAAAGCTTCATGAATCACCAGGCACATATCATCGTGGACTGAGAGTTCGTGTGTTTGACTACCAGGTCATCAGAATCAACAAGAACTTTTGTTCAAACTTTCTTGAAATTTATTTGGCCCGTCTTGCCAACGTCACTTCCGTGCTGAAAATGATGTCAGTGAAATATTGGTAGACCCCTGTCTGAAAGACTGTCATGTTAATTAAAATAAAAGGCTGCATATCAAGAGTGCCGCAGAATGTAGTGCACTGACTGTTGCATACATCGCACGATACCTTGTAGACTTCACCACGAACCTGAGCAAAAGTTGAATTAAATGCTGTGTGTCTACGTTTCCTACGAAATCGTTGCCATTTCACTTCTGATGACCGGCTATATCTCCTTTAGTGTGTGGCGGGACGCCATTTCTTTGAAATACGAATAATTAGCGAGTGGTACTTGCAACTGCAAAATATTCGTCACTTCTAGTTCTAACTGGATACCCGTAAATTTCATCCTAGCACGCTCAACGATAGATGCCGAGCTCATACGATACAGTTATGTTGCAGAAATCACCCATTGGCATTGCGGGAAGTCGGTGATGCAGTTAATCAAAACTTAAGGCGATATATGATGAACGAACACGTAACACTATTGCGTTTTGACTCTGTCGATGTTTATTTCCATCCCAAAAAGTACTAAATACAATGCAACAGGAAGACAAGGCACAGAGGTGAAAAGACTAGATACTCGTAAACAACTTGTTCGATCTCAGCTTTGAGCGTATGTACACTGTGGAGCACTGAAAGGCATCGTGTAAGACTTGAAGCGGACACTTTGCACGGAACAGGGTGCGTACCAGACAGAACTGCAGCATTGACAGGACGGGTTGTCAGCACAAAGGTACGCACCCGTCACGACTCGTATTGTTTTTCTTTTCATTGATCAGCTAAGGGTAAACACGCTCAGTTCACATCTGTTTCTGTCACGGAGAAAAATCTGCTCCCCCGTTCCAATCTGTGCTTCTTGCTCTCGGCACTGGTTCTCTTGCTGACGCTTGGATTTTGCACAGGGAAAACTTTGTCGCAATGAGGTATGCGCAACGGTACATTTTAATATCGTTCAATGCGTATTCGAGTTGACAAGAGATCGCAAATGCTAACTGGAATACCCCGACTGCATGCTAGATGCCACAAAATTAAAATTAAAATGAGAAAAGCTGACTTGTTGCAGGTATACTTTTAATTGGAGAAGCTCGCCGCTTTCATGAGGTTTTATTAAACCACATTTGTAACACCTACATTTTCATTTTCGCAGCCAAGGAATTTTCGCACGTAGGCTGTATTCCAGTGGAGCATTTTTGTTAGTTGCCAGACCGGCGAAGATTTCAATATGACGAAGTCGTTGTAAAGGTGCTGCCACAAAACTATTTTAGTATATGTCGCCTCCGCCTGGTCCGTATGAATACACAGTTTATCTACTAGAACTTGCACAGTACGCCGATAACGTGGAAAATTCTCATAAAGTGAAGCGAGACGCCGTGGTATCATTGTGTTGTTATCACAGGAGTTACTACCTCGAGCAATAATCGTTGCCTGTCGATCTACCTTCGAATTGAAAACAAAAGAAAAACGTTTCAAACTAAGAACATTGTAGTTCGAAGTCACCACAAATGTTAGGTGATATTTTCGTCAGAAGACACGTGTTGTAGGCACAACGTCTAGATTTAGCATCACATGGGTAATGGCACTGTAGTTTTTCTCTCGCTTTAAACGTGCATCCCAGCATACACCCTTCTATTGCAGGCGACGGACAAACAAAGAAAGTTGTAGGAACAACGCCTTATTAAACAGAACCTCGTGGGACTCGTCGATGTTTGATTTTCATCTATGTGTCCGTCAAAAAAAAACAATGATGAATTTTACAAGGAATACACAAATATTAGTATTTGATCACGGCAACACCCAGATTACCTGCACTCAAAGAAAACTTTCTTTTCATCTTTCGCGCTCATAATCTTATTCAAAAATATTTATTGTATGTGCTGCGTGGCTTTACAAGTAACCTAACTTGTTAAGCTAGCAGAAATATATATACATTACTTCTCTCCAACCGCGTCTCGCGCCCAGTAGCACATTCGCTGTACAAACTAGCATAATATATGTGCTTATAAAAATTAAGTAACATCTGTACGTGTAAGGCATACAATAAGGCACTGATGTGTAAGACATCGTCAAAAATAGTTTTTAATGTCGCGTGTGATAAGTGTAAGTCACAGTAACATATCCTCAATGCTACTTCACTTCATGCGCTATCCTCCAGAGTTGTTGTTTTATTCATTAAATTGACACGTACTGTCCTTCTTATATTTACGTCAAGAAGAACGTTTTTACGACCCATTTTAGCCCAAGGAAATGCTGCAAAGCAAAACGCACTCTGGTCGTTTCACGTTACTATAAACAAAACGCTCGTACTGTAAGAAGGCATCGTCTTGCCAGAAGTATAGATTGTCGAAGACAGCGATATAAGTTCTGATCGGCCCCCTTAGTGGTGTGGTTCTTTAATACACATGGCGCAGTTATGGATGATACTCCGTCCTACGTTTGTTATATTATCACCGGGAATATCAAGCACGCATACGTAGAAAAGATTTTGCACTTCTTCCTGGCGCCCAGGAACCTGTTAGGATAACAACACGGCCTCGCAGCTCCTTTTGACACATTTGTTGGCGAAGTACTAAACACCATTATGTACACAGCCTCTATTTGCATCTCCTGCCAAAGGGGCAGTTACGCCATTATCCAGTAATCGTCTTGGCAAACGGGAAACCAGGGTAAAAAAAAGTACTATTAATGTGCTTAACAAGGAATAGCCCGAACTATTATGTCATGTGACCTCATGACCTCCCGAACAGACTTCATTCCACGGATCAAATGCGTACCAGAGGCAACACACATACAAATGTCACTCCAATGGGGAAGAATGGTACAGAACGCGACGCTAAAACTGGTCCCAGTTCGCCGAACACTGAAAGTTTGCGGTGTCGGCCACTACAGAGCACGCACAAGAAGTCTGAGATCACGCCATCTTCTCTTCATTCTCTTTTTCTCATCGGGGACCACTCCAAAGGTGTTGATTCGAAGCCACGCGCGATCACAACACGAGTTTGTCACATGTCGGGTCAGTTTATCATTGACCAGCCGACACTTCGGGCGTGTCGTCAAGGTGTGAGCATAGACGCGCCTTCCAAGAACTTCATGGTCGGTAAGGAGGGTGGCAGGAAGGCCTGAGCTGACTGCCGGTAGCGCATCATCATCTGGTCCAGCACACCGAACAGAAGCCGTGGTGGCGGAGGCGGCGTGGTGGGTGACGACGCGACCCCCAGGTCAGGGTTCGAACGCGAGCTGCCCTTGCTGTCCTCGTTGGAGTCGAGTGTGGGCGACTTCGGAGGCTCGGCTTCGTAGTGACCCGTCTTGGCCGATGACGAGAGACCGTTGCCGGCCAGAGTGCCCAGGCATGTCGGGCAGTAGCCGCGTCCCAGAAACCTGCCCGCGCCGCCGGTCGCGCTCACGGAGTAGGACTTGCCGCAGCCCGAACACTTCTCCTGGTGTTCTCCTGGTGAAGGAAGAGATAAGGAGAAAACAAGGTTAATGCAAATAGTAAAAGGTTCTGGCAGGCTAGTTGGCTCATTGCTTTTATTCTTTAGTACATTGTGCGAAAAGATTAGGACACATGTAAAAAATACACTGGAACATAAGCTCGTTGTGTCCTGCGTGTTTCTTACTTGTGTCTTCATCTCTTCGCACTGTTTCAATAACGTTTAAAACATGAATAGGTTAGCGTAAGGGTATCGTCGTTGTCGTCATTAGAACAATTGCCTCCGCTACGACCAATGCCACCACCACCTTCTTTGATACTATGTCCGAAGCATCCGAAGTCACGACTGGCTGGAGTCTGCACCTACAGAAGAATTTATGAGACACAAATGCACTTTCTTAACAAAATTCCTTTTCGAGTAAGGCGAAACGCAAGCATTCCGCGTACCCTGTGACGTCATTCTGCGTTGCACAGCAGATAGAGAGCCCTCCACCACGACGTTCCTCATAATCGTATAGTGGTTTCAACATTTCCAGATATTATCATCAACAAGAGCCCTGCGTTGTCACAACGGCCATATGATACGCCGTTGAAGCCATGTTGGGTGGAAACTTCACTGCACCGAATGATACCAGGTTTATCACAACCTGCTGATGACTTCATTTATTTCTGAAATAAAATAGCTTCGAGGGGCACAGCAGGGAGTCATATAATATTTTTCAGTAGTATGTGCCAAGGTGAAATGACACTTCACTTTTTTTTTCTTGCTTCATTTCGGAGAGTAGCACCGAGGGTGCTGACTTGGAAAACTCGCACTCGCATTCATCCTGAGCTTGTATCTTTACCGCCGCATAACTTCGGGCTGGACAAAAGCCGGCGGAGAAAGGAAAGAAGACTTCCTGGACATTAACAAAAAGTGCGACACGCGAGGCTTCTAGCGAGAGGCCGCACACAATGAGCGGCATAGAACGGGAGCAAGAAGAGATAACATCTCGAAAATCTGCGAACTCCGAGAGAGGCGGTGGCAACAAAGGCGGCCATCAGTCAAGGCTTGAACAGCTCGTCGGGTTCGCGAACTCATTTCCCTCCAAGAACCGGTACGTGCTTCAGTAATGGCTCGTAATCACTCTACTGCTACGGCGTTTAGTGTTCGGTCAAATGAAATCACATTGCTTTTCATCGTGCCCAGCGCCAACAACATTTATGTTAATTAGGCGTTATTGCTAATATTAATTACCTCACTGAAAAAGTGATTGATAGAATGAAGCCTTAACACCCTGGCAACATTTTTTTTTACTTTCAGCTATGATACCTCTACGTTAGTCCAAAATGGTCTCGCTAACTATTCAGTATATACTTTCCGATATGTTATATCCGGTCACGCGGTAAGCGAGCTTATCAGCCTATCACTGTCGGCTTCTCCGCACCCGCCAACACCACGGCATATCGGAGATCTTCTCGGTTTAAAGTCCAACCATTAAATATAGCTTTTCTTTGCCGAAGTGCTCCACTGGCCATATATTTTGTGTGGAGCCTTACGCGTGTTGAATGATAAGGCAAACTGGTTCAGTAAGTTGTCTTGCTGTTTATGTGGCCATTTCGATGCTCTTCAATCTCCGTATGTTGCTAACAAGCAATATGAGAAATATGCGGAAGTTATGTTGGCTGTCACTGAAGCTGAAAAACAGCGCGTGAAGAAGATGGTTCCTACAAACAAAGTGAATTCAAAAAAAAAAAATCTGGCGCATTCCTCTTCAATGCTGTGAGAAGCGAAACAGGTAGCTTCCGTGTGCAACCGTCCATCCCCCCTCTTCGCTCGGTATTGTTTTTGTTGATAAAATATACATTTGGGTAGGTTTAGTACCGGGCACTGAAGAAGCATCTACACTTCAAAAAATGATGAAATATAGCGTAACTACGCACAGGTATGCCTATCGCACAACTCATCAGAGAACAGATTAAAGCGGCCGAAGCATTCACTATAAGCGTAATAAATAAAACACGTACACGCACTGGTAAACGTACGGCAAGGAGAAAGTAGGTCAAGCCAGCCATCACAGTAAGATGCGTCTTTATTTTACAATAAACTTTAGTTTCCAGTCACGCCTGTATACTGTGTGTTCTTTGCGGTGTCCGTTGTCATTGCGCTACTCTCCGACATGAATATATTCCAAATCACATAGCACTTTACGTTGCTTCAGCTTAGTCATCAACGATTACTGAGGGACACGCCTTGTTTCACGCCTTGGGTCATGAGTAGAGTTTTAACCTGGACCTTACAAATTTATTTTATTAAGTTTACTGTAACCTCACCCTCAGGCTTTAGCTGCATGCCAGGTAAACACAATAAATAAATAGATAAATAAATAAATAAATATGTGGTAGAATAACGGTGACAATGCTACAAGATGAGCACTATGCACGAAATGTAAAAACAAAACAAGGAAACGGTGGTGTTGAAGCGGGGACGATTGCCTTCTCTTCTGCGCAAGAATGCATGGGCGTCGCGCTATTTCGAAATCACGTTTCTTGCGCGCCACGCTCGTATGCGCTTAAAAGGCGTGCGCAATACTGCGTAGATACAGAACCAACTGTGCCTCAAAAGACCGCGATGAAGACGACGACGATGACGAAGCCGTGGGCGTATTCCACGTGCGTTACAGAGCAGGACGAGCCAGCCATTAACCACGGTGGTGAAACGCGCGCGGCGATAGCCTGAGACGTTCGCCCCCTCGACTACGATGTCTCGAACAAGAGCAACGACTGAAGCCAGAGCATCTGAAAAGAACGTAGCCCGCGATGCATTCACGGCGCTACGTGAAGCTGGGGAGGAAGAACGACACCCACGCTTGGTTTTTGCCTTCCTTCCTTTGGACGCGTGTAAAGAACCGGCATGAGTGTGCAACGAACAAGGAAACAAAACAAGTAAAGAAAAGGACAGCAGAACCCTTCTGATGAACGAGCATATCGCATACATGAGAAGGAGTATAGTTCTATAGATACACGAAATAGATAAGTCTTGAGGCAGATCAAAAGAAGTAGGGATAGAGAAAGAAAACAAAAACGATCCTCAGAACGATTCGCCGACTGGTTTTTACTCATCTACAATATGCGCTCATTCTATCCGTCCTACTCATTGGTAATATGTTGAGTCTCTTCAGAGTGGAGTGAATCAAGTTGTAAAGCTATGGGGCATAGGGCATAATATTTGCCGTACTTAAACCTCGTGACGCGTTATGCTATAAATGAGAGAGGTAAATGCGTTATTTAGCTTTCAAAATAGTTTTTGGAATGACATCTGCAAATGTATATATACTGTGACCGATGGCCTTTATTTTCTGGCTACTACTATAGAAGTGCTTTCTCCTTTAAAGCTACTTTTACATGGCGTTGTTTCCGTATAAATATCAATAAAATCAACTCACTAGCAATTAAATCGTGGAATATAATTAGCTCAGAATAGTCGATCGTTCATCGAAATATTTTTGTGCTTACAAACCGTCCACTCAAGGTTACAGTGAGAAACATGCGAGGCAAAGGTTATATAGGGATTCGCAGGCACATCGAAAGAGACTGCGCTATAATATAACAGGTACTTGGCTTCTCGCGTGCCTAAAAAACAAAACAAAAAGACACTTGTTGACGTATGTCTGCAAACAAAGTTGCAACTATGGCTCAAAGAATCACGAGCCCTGTACATATGAACATGTACATATATGTACATATGTACATATGTCCATATGTCAAATGTGCATATGTACATATGAGCTTATGAACATCGGGCGTCGCCGCTGTAATGCCCTGTACACACGATCGTGTGGCGCGTGTCAACGTCTAGAATGCAGTCACTGCCCATACATTCGCGCATAAGCGACACTCGTGAGGTCAGCGCGCATGACTCTGCGACGAGGTAAGTCTCCAGCTGCTCACCGAGACAAAGACGACGAGGGGGCAAGACACCGAGAAAAGAAAAGGACGTGAAACCAAAGCAAATATCAGTCCTAGAGTAGGCAATAGCGAGGCTGTGCAGGGTACGTACGGTACGCGAGCGGAAGATGACGAAGGCGCGGCGAAGAAACGAAGGCGCGGTGCGAGCGACAGGGCGTGCTGCGGGGAGTGTCGCGCCTGGCGCGTGCGGCTGAGTGGGGAGCGCGCCACGGTACGGCACGCTTCTGGCGGCGGTTACACCCGCGTCCAAATGACGGCGGGGCAACGAGAGAAAATGGCTTCGCCACGGGAAACCACGATAAGAAATAAACGCCAAGTAAAATGACGAACGGCGAACAAGAGATAAACGAGATTGAACGAGAAGTCGGATGAAAGGGAGAAGAAAAAGAGAGCAGAATTCCTCCGCCCTTACTGCGAGTTCGTCTACGCAGTGCCAGCGCCACGCATTGGCAGTGCGTTCTTTATGTGTACCACTCTCGGTTCGCAGCATAAAAAGAAGAAGAAGAAGGCGAAATCGCGTGTGCGGCGTCGGGCGCGATCTCCAGAGACTGGCTTAAATATACACGTACGCCCTCTCAATTTGTAGTCCGCGCGCGTGCGCACACACTCCCGCCTCGTGCGGGCGACAGCGCGCTGCGTGCTTTATCGCTTAGTAAGGTGCACGTACAGGCGTAGCCGAAGATACACTGCGCCGACGACGAAGTCGCTCACCGATTCTCCGGTCGCGCTTACGCGCGCTAGAGATATGGGAAAACGTGCGCGCGATTCAAGCCCCTGATGAAATGCTAAGACAAGCGATACGGCCTGTGCTCTGCTGATGCCGTGTGTTTGGACAACTCTGTTTCGTTGGCCGAATCAAGAGAGATAGCTTAAGAGGCAAGCTTTAAAGATTACTCCTGCGATCTGTACGCGATATCGTAGCGGGCTCACAGCGCGGCGACACGACGAGTGAATTAGGCGCAGGTGTTGTAACATCTGTGAGCTTTAACCGCCGTATTGCATCTTCACGGCTAGTGCTTATTCGGCTAGTGCGGTCCGTTTATTACGGTGTGTATTCCGCCATTAAGCTGAGGCGCCCAAACAAGGGCGACTGCCAAAGAAAAAAAAATGAAGGAAAGCACAAATCTGTTCGACACCACTCCACTTCTTAGTCTGGATACAGTGATCCTTAAAGAAGTGAAAAAAAGAGAAAAAGACAAGGTCCTGAACAACACTAATTTATAAAATTGTGAAATACCTGGTAGATGACAAAAATGAAAGCCTCCAGTATTTATATCACGATAACTTCCTCTTAAACATACTGTACTACCTGCAATTTTTTAAAGGTTCTGCATAAAGATTTTATGCAAAGTATTGTGAGTAGATGTCCTGAAGTTGTTATCACGTGTATTTTCGTACGCATGCCAATGACGTGGAAGGAAGAAGGAGCAGTCAAGTTTGAGAATAGAGAGCGTATCGCGCTGGGAGGCTTGCGGCGAGTGTCGGATATTCAATTCACAATTGAAGCGAACCTACTCAATACATTTTTTGTACTTATGATTATTTCGCTGTTATGTTTTCTTTCGCGAACGCTTTGACACTGATTCATTGCCAGAGGTGGTGGCATATATGGAATTGAAAATTATCCAGTAAACTTCCACAAAAGTGCTTGTATATCTCTGCATTGAGAACGGTTTAATTCACTAAGAACTCCCCCTCTGTAATTTCTCTTTTTTGGTCAACCCTGATCATACCACGCAATGCGAACCACGCCATTTGGTGCCTCATTGATGGCGGTGGGAATACAACATAATTATTAATCATCATTCGTTTGCGCCGTCTTCCTCGTCCCGCCAGCTGCAGTAAACCGTTCAAACCACGCACCCGATTAAGTTTTGCTCTATGGCCACCCAAGTTCGATTGGGAAGCCGGCGCCCAAAGCAGCCTTCTCCAGACCACTCATCAGCATTCCATTAGTACAATCGCTGTATTCTATGCGAGCAGCAGTCGGGAGCGCTCGTCCGTCTTGATATCAGCGGCCGGTTTCGTTATATTGACCGCGGGATACGACAAGCAAGACGAACAGGAGATGCAAATGGCTATGGCAAGGAAAGAGGAGCGGTATTTGAGAGATGCGGACGCTTCTATATCTCGAGTATAGCTCCGTGCTGACCAGTCTCGGACAAACAAATCGGTTGGCTCCTCTGCGCGAAATGGGAATATCTCATCTACCGTTAAATGCGGATATTGATTGCCTCTTGGATTACGCCGGCACAGCCAGAGTCAGGGTCTCCCCTAGAATCCGTGTGGGACACTCCAATGAGAGACAGTCGGTCTGGCCGTACGAAAAAAAAAGACGAAAACAAAGATAGAAAAGAGGCTGGCCGATAGAAAATGCAAATATGCCGCTAAAGCCGAATGCGGCGGTCACAGCACGGTAAGTGGCCTCGCTTCCCTTGTTATCGCCTCTTTCTAAGCCGGCGCGAGTTCACTTCGCGGAACATACGCGTCTGTTTCAGTACGGCCGGCAGTATACGAAAGAATAGACAGGCCCTCTATTCTACAGTGGGTGAGCCGATGCTTTGCCCTTCCAACCGGATTATAAATGGCTCACTCCATTCCCAAATGATGGTGTCGTACCAGTGCGGCAGATCGACTCACAAGTGTAGAAGGGGCCGCTAGCCTCGTAGAAAGCAACTTGTCTCGCGAAGGAATCAGAGCCGAGTTGTCTGCAGAGCCAGGAGCCGCCATATCTGTATGCGGTTTGGCACGAAATGAGAAAAGAAGCCGGCCGCTTGGTTTTTCGCCTTTTGGTGACAGAAAATAAAAGAAAGAAATAGGCGCTCGGAATACATCAGTCTTGAACTTGCAAACAAGAAACGGGCGTTCCGCATACAGGAAACAAACCACTGCTGCCGAGAGGGAGCAGAACGGGTTGCCGATTGCTGTCGGCCCCACTCGGCAATTAACGGACCACCGAGCAAAAGTGCTTTCCTGTGTTTCCCGCCTTGGGCAAACCCTCTCGCCACCATTCAGAGCGCCTACAGCGTTCTTTTTTTGTTTCTTCTTCTTTCCTTTTCTTTTACTTCTTTTTTTTATTATAGAGACCGTGCTATTGCTGGTGCTCGTTGGGGAGAATGACCCAGCTGCGCTTAACAAACTGTGCGCTTTGCAACTTCGGGCAGCTAAGCCGCATGCCTTGCTCTTTTCATGGTCAAGGTTTCGCCTCAATGTCATACTTAGCACTTGTGTATTAACTGGTGTAGCCACGTATTAGGCCAGTCTCATTCATATTTATCACCCGGCTTCACATGCAGACATTGCGCTTTTGCTTGCGAACAAATACTATACGTAGCTTTACCTTGTTATATCTATATCTATATATATATATATATATATATATATATATATATATATATATATACATATATATATATATATATACATATATATATATATATATTGACTGTACCAGTGTGCCTTGAGTTCTCTGTGCGTATGGGTGCACTGAATATTTTTCCCATTTTATTTCAGGTTTTATTGCCAAAGGTAATGGCCAAAATTGGTAAACTGATAGCAAGCTTGTTTTCTTTTACGATGGTTCAATATCCTTCAAAAGTGCGTGCGCGCGCGCGCGCGCGCGCGTGTGTGTGTGTGTGTGTGTGTGTGTGTGTTTGTGTGTGTGCTTTCGACAGATTAGGAATTTCAGTTGCGTATGCACTTGCACAATCTCTTACAATATTCGTGAACAGAAGAGGTGTGAAAAATGCTCCACGAATTATTAGTGGCTCATTTCGCGGTGAACGTGAAATTAGCCATCCCCACAACTCAGTCGCACACACAGCTAGAATAACTTTGACTGTACTAATAACTTCCAAACAAATCTATCGCCGAATGCATGACCTCAACTGGGACTTCGTATTGAAGGAACGGCCGCAACTCCGCGTTAAAGGCGTGGCTCGCAGTGAAGCATCATCTTTTCCTGTGATTCCACGTACGCAAGAGGCTCGCTCGGTCAAGCCCGTCGTCAAGAAGCTCAGTAAAGTATAGCGAGGAATCAGGCAGCAGTGGCAGAGCCATTTTCGCGGAGCTCCGCGGGAGTTGTGGCATTATAAGCCGCCTACGGTATATATACGTTGGTGCAGGTAAGCCCGCGCTAGAATCGGCGCACACGCGAAGACGCGGAGGTGAGCAGCGCACAGCCTGATAGAGTCTTTCTTACGAAATGTGATCGATCACTGGGCGTCTCCTTCCTTCTCTCCTTAGAACCGTGGCTGCCCACCTCTGGCCCGTGCTCAAAGAACCACGAAATCGCACCGGTAGCGGGTAGTCCTGTCGCGACGGGGCGCGTGCACCCGGTTGAGGGACTACCGCGTAGAGGGGGCGTGGTCCGTGCGGACACGGTCGCCCCGTCGGGACATGACGGCGATGGCCGCCGCAGTCGCCGAAGCAAGCCCCGCTGACCAGTTGGGGGCCGAAACGTCCCTCGAGTGGCCGTATTTATGGCCTACTTTCGTGAGCTATCTATGCACGCGGTGCGCACACCGTGGCCACCGAGCTCCGTGCGACTCTTATCGATCCTCGTCGCCTGTCCCCAGAGATCCTGTCCCACTTTTTTATAGCCGTGCTCGGCGATGGTTGTTGGTGTAGTCTGTAGTGGCTGCAGGGTACGGTCTGAGGCCATGATAGGAAGCTTTGGCTTCATTTCGCACGTTACGTTTCCGAGCACAGTATACTCGATTAATATTGCATTTTTATTCGGCAGAAGCGTGATGATACGGAGCTCGACGAATTAGAACTGTGAGCCCTGATTTAGGAGTTACAAGACGTGAAAAAGTATGGAGACGTGGCCGTTTTTAGGGGTTTGAAGGCTAGCACAGTTGAGACGGAAATCGGCAAAACGAAGCAGAGCACGTGAGCAGGTTTACCATCGTCAGTTCTTGAGCCAGAAAGACATGCGAAATGATCCCCTCCCCCTCCCCCCCCCCAAAAAAAAGAAGGATAAGAAAATTGGCAGATCCCACGTACCTGGAAATCGACGTCATGTGAAGCATGTGGAAGCAAGGTGACCATGTTGCAATTTTTTCATTAAGCGACACGTCATAAAATTACGCTAAATATATGCATGTACAGACATATGTCGAAGAGTTTCAGATGTTTATATAACCAGTTGTTTGCACTTGCGCAACGATGCCAACTGGAACATGCGTATTAGCAACACCAGAAGCTGGTATGAAGCGCTGATGCTCGCGAGGATCATGGTCCTGGACACTGCTACATAAATCAACTTCAGCGCATGGCAACTAACCACAATACGTTAACCCGACGTGACGGTTGTATCAAAGGAGTACATATCTATTGTTTATAACATTTTGTAGGCAGCAGTACAACCCCTATTGACGCTTCACGAAGATTAGCGTCTATTTGAAAAAAAGTTCCGAGACCTGGCACAGCTCTGTAGTAAAATGCTTCACTGCCCCGCAGAAGGCTTGGGTTCGATTCCAGCTGGGACCCTGACATTTATTCTTTGCATTCATGGGGTCGACGCTACCGATGCCAGGTATTTCTTAACGCTCGCACGTTAACATTGCCCATGTGTGTTCTCGTCGTTCCTGGGTAGACACTATGTCAATCACCTGTGGCACATACCCGCATACCAGTGGCACATATATACCCACCCGAGAGTATGTGCTGCTGTCTGGCGGCAAGTGTTTGACGATGTACGGGACGGGATTGAGACATTATTCATGTCTTGACTAACGCGTCATATTTGTCATACCATCTTACCCTCCCATGCTACTTTTCGTTCTCGACAAGTTAAGAAGGTGACCACGAGAGCACCCAAACGTAAGTGCCTAGATAGATAGATAGATAGATAGATAGATAGATAGATAGATAGATAGATAGATAGATAGATAGATAGATAGATAGATAGATAGATAGATAGATAGATGCAAAGTTGCTGAAGTTCACTAAGAAGTGCTTCGCATTTAAAATTTGCGACGTAAGACACGCTTGATTAAACCTTGGCGTTGTTCTTCGTAAAGCTCGCCTTGAGCACTAAAGCTCTAGCTCCGTGATGAAAGGAATTCATATTAGTAAGATAATCACTTTATGTAAGATTGGAGTGAGAGACGTCAGTTGTCGCACCACCGTACGATGTGCATTAAGACTCGCTAATAATATAAGTGCTGTATAATTCATAGATCCACGGTGCCATTAGTACATACTGCCAGCGAGGCAACAGAGGGGCTTGCGTGGTGTTGCAAGAACATCGTTAGAAATTCCGGCATTTTCCTAGTCATTAATTCAACCCAACCAACACGGAAGTAATGGTGTATATGGACATAAGTTAGGTACCGGTTACCTCAGTACAACCATCACGTTTTGAACTGTGACGTAAACAAGGAAATGAAATTATGTGCATGAGCTGCGACGTGACGGCATTAGCTTTTATTGCGGATTCATGGAGAGTTATTCGGGTGCCGTTGATAGTGGTTCACGACAGAAATTGTCTGGAATGTCAAGACAGTGAACTTTGCGTGTTAATTGGACAAGAAGTGATTGTAATTAGCGGTTCATTTACATTTGAAAGGTTAAGACGTGCGCTGCTACTCAAGAGAAGTCACGTTCCCACAAAATACGTATTTCGGGTACACTATATGTTTGACTAAGATTTCAGAATAAAAGCAATAATGAGACGTTTGACATTGAATTTTTTCCTGTGTCTTCCACAATTTCGCTTTGCGGTTTTATTTATGCAGAAAATCAGCTCTTGGTTAGACCACAAACCACACACGCTTGCGAAGCGGCGTACTTCTATCAGTCTTAACTATTCTCTGCTTAAAGACCTACATATAGTCAGGACACTATATACGGAAACTTTCTAGTCTCCTGATTATAGCCAGCTGTTCAAGCGGGAGCTAGTGAATTATAGCAAAACTGAGTAATCCGATCAATTATCCCTGTGATCGCCGTTCCTTGAAACGAACACTTGCGAACATCCTGCGTATATTATTGGCTTCATAAATGAACCGCTAGTACGGTGTTGGAGAGTGCACGACCTCAAAAGCGTACGACTAAAACGACGAAGCAAGTTCAGTCGGTTACGCCTTACGCATGTCACGTATCTGCGCTGTACTTATAACTGGAGTTGATCGTGTTGTGCCGGATCAAGCGTACCTGTCCTCTGCCCTTAACAGGCGATCTTCCTAATGTCAAAACGAGAGCGGTGCTCCGGGGTCAGTCAATTGGGCCGACTCGCCCAAAGCTGTGCGTTCAGTACCGCGGACTACATGAAGCAGAGGTTATTACAAGCTGAGCGTATCCGGCACTGCAGGCTGAATTCAATGCGCAATTAAGTAGAAGCTGGTCTACATAAAGGCTATGACAACCAAATATTATTGTTAGCCAGAAGGTATTTTAGGTGTCCGTTTGCATGTCTGACCTAAATTTGCAAGACGCCAGCTTAGCGTGGGCTTTGTTGACGTCTTTTCGCTTAACGTGCTGAATGCAGATGTCATAACTGAAGCTTTGCGGTGTGGAATACCTTTACGTGAAAGCTTTAAATAAGAAAAGCAGGAATTTTCATCAGAAGATATATCAGTATATTCCTACCGCACCTTAATGACACGCAACTTTTGGCAGCGGAACAGAAAGCTGTGCTTCGGCGATTATACCCGTCGCGATACAGTTGATAGACACGTTAAAATAAACCTGTTTGGCGGGTGCTGAATCTATAGCTTGCGATGGAGAGCACGTTACTTATGTCTTTCCAACGATTCCGTTCCGACTGCAGGTGCCTTCTTTCGCTTCAACTCATCTATTCTCTCGCACGTTGCTCCTTGCTTTGCCGTCTTATACGTCAACATAAATCAGAACAGTTCCCAACACTGAAATGGGGGCGCTAACTTTTTTTCACATGTACGTAAATCAACCTTGCTCTCGTGCAATCTCAACCTAAAACAGCTACGCTCTCATTCCTCGATCTATAGTGCGCCAGCCTCAGTCCCCACTGAAGCATTTGCTATCGCGTCCCGAATCGAGTTGTAATGGAGTTCTTTTTTTACACCCCGCCACCTATAAGACACGGGCGAGCCGCTGCGAGGACACCAGTGCGGTACGTTTAATAGCAGACACATCTCTGCGCTGCTCGCAATTAACACTTTGCGCTAATGAAGCGCTATAGTAGCCCATGAAGAACGAAAATTGGCCGGCTGACCGCGCGTGCGTATTTTATAAATGTGCCGTTCACCGCCCACTGTCCTCCAAGCTGCCGAACGGGGCGACGATGACCGTCGGGGTTCCCGCATCACGAGGAAGTCTAATGCCAGCTCCGTTTGTCTCGCCCGGCGTGTCTCGAAAGCGCTATGCCCGCGGGCCACACGGGCGGTGTTCACGGTATTGTAGAATAAGAGCAGCAACAAGTTACGATACTTGCACTGCTTACACCGACTCGTTTCTTCAGCAGAGGTGTCCGGCTTTCCCATCTCCGTGCACCCAAATGATGCGAAGGCACGAAACAGTGCCTTGAATGAATCACACTGTCCCGATGTTTAATGTCACCGTTGTTGCCAACTCCGCTCGATGGTACCGAGCCTGTGCTTCTGTGATTAGAGGCGCAGTGCCGATGGTTATGAGTGGCGCTCACAGAGGGCGGCCATTGACTGCGCCGTAGTAATCGCTCGCAAAAAATGAAGTGGCATGGAAACACATGCGACACCATCCACTTTGCGGAGAATAAATAAACCAAGTACACGAGAGGCGCATATATAGTAATAATGTCCCCCGTTAACGCTCGCTAGCAGAATGGACATGCTGTACAAATTTCCTTGTCTTTGTGGTCTTCCCTGGCGTCTCCCGATGGCTTCATTCTCTAAAAAGACTATGGAGAAGCATTGGAACTGTTCTCGGTGGGCGACTGGCCTAACGTTGACAGATATAAGTGGTGGTGTATGCGGGTTAAGAGCTTCGTGACTGATTGCTTCCTGAGAGATTATCAACTATTTCTGCGCAAGTGAACCATGCCTTATTTGACTGCTTGTACGCTCTAGCAAGGCGTTAACAATCACTTCTACCATTGCAGCTTCTCTCAATTGTCGTCAGCACATGTGCGCTGCTGTGTAATTTCGCACGACTCCCAGTTGATCAAGTGGTCGTTCATGTGAGCGGCAATGCAGTACTGAGGTAAAAAAAAATCACTACTTTATGGAATATTTCCGCAGGATTCTGAGTCACTGCTAACGCAGTACCATCGCTCATTGAAAAAGGAACACCACAGTAATGCCGAAGTAAAAAAAAAACTTACAGTTTATTGCACGAATTGATTTAGTTCGACCTGCACTGCTTTTCAGTCTCAAAACCACAAAACCTGTACAAAACAGTGTGTTATCTTTTGTTTCCGAGTTAGCTAAGAATGCCCAAAATTTGTGACAGAGCTTGACGAAGACATTGTGGGAGAAATATTTTATTTCCATTGGTAGTCATTTTATTGAATAGTAATAAACAGGAAATTACGACAGTTGTTATACCTAATATAATAGTATCTAACGTCGTTGTCGTCGTCTCATCATTACCATTATTATTACTATTGTTACTACAAAGAAAATGCACTTATCGACGCATTCATTGATTTATATGTGGGGTTTAACGTCCCAAAACCACCATATGATTATGAGAGACGCCCACTTATCGAGGCAAAGCATACAAAATTTCCTTAGTGTAGCGCGGTTATGCGTATGTAAAAAAAAAAAACAACGACAATAGGCCCTGTAATAATGAAGGCGATGGAATGAGCGAGAAAGTGGACAAATACGACGTTTATGCTAGAGAGATATTCAAGTGTGCTAGGCTGCTGGCCCGAAAGTAGTGAGTTGGATCTTGGGCACGATGATCTCATTTTCGATGGAGGTGATAATGACAAAGGTCCTTTATTTAGATTTAGGCGCCCGTTAAAGAGACTCAGGTTGTCGAAATTTCTGGAGCCTTCCTCTAACGGCGAGCCTCCTAATGCTATTGTGTGTTCGGAGAGTAAAACCCCAGCAATTATTAGAATGATTCCAGCGAAGTATTTGTATGACTCGCTTCTGGGGAAGTTCAATTTGAGTCTTCCTGCAGCTGCGCAGACGCCATTGCTTTTCCGGCGATCGTACGGCCACCGCTGCGCATAAAGCGTGGCCGAGAGAAGATAAAGACCGCGCCATGCGAAAGGTACGCGCGCATGACGCAAAATGCCCTTGAGCGATTCACCGGACGGTGCGATTTACAGAGCTTAGGAAGCGCGGATCGCGTTTATGGCTTCCGAACCAGCAAGCACACGTCATTGGCGGAGGGCCTCCCCCATTGCGCATATGATTCCAGCTGAGGACATTCCAATTTGGCCGAGGCGACGACGGCGACACATAGCGTGTGCAGCGATGTGATCAGAAGGAAATAAAAAAGGACGAACAAAAAAATAAATTTGTGGCAATCAGCTATATGGGCCCGCTGGTCATTTTTATCGGCAGCTTCTCATCGCCGATTCAAGGCCTTCATTAGAGGCGATACGCGAACTGCTTCTGCTGTATACCCGTGCTCTTCCTTCATATGTCCAGCTGCGTATTATTGCGTCGCAGCCGCGCCTGCATCGGCCACGCCAGCGGTTTGCCCGAGAATCCTCGGGTGGTGGTTTGTCCCCTCCCTTTACACACACACGTGCAGACGAACACAAGCTCTGCGTGGGCTGGGTCGCCGATCATATCTGGACGCTTTTTCCCAAGGCGACGACGAAGACGACGACCATAGGACTGTCTGGCTCGGCGTCGCTCATGCAACGCTCACCCTACGTGCTGTCCGGTAAAACGAAGTGTGTGAGAGAGACTACTCGCTTTTCGGACGCGTTATATCGGAGTGGCCAACATGCGAGGCTCGCAGGCGGCCCTCTTCGCGCTTGGGCGAACAGACCGCGGTCGCGCCGCAGCGTGTCGGTGTGTTCCCTCGCCAGTAATTGGGCGCCGCATCTACGACCGCGATGGTGGAACCTGATAGAGACGCACACACACACACACACGTGCGCGCGCTGTTCGACTGGATTTCCGCGCCAACTGCGTGCAAGGGCTCCTCGTCTCATATAGACGCACAAACACAACCACCACGCCCGCGGGAACACGAGGCGTGAGTAAGAGAGGCAACGCTGCACCTCCATGTGTATCGTCTTGGGAGAGTATAGTTATACGAGCGTGTTCTTCACGGACAGGCAACGGGAAGTCTTGGCTCGGATCCAAAGTCGCTGCCTTAGCAAACAACCATTGGTTTGGAAACGACGGTGGTGTGATCACGTGCGTACGCGATGCGCGCACGACGGTTCTTTGCTTCGCGATAAGCAGAAATTCGGAAATTGATAAGGCACCCGCTCCTGTTTGCTCCGTTCTACACGACCGACCCCCATATTCACAAACGCTCCTCGACTCGACCTTCACCCTTCACTTGAAAGAGTTGAGCACTGCGCCGCACCTCGGCTGAAAATGACGCTGCGATACTTAAGAATAGCAGCAAATTATCACTGATATGCAGTGACCTGCCCTGCCTAAAGATGGCGCTCCCATCGGCTTTCTCAAGTGAAGGTGGAGCGTTGAGTTAAGGGGCGTTCTAGAATACGGTGGTGAGTGACGCGTACACTAAGTGGCGAAGAAAAACCACAGGCAAGTTACTGCCCTCGGGCTAAGTGTCTGAGCCCAGTTTTGCCTATTTTCGTCCTCCATTCAAGGTTACCTCTCCACAGCAGTACAAGTGGAATACGTTACACGCCTTCAGATTCCAATCCAGCTGACCTCTGTGGGTGCTTTTGGAATTTCCCGGCTTAGCCGGGGCAGTCACCGTCATCTTTTATTCTAATGTTAACCTTGGGAAAAACTACAAAGGCGTAAAATGGAAGCAGTGTCGTTTCGCAGACTCCGTACAGAAAAATGTTCTGAAGTATGATGCTTGTCGTTTGCACGCAATAGCGCAGCTAACTAGTTCGCCAACCTCTGTCTACCATTCCTTCTCGTCAAACTAGGTAGATGGAAGTAGTTAATCGATATATGCATGACCTAGTCAGAACAGCTTGTCTGTTTACATACATATCAAGCTCTTCGCCTTATACTAAGGTGCTGCCTAATGTAAGTTTCAACGAATTAAAGTGAGAGCCCGATTGCTAATAGCAAGGTTTACGAATGTGACGGGTTGACCGTGTAGCCTAGTGTGCATACAGCGCATGCTGTCCCGAACCAGGCAACCTTGAACAAGGTAATAGTTATTTTTTTTTCTCATTGATGCCCAAGACCAATCATACGACGAACATTTGTGCAATTAGTTTGCTTGGAGAGAGTCCAGCTCGTCAAGTGCTTCTGTAGAAAATGAGCTTTCCAACGACAGAATCCAAATTTTATTCCGCGTTGTGCGTATAGATTACCAGGCGTTGCCTAAGAAAAGGACATGTGCTGCGTTTGGCTGAGTGTCTCTGCAGCTTGTAGAAGAGCTGACATCACAGGTGTTACTGCAAGGTTTTTTTTTTTTCAATGAATGCACCGGTATGTTATTCCAGTGTTCAGGCTTGTTACATCGCCTTTATTACAATTTTCTCATATGCTTGAAAAATGAGCGCGAAATCGATTGAAAGCACAGTAGAATACAGGATAATAAAGAGAACAGGGTAACGATAAACAATTATTTTCATGTAAAGTTTGAGAGATTACTGACATACCAGATGTCGCAATGAACCGGGCTTGTTTCAGTTATTCTAGCGCAGAAATGTCGTTCTAGATAGCCGAGTGATGTTCTTGTGAGCCAAGCATGTCAGATACGCATTATCATTCTTTTTTTTTTCTTAGTGCATGTCCCATGCTATACACGCAAAAATCACACGCGATGCCACCAGTGTACTACAACGTCACTTCCTTCAAGTCTTTTTTGAACTCTCCCAACAACGAGTACAGAAACAACATCACGCATAGGGATGAACCTAGTGATTATCAACGCTATTAGGCTGTGCATCATTTGCATGTATTCATGCCCGTATAAAGTCTTTACCCTCTTGTCACCACAGTTTTCGAAGCTCTTTTTCCCGCATTGCGTGGACACCCGGCGGCACATTAAACGAAGGCGAACAGGGATCACTGATCGAGAAATCCACCGCTAATTTCTTTCTTATCGGGTCTTTACTAAATCAGGAGGAGCAATATCTGCACAAGTCTGCAGAAATCTACGGAAGCCGGAAAGTAATGGCGAAATATCTAGCGGCGAGGAAATGAAATCTCACCGTGAGACCGCTCCGGCGCAGACAGGGGACACGAGATAATTGTAAAAGAAGAAAACGAAATGCAGCATTTGTGTATAGGAAGCGATGCATTATATAGCATCGCTTCGGGGACTGACAGCCAAAAACGGCGAATACGCCTGGAATAAAGTGAAGACGGAGAGAGAACGAACCGGCGGCATTCGGTCGGCCCCTTGTCGCCCATCTGGCGCGGTGGCAATCAGTGCTCGCGCAGTCGGACAGCGTTGCGATGCCGTCGGCTGCCCCACCCTTGCATTTAGCCCCTCGCGTCGTCGTCGACGCGGGATATAGGCCGTACAGCCGCAGAAGCCGAGATACGGGTCGCGTGGCCAAGCGCGCTCATGCCTTCGCGTACGTAGACGTATAGCTCCGAGGCACGGCTTCGCACGGGAGCACTGCTACACTGCGCTTATAGCGCGGTGGGAACGGCCCTGTCGAGCCTCAAAGGGGCACTGCTAGAAACCGACTGTGTGTTTGTTGCTTCGGGCCGAGGAGATACGTGAAACACGGACGCGCGCTTTCGGCAACGCTTGCAGGGGCGTGTACGGCAGAGCCAACACAGATGACTATGGCGATGTGGCGCACGTGTGTGGTTTGCTGCAGTAGTAGCATTCGTGGCAGTGGTAGTGAGACAAACCGCCTCGCGGACGCACTTCGTATTAAATCGCTGTCTTGCGTTACTACAAATCGCTCCTCGCCCTAGAGCAACGCGAGTTCCTCGAAGTTGCCATACTGAGAACTGTGTCGCATTCGTCGTCATGACCGCGGAGTTGCGGTCGCATGTATGCCTACATGTCAGTGAGAGCGCAGTTATAAGAGAGCCGGATTCGAACTAGACGCGGATATAGCGATAATGAACAACGTCCCCTTGGTCGCCTGGCGGGGAAGTTAGGTTTAGGGTTGTTCTTGCGAGGATTCAATAGACCAGACAAAAACGAAATAAAAGGCGCAATGCCAAATTGAGCGTTTAGATTATACGCAAGGCGTCAGTAATGGATGCTAAAAACGTATTTGTATACGGGCGGATGATTTTCATAGGTGTCGCTGTCATGTTAGGCTTGTGTCGCTTCGGTGATGAATCGAAATAAAAAGACGTCATTACCAAACCAATGTGTAAAAGGACGCCTTATACTCTCTTTTATGCACCTCCCGCCTCGTGAATGACCCATCACGTTGAGGTTTGCTAGTTAGTTTGAAGGACTTGAAGGTCACTTCCTTCAAGTTTAACCCTAAAACGACTAGCGCCCAAAGTGATCGGCATGTAAGTAACAGAAAAATATAGAAGAGCAGAAGTATAAGCTAATCTCTAACTGGCTTTCAGGCTGCATATTTGTGCAGTTCACGTTGCCGGACACTTCAGGAAGCTTTTCTTTGACCAAAGAGCTCAAGCCCCGCCGCGGTGGTCTAGTGGCTAAGGTACTCGGCTGCTGACCCGCAAGTCGCGAATTCAAATCCCGGCTGCGGTGGCTGCATTTCCGATGGAGGCGGAAATGTTGTAGGCCCGTGTGCTCAGATTTGGGTGCACGTTAAAGAACCCCAGGTGGTCGAAATTTCCGGAGCCCTCCACTACGGCGTCTCTCATAATCAAATGGTGGTTTTGGGACGTTAAACCCCACAAATCAATCAACCAAAGAGCTCAATCGAAACGATGTGGGTGATCGGCGAAACATATCGTAAGCCTCTTCGGAAACGACCCTAACGACACGTCAAGCGGCAGGCGTAAAAACGCTCCCAACTCCCGTAACAACCCCCACGAATTTGTCTTGATAGCATACCGTATATATGGCCACAGAAACAGACTTGGAGAAAAACAGTGAGACTGAGAAAAAGAAATAACAAACACGAGGCGAGATTGAGCGTCGTATAACACCAGAAATACTGGGCCACTTTTACTGCAATCCTGGCGACGCTGCTGGACTGGCCGCCCATGCGAACGCCGTAAATGTCAGCGACGGGCCGGACTCCAGGCTGCCGCTGAGGCATTGGGAACGAACGTGCTTTCGCGGGACTTTCTCTTGCCCCGGCGACAGCATCGGGAGGGTGTTCGGTTCCGATAGACTACGCGCCCAATTTTCACTCTCTCTTTTCTTCGTCGTCTTTACACTTTTTTCGTTAGCTCTCCTTCGCAATCGTAAACCCGGGTAAAACGTCAGGTGAACTACCTTGCCGTGGATCTCCTCCGAAGGTCGGTGTCTATAGCCTCGAATGACCACCGCAGTTTCGTTCGCAGGGAGCTTATACTTCGTCGGATAGGCAACTTTCGCCCGCATTTCTCGAAAATCGCTGTACGGCTGCTGATGCGTGAAAACATGGTGCTTTGGAAATCACTTGAATAGGCAAGTATACGCGCATTTCTCGTTCTTTCCTTCCTTCCGTCTTCCTTCTTTCTTTCTTTCTTTCTTTCTTTCTTTCTTTCTTTCTTTCTTTCTTTCTTTCTTTCTTTCTTTCTTCTGTCTTTTTCTCTTTCCTTCTTTCTCTCTTTTCTTTTTTCAGTAGCTGAGATCCTACGGGCAGGTGGCTGAACTTCTATATACACACACGCACGGGGCTCACGTGTGTATATAGATTTAATAAACTGATGGTCGCAACAAAGAATATGTTTATATATCACAGTCTACAAGCTTATGCAAGCAAAACTCACTTTGTGCCTTCCTTTTAGTTCTCGTTCTTTCATATGACTTGAAAAGAGCCGACGTAAAAATAGAACTGACATCTAAAGACGTGGTTTTGGGGGCCTTCGTGGCGAACTTTCCACCGACTACAAATATTAAAGAGCAAGACGCTGACTAAATATGTCCTCTTTTTTTTTCTTACTTTTTATCTACTTATGTGATTCACCGGAGTTGGCTTTACGAATGTGTCGAAATCTGAATTTGAAACTACGATAGAGCGCTAGAAATGCACCAAAACCAATTTTTTTGTGTTAATGTTGTTAAAAAAAGAACAAGAGTGTATTACAGCTTTCAGGAGTGAGCATTACCAGGAATGATATATTTCTTGGAATCGAAGCTAAGAAGTTAACAAAAATGAACCCAACTATTTTTGAGCCTCTATATTGTGATACTAGCTTAGTTTTAGTATCTGATTAAAACATTAACCATTAATCATATTGTTCGTGCGTTTGTGCTATGAAAAGTATATATTATTCCCACAGACGCCCTGGTTTTATAATTATTTCTGAATTTTCGCTAAAGGTACTAGAATGAGAAATAAATATAGATAAGCGGTCGCGGAAATCAGCAAGACCTCCTGCGGCACATCAAGTGTATATAACTGCATCTGAAACGCGACAGAAGCTTGTTATGATGCAGCCCCATTCGTGCAGGTGTATGAAGACACGCGATAATAATTGTGGGAGCATCGCTTCATACCTTCGTGGGTTTTAAGGTGAGCTCGCAGGTTGCAGGCCAAGGCGAACCTCTTTTGGCAGTACTCGCATATGTGCGGCTTATCACCTGCGACAAGTGAAAGGAGGGGAA
This sequence comes from Rhipicephalus microplus, assembly GCF_013339725.1. NCBI lineage: Eukaryota > Metazoa > Arthropoda > Arachnida > Ixodida > Ixodidae > Rhipicephalus > Rhipicephalus microplus. The sequence goes on from NC_051170.1 coordinate 41,520,816, forward strand.
AGAGAGATAGGAGGAAAACCAAAATGTTTAGTAAGGGAAGTGCAAGCAATCTGCCATGCTTTTTGCGCATTTGCTTCTTGTTGGCTCTCCAGTGTTATAAAATCGAAATTTCGTCAGATTCTATGAAAACATTTTAGGATAATCCACACTAACATCTTGGTCATGTGATGTATTTTAGTTGTTGAAATTATTTCACGTTCTTTTGTTGAACTAGCTTTCTCAAACCGATACACCTGCGTTCAAAATTTTACTATAGTGTCCTCTTATAAGAGATGCTCGTTTTCATTGACGTGCATGTATATTATAATATTGCCAAAAACAGAAACACTACGACTATAATTTAGGGACACATATTACTAGCTGATATAACCGGTGTCATTAACGTCATCACATACTTCATCAGTGAGTGAGACACCCGCCTTTCCTAGAAACAACTAAATGCTCGTCAGTTCATTGAGTGTCGGACCACTGCGCGATAGAGCTTCGGCGACCGTAGAAAGTCAGAACGGCAGCGTTCTGCGCGCGTCCGCAACAACCAATGCAACGCGTGTGCATAATCACTCCTTCCACGTAGTGCAAAGGTGCTCAGTAGACCTAACATTCTAGGAAACTACAAAATAAAACAAAGAAATAAAAGATCAACCAAACGCGCACTCCCATTTTGTTTTTACTTCAAGTTTACCGCTCACAGCCCTGCTCTGCCACGCATCCCCCAAGTCACCTCTTCCCCGCAACCACCTCACGTACGAAGAGCAAGCATCTTCCGCGCTGACAGGCGCAGCCTCGATTCGCCCCAACGCAAAGCGAGCGCGTGTTTGCAGCGCGGGTCTTCCTGTGCCAGCGAATGACGATTCCAGCGCGTGCTGCGTGGGAGGAACGAGAGGCCAAGCGACGACGACCCTGCATGTCGACGGCACGCGCTCATCTTTCGGGTAGCGCCCGGACACACACGCAAATAAGCGGAGATAAAAACAAAGGGGAAGTGAATTGCAGGCGGCGACAGTGGCGAGTCGGTTTCGCGGCCTCGCATCGAGGAGGGGTGAAACGTGGCGAGCAACGCACGTACACATACAAATCAACATACAAACGCTGCCTTCGACTGAAGCAGCCCAGGCGAACGACTCCGTCTCTCTTATATCTACACGCCTAAAGAGCCACGCGCTGCAGACGCCCCCGTGCGTTGCACGGTGGAACGCCGTGAGTGACGAGTGTGCCGTGCCCGCCGGCGTATTCCTCAGAAACAAAAGGCGCGCTCGCCGCAACAGATGGGCGATTTAACCCGTGACGAGTGCTCCGCAGCGTACGTGCATGCATGCTACGGCGAATGTTCGCTACGCTTCCGGGGCAGGGAGCCGGCGCGCGCCCTACCTGGCACGTGCGTGTCGTCAAGGCAACGAGTGCAGTGTCCTAGAAGACGCGCCTATTCTCGCGAGTTGTTATCGATGGTACTTGACGGTGAAGAGGATGCTCATCGTCCCGTGGTTAGTCGTCAACGGGAGGTCTGAATCTTTCAGCAGTTCCTTCCTGGTGGAAATGAAATTCTACGAAATGGATCCTAATTGTACCTTAAACGATGCTTCTTGCTGCAAACCCTAATGCACATTTCTACACGAGAGTGTGTAAACCGTGCTTGTACATGTGCCGTGTTAAGACGAGCACTTTTGAACACACCGAATGCGCGACTGTACAAGTGTACACATGTATAAAGTGAACTCTCACTTGAGTCAACCTAATGGGACCTAAGGATACAGATCACCCAAATGAAAGTTGATTAAACTGATTATTCACTGGAATACGGAACAACATCTTACGCTTCTAAAATAAAGTCAAACATGTGAAATGCAACCTATTTTGAAAAGCATTCTGTGATATTATTTTGAACAGTGCCGCCCTTTAAGCGCAATATGAGACAAAGCTGCCCAGACAGTCAACGTTTCCGTACACTGGCACGGCTTGTTGCTGTGACACACTGTCGCAACTATCTAATATATTCTACAGCCTCGACAAGAGATAACATAATTTGAAGCTGCCTCAGCCAATACCACTTAGTCACACTCTTGTTAGGCGAGCGCTGGATACAATTTCTAAATCTGATAGCTCGGCATAGGTAATGAAGCGCAAAGGCCTCGCTTTCGTCTCCCGCACGGTCGCTTTGCCGCGGTGCCACTGCATGTTCCGATTAGTATGTTGTACCGTAGCCGATGTATAGGCGATTAAGGGACGGCACACATCGGCTACACAAGGGCTGCAGAGAGCAAAACTTCACTGACTTTATATCCAAAATGAGCCCGGGTCACTGCAGATCAAGTTCATTCAACTCAAATATTCCTTATTGAGAAGTTCGTTTGAACGATTATGTTTGCATAGAATGCATCGGAAAACAAGCAGAGATTTTCTAAAGTTCGTTATTCTGAATTATTCGTTGAAAGAACGTTCCTACAACTGAGAGTTTATAGACAGAGGAATTTTTATTCGAACAACCAAGCGAAAACAAATAGCCATCGTTCAGAGCTTGCGACAACTTGCGAGTAGTATAAACGGGACTTGCTCTTTTCGCAGAGCTTTGCGATATTTTGTGTGACTTAAAATGTCTCCTTTTGTTTTCGACTGTCTCAGCCTTCTTCTCAAAGAAAAGTGTAAATCTTGGCTTTCCGTGATTAATAGTTACGACCTTTGATAAGGCGCATCAGCCATCAAACTTAAACCAGCCATCAAAATTAAACACACCTAGGCTTCCATACGGGAGCCTTGTGGAAGATTGTGAACAAGGCCCTGATATAGGAAAGCTGACGAAAGCTTGATATTCCTAAACTTATATGCACAGGCTGGGTCAGATTGCCGCGTGACTGGGCTAAGTTACAATTGCAACAGTGTTTTTGCTGGGACGGTATACTATTCCATAGTAGAGTACCATACGCTATATAAGTTACACTTTTTCTAAACGCACCTTTTCCTGTTGTCACATATGCGGGAAAACTATGATTTAATCTTGAAGCTGCATGTGAGCCGAAACTGAGGCGGCGCCACATGCGTTCGTCCACACGCTGAAGTATACGTGTCGCAGCAGTTTCAAATAGGTGTGTCTATTTTTCCATGTGCGACCAGTAACCTATTATGGTACCCCGCCACGTGGCTAAGGTGCCCGTGGCTGCTAGCCCACAAGTCGCGGGATCGAATCCAGGCTACGGCGGTTGTATTTTCAATGGAGGCAAAAGTGCTGTAGGCCCCTGTGCTAAGATTTGGGTGCACGGTAAAGAAACCCAAGTGGTTGAAATTTCCGGAGCCCTCCACTACGGCATCTCCCATAATCATATAGTGGTTCTGGGACGTTAAACACCACATATCAATCAATCCACCTGTTACGGTGTGTTGTAGTGCAAGCAAGACACGTGATATATGCGTCTACATGTATGTCAGCTTGTCGTTCGTCCGATGCATTCGTTATCTGACGTGGCTATGGTCACCTGAAATGTGGCTACTAGTTCCCAATAAAATACCCCGCCGCGGTGGTCTAGTGGCTAAGGTACTCGGCTGCTGACCTGCAGGTCGCGGGTTCAAATCCCGGCTGCGGTGGCTGCATTTCCGATGGAGGCGGAAATGTTGTAGGCCCGTGTGCTCAGATTTGGGTGCACGTTGAAGAACCCCAGGTGGTCGAAATTTCCGGAGCTCTCCACTACGGTGTCTCTCGTAATCATATAGTGGTTTTGGGACGTTAAACCCCACATATCTATCTATCTAGTTCCCAATAAAAGTCTCTGTGTTGTAACTCTCATGCATCTCCCGGTTAACGGGTTTCCGTACAACTCTTGACTCCCGCGATAAGTGTTGCTGTTGCACATACAGTGAGTATCAATGCACGCCATTTGTATCGCGGGAAACAATCGGCAAGCTTTACTAAGTAGTTTGTTAGAATGCCCAGCAGGCCATGGCGACGTGCTGCATTCACCATAGACCCACTATCCTTGTAGATCTAGGCACAATCGCTTAAAAATAAATAATTTTCTCTGATAAGAGACTGCAAATAGTTTACCGGCATTCTAGGCTTTGTTTCATCACTACCACCTTAATGCTCGTCATCAACATCTGTATCTTGTATTTTCTCCCCGCCTTACCCTTTCCTAACGCTGATTAGATGTTCAGAAACGTGATTCTGGCCGACCTCCCAGATTTTATGTCGCAACAAATCTCTATCTCATTCTCCCTTAATCCCAGCCTCACCTGGAGATGTCATACATCCGCTATTTCTTGCGCATTAACTTTCAACAGAATGTCTTCGTAAAGCCTCCTTCAAACGGAGAAACATTACTCTTACGTGACTGAAACCAGACGGTGGACCGTGTTGGCCTTCTCGATTACCATGATGCACCGGAAGAACATGCAGCACAAACAGCGCTATGTAGTAGCCCGCAAGCAACGAAACATCTTTCCGTCACCATGTGCTGGCACCGACTGCCTCCGGTGCCTAAGAGGCACACGTGCGCAAGCCATACGCTGACCAGCGCTTATACGCGTGCCTAACAGCCAGTGGAGCGAAACGACGCCATACTGCTCAGTGCGTTCCGACAGAGCGCGTCCGAGGACAGCGCGAACAACAAACCTGCTCTCATATATATATATATATATATATATATATATATATATATATATATATATATATATCGCAAGTTGCCAGTAGCATGTGCACGCAGTAGCAGCATAGCGAGCTGCAACGGTCGGAGCACGCGAGCGCCTCATTTATAGTAATCGGAGGGAAGCGCCGAGAGGTGAGCCGAAGGAGAAGGCGAAAAAATTGCCTCGCTGCGCAGCGTGCATCGACGGCGAGAAGATGCGCGAGATGGCAGCGCGGGGAAGAGGAGGCGACAGCCAGGAGCCACCCGTATTACACGCGCAAACACGCGCACACGCAGCCACGTCCAGCAGCTGAAGGTGGCTACAGGGCCGTGGCGACGCCGCTGGTGGAAATTTCGGCGGCGGCCACTGCCTCGGGAGCGTGGCGGCCGGTCGCCGCAGCGGCTCGTCTACGCTATCGAGGCGACATCTTGGCGACGACCGCCATGCCCTTACCCTCTTTCCAATACCCCGCACCCGTCTGGACAGCCAAAACGGCCGTCGATCATCATCGGAGAGGGGGAGGCAGGCCCGAGGCTTGCTCGGACCGAAACGAGACACACCATCCCTCGGCCAGCCGCACTCTTTCGGCCGCAGTCGGTTGTGTCGCATCGCCTGGGGCGTACCTTGTTTTTGTTGTTTTAGAGTCGCAGCAATTAACCGGTGCGGGGATGAAACGCAGAAGAAAACATAAGATGGTCGCGCAGCGCAAAAGGGGATGACGAAGAACAAGCCCCAAGGGGTGGGACGGCCTGGCGAGGGGACACATTTGGCCGGGGCTCTATGGTTATGTCGCGGCCGCGCCCTCTCATCAGGGATGCTCTGCAGAAGGAAGAACGCTTTGGGCAAGGCTTTGGCGGAGAACGCGCACGACGCGCGCTCCAGGACACGCCGTTGTGCAGTCCAGGGGAAGTTTCGTGTCGCTACCTCAATTTTCGTGGCCTCGCGCATCGCGTCCCGCCGGGGTGACGCCCAGAGTTCGCGGGCCTGACTGGCGCCGGCACGTGCGTCTTGCGGGAGAGGGCTGACACGGGACCAACGTGCATTATACTGTACGACGTCGTCTGGCGGCCACGTGGTGACCATAGTTCACGTCCGAGTGATAATGACACGCAGAAATACAGGTGCAAGGTGTGCAGAAAATCGTCACCGTAATTTGTAGGCACAAACCGGGTTTACAATTTGTTAGGTTCACTGACACTACACCAAAAAAAAAAAAAGAAAATCTGCTGGCCATGGCGTAACGAGGTTGTGCAATACAGCTGTCATTTTCAAACAAATAGAAAGTTACAGTTAGCTCTAAGTAATATGCTAAGTGCTCTTATGACAGACATGATGAACACTATACATAAGCAAGCTTCCAAAAGTTCTCTGACGTTCGTGATTACTTTAGCAGCGAATGTATCCAGGCGAAATAGCAAAGCAGCCCCACTGCGGTGGTCTAGTAGCTGTTACTCGGCTGCTGATCCGCAGGTCGCGGTATCAAGTCCTGGCTTCGGCAGCTCATTTTCGATGCAGGCGAAAATGATGTTGGTCTGTGTGCTCAGATTTGGGTGCACGTTAAAGAACCCCAGTTGGTCGAATTTCCGGAGCCCTTCACTACGGCGTCGCTCATAATCGTATGGTAATTTTGGGACGTTAAACCCCACATATCAATCATCAAGAAGAAAAGTACTTATGTACGTTAGTATGTTATGTTATGTATGTGTTTGTTTGTCTACTTCCACCTAATGTGCCATTAAGTTGTTTTATAGCATAAGGTTTTCTTTAAGGTTTGTCGGATCCTGCAAGCTGGCTGTAACCAGATGAATGGATGGATGAAAGAACTTTATTACTGTCCAACAGGCCGCGCTAGTGTCGTAACCCAAAACGGGCAAGGACCAGATGCGAATTTTTTTTACTAGACTCTTCTTTTAGCAACATAGATAGAAGTGTATCGCCCGGTGGGAAACCAGAAAATGGAAATAATAATAATTGTTGGAGTTTAACGTCCCAAAACCACGATAAGATCACGACGCATGCCATAGTGGAAGGCTCCAGAAAATTTGTCCAGCTAAGGTTCTTTGATGTGCACCCAAGTCTCAATGCACATGTCTCAAGCACTTTGCCTCCATCAAAAATGCAGCCACCATGGCCAGGAATCAGTCCCGTTCATCGTTCGAGTACCACAACCCATATAGACTACCGTGGCGGTTAAACATTCAAAAGCGAAATACGAGAGAATGGACGAGACAGCTCTGTCTGATTTTTTTTCATTCTTTTGTTTTCTTCACATGCGTATAAGGGTAGCCAGCCTTCGCAGAAAGCTTGCGCACGGTCTCCCCTTCCTCCTCCTTTCTTTTCTTCAGGTCTTCAATTCTTGTATCGAGGCAGGCTTGTTAGGTTTTGACATCTTTTGCGGCATTGTGGTCTGCAACAGTTCTCGATGTAGAGCACATTACCTGTTTGTAATCGGAGGGAGGGGGGCAACGTCATTTGGAGCCGCTGCCGTGAAAAGGTTGCCCGTTTTTCGAAAAGAAAATTGAAGAAAAGGCTCGAAAAAAAAAGTTGAGATGGAACATAGCCTAAGCAACGCGAAATTTCCCCCAGACGTACCGGGCAGAAGGTCGCTAATGCCAGGTTATAAAAACACTCTTGCGTCGTGCGTGCGCCCTGTACGGCCGCCTCTCACAACCACCTGCGGACACGAAGAACCGAAACCACCTGCGCATTTTCGGACTAGAAGCGAAGGCCGGAGCCAAAGCTGTGCCCAGTAGCACGGGATGGAACGCTACGCGGTTGTTGCTGTATACGTGTACACCCGAGAGCGACAATGCTGGCGGACCCTGCAATTTCGGTCCTTCGACCACGTTCGGTCGCCTCCTCCCGGTGCTGAACGCGCGAATTCGACAACGATGACGACGCCATCGAAGGTCTCGTGCGTTGCAAGGCGAAGCTGCCGGGTGCTGCCGCGACGCTCGTCGATAGGAGGCGCCTATTTGGCCTCGTCAGAGCCGATCGAGCACCCATTCTGGGGTGGATAGAAAACCACTACGGTTGCGGTCGAGAAAAAAAGAAACAAACATCAAGCATGTTATTTCTTTGCTTCGAAGAGTGTCCTTTCCCTGTCCGCGTATCGTTGTGCCTGGCAGTCGAATGCTATAAAAACCATTGTTTCGTGTCCTTTGAGCCACGTCTTAGAGGACACAGTATAGTTCCGCCCACAAGACGGGTGTGATGCAGCGAGAGAAACAGGGGGAGCACAACAAAACTTTTGGTGGTTATGTTGATAGTCAGACGTATACTTTTCTTTTACACGAAGAAGGAAAACAGCTAGGAGAGTGAATCGACAGGAAGTCAGCGGGTGCCAAAGCTTCTGTGCATCGTTTCAACGCTTACTGAAAACGTGGCTTACACGCACAGAGTGCTTGCTAGTTCCTTAATCGCCCCGCCGCGGTGGTCTAGTGGCTAAGGTACTCGGCTGCTGACCCGAAGGACGCGGGATCGAATCCCGGCGGCGGCTGCTGCATTTCCGATGGAGGCGGAAATGTTGTAGGCCCGTGTGCTCAGATTTGGGTGCACGTTGAAGAACCCCAGGTGGTCGAAAATTCCGGAGCGTTCGACTACGGTGTCTCTCATAATCATATGGTGGTTTTGGGACGTTAAACCCGACATATCAATCAGTTCCTTAATCCTAGCATAACACTGGAACTGCATAACACTGGCAAGAACTTTCCCAATTTATAAGGTAAGCAAGGGCTAACAGGTGTCATATCCTGCTACCTATATACACGAGTGGTGTTTCATGGTCCGCCTTGGCGGATCAATGGCTAATATGCTCTACTGCTGGCCCGAAGGTCACGGGTTCGATACCTACTGCGGTGGTAACTTTTACAGGGAGGCGAAATGGCCGAGGCCCATGTACTGTGCAATGTCAGTTCACGTTAAAGAGCATCTGATGGTCGAAATTTCCGGAGCCCACTACGGCGTCTCCCATCACCATACGCTGGTTTTGGTACGCAAAACCACAGAGATATCAGGATCGTACTATGGCTTTTTACCTTTCTGGTTTAGTTTCCCCACAACTCGAAATCACAAGTCTGCAAAGCCAAATGTATATTAACGAGTTGCAGTTATTGTCATTTCCCTGAGTTTAAACACAGGTGTCAGGTTTTGCACGCTGTCGTATCCAACGTATTTTATATAGTTTACGAGTGAAACAGCAGCGAACACTTGTACGTACGCACCGCTTGATATGTACACTGCAGCTTACTTGTCGTTGCTGAAAGCCCCCTCACAGTGCTGGGAGGCAGCCGAGTTAGCGTGCATTGAAGAATGGGGGTGGTTGGAGTCTAGAAAGAAGACTCGTTTGGGCGCCCTTCTGAAATTTCGTGTGGCTAGACCACGGGTGCTTTGCAAGGAGGCAGCATCTCTTCGAAAGAAACAATGTACGCAGTACTACGCCAACGCCATTGAGGACTCGACATTTTACAGCGCTTGGGAAGAAGCGACCATGCAGCAAACAGACCAAATCGAATAAACGGCAAAAGCGTAAGGGTGAAGTACAACGACGCGCGTGCTGGCGCGTGTAGTGCGAGCGAAATTGTGATACGTCGAGAAGAAAAGAGGAAAGGAAAAGGGAACAATAGACAAACAAGAAAAACGCACCCCGCTCGCTTGATGCCGCAGCAGCGCGTGTAATGATATTCACGCTGCATTGCGCCCTGCGCGCGCGCGCAACAGGTTTCAGTTTTTTAGGAGCGCGCGCCGTCCCGTCTCTGCGAGCAGTGGGCGCCACAGACCCGCGCGGCACAAAGCCCTCTGACCCAGTGAGGCGACGTGCAGGACGACGCAGTAAGCATACGAGGTGAACGAGAGGGTCCTTGCATCGACGGTTGCCCGACTCGGGTAATTGCCAGAATGCGTCTCCCTAGCGAGCGAGCGAGCGAGCGCGGCGTTATGTATACGAGCACTTAACTTGTCACGCCGCAATAATGCGCTTTCCGGACCGGCAAAAGGATATGCGCCTTCTCTTATAACACTGACACGGGAGTTGCGAGATAGCATGCGACATTGTGCGGTCGTATACTCGCACAGGTACACAGGCGAGACCCGCGCTGTTCCCGTGCTTCTCAACTCGCTGCCGATCTATGGAAAGGCGTGGAGGCGGGAAAGGGAGGAAAAATTACACAGGGTTTCGAGCAAGGGGGTGACGTTTGATGTCGCTCGTGTAAAGCAGGGCCTCGAAGAGTTGCAACGCCAAGGGCCTCGCTCCCTTCGAACACATTTCCTCGGTGGCATTACGGTGAACTGTATCATTGACTGCGGGTTGACGCTGTTGCCCAGCTGTCTCGCTCGCTGAAGATCAATGCGTGTCGACTGCTTTGCCTTGAGCGCAGAGAGCGCGGAGGAATTCGTTTTTCGTGCACCAGATGCCGCCTTATAGGCTCGCATTGGACTGGACGTTCGGGGGCGAGCACACAAAAGCTCTCCTTTAATCTCGTACCGCCCCAAGGACCTTTGTACTCCACGAAGGAAAACATCAGTTTTGGAATGTGGTGCTTGTTGGATAAGACCAAGCGGCTGCATAGAGCTCTGGAATATGCTTTATAGCAGTGAGTGTTCGAATACCAGGCGATCGACTTGTGTTCACCGGCAAGTTGTTTGCCTCTTTGTATAGCACTTATATCACTGACCGCGTCATTTCTGGCGCAATAAACCTAACATGTCAGATCATCATGCTCAAAACGCTATATAGATGTTCATCGCTGTTGAGGACTACATTTGAACAGTTCACCCTCGCTCATTTGGGAAAGCTATTCGCTGACCGCCGGAAGCGAAGCTGAAAATCTTTCTGCGAACCTGTACTGCGGGTTACGCGTATACGTCTACATTATCGAGCGTAAACAAAAAGAACGACACAAACTTGTATTTTACAACATCGAGAGCAATTGACGGACATTATGCATTCTGCTGTTCAAACTAGATATAAGAGGTCAGCATGAACACCTGTAGAAATGTTGAACTCGCATGCAACATGATTCTTTCCTCACTGTCGTCTCGAATGTTTATTTTTATCTTTCGTGAGAAGCAATTATGAAATGCCAACTGTTACGTTCTGTTGTGTCGTGATATCGACGTAATGGGTGTGGCTGTAAACCTCCCTGCCGACATTTTGCCTTGCATTCCCCCCCCCCCCCCCCCACACACACACACACATTTGGCACAAAAATGTCTCCGTGAGTACTTCGGCACACGTGGACGGAGTAGCATAACAACTAGCGCTTCGAGGAATACGGAACTTGATCACAATCGCATTAGCAATGCCATAGCAATATTAGGTTCACGTAAATACGTGTCACCTCTCCTTTATTATCGCTGTTTTCGCTCCACAATTGACATTAAGCAACAGTTAGAGTGGTGCTGACTAATCTTTTAGAAGTATCCAAGGCAGTCTAGCTGGAGCCATACTATTTCCTTTGTATTTTATGAATAAGTTATTTCCTCATACATGCAGGCGATCGATGATTGGCCACATTTCGGATGAAACGTACATAACCAGGGTGTAGTAAAACGTTTGCCCGGTTTTTTCCACCAATCTTGGCTGCGTGCCATGATATCCACACCGATATCTTCTCCAAGTTCGGCGAAACTAATATCTGCGCGCATCGGAATTCGCGGACAGCCCCGACACACCTGGTCTTGTATACATGATGCTCATTAGGCACTCGACGGCCAACTCGCTATCGTAACTTTCCACCTTGGCTCGCCTCTGTGGCACTCCAACGTGCTATAACACGTTTATCGAAACCGCGTGCGCAGCACGAGCGCTTGCTATTGGTAAAACGCAAAAATACAATCGAGGACGAGCGCACAATTTTTACTCATTTAGTGCCGTCGCCACGTGCACATTGCGCGCCAACGTCGCCCACGCGTCGTGCCGGGGTGCGACAGGCACCTTGGTGTCAAAACCGAGGAAATGGCCGCGCCCACTCGACCAAAAAGACGATATAGCGACGGTGTTGCGCGCAGTCGCACGCCCTCGGGCATTCTCGCTTTCGGGGGACGGAAAGAAAAAGAAGGCTTGACAGCGCATGCCTTCCCGTCGGGCTCGCGGGCATAAAGTAATTAGTGCCGACGGAGAATTGCCCGCTTTTTTCTTCAGCTCAGCAGCGGGCGGGCGTTTCACGCTAGCGGTAACGCATCGTCGCCTCCACGTCGAGCCAGATTTCGCTGCGCGAAGCTCGCAGCGCTACAGCTTTGCGAAGTCTGCAACGATAAGCACCGACCAACGCCTTTTGCCGTTCGCTTGCTTCTGTGAATTGCCTGCTATTCTCTGTGTGCTGCGGGAAACTCGAAAGAGAGAGAGAGAGAGAGGCGTGAGAGATGTTCGACATCTCCGCTACGCTCTTCCACAGTATAGTGTTCACGTTACTGCAGCGCTGCCACGCAACCGAATCACCATGGGCGTATGCAAAGTAGAGACAGGGGGGTGGGGGTGTAATCATGTATGGGATACGCCAAGTCAGCCTCACAACTTACTGTGTCGCACAAGTTGTGTCATTGTTTGAAACGTTCTGATCATATAGAGTTTTGATGATAATTGCGACCGTGGCAAGAACTACCTTTTCAACTTTACCCTCGGGAAGCCTGGTACCAAACTAGGGAATCGTGATCAACACGTCATATCTTCTTTTTTTTTTTGCACGCATTACACCATTTCGGACTTGACCAATAGAGCGGGGTTTGGGTGGTGGGGGGCTGCGGTAAAAATTTCCCCTCCCCCACTGTTTTTAATGGAGTACTCTCTGCAAGCTTATGCGAGTCACGGAATAACTGCAGGTGTTCTAGCTACGGGCGCCGCCTGGACTCGGCAGTGAATGCCTGCGACAGATTGTCGTCGTATACAGTGGCGACAGAAGCAGTAATCCGCTCAATCCCTTTTATTGGCCGCGCAGCACACGTACCCGGAGCCTGGATAGACACACAGGAAGCCACGCTAACGGTATCCGAAGCAGAGCGGATGAAGCCAACCTTCGGGATAGAGAGTGGAAGAGGAGGAAGGACTTGTAGCAAGAAGAGAGAGAGAGAAGACTGCCAACCGTCGCCGAGAGGCCGGCTATCTTTTCAGATTGCGTCTAATTGCTGCCAATGGGCCATGTACTATATTTGAGTGTTTGGAACGGTAAACTGCCGCACTTTGCAGCGGCGGCTGACGCGTTCCTGCTGATATGGCGGCGGCGGCGGCGGCAAGACACCCGCGGGAATGATGACGACGGTGGCTGAAGCTTTTAAGCCACCACAGCACGAAGGAAGACAATTACACGATGGGCTGCGAGGATATAGTGGACGCGTCGTTATCGCCAAACAATCACACGCACTCTAGTTTACAGTCCGTACAGAGTCGTTCATGGTCCTTCTTCGCGGTGAGCCCGTGCACGTCCATGTCCTACCGGCGTCGTTCGAGGGGTCGCTCTTTTATACATGTTTTACGATCTGGGATTAACGAGACGCGACTCTCATGGACTCTACGCACTCGCACAGACAAGAAGTGCTGAGCACGACTATAGTTGAGCCGTTTAGGACGATGGCCATCCATCGCCGCGCAGCCGGACTGCACGACTGGTGCGTCAGCATATTTGAGACCCGCTGTGTGCGCGCGGGGAGTAAAAACGCTGTCGCCAAGTTTGCTGCCTTGGCGCGGTCGCGATTACAAGCGGCGCGAATTGCTGGTCTTAACGACAGGCCTGTTGGGCGTGTACGCAGGCATGGTGGAAGTTTTCGAGCCACATGTAGGAATCTGTGAGCTCCATCTACACGATAGGACGTGAGGTGTAGAGCTTCATAGATGCTGTATCCAGAAACAAACCTTTTTTTTTTTCCCATTAACTTCGGGCGGAATGCTGCACTTACGTTAGAGACGATGTTAAACATAGGACTTCTAAAAATTCCAGAAAAGAGCTAGCAACCAACAGCCTTCCAGTATCGGGCTAGAAAAGAAAATAACAACGTATTATCACCGAACAGACATGAAAGAAGAGAGGGAGAGAGAAAGGCAGAGAAAAGGCGCGAGTTGAAGTTCCCATTATGCACCAACTATAAGCGCACGTGATATGTTGTGATAGCACGTGTGCAAAAAAAAAAGAGAGAAACACAGACAGCAATCTTTAAATAAATTCGCGTAGAAAAGAACTGCGCGGACTTTTACAATATATACCGCGTTAGATAGTATCCCCTACAAAGCCACAATTAGTATTTCAAACGGATGAATATCGTACCCTATACATGTGGAAGAAGAGCGTATGCAAGCTCACAAGTGACATCCATAGACTGGCAGCCATAGGACACTGCAGTTTGTGTTTTATGTACAGAAAAAAAAGTGAATTTTGAATAACAGACTGAATAAAAACAAAATCACAGCATAACGCGAAGCTTATACGCCCTATTTGTGATTAATATAGCCACTTTCAAAGAATTATATAAACTGCGCAGAAAAACATTGCTCAGAACGCAACACAAAAAATAAAAGAACGTGAAGGAACTGACGCTGACTTATAGTTTCTTTTATATTTACTAAGATGTTTTTGCTTACAGTAATGAAAGAACAACGTTTTCTTTCTCTGTGTTTGCCCAAGCTAAGTGTCGAGGCTTCTATCTCCTGCTTTCGCGTAAGATTAAAGCGCGGTGTCAGAGTATAGAGTGCATGCTATCTCACTAGAACTGCACGTCTTCAGCGAAGAACCAGCGCTGCTTGACCTACCCATCCTCAGAGGGCGACAGAAAGGCCTTGGCAAGAATATAACCATTACATTTCAAGACATGTCATCCCACGCCGAAACCACAGGTTACTCCTTCCACGATGCGGCGCATATCTACTCCGTAGGACGACGATACATTTACTTAACTTCAGTTGTCACACTGCGTGAAGAGCGTTCGTGACCCGCTAACTGTAATCTGCGAACTGACCTGTGCCGAGAATGGTCCAGTCTCATTTGTTACACTGTATTCCTATAATCACGCACAGCTACGTATGGTGAAACTAATAACATTTAAACTTAGTTGTAGTATATATTGCCGGAATAAAATATTCAGTTAGCGAAAGGCGGTCTTGCAAAACTTCTGTTAGCCCCTTCAGAAGACTTGAAATTCCTTCTTTTATTAATGAAAAGGTTGTATTTGTTGAATAAATAAGCCGCATGCTACAGTGATATCAAGGCGCAATAAAAACTCTCATAAAGCAAATCGTATTCTATGTAAAGTGCCAAACTTATAACACTTTAAACACAAACTTTTTCAGGTGACAAATTAAGCCCGGGTAATGAAAAGATATAGGCAGATTGTGCTACATGGGGCCACGGGACAATGTATGTAAAATTATTGATCTATAAGTACCATTTCGTCGACCTTGTGGAGAAATAAAACTAACTTCGAGTGCATCCACAGCTTCAATAACTCTTTATTCATGTGAGTTCTGCCCAATTCCTCATTTTCCTCGGTCTTCCCACCGTGCTCATATGGGTGCGCAAGGGTATACATCTTAAATTACTAGGAAGAATCAAGATTATTTCTCCCACGAATACAACAGGCCTCTCCTGCTCCTTCTGTTCTCTCCTCCTTTCTTCTCACTTTCGCTCCCTTCATCAGTTCGTTAGTGTTGTCTTGTTTAAAGGCAGGCGAGCGACTGAAACATTTTTACATACGCAGTAGAGACAGCGGTAATAGAGAGAGGTTACGGAATTTTTGAACAATTGTCACAAGTCATTTTACGACTCAGTGCCTCCGAGAAACAGGTGCAATAAACGAGCGAAGGCCATCCATTTCAGCAGGAAAAAAAAAAAAGCGTCGGTCACTCTTCACGCAGCCCATATATGCGCTGCATGCGAGGGCGAAAGAGATGGGTTTATCCGGCAATGGATGACTTGTCCGCTGCTCAGTCGACCAGTCAGAGGTGCGGTTTCTGCGCGGCAACAGCAGCAATGGTGGCAAGCGCAGCACTCGAATGCTAATAGGGCGAGGCTCCGAGCCGATCTCGACCGCATGTAAGCGCGCCGGCAAAAGGTGTGTCGTTATTAAGGCTGCTGGCCGGCCGGCGCGTAAGGCAGGTAGCGGGTCTCAGCGGTGGCGTGGTGGTGGATAAGGTACTTGGTCATCAAGGCAGAAAAAAAAAGAGCCATTCTTCATCTGGCTCTGCGCTTTGCCTCTCTGAGTCATGCTGCTCTTTTTGCTTATTCGATCAGCTTTGCACCACTTGTTCGTTTTTTTTATCTTGCTTTCTCACTTATTCTCTTGCTGTCTGCCTGGGCTCTCCGTCAGAACACGTCCTCGACGAGCAAACGAGTCCGCGCGGGCTACTGAAAATGCACGGGAACAAAGATTGGTGACGATCGCTTCTGAGCAGTGCCGGCTGCGGAAAAGATTACGAGCTCTCCGTTCGCCCGGTGTTCTTGTTTGTTTTTATCTTTGTGTATATTTCTTTTCGTAGAACTTCATGAAGACAAATGCGCAGCATGGAAACTGTGAATGGTATTATCGAGCTCTTAAGAATCTTCAGTGATTGGAGGGGTGTGCGAATTAGATCTTAATTTGCATACTAATGTTGGTTTTATAACAAGGTGGGCTAACATATGATCTTTCGCAGCTAGAGCATGAGCATTCAGGCTGCTTCAAATGCAATGCGTACGCTTTTCTTTGTTTTTTAAATTGATTAGTTGTAAGATGTTGACGCACCAATAAGGCACCAGCTTAGCTATTGAAGGAACAGAAAATACGAACGCATAGAATTTGTAATAGCAGATCAGACAACGGTGGTGTACCCAAAAGACAAAATAGAGGTAAAACATTAGAACAGAAAGTGACTGATTCCCTCTGGAATGCTTGCTTAGAATATTATAATTTGCTCGTCGAGAGCAATGTTTGTTCGTTTCGGTTTCTCCTTCTTGTCTCAAATTTAGCGTTAGAGGCAACAACGTCGGCAGCTGCTGGAAGCAGCGCATCAGTGCAACAAAAAAGCGGGAAGGAAGGAAAGAAAATGGGAGGAAAAGAACGGCAGGGGGGTTAATCAGCCCGTAGGCAGCCGGTTTGCTACCCTGCGCATGGGAGGGGGATGGGGGAGATAAAAGATAGAGAGGAGAGAGGGAAGAGAGACAAACACGGAATGTTAGGCAGCACACGCGCGCTACCCATTTATGTACAATAGAACTATGCACTTCAAAACGCCAGTAGAAAGTGCATGCAGTAGGTGTACCACTTCGAGCGCGTGTCTGGCTACGGTTATGCGCGCCCACATGAGACTATTTCGGAGCTCGATCGCGTGATCGCACGCATGCTCGCAAAATCCGGTGCTTCCCGTTTCGGTAGCAGCGAAAGGAAGCGCTCCAAGAACAGTGACCGGCAAAACTGAAATCAAGGTGGTTCAAGGAAAAAGCACCGTCGGCTGCTTCGCTATAGCTTCCCTGCCGTATCTGCGCAACATCCACGTCATAAGGCAGACAGTCGGCAGTCCAATAGGATCACAAGTAAAAGGAGCAAGCAGACAAGTGGTTTCTGCATGCACCAATGAAAAGAAGAAAAAAAAAAAGCTCCGTGGGGCTCAATATAGTGCTTCAGAACTTTTTTTTATTTTTTAACTCACGCTTTGTGTGTAAGCGAACGGCTGCTAATTCTTGCGGAACGTGTGGCGTGAGGCACGCATACGCCACAACCACCGTCTATCACGCACGTATGGCTTCACGCTCCAAACAGGCGACTGTTTTACATGTTGCTGCCCATGGACACTCTTCTGTACGAGCTCACACACTTGTGATAACATTATTTCAAGGCCCCATGACGTGCTGAAAACATCGGTATGCAACGATAAGCTTTTGTTCTTTCTGTGGCGTCAGCAGTCAACTTTTCGTTAATATTCGTCCCTTTTGAAGCAGCTTTGAAAGGAGCTGACTCCTTGAAGAATCTTCAACGAACGTGTTGGATGAGTACGATACAGATGTCTAATCTATTTCGAAAGCTCCTTTTCATCGTAGCTTCCCGCATCACCAAAAAGTGACTCATTAGCCAACCCTAATCTTTAGGTCGCGCACGTATAAGAAGCCAACCACCAAACGATAGTAGCACCTCCCATATATGTTACTCGTAATGATACCAGCCAGTTGCACAGCCGCAAACACGGTATCGAAGGACCTCGGATCTCTCCGAGTAATTAGTTTGCCGAAGAGTTCCACAGCAATGCGGCGATACCGCGATTGCAAAAGTGCCAGCCTCGAACGAAAGCCCACGTTCGCGTCAAATTTACGCGACACTATTGGAGAATGTCCAGCCCTCACGACACGTGGAAGCGAAGGCGCACCGCGCTTGAGCGAGCGCGTATGTAGACGCCGCAGGTGTGGCATATTATCGCGTCTCCGCTCAAGGCTGCCCTTCGCAATCCACCAGCAAGCAGCACGCTGCCCAGAAGAGCGAACAGAGGCCGTTCGTTGCGCATACGGCGCGCTGCGAGGAAGCACTCGAGATATAGGTATGCGAACGCGGGTGTGTGTCTGTACACACAGGTCCGGACGGCAGCAACCACGCATACCTCGAGATTATTGTGTGCGCGCGCCAACCACGACGTCGATTTAAAAGGGTTGGTGAAGGAGACGGTGCACGCGCCCATGCAGTCGGGGAAAATATTGAAAGCCTTCGGAGTCTAATCAGTGAAGGAAGCAAGGAGTGGGGGGCAAAGACAGTGCGATACGCACCCGTAAATTGATTGGTTCGGTGCCGCGCACGCAGCAGCGAATGCGGAATTCGTGTTATGTATGAGCTTCAGATACGTATGCGCCCACGTTATTTCGCTACAGGCGATATCACAACATTGCGTTATTGCCTGCAACACGGGTATTGCAGTACCGTAACGCCAGATAAGGTCGATTGACCGGGGTATAGTTTGTGCGCGATTCGTACACAGCTGCAAAAACAATTTGACGTCGATTGCGGAACTGATCTTCATGTTCCCGCTCATTTCAGCCTGTCCACTTGTGCCGTATCTGTGTCCGATTCTGCGAATATGAGGCGGAGGTAATTTGCCTGTCGAAGAACAAAGTGTAATAATTATTTGTGCCACCCTCTTTATTTTTCTTTTGCATTTATGCAACCTTTCTGTTTTATTTCCGGATATATATGAAACATTAACAACCGTGTGTCCCAAGAAAATTGAAGTGACTCCTATTAATCTAGAAGCGGCTCCCTACGCCGATGCGTATTTTTCATTTCAGGTAAGCTTATGTGTCCATGCAGTTGCGGACAAGTGCCCACAAGTACCTTCAGATGTCTGCTCCCTCGTTTTCATCTGTGTCGTCTCATAGCTCCCGAATTATTTGAGTGCTGCATGCACAGCACATCATCATTCTCAGTGTACTGCTTAAATTAAAAAGAAGTGCCGTGCAGGCACTTAGATGAACTTGCGAAGGCCTACACTGTCGACCCACTTTTTTTTTGTTGGCAGGAGTGGTCTACATGACGTCGACGCTTGTCATGGCATAATGGTCTAGATTGATGGGCTAAAGTAAGCAGAGCAAGTGCACTTATTTTGCTCACGTGACATCAACGGTGCACAAATACGATGCTATGAGCAACATTAACGCTTTTCTTTTGTCTTCTACCGTTAATGCGACAAACGATGCTAAAACATGGTTGGGGGCTAGTTGGTTTGCATCCTCGTATTGTGAGTACGCGCGAACGGACAAGGACGTTGGGGAGAACTGTCGCGGACAGAGTGCGGCTACTTTCAACTGATCTGATCAGTTAAAAGTAGCGCTCTGTCCATGTCAGTTTTCTTCTACGTACTTGCCTGTTTGCGCTTACTCAAAATTCGTGGGTGTCAAACGACCTTCCTCCGTTTTCAGTGAAGCTTTGTTCGTGTATGATGACTTCACGAGGTCGTCATCCTTTCGCGTCAGCCGCACCTTGATTTGCCAATTGCTCAGACATTGTGCTCGTCAAAGACGAGCACGACACGATGACTCGCGGTTACGCGCCACTTGTTCCGCGAGTCATTCGTGCATCAAAGCTCGGATTACCAGCAGCAGGACGAAGCGGCGGCGCTCACCCAAGCGGTTCCGCTGTCTCGCCGGTCGCAGCGACTCGCCGCGCGACACACAGACCCAGAGGACGCGCCCCGGCGCCGCCGACGGCGGCGAAGTGACTGGCCGGCCGATTATGAGGCCAGGCCGGCGGTAGCCCTGCGAAGCCGGGTCCACCTATGACCTCAGAGGGTCGCCCGGTGCGAGCGGTCTGGCGCGTACCCTTCTCCTAAGCCTCTCTCCCATTCCTGTAACGCAAAACTGTCCGCCTCGATCAGCTACCGGTCATGCCTGCTCGCGCGCTCGTTCGGCGCCCCGGCTTGAAGAAGTGTAGCGCGAACCGGCTCCTCAGCGAAGCACAGCGTTCGCGAAGGAAGCCAGCGGTCAGCGAGAGAGCTGAGCTGAAGAAAACACCGCAGCCTCGGGCGACGTCCAAATGGAAAGGTTTCGGCCATGTGGAATCTCGTCGGAGGAAGCTGCGGCCAAAGTGCTGCCGCGCCATGGCTGCAGCAACACCAGCAACGCCAATGCTGACTGCAGCCTCCCCGACCGCCACCGGAGAACTAGCTTTCTTGCTTGCCGGGGAAAGAAGATGGAGTCTGGAGCGGCCAGTCTCAATTTTAGTTTTGCCCTGGTTGTGTTTGCGTGTCCGCGGCGCGGGCGCCGGCGTGGCGTCGGCGCGCGGATAATAGACGGGAGGTGTGGCGATCTGGGCCCCGGAGGAGGGCGGTTGCGTCCGATGGCCCGCGCACGATCCTCCCGGGGCGATCGCGGGGCAATTTGGCGCTCGGCTGCGGTCCTTTCCCGCAGCTCCCGTCGCTCACCTTTCGGGAGGGCCGCCAGGGGTCAACTTTGAAGGGGCGAAACCGCTCCTTGTACTACACGCCGCTGAGGACGCCTGCCTCCTCGTTCTTTTGTTTTCTCGCGACTTATCGCTGCTCAAGAGAGAGGGAGGTGCACTTTGCTGCCTTGTTCACCTGTGCGGCATCGTCTCCTCCATGCTTTTGTTTTCACTCGTACTCGGCTTCTGTGCATTTTCGTGGTGGAAGGTGTTTTCCATGTGTTAAACGTTCTCATAGAAAATTCTCAAGAACTCGCGATATCAAGCACCTTGCAGTTTAAGGGACAGGCATGTGGAATGGCATTGCAGCTTGCTTACGCGAATTCTACTCATGTGGTTTCAGAGCCTGTGTAATCGCAAGCGGTAATTAACTGCAATGCCAGAAAAAGTATAATAAGCGGGCATGCTTTTCTGTAAGTGCGTACTATGCCAGGGTTAGGATATCCTGAACGCTTATTGTGCTGTAAGCTGCCAGACTGCGTTAGAAAAAAAACAACAACCCAATTTTAAGTACTTCCACGTGGACACAGACTGCGGAAATAAGTATAATTGGTGGTACAGACAATCACAATCGCACTTTAACGCCACAATCAATCATGAAAACCATTGCACTTGCTTTCTTCGCTAATGTACTTTGCAGAGCTATGCTTTATTAAGCTTCCCATTTCTCATACATTATAGTTACTTGGCTTGATAATGTTATGAACCGACTTCGAGATCAAAACACCATACTTGTAGGGACTCGGGGAAGGACGGTACGTAGGCACATACCTGAAGAAAAACAGCGCACGAGCATAGCTGTGAACAGTTCCGGCCGCTCATACTTGCCGCGGTGCGGGGATATGCTCCTTTCCACTGGAGTGAACGCAGTTCGGCTGTTGGACCTGTTATTTCGCTAATGAATTTGGGCGTACCTGGACTTCCTCTCGAAGCCGTGGAATTTCTATTACACGGTATACGCAGGGCTACTGTGCTGGTTAACGGCCTTTCAAGGTGCATTTCAGAGACAGAATGGTCATCGGGTGCTTGCGATGTAGCCTCACCCGGAGCCTAGACACTTACAAGAAAAGTTATGTTCGTGGTTTGACGGCGGGCATGTTGAGTCGTTATGGCATTGGTAGAGGGCGTCACCTAACAACGCATTTTGTTGGGCCTGTAAGTCCTTCTGTTCTATTACGCGAACGCTCACCGCCGTATAACACATTTTTAAGCAGACTGGATATTCAAGATTAAGAATAAGGTAATAATTAGCGACATTTAATTAGCTAAACTGGCACTGTAAAGCGGCATGTGAGTGTGACTGACCACTCGAAGTCGGTCAGTCATACTCACTCACTGACTGACTCATTTACTAGCTCAAGTACCAGCTTCGGTCTAACGCCCAATGAATCTGGGTGATGAATAGCCACCGGTGACATCAAGAGAATACTAAGGGGAGAACATGCAAAAAAAAACAATGAAAAGAGAGAAAGTTTCTGAACAAGTGTCTTGTCCCATAAGACATATACCTCGAAAGAAAGTCCGAGCACCGAAGTGGCAGGGACGGCCTGGAATATCTAAGGCGGTGCGGGGATGTGCGCATCGCGTGACCAGTGCGATGGTGCGAGCCTGCCGCGTGAAATGAGCAAGCGCCTAGTATGGACCATTCCTCGCCCGCATCTCGAGCAGCGGCCGAAGAAGAAAAGCTGCCGTGTATTCCCGGTACGCCCCGGCAGTATTAATCCGCTGACAGAGGGCCCCGCCGCGGAAAGCGCAGGGAGAGCTGGATACGCGCCTCGCAGCTCGCGCAGGCACACACGCACCCGACAGAAATGCCGTCCACACAAAAGGCGAGGCAAGGCCAAGGAGCAGCGCGCTCTCACTGTGTGTTTGTGCAAGGGACAAGGCGCGCCGCTCAAACACACACACGTCACAGGATGTTCCGTAGCGACCGGAGGCGCGGCAGTCCAACTGCGGGGCATAATTCACGTGCGCTCACTCCTCTCAATGCCGAAAACGCCACGAGAAAGAAAGCAATACACAAATAGTAAACAAAAAGATAATAACGCGCAACGCCCCGCGAGGTTGAGAGCGCACGTTATGTGTCTACGCGCGCCTGTGTTGTGGACGTGCTGCGAGCCGACGTGTTCGTTCTTTTTCTTTATTTTTTTTTTCATTCCTTGAGATGGCAGCCAAGTGGGCGAGAGGAACAAGCGAACCTTCTACAGATCCTCTTTCTTCTTCTCAACGCCCTCCGGAGAAGCCCGGCGGTCTTTTTGTGTGTGGCGCTCGCGCTTGAGCACACGCGGCATCATCCCAAGAAGAAGGGAAGCCGCATCAGCGGAGCCTATGCGCATCGCGTGTCTACATCCCATAGGTATCGCCGCAACGTCGCCGCGCCCGGAGCCGCCGCCGTCTTCCCGTAATGACCGCAGCGATTCGCGCCGGGTCCGGCCCGCACGCGAGGTCGCGTCGACATGGCAATGCAGGATCGGAGCAGCCACCTCTGATGTATACTGCATGCGAACGTATGTACACGAGTGCGCGCGCTTTAAAGCGCCCCCACACTCTGGTTCCTATACAAAAGTGACGGCCAGCGCATCAAGCGGAGTCGGGGCCTCTGAGCTACCTCACAGACAGAGAGCATCACAATTCCGTGGCTTGAAACGAGCCATGCATGCGACTGGTTCGAGTGCGGGACAGGTGCGAACGTAGCCAAATAAATGTGCGGCGTTGTACACGCGACTATAGGACAGGAAGTATTCGGGGCCCACGTTCCCGAACTTCGGTATAATGATGAAGCACGCTGTTGTAGAGGGCTCCGAAGTTTTAGACCATCCGATGGCATTTAACGTGCACATTGTCACGAGGTCTAAACACTGTGACAACCATAGTGACTGGACCTCTACCACTGAGCCTCCGCTCAGTGGTAGAGGTCCGTTGTCCACCGAAAGTTGACCACCGAGACCGGGGTGTAGCCCAAGATGTTTGGAGCTGCAGCTGGGCACTGTAAGCACTATACCTCCACAACTGACTAAGTAGACCTTTTGGGTAAGGACAAGTTGCTTCACTGTTGCAATGAATACGGCACGGAATACGAAGGAGAACAGGTGAGTGACACACACACACACACACACACAGACGCGGGCGCCTTTGTTGGTGTTCAAGAACTATTGCAGCTCTTTCCAGTTCCTGTTTTTTTTTTCAGACACAGTTATTTTTCTTTAGAGAACGGTGTGCGTTACAGTCTGCAAGTATCCATATATGTACACTTCGTAAATAACCGTTTTTAGCGTCCACTTGCCTATAACATAGGTTCTTATTTTTCAACGTTTCTGCGGCAAATTTAAGAGCTGTGCCTCATTAGAAAATGACTCGCTCGGACCAAGCCCCTGCACTATCACCTCATAACTCGTTATTTTCAGCCGCTGCGCCAGAATGAAGCGTCTGGGCCGAACTTGTTATATATCGCGAGCGTCAATTATATGCGCGAAATACATATCGATGAAATCTCGGAGCGACGTTATCAAAACATGCTTATTTTTCTCCCCGGCTGGTCTTGTCTATCTCTTATCATGGCTATCAGGTTCCTTTTAGTGCACTCTTTCTTTCACGTTGTTTCGTCTTCCAGGCAAGCCATTTCTCCCGTGAAAGTCGAACACCTTCTTTCCTGGAATTCTACACTTCCTGCAGAGTAGTCCTACTCATGTGATATGGTTTCCTCCGAGCTGGTCTCCGTCTTGAGAACTGCTGCACCAGTCCCCGCGATCACAGTTCCTTCAACCTCTTTTCTTTTGTCTCGTCCCACCAAGTTTTTCTAAACAAGACAAGTGGCACGCAAAACAAGCGGCTCCAGTGGCACGGAATGGAGCGTGTGGATGATACTGCCGCACCTTCGCTTTATCCGAAGTTTTTTTCTTCTTTCCTTTCCTTTTAATGATGCATGCGTCTTTTATTTCCTTTCTCGCTTGGTTTAACTCCCGTGCGTGTTCTGATTAGTCGTGCTTTCATGAAGGAAAGCGCCCCGAGGAAAGGCGATAATTGAGCCTCTAAAGTCGGCAGGCTGGAGGGGAAGAAAGGAGGCTCGCGTTGTAGCTTCTGCAACACGCGACGCGTGCATCTACGCAGCCTATCCTAACCCTATTCGAAGCCTATTCGAAACCATATCGCGGGCCTCCGAAGTGGGGAGTGCATTTAGTCGGTCACATGCGATATCTGGCAGCGTGAAAGCCGAACAGTCCAATTTTCCGACACAGCGCGGCGCGGTTTGAGATGCCGGATCATTGAGGCCGCCCGTATTTTTACCTGACGCTGCCAAATATAATGCTGCCACGCAACCACGCTTTGGGTCTTGCACCTTGTTTTGCCTTTATTTGCTGTATCAGAAGCGGCACTGCTTCTTTTGCTTTTGTTGGTTTTCTCCTCAGTTAGCAGAAAAGCAGCGAGCGTAATCGAATGTATCAACGCGAAGGCATAATGTTAGCGTTTACGAGATGCAGAATAGATGCTTCGGGGGGGTTAAATGTCCAACCACCAATTTGTAACGTTCAGATCTGATGTTTAGAGAATTGTCGAGTATAGCGTAGGAAACTTCACGAATGTCGGCTGAATAAAATCCATTGTACTCTTATATGGAAATTCTGAACAGTAATATGGTTGTAAGACATTTACCGTGCAATCAGTGCCGCAGGAAATATGGCCGAGACGAGCAGTTTTACCCATACAGCTTTCTACGAACAGGCAATACAAAGTGTTACTTAGCCAGACGAATTATGAGACCTCCATATGGAAACACACGCAATGACACACTTGAGTGGACGCAACACGAAAATGGCGATGCAGTGCTTGTAGCATTATAACCGCGCCACCAACAAGACCCTTGGAGCACATGGTTTGCCGAGCCTAGAAACGTACACCTCATTTGCGAGCTGCCTAATTACGCGCCAGTGGGCCTATATTTCAATCTGCGTGTACGCGGTCCCTCTTTGCGATATGGACCGTGGCGACTTCCGCCGTCTTCCCGCAGTCACGATTGCAGAGGGCGCCGTGAACGGGATGACAAAGAAGAGCGAGATTTCGGGGCTACCTCTCCTCGTGCGAACGCAGGGCGGCAGCGATACACGCGGGGCTTCGAAAAAAAATCACGCCGCACCCACAGCCGTAATTCAGGCGTGCGCAGGTATCCATATGGCGCGCCCCGCGTGCAGCGGGAGCAGCGGAAACGCAAAATGGGAAAGCTCGAAGACAACACCTGTCCGCCCTTGTATGGCCAGGCTGCTGCACGCCCGAGTGAACCGAGCCAACGAGCACGCCGGCATAAAAGCTGTCGGTCACTGAGCGACGGTCAGCCAAGCTGCGCGGGGAGGAGGGCTGGGAACGTTTTCTCCGTAGCGCACCGGTGGCACCAGTTTAGAGAGTAATTACCCATCTTCCCCGTAAGGCACGCTACGCGTCAGTAGGCTTCATCATCGTGCCTCGTTTACGGTGTAAGCTTTTGCGCCCGGAGCTGTTCCATTTGCCTGGTCTTTCGCTCTTGTTCCACCTTTTTTTTTCGCATTTGTATCGGAACTGCTTTTGATGAAAAGAATTAATTTGTAAGATTAGCGCAAGTAGGGAGCGCGAAGGCTTGAACATTACGACGGCCATCGCAGTAGCATGCAAAACGAATTATGTTTTGTCTTTGACTGCATCTTATAATAACATCGTGCGTGCTTGAAAGCTCGAGCATCCCGTGCGCCTTTCAGTATATTAAGTACGATCGAGGGTCACGCATTGTAATACAATGCTTTAAGTGTGACGGAGTGTGAGAGAGAGAGAGAGAAAATTTATTGCGGAAAGGCAGGGAGGTTAACCAGAAAACATATCCGGTTTGCTACCCTGCACTGGGGAAAGGGTAAGGGGAAAGGGAGGAAGAGAAGCACAAACACACATACACACACTCGCACACAGTAGTGTCACAATCGTTCAACGAGGCGGGTCGCTCGCAGAAACTTCATCAGCGCCTTCGTTGCTTTCTGGCGTGAAGCTCGATCTTTCCGACATTCCAAGATTGACTGCTCAGAAAATGGCTGGTCGTCGAGGCGAGCAAACACTGCTGAGAGGGATTGTCGCTGAGAGCTGTACTGGGGGCACTGACATAAAATATGTTCAATTGTTTCGTCATTGTCGCAATGATCGCATGTAGCGCTGTCTCTCATTCCGATGCGGCAGGCAAAAGCGTTCGTGAAAGACACCCCAAGCCACATACGGCAGAGAAGGGTCGTCTCGGATCGGGGTAGGCCAGATGGAATAGTAAATCGTAGGCATGGGTCCAGGCGGTGAAGACGGGTGTGGAGAAAACCGGGCGTATTCCGCATAGACCTTGCGACATCCTGCGCAAGCGTATTAATCTTTGCTGCTGCGTCGCTTCTTGATAGTGGAATAGGTTCCATCACTCCATTTTCGTGAGCATTCTTAGCTGCATTGTCGGCATGCTCGTTACCGATGATGCCGCAATGGCCTGGTAACCACTGAAAAGATATGTCATGTCCTTCGTCTATTAGGTGATGGTACAGTTGTCGTATTTCGAGCGCCAATTGATCTTGAGGTCCACGACGTAGAGTATTGTGTAGACATTGGAGAGCTGGTTTCGAATCAGTAAAAATGCTCCATTTTTGTGGTGTCTCTTGGTCAATCCTGCGGAGTGCGCTGCGGAGTGCCGCGAGCTCCACGGCTGTCGATGTCGTCTTGTGTGACGTTCTGAACTGGATGGTTTCGGCTCTTGCTGGGAAGATCACAGCTCCTGCAGATCCTCCAACAGTTGTCGAGCCATCCGTGTAAAGTTTGACATGATCTTTGTATTCTTCGTGTAGCATGAGTAGAATCATCTGCTTTAAAGCTGGCGCCGAGAGCTCCGCCTTCTTGCGAATCCCCGGCACTGTCAAGCGCAGTTTTGGTCGGTCCAAGCACCAAGGAGGTGTTAGTATCCGTTCCGGAGGTGTGTAGACTGTTGGAAGGCACTCACGGAAAGTCAATACTCTCTTACAGAAGGAGGCACTCGGTCGATCTTCTGGAAGCGAAGCTAGGTGGTGGGCAGGGGCGCGAGCAAGGTGTCTAATATGAGCTCTAAGCACCTCCAAAGTAATGTGCACAGTGGCCGGATGATCTTTGGCGATTGCGATGGTTTCCGCTGTTGATGTACAGCGTGGTAATCCAAGACAAACTCTGAGTGCCTGGCCCTGGGCGTTTTCTATTGTGCGTATACTGCTTTTGCAAGCGTTCGTCAGAACCGGCAAGCTATACCGCAGGTACCCCAGAAACAGCGTTTTGTACAAATGCAACATCGCGTGCACTGATGTACCCCACGTTTTGCCTCCGAGGAACTTGAAAAGTTGTGCGATGGCCGTTAGGCGCTTCTTTAGAGTGGCCACATGGGGACTCCAGCAGAGATTTCGATCGATCGTGACCCCCAAAAACCTGTGGGTCCTGGCGTAGCAGACACTGTGTCCATTGATGGCGATGGGATATGACGTCATTGCCTTCCGCGTGAACGCGACCAGCGCCGATTTCTCAGGAGAAATCTCGAGGCCTTGTTCTCTAAGGTACGCCGATATTGAATTCGCTGCTTTCTGGAGTCTCGCACGTACCTGAGGACGTGTTACACCTGATGTCCAGGCACAAATATCATCTGCATAGAGAGATATCTGCACGGAATCTGGTATGCGTTCAACGAGACCGATCAGAACCAGGTTGAACAGTGTGGGGCTCAATACACCACCTTGAGGAACACCACGGTGTGTATAATGTTCAGAAGTCGGCCCATCATCAGTTTGCATAAACAATGATCTCATATGTAGGTAGCATTGGATCCAGCGGTACACTCGCCCACCCAAACCAACTGACTCGAGGGCGTCAAGTATGGCTTCGTGAGAAACATTGTCATATGCTCCTTTGACATCTAAAAATAGTGCGACAGATAACCGTCTGCTCATTTTCTGGTGTTGTACGTAGGTCACCAGGTCAATGACATTGTCAATGGAGCTCCGAAGACGACGAAAACCGGCCATGGCGTCTGGATATATTCTATGGCGTTCTAGGAACCACTCGAGTCTGGCAAGGATCATTCGCTCCATCAGCTTCCCTACGCAACTAGCCAGCGCTATTGGGCGGTATGATGTCAGCTCTAGAGGCGATTTTCCAGGTTTGAGAAGTGCAACCAACCGGCTTGTTTTCCACTCTCTGGGGACCGTTCCATCTCTCCAAGACTCATTGAATACTTCCAGCAAAGCATTTCGTGCTCGATCACCGAGATTGCATAATAGGCGGTATGATATGCCATCCGGCCCAGGCGATGACGATCTATTGCATGAAGCAAGAGCCACATTCAGTTCTTCCATTGAAAAAGGCAGGTCCAGGTGCGGGTCAAGTGAATGTGGCGTGTAATCAGCAGTAAGGGCTTCTGTGCAATTTGGTGGGCCCGCAATCTTCCTACAAAAATCTTCCGCTACCTCGATATCCCTTCTATTTTGGAAAAGGGCCAAGGCTTTAAACGGAAAACGTTGTTGGGGAAATGTGCGTAGGCCTCGCACGGTTCGCCATATTTGAGAAAGCGGTTTGCGAGGGTCTAGACTCGCGCAAAATTTCGCCCACCGTTGAAACTCCAGTTTGTCTATACGACGCTGGATCTTCTTTTGCATGCGCCTGGCCATCCGTAGATCTTGAATGGATTTTGTGCGTCGATATCTACGCTCCGCACGCCGACGAGTCGCACGGAGTCGCTCTAACTCCATGTCCGTTTCTGAGGGCCTTGAAGAATATGCCAGCGTGCGCATCGCACTCTGCGCTGCTTGTTTGATCGCTTGCTCAATGCCAGAGGTTAAGCCTTTTTCACAAGCGTGTTCAATGTTGGTTGTGAATGCTGAAAGATCGATCCTCCGTACGGTTTTCGGCGGGTGGTCGCTAGCAAAGCCTTCGATGGTGAGATAACTGGGGATGTGATCGCTACCATGTGTCTCGATGTCTAAAAACCACTTAACGCTTGTAGCGAAGCGACGTGACACGAACGTCAAGTCCAAACAGCTGCTGTACGTTGATCCTCGCAGAAATGTAGGGCTCCCATCATTAGGTAGAGACAGTTCATGAGTCGATACAAATGAAGCCAGCCTCCGGCCCGTGGTATTGACTTTTGAACTTCCCCAGATGGGTGGTGGGCGTTGAAGTCCCCTATAATTATCCACGGATCCGGACGCTCGAAAGAATGTCATCCAGTCTTTGGCAATCAAAACGGGCTGAGGGAGATAAGTAGACACCTATTAATGTGAAGGTGAGGGTTTTCTGCTTCACAGTCAGGCAACATATTGGTTCTCATCATGAGGCGACACAGGTTGAATGATGTAGGTAAGCTCCCGACGAATATACACAATGACCTTGCTGCTTTCGTTTCGGGTTTTGGACGGGATTGATTCGTAGCCAGATAGCCTGATCGGGTTTGATAATTTCGGTTCACATATTACGATGATTGGGAAAAGGTTAGAAGACACGTACTGACGAAAATCGGAAATCCGTGATCTAAGTCCTCTTGCGTTCCACTGGATGACTGATGCTTCTCTGACGTCTTTGCGGAACGATTGTTGATCTCCTGCCATGACTCTACGCGAGGGAGGCGAGGACTGGGCTCAGCGCGTCCAACACCTGTAACCCGCTTCGAGCGGTTGGAGTTCCCAGGCTTCTTAGTATGTCTGCCATGACAGCGACGAGGGATCGTAACATCGGGATGATCTGTCGATCGACCCTTGACACATCCTCAACGGAAGTAGACTCGGTGGAAGGTGTAGGGCGGCGAGGCCTCGCAGGAGGCTCCTTTGCAGGCTGTGTACGCGGAAGCGTAGGCCACTCATCCGCAGCTGTGAGCTTCTCCACTTCTTTTCGCTTCGTGCTTACTACTTCACTCGTGCTCGGAGGAAATGGGTTATGCGCAACACTCTGTCCTACACGCCTCCGTCGGCGACTACGTCGCCGCCGTACCCTTTCAGCAGCCTCTCTGTGGGTTGAATTGTCCCTAACCATTTGTTTGATAATGGCGATTTCCTTCTTAATCCGAGGGCATTCCTTGGATGCAGCATCATGCGGACCATCACAGTTTCTGCACTTCAGACTTGTTGCCCGACATGCGTCTGCAGTGTGCGGCTCAGCGCATCGGGGGCATACTGTGGTGTTTGTACATACACTCTTGATGTGACCAATTTTCATGCAGTTATGGCACTGGAGTGGTTTAGGGACAAATGGTCGAACAGGATGTCGGAAGTGTCCCACTTTGACATGCGACGGAATGGAATCTCCTTTGAACATTATCTTTACACATCGGGTGTTTCCGAGGCGAAGTACATTCGCGATGAGAACTCCTTCGTTCGCTGGTTTTATGAGAGTTGGGAGGTCCGAGTTTGTTATGGCCAAATCAATGTCGTAGATTACTCCCGCCGTGCAGGCACCGTCCATTGGAATAACCGGTCGTACTTTGATGCCTCCCAAATCTGATACTCTGCGAAGCTTGTCTATGGCGCTGGCAGTCATTGTGTCCACAGCTAGAATATTCTTCCGCGTGTTCACCCGGATATCCTTAATGTCGTTTGGTGCTACCCCCTCAAAGTACATAGAGAGAGCTTGCCTGTTTACTGCTCGAAGGCTGATGGTGGAGTCCTCGGGCATGAAGAGGATGGTGTGCGGCCAGCATTCTTCTTTGACTGAGACGTTAATGTCCCTGCTGGTGAAGACGACTTGATACTTCTTCTTTTGGCCTTCCTGCTTCTCACGGTCTCGAAGTCGTCATCCGACGAGTCGTCGCCAGTGGCCGAGTACAGTTCCGTGTCCTCGCTGGTGCTCGAACAGGTGCTTCGTTTCCGCGACGAGCTTGCCAAAGGTGGTCTATGGTCGGACATAGCCGCAGAAGGCTCCACGTCCACAGCCATGATGCAGTGACTATCACCGTTGGCCTCACTGGTTCTGGGCCAGGCGCGCTGATTTACCGAGGAGCTCGCCATAGCAGACCTCTGGCTGGGCGGACCAGTGGATGACTCCGCGTCCGTCGCCTTGGGGCAGGGAGCAGCGTCTCCCGTAGAAAGCGAAAAACTTGATAACAATGCTCGGAGCCGAAAGCAGAAGCGTTCTATCGGAGTGTGAGCATTAGAGGAAATCGCTGCCTTTCGGAGACTGAGTGCCTAGCACTCATTTAAGTGAAAGCAACCATGAATTAAAAAAAAGAAACTGTGAAAAACAAGCGTGTCTTACGCACTGCTTGTACATGTGGAGGGCAGAGGAGGAGGAAAGTTTGAGCGGAAGGACAGGGAGGTTAGCCAGTTCTTAGACCGGCTTGCTACCCTGGTGTGGAAAGGAGTGAGGGAAAAGATGATAAAAAAAAGTTGCGAATAGAGAGAGAGAGAGAAATTACCGAAAAAATAGCGACAGAGGAAAGTCAACATCAAAGAGCATAAGACACAGAAGTCTGTTTCTGAGGCCAGTTGTCCGCAAAAAGCGTAGCAGAGCTTTCAAAGCCTTCTGGGCTGAGGACGGGCTCGGCCAATGATGACAGATTTTTTCACTATAGTGAGGTCCGTCTTCACAACTTCAATAAGTCTTACACGACCTATTCTTCGTGAGTGCGGCAAAACATACAGTCGTCTCAGATGAGATCTTTTCGGTTACTGGTCACAAGTTTTAGGCGAATTTCCGTACCTTTTTTTTTTCGTGTCTTTCTAGCCGCTCGTGTGTAGTTTTGCATTTCCTACGAGGATTTATTACACCTATTTCACGACAAAGCTATATATAAGGAACATTCGGTGATAGTGGTACACATGTTCGCACTGTGAACGTTCCGTGTTTCCTGTAGCGTCAACATTTACTTCGATATCTCGCACGTCTTGCATGCAGCGGCGGGGCATAGCTATTACGTTGCACTGATAATCACGAATTCACTCCCTTAAGCGTTCGGCACCATGCTCGTTTTGACTTCGATGTTGTCGGCGTGTTAAAACTGTATCGTTATATAACTCATACACACTTAAAAAGGAAATAAGCGAAGGAAGAACAATAATAGGACGAAAGCTGAGGCATACAACTTACTGTTTTTCTTAAGTACAGACCCCTAACATAATGTCACCACAGTTTACATTTTATTTATGTATCTTGATGTTAAGTTTGCGTAGTGATCGTACGGTGATTGTCGTAACGCAATAGGGCACGCTGGGCCCGAATAAGAATAGGTGGTTGCTTTCAACTTTATAGTAAACTTCGGACTTTCGGTTGAACGACGATTGGTTTTTGAACTAGCGCTGAAGGGTAGCAAATTTTGGAATTGGACTTCATAGTTTAGACCTTAGCGACATTGACATGCATGCTTCATGCGATGGCGATTAAAATTGCCCGCCGCAGCTTTTTAACGAGAATAGTGTACATCACATGCTCTTACCGGTGTGTAGGAACAGATGGTTCTTGAGGTTTGTCTGCTTGCTGAAGCCCCGGTTGCAAATGTGGCACTTGAAAGGCCACGAACCACTGTGAACGTACATGTGACTCTTCAGGTCTCCGGGAGTCGGGAAGGACTTGGAACACAGCGTGCACTTGTGTGGCTTCTCCTGCGAACACAAAGTACAAACAAAAGGGCCGCAGCGTTGAAGTTCCGTTTATAGTAGATCAGAATAAAGGTTTTTATGAGCAATGCCTTGCTTCTAGGCGGTGCTGCTGTCGTGCCTTCATACTATTGTGACAAACTGTCTTGTCCTCTGTCAGTCTTTCCCACCCACTTTCCCTTTCACATGTACGTTGTGTCTAACCGGAGATTTCCTCTGGTTAACCTGCCTGTTTCTCTCTAGTATACCTTTCTCTCTCGCTCTTCGAAGTGGCTTCACAGATGTAGCCGTAATATATTTACCCTTTTACAACAAACTGAGCATGTCCTGCTTAGGAACCCCCCCCCCCCCTTATTTTGAAATGAAACAAGCACAATGTTATTCACTTAAAAACACTTAGCACATAAATTCACCTTATTGCGACTGATATAGAAAAATATTTTGTAGTGAAAAAGTAGGGAAACTAGAGTGAAGGGTGTGAAAAATTCATAACAGCAAACTTGTTTAGCTCATCTAATAACAGTCGATGTATTATAATCAATGTACTGTGTAATAACGGCCCCAAAATTCAGATAGTCTATTTCCCATTGTTTGCTTTCCAAATTTTGCCAGGCCTGGCGCCGACATGTTTCTACACGTAAAACGCTCACGTCATGTATGATATAGTGCAAGTATCAATTTCAAGCGCAGCTGGTATACACATGAAAAATATGCTAGGGGTTTCAGATACGAGAAACTAGACCATGGAGGTCACTTATGTCTTCCCAGGTATGTTCTCAAGCTTTCCTCACTTTGATAACACTGTTTGGACAAAGTTATACTCTTTTATTGTAAAATTTATTATTTAAGTGTGAATAAACGACAAGCAAAGAATATGCGCTCAAAGCAATATATATTAGTGCCGATTTGCTCGTGCATTTTGTTGGAAGGACGCATCAAATAAACCTACCAACGAATCCCTTAGTTATAGCGTCTTTCTATATGTAGCTTTGCAATTGCGAGGTGTACGTTGTATGCATAGTGTATGAACACCGAGTGCCAATCTGAACAATTATTTCGTGGGTTCCGTTTCCCCCCATTATGGTAATCTAACAAGCAACAAGAATAAGAAGGGCATACGTAGATTCCCTAGGATATGTTCTTAATTTTGGTTGGAAAAGTTTATGTGAGCGTGCTTCATAGCTCCGTTTAACAATTTCAGCGCTCATAAGAAGAACAAGTTGATTGTATCTAATAGTGCCGCACGTAGATATACTCAATGTGCACGCACGCCTGTTGGGGAGCTGGATCATTTACGTTGGGGACACAGTGGGAACCTATAGGCAACGTCGAGGGATAATAACAGCCATTAGAGCTATACCGAATATCAGGTTTTGAACTTAGTACCACAAACAGCGCATGATAGCCCTTATTGTAAAGACCCCTTTGTGGTGTTTACTAAGAGATAACAAGTTAATAAGTATAGTCACATGTGCGCCTATGTCAATCATCTTGTTTGAGCTTCCCCTGACAAGGGACGGAAATAAATATCGAATGAATGCTCGGCAGCTTTCACTGAATGACAGCTTCGATATCTTATAACACGTCAGCTGGGTATGTTAGCTGATCCACACTTTCTTTACTATTTTCTTTTGATGTAGCTCTTTTGGCACGCGTAAACACCCTATGACCATGCAAGCAGCGGGAAGGCTTTTCACGACCTCCTCGATCTGCTGTCGCGATGCTGCCGACTGAGTGCAGACAGCCCGGTCTCAGTATACTATTACCCCTTCCACGTCTATACGGTGTCAGAGCTTCAAGCGTAACGCAGCCAATAAATTACTAGGAGGTTAACAATAATCACAGTAGAGCAAACACTTTCAACCGTTCCTGTTATTTAGTTTCTTGATCACCGAAACGATCGTTGGGCGCCCGGCAGCACTCGCCAAACCGCGGAAAAATAAAAGAAGGACCCTTCGAAGCGTCGATCAAGTGCGGTCGCCGTAGGTTCGCAGCCGTGTATCGGGCGGAGCACCGGCATCAGCGGAGGCGTGGACCAACGTGCCGCGTTCGTTCCCGGTCATCGCGGCTGACACTAGCGGTTAAAAAGGCCATGCTCACTCACGGTCAGTGTCCACAGCGAGTGCGTCGCGCTGCCGCTATAGCTAGCTAGCTCTATGAACAGCCAGGAAAGGGCGCATGAGGAGCTCTGAAGCGATAAGAAAGAAAAACATTTTGATCGACCAGCTACCGCGCACCGCTGTACACCGCAGAGTCGGGCGGCCTGGTTGCCCGCGCTTCTCATTTATGTGGCCTGCCTCTTTCCAATCCTCCTCCGTGCCACGCCGAAGGAGACAGATAAGAAACTACTAATTGTATGTCAGGGATCAAGAGAAAACTGCGTTCGAGCGCCTCCGCCCCCTTCTTTCGCGCGGTCGCCCGACATGTCCGCGCGTTCGGCCCAGCGGGAAAGCGCACGTTTCCAATCGCTCCGCCTCCCCTCTTCGAGATGCGGAGTCGCCCTTCCTGGAAACCCAGAGCCCCGTCGCTGCTACAGTCCCGCGCATGCCTTCTTCTCACGCGCTCGTACTTTATCAGGCGACCGACCACTCACCCTGGAATGTCGTCGTGCGAACCACTTTCCATCTGGCTGCCGCGCATACGCGCTGCTTGCGCGCGCGCGCAGACCGTCGGCATGTAATATCGATCACGCGTCCGTTCGGGAGAGGCCCCGCTACGCACGAAGCCATCGCGAGCCTCGCCAGCCAAGCACTGCGCTTCGATCACGATTTTGATGATGACGTCGGCGCGATGCGGCTGTCTTCTCCCGTGCCACGACTACCCCCCTCCCTTTGCTCACATCTACACCTTCCTGCCCACCTCCTCCCCCACACTGGCTCACTATGTTTTTCTTTATTTTATTTCCCGTCCATTCCGAGCGTCTCGCAAC
Organism: Rhipicephalus microplus; assembly: GCF_013339725.1. Taxonomy (NCBI): domain Eukaryota; kingdom Metazoa; phylum Arthropoda; class Arachnida; order Ixodida; family Ixodidae; genus Rhipicephalus; species Rhipicephalus microplus. The sequence continues at coordinate 41,556,807 of NC_051170.1, forward strand.
CAGGCACTGTGGCGCCTCAAGTGTAGAAGCTAAGGGATCGGGAGGGCGGGCGGTCGGAGCGACGTCTTGTCTGCCACCGGGCACTATCAAGGCCTTGTACAGGCAACCAACCGAAGGCGGTTTGCCAATTTGGGCTATATAGCGCCGATGGGATGGACCGAAGTGCTATGAAGGAACTGCCGCTTGCCCCACGAAGATGAGGGATTAAAAGGGGATGCCGAAGAGGCTTCGGAAGAGCGGTTTGGAGGAGCAGGAAGGTGATTGTTCTTATAATCCGGCGGTGGCAGGCCGTCGAGCAATTAGGGTCCGCCGTAAACTCTGAGCTAGACCACGCAAATGACTTCCCGTGTAAGAGCATTCCATAGCGGAAAGTGGCGTTGCAAGAGTGCGCTTTTACGTTAAGACGGAGAAAGTATATATGATATACGCAGAACACTGTTCATCGTGTCATTATTATGCGTTATTAGGTGCTCCCTCTGATGAAAATATTATCTGTGTATATTGTATAGTTTTCTCCCGCACATGTAAGGAGCCGTGGCCTAAAGAGAGTGTGTTGTCCATATGATAATCTAATTTTCTTATGTAATACATGTAGCAAGCGATGCCACTCAAGCTTCACCGGGAGGTGAAGAAGGTGGGAAGTTGATTAGATAGTTAACTGAAGAAAAGCTACTTGGGAACTCTAGGGAAGCGCATGAGAGGTGCAGGCTTGGAAATAAAAAAAAGAAAAAAAAAAGAAAATACGTAATAACGTTTTAAAGGCGGCCACGATTACAAAAAGCGGAAGCGAGAACCGCAAATAGGACACACCCAGTGGTATACTTTGTCCCATGCTTGGGACTATAATTACGTGCAATAAAAACAAGCAAGGCGTGTTCATGGGTGCCTGGGTGAACGCTTATTTATTTTCTTTTTTAAGTATGCATGATCTTCGATCGCAAGAGAGTCACCATTTGGCTGTAAATCATGTTCCTCCAACTAACACCAGAAAGCTCACTTCTTGGCTGTCGAAGCCAGGAAGCGAATCGCCACCTGTTGCGCATCATGTATTCGCCACCTTTCACACGCTCTTATGCATGGATGGGAATCCTCCAACAGCAACCTATATTACGTCTTTTTCTTCTTCTTTTTTTCTTTATTAGGGGCGTGGCAGGAGGTGCCAGATGGTGTTCGGGCGCGCCCCTATATGCATGCCCCTTGTATTCTCGTGTTTTTAGACTCGGTGTGGTGTAAACTATCGCGAAGCCCTCCAATGGACCCTAAAGGGCTGAAATGTTATAGAACACACATTACTGATCTTATAAAAGGATGCGTATTTTTGTTTATCGTTGTCTTTATTAATCATGCACCATTATCACATTAGGCCACTTAAGTTCTAGATTCGACTCACATCTACGTTGTCTATTATCGCTATAGAACCAGCGTACTTGGTAGTGTAGATCGTACACTGCTAATGTCCACCGCGATCTTTTTTTGCTTAGCCATTATCACTTTCTTCTGATAGCCTTTATGATCCCTGACTGTATACAGCCATCACCCGATTGAGCTTGGGCCGGGTCTGTGGAAGAAATGGCTTTACTAGCACTCCCAGCTATAGTCGGCTTACATTTTGCGTACCTATGGAGGCGCGTCAAGATCGACTTCCTTTTTTGTTAACTTCCTGCCGCCATTGAGCTATGCGTTCCGGTCTCCGTCATCTCTCGGCTACGTGTACAAGGATGGAAGCTTCGGACGCTGACTCTTCCACTCCAGCTTTAACTTTCCCTCACTGACGAAATCCATTGCATTGCCCTCTTGCAAAGTAAGAAGCGTCACCTCCCCTCTGTGAGTTGGGGTAGGATGAAAAGCACTTCATGGATTGTAACATAGCTTGAATTCAGATTGACTAGGTTCATTAAGAAGTCAGACGAACCAGAGTGATGCAGGCGCTTGAAGGTTGCAATAAAATATTGAACACTAGATCACTCTATACTCACAATATTGCTTTTTTATGCTAATAAAGCTCCTGGGTTTGCCTTGAAAAATTTAATAAAGAAAGCCCAGTACATTCACAAAATGACGTCACAGTATTTAAAGTGACTTATCGCATTGGATTTGGCCAGTGCGCAATGACTTCTTTTTGCCAGTCTTTGCTTGCTCGGACACCTTTCTCTGAATTGACGCGAAATATAAGAACCTCCTGTTAAGTGTCTACGCTTCACTCGATACAGCATCACATTAGGGTATGCAAACACACGTCTTAAGTACAGCGGCGTTACGGCGCGGTGGTTACGAAAGCGTGTCAGCCTTTTCATATGCTGCCACTCACCTTGGAATGCGTCATGCGATGATAGTAGAGATTGGAGGAAGCTGTAAACCTCTTTCCGCACACGTGACACTGGTGCGGTTTCTCCCCCGAATGAATGCGTCGATGCGTGTTGAGGGAGCTGGATGTGCTGAACCCTTTGCCGCAGACATCGCACACATGCGGCTTTTCTCCTGCGTCATGAAAAAATCAAAAGAGAGCACGCAGAGGAAGGCACTTTAAATTTCTTGCTCATTCACTCACTGAAGAGGACGGCCTGAAATTTCATTCAAGTAATAAATTGACAAGAGCCCACTTGGAAAAGGTCAGACTATATATTTGTCGTGCACTGAAGCTGCTGTGGTTATGCCGCTAAGTGTGATGGCACGAGTTCGAATTCGAGCCGCGGCAGTTGCATTTCGATCGCTGAGGGCGAAATTAAAAAAAAAAAAACTAAAGCGCGTCTATCTAGATATGCGTGTGTTATAAAAAATAGCAAAATTGAACGTGATCAAGTTAATCTTGATCGGTCGGCATTACCCTATAGGGCGTGCGTTGTAATCACATCGCGGTAGAAGCACGAGAAGTACAAAAATTGGATTATGCATTGCTGAGCGAAACTCAAGTGACTCTTAGCTTCAACTCTGTTCCTTTCTTTTTCCTCTCTCTATCTCTCGACACACACACACACACACACACACACACACACACACACACACACACACACACACACACACACACACACTTATATATATATATATATATATATATATATATATATATATATATATATATATATATATATATATATATATATATATATAATAAGGGAGAGAAGTGTATACCTAAGGGCTCGTATTTCCGTGTTTTAACACAGTATTAATGAGATATAACCCACAGTAATGCCAAGGAATGTACAGGGGAAGTTATTAGAACCAATGGAATGTAAATAAGAAGAAAGAAGAAAGAAAAGTGGATGAAAAAATTACCAGCTGTGAGCAGGAATCGAACCTACGACCTTCGAATAACGCGTTCGATGCTCTCTCTCTCTCTCTCTCTCTCTCTCTCTATATATATATTATATATATATATATATATATATATATATATATATATATATATATATATATATATATAATGTTTGGTGGGTACTGTCATACCCACTAAACAAAACCAATGCGTTACGAATGCGAGAAAATAAGTGGCATGACTTCCCCGTAAGCTCCACCGAATAATATAAGCATCTCCCGCAGGTCTTGACCGGCCATTATTCGCTTTCTCAGATTTTCCTGCGTGACGTTGATACGTGCACATGTCCGTGTAGAAGCGGAGTTGCAAATTCTGCGTACATATAAATATTAAAAAAAATTAAACGCACCAGGGTCTTGAAACCTCCACATGAGTGCCTTGTGATATCACGGCGGACCGGTAAAAATGCTTTTAGCCGAATCGTTCCGCGCGACGCGATAATGCTTTGTGTGTCGCCACGACAGCCGGTTCATTTGCGTCCTGCTTCCTGTCTCGTATGCTGAGGCATTTGCATGGCGTACTAGATTAGCATATTGGCGTTCTCACGTTTCGCACATGGCACACGCTGCCAGTTTATATTCAGCTTAAGTAAGGTGGAACTCGTTGTAGTCGTACATGTACTCTGCGAACCGCGGACGTTAAAACGAATCTGACGCGGCTGGCAGCGAACTCACATCTAAAACTAAAAATGAGGGTGAAATATTTTGCACAGCGTAAAAGTGAAGTGATGACAAGTTGTTTTTTCGGCAGAGAAAACTGAAAATTAAAGTGAAAATTGGTGGAGAAAACTGCAAATTTTTTGTACTGATTCATTTTTAAAAATATTACTGTATTCTCTCCTTGAAAGCTCTTGATAATGGAAACAATAACTGTTTGTAATAGTGTTTAGGCAGATGTTGTACTAGCTATGTTATTGTGCGCAAAGCATGAATTCATAACGACAAGTAGTGTTAGCTTCTATATGCACAGTTTATGAAACAATAATGAAAAAAAAGTGTGAACAGCATTTTCCTGCTTGGATTATCCCACAGGTGTTTTTATTAGTGCGTGTATAATCAGTTGCCTCAGATGTACTTTCGTCATTATATCATTTCGACAGTGTCTAGTTGATTTCCCGAAAGGTGTTAAACGCTTTTTAACAATAACGATTGAAATATCTTTCCACTGGAAGGGATCGCGCGAAAGAACCATTCACAGCTTTTGCATGATCCAAAAAGAAAAAAAACAATATTTCTTCAGTTATCGTGTTTATGGGATAAAATGTTTGGAAAAAGACGATGACAAAGGTAGCTAGCAGATGTGGTACCGTGAAATAAATAAGGTATGACACTATCCGCGATTATGTATACACTATAGGCCTTACACTTAGGTACCTGCTCTTCACATGTGCTGTGTAATTTCTTGCGAATTCATGAGTGCTTGCATAACTGGTTAGGAGATTTCCTCTTAGCTTGCCTGTTCACATGACCATATTCACGCAGTCGTACGCGCGTACACCAACATAGCACCGTGGAAGGATCATTAATACAGCTTTGCGTTATACGGTGTCCATAAATATATCTCTATCGGGCACCCATGCGTCGGCTGCGTGGAGTACAGGTGGCTAATTCAAAAACAGCCGTGGGTTTCACATACCTGTGTGCGTCCTCATGTGCCTTCGTAAGAGCGATGGTCGATCGAAGGCCTTGCCACAGACTTCGCAGGGAAGCAAGGTTCGCTCGCGACCTTTCTTCACCATCAAATGTCTCGGTGTCTCCATCGGCACCGTCTGCGGAAAGTTTGAGAATAACATATGTCGCTGATGTCGATATAGTAGTCGCGTTGCTATAATTAAGTTAGGCTTGTGTGTCTTCAATATTAAGCGAAAATTGCGAAGCAGAGCCTTACGCATGCCAGTGTTATACAGCGACCTTTACACGCATTATGAACTATTTAAACAAACATTTAGTGGTTACTGGCAATCGAGTTTCCCTCAGAATGAATTGTTATTCAAAGTACCGTTAGTTTCACTCATAATATTCATGTACCAGTCATATTAATTACTGCAGACAGACCTTCATTGAGTTCTCTATCTGGTGCAGTACTAGGTGGTGACAAGTATAGCAGACCCTAAACTTTCCTTAGTAATTCAGTCCTCGGAAATACTTTTCTTTTCTATCCCCTTGACCTTATTTAGGAAGACAAAGAGCCAATTTTTTCAGTCAACATTGAACGCCAAAGCGTTTCATGATTTTAAACTCAATGAAAAATATAAAACAGAGCTAGGAACAACGTTACCCTTCTACATGTTAATAATAATATAGGAAGGTGCACAGATGGTTGTTTCATCGTTTGGTATTTTTTAACCAAACGTTCTACAGGCATACTTGTGCCTTCTAACGAGGCTAAGAGATTTTGATGACAGAAATATCAAAAGACGAAAACTGCGTGAAATGGGCTCTATGTCTCAGCATACAATATTATTGCCGTTGTATTTTAACGCGTGAAGATGCGCCACATCTCCAGTAAGGTGCAAGGCATTTTCACTGGAAAAACGTGGTACCTCTTCCGTTGTGGTTCCTTCACTGGAAACTGACCGCCTCTCCTCAGGTTCCGATGGCGGCGTCATTAGGACTCGAGGTAGTTGAGGAGTGACCGGTGATGAGGGTGACACTGGCGCTGCTATTAATGACTGTGACAGGTCCAGGGGTGTATCTGAAATGCACATTCCAAAACAGAAATATATTCTGTTAAAGCTTAAGACTGCCCATGACAGGTATTAATCTCTTTACAGTATACTTCGGAAGAAGTCCGTGTCTCTTTTAAATGACAAAAACAAACCAGAAACATCACCGAAGGAGACTAAACGACAGCGAATAAACAAACTAGACAAGCACATTAGTGTGTGTTTTAATGTCGTCGTCATATTCATCATCATGTTGTTGATCATCATGCTTATCATCATGAGCATGATCATCATCATAATCATCATCATCATCATGCTTTAAGGGCATTACATATTGTCACCCTTCGCCGAGTTTTTGTTACTACAGGGTCGATCAACCAAGTATCCCGACAAGTCACACTTCTGCAGGAGCACTACATGCTTTATTCACCGAACAGACGGTGTTTCACAAGTGCTTGTAGTTGTAATACTTATTTTATAGATTGTGGCATAAGACATCGACGATATAGGTTCTGCATGGGCATTATACATTGCGGCGCCACACCGACAGTGTAGCTTTAATCGAAGGCTCTTGATAAGATACTGTCAATCTCGAAACTCAGAACGCGAACATGGTAATCACCCAAGTGTCTATTACGGACTACGCGTACTGCTAGCGGCCTTTGTCGAGGCTTTGTCGTCAACAGACGACTATTACTGTCGGATAACGAAATTTCGCTCCCTGTCGCCAAACGCCGACAATCTCAGTCAAAGCATTGTAGACCTTGACAGCTCTGCCCATTCTTGAAGCCTACCGGAATGCGAGGGGTATTTCGCCTTGAACGAGACAGGTGATCAATCCTATCCACAGCTTCCTCCTTGCGACCAGCTCCCTGAAATTATGCCAATTTCCGCGGCCCTTCATCTCGTCTGCAACAACGGTCCAGCACACAAAAAGCGTCCCACAGGTTCATTTCACTCCTTTCTAGGCGGCTATGGACGTGTCCTCTATACGGGTGGACACTTAGCCGTACGTGCGGAGCTTCACAATGAAACGTAAACCGAGTTCTCCCCATACAAGCTAATCCTTCTTCATTAATGACTTTTTTTTTAAACTCACGGCTTAGTCAGCTCGGACGACCACTAAGGGATCCGATCCTTTGTTCGAATTCTCAGTGCGTACAGACGCTGAACGATCCGTCCTGTGGTCTTGTCCACAGAAGCCATACATGAACGACCAACTCTCACTTCGCCCAGATATCTATAGATACTTCTGCGAGCCTTGACTGGGTTTTCAAAAGAAAGACCCAGGTAGCGGCGAGGGCTTTCATCTACCAGATTCCACCCTCCTTCTTTCTTTTTTTCTTTCATCTTCCCCCTACCCCGCTTTCGTAAGATCCGCCGCGACGTGCCGCTGACGGTTGCAAGGACTCGCGATGCATTCCAGGCGTTGACACGTCCACCAGTGTAATCAACATGTCAGCTCGCCTTTCGGTATCGCCTGCCTCCGAAACATGATGATCGGGTTATAATTAACGGTATCGAGAGCAACGAATGCATCTGCGTTCGCCTTTTATCCTTCCATTTGGGCGGAAAAGTGGACAAAGCGAAGAGGGCTGAGGCCAGCTATGGGCCGTCGTCGAAAATGAGGGCTTGCTCCTTGACTGGCTTCATTTCGCTCGGCGGGTGATTGCTCAGGGCGATATTTCCTCGCTGACCGTTTGTGATATTTTCTGGCTTCTTACTTCTTATGTTTGATGACGTGCTCCGGTGCGAAACGGTAGGTGTCTCATTACTAATGTCCTCGTTTTAAGTGGACCAAGAAGCCTTCTTGTGAAGTTAACGGGCGCCCGCCACCTATTCGCATGAATGATTGGGCGCCCAATTGCAACAGGTTTGCTTCAGCAAGCACACGCCTTGATGACTTCTGTTTACACTGCACGCTCTGAGGGTTTAAATATGTCATGTTGGCCGTCACGGCTTGCTATTTTTGCAGAACGCGATAGAGGGCGCCAAAAGTTCGAAGTGTAAGCGGATTTTTTTTTTAAATTTTTTTTTCGGGCACTGTGTTTTGCCGTCGCGTGCAAGAGCTGCTTCAGCTTCTATACTACTCATACAGCAAGGAAATATAACATTTCGCATTTCTAAACAGCTTCGTAGAGGATATGTTTTTGCTGTGTCAATCATGAACTATAAGTTAAAATTTTTTTCCACTCCGATATTTTCATGCTTGCGTTTTTGCATCCTCCTGATGAAATAATGTAATAGGTTACAGGTGTAAGTTTTAGCACACGCGTGATCATATATATTATAGAAAGAAACGGTTGATTGAGTACGCACTTATAAGATGAGGTCAGAGTTTGTACACGAAACCATTGCCCAGGCTACATTATACGACTAGGTTCTCGGTTACCTCGCAGGTTCAACATGCTGAATAATGAATGTACTTACATTTACGCCTTTCGTACCCATACATCATTCGTCAATTCAATGTAATGTCTACTCACTTCATGCGAATACATAAATATTATGAAGTCATGAGTGAACAGAATCATGAATTTCTCGTGCATAGAAGGTCGCGCAGGGCGAGCGTTCTATCACCGAAGAATGCACTCCATGAAAACAAAAAAGTACGATACACGCACGTATGTACATGACACGTATGTCTATGTGTTGCCACCTTGACTGCAACTGGCGTCGTGGACGTTTGTTATTTTCAGATATGTCTCGTTTCTTTTCTTCTCTTCTTTTTGAGCAATATCGGTTATTGCTGCAGGCTGCAGTTTCGGTGGAACTTGTCGCCCTTCCTCTCACATTTGTCTCGTTATCTGTCTCTCCTACTTCCTCTGTATTACAAGCCTGAACCTAATGCCATTTATTTTTCTGGAAATTCATAAGTACCAGCCGTCACTGATATTTACAGCCTCTTAAAAAATGTCCATGAAGTGGTTGTACCGTTTCCCGTGTCACGAGAGTAATGTGTGTTTTGCAAGGCTGCATCTTATCTTACAAGCAACAGTGCTACTAATATGAGGATAAAGGAAAAAAGAACCACATCGAAATTGTAACTATACCATCTCGTCAGGGTTTCCCTTCTACTGTCCTTTCAACACAGCTAATAAAAATAACTTTCAACAGATCGGTGATGTGCTTCAAGCCAAAGAGATGATTGGTATTCGCAGACGTCGCCTATAATATTACGAACTGGTGTTGTTAGATGCTTAAACACAAACCTACAATTATAAATGCCGGGCGAACTAATCTATTAAAGGCCTTGAAACACGCAATAATGTATGTTAATTTTCGAAGGACGTGTATGGCGAGGCCTACAGGTAGTGCTTGGAAGGAAGTGCTAGCTGCATTGTGCATGCGCATTTCATACCACTACTGCATGCATTGCGGAAAGATGACGAGAAAATTATGCAGGGAATACGCGAGGATCGTATCGAGGTGTGTACACCGTGCACATGGTATTTGTTATTGGTTGAGCGACAAGGCCTTTATGTTGCATTGAATATTAACAGGCCATCTAGAACTAATATTGATTTGATTGATATGCGGTGTTTAACGTCCCAAAACTACCATATGATTATAAGAGTCGACGTAGTGGAGAGCTCCGGAAATTTCGACCGCGTTGGGTTATTTAACGTGCCCCCAAATCCGAGCACACGGGCCTATGCAGCATTTTCACCTCCATTGAAAATGCAGCCGCTGCAAATGGGATTCGATCCCGTGACCTGTGGGTTGGCAGCCGAGTATGTGGCGGGGAGCTAGACGTAATAGCAAAGAACTTTGGCGAGTATCAAAAAATGCACTTCGTTGCACTGTTTCACTTTCCGCAAAAATCGTGACTCAAGAAACACGTTATAGAGAAGAAAAGTACGTATTTACTAATTAAGGGCACGATTATCATAACTCAAGCGTATATAAATATACCGAACACCCAGCAGATGTTACGAAAACCTATGTACGATGGTCCTTTTTCACTGGTTGGCCAGATCGTGATTCTGGTGCGCGGCGATGTTGTAGCGCAAATGGTGAAAAAATATTGAGCGAACTCAAAAACAACTGTCTTCTCACTGCTGAAGAATGAACCACTCAGAGTTAAGATGACGCATGAAGCGTTATTCGAGGAAGACACCGAAGGTAATCGTTGAAATGAAGCCTGCCAACACCTCTGGCAAGTTATTCGAGAAGAATAGGGGAAAACAATGGCCGATTCCTCAATGTGCCATTTGATCTCGAGCGTCTGTTTGGAAGACAAAGTTTATTTTTTTATTTTGATGGGCTGTCTCAATAATCGGGTTGCACCTCCAGAGTCATATTTGCGATCCTACAAGGTGTTGTCACCAAAGGGATGACTAAACAAGATATTTTTCAAATATTTTCCTGTAGGTCCTTTTTTTTCTTTTTACTTTTTTTTCTGTGGGGTGTACGGTTTCTGTGAGGCCTCTGAGGCGTACTTCCAAGAACGGCTACATTTGAAGCTACTCCTGTGTGATTCTGAAAGAAACAGAAGAATGAATATATTTACTTTCCAGAAGGGATCCCGTGATCTACGTACGTGTTTCTTCATGACTGTGCAGCCATAAAAGTGTAATGCAGAAAAAAATTCTGGGTCCGTATGCATGAGCGACCTCACACCGGAACTGTTTGCAAACAAAAAAAATGTTCATTAAGTTCGTAGGGCCACTTTATACTATAACAATGTTCCTGGAGGAACAAAATGAAGAACTTCGGAATAAAGGTATACATTTGCGGGCTCGGCCCCACGTCATCACTGCAAGCATTTGCCCTAGGGGATTCTGCATAGTGCAGTATAAATGTTTGCATCAAAATCCACAGTTCAACATCTGTTGAGTAGTCTGACACTAGCTCGACCTAGGCCAGGAATGTCTCCTGCAATGTTACGTAAACCTTGATTAGAATACATTACATCAGCGTGGTGGCGCACCGATTCTCGGGAAGCAATGCGGCTTAAACTCTCATGTGTTTGAGTGTACAACTGTTTGGGCTTAAGAGCAAGATTTATTAAACAAGGGTAGTCAGCCGCAGCGGTGTAGCGAGTAAGGTGCTCCGCTGCGGACTCGATTGTAGCGGGTTTGATGCTGGCCACGGTGGTCTAATTATGGCGGAAGCGAAATGCTAGAAGCCCTTGTACTGTGCGATGTTAACGGACGTTAAATAACACCAGGAGATCGAAATTCCTAGAGCACTATATACTATATACGGCAACTGTCATTATCATAGTGTGGCTTTGGACATAAAACCACAATATGATTAATATTATTATTTACACAATATAAAAATTTTATTTACACAAGGGTAAATTTTAACCTTGCTATATGGCAAAGTATGCAGTGTCACTCTAGCTTGCGCTGTTACTTTAGCGAACTATGAGGCTACGACAAGCTGTGACAACCTGCATAGCATTTTACCATTCGTAGACAGAGAGATTTTCTTCACATTGACCGCAAACAGTGTATCCTTACAGTGTATGAGTCAAAAGCCATGAGGTTGTCACTGTACGAAAATTGCCACGTTCAAGCATGAAGATTTTTTAAATGGAAGAAAAAAAAACTCTTAGTAAAATCCAAAGAACAATTGCTGAAGTTTTTGTGCAGTTTGTCTTGAGTTTTTTAATCTTTCTCTTTCTTTTTAAATATAACTTATGCCGCACGAGTTTACGCGTGGATGCTACATGTGTGTAGCATGCTTCAGCGTAACAGAAAGCCACTTCTTCTTCATCACTCGGCTTCAAAAATAAAATGAAATAAACAAAAATAAAATAAAAAAGGCGATTCTACTGGTTCCGAGAACTAGGCTGTTCGCTCGACCATGTGTCCACGCTAAGGGACGTGCCTTCCATCATTCTAACTTTCTTGCATCGCGGACCATCGCATACCGACCAGCGGGTGGTAGCGGTAAACTAACGTTCTAATTGTTTCAGCAGGAAAAAAAAACGCCCTCATATACATATATACCCAATTTCTTGCCTCAGTTTTTGAGAACCAGAACCCAATTTGTCCAACGTTTCCACGGTTATCACCATTTCTTGTGTAGTCTCTCTCGAGCATGCCGCACAAGAAAAGCAAACGAGAAAGTGGGTTTGCCGTGGCAGTGCTTAATTTCCAACTTCGCAACCCTGAAAGCACGCTCCGAAGGCGGGCCCGCAACTTGGGCTAAGAAAAGACCTCTCTTTATTCGGCACGCAGGCCGCGCCGACCTGTGTCTTCGCGGTGTGTGTTGACTGTTAATACAATGAACGGGCGAAATAATTACGAACGGTCATCATTCAAAGCGGACCACTGACGGTCTCGACAGCTCCGGTCGGTTCACCGCGCGCTCTTCGGGGGCGCGCAACACACGCAAGCCAGAGATCCCTCAGGACTTCCGCGATGGCTATTGCAGGATGCCGTATCGACAAGCGGCTCCGCTGCGGAAGCCGATTGGGTGAACCACTTTTCAAAGCTGTTCTTCACTCGGGTAGACTGATAGAAAGGCGGCTTCGGATGGCGAGGGTGAGAGCCAGCAGCTATATAAGCAAGAGAAAGATCAATCACTCTAGCGCGAGCGCGCGCCTATGAGGTCAAAAGAAGGACCGACCGCAGCACTATATAGCCCTAACAATGGGAGCACTGCTCGACGGTGGCGTCGCCAGAAACGCTGGCTCCTTCGGGCGCTTTCTCTTTTTGGTTGCTCGCGTCTCGGGTGCCAAGAGCCTTTTGGCTCCGTGGAAAACGCGGTGGGTGGAGTCGTCGAGCGCAGACGAGACGTATGTGTGTGACGTCTTCCACTTCCGTTATGCTCGATGACCACCCTCTTCCTCCTTTATCTATCCCTCTTCCGCTTTCTCCCTTCCTATAGCAGTCCATCTCTTCATTGCTGTAAGCTTTTATCTTGAAGTCGGCTGAAACAATGCAGGCACTCTCGTTCTTTCCAAAGGAGAGGTGATACACTGTTAGAATGCTTTAGCACGACTTGTAATTGGGACCTATTGATAAAGACATCCCTTCTCGGGACATCAGTACTACTGCGTTACCGCAATACTACATCGAGTCTTGCTTTTGACGTAGGCCTCTGTCAGTATCCCGCGAATCATCGTTTTTGCCACATCACTTAGAGCCCCATATGTACAGTTGCGGCCTGTGTACTGCTGGCGGACATATCGGGCACCAAATGTTTGAAACTGAACAGTAGAGAATATAAATAAGCCGTATATAGTGCCTGCACTCAGTGTTTGCTCTCAACAGTGGAAAACAGCCGGAGTACCCCAGGAAGTTCTTGGATAATTCAGTGTGTCATCGATTCCAGGCGGTGAACACTCATGAGCCTGAGACTACCGAGGCGAATTTTGTACAGCTTATTAAGCCATGATTTTCTTGCCAAACAGACTGATATTGACATCTTAACTTAGTTTAACTCGTCAAGAAAACGCCATTTTGAGAAACAAAATTCGGGTCAGGGGTTTATGCGCAATATAGAGGGTGAAATCAACAATGCGTGATAAGAAATGCAAGCTCACCTTCGAGGATCATGCCCATGGCGCTTCGGTACTGTGCCAACGAGAGGTCCCTGGCCACTACCAACGTCAGGGGCGTACGATCGACGTCGTCATCTGCGTCTTCGTAGAAGACAACCAGCTCCGTGTGTGAGGCCACCGTGCGAATCGTTTCGTACACGGGCTCACCCTTCACGAGCGAACCGAGCAGGTTCACCTCGGCGCTGAACTGAGGCGAGTGTCGAACGAAACGCACCCAGTTGCAGTGTCGAACCTGCCTGGACTTTTCCAGCTGGATTTCGTCGTAGCAGCCGAAGCGATGCCGGATCTGTGAATGAGAACACCAGAGAAACGAGCGAACACGTTAGTTTAAGGCAGACATTTCATCGGAATATTCTCTGCAGTGCCAGAAATAATCTTTCTGAACAATCACATGAATTATTAGGTAGCTGCCTCATCTGACTCGAACATTGACCGTCGGCGATGTCGGCGTTTACACGAGTGATGTAGAAATCATGAACAAGTGAACACGACCCCATGCGATGTCATCACGATGCCACAGACCACCGAAATATCTGACGTAATCAACTGATATCGTCGCATGTTTAAAGGTGCGCCATTCACGGAGGCAGGGCAGAACCAGGGGAAGTGAAAAAAACTTAGCAATGGCTCTGATCCTGGAGGCAATGATACATCACCTTAGGCACGGAAAAATTTCCTAGTGAGAGAGAGGAAGATCAGTACTTTGACTGAGGAGAAAAAACGAGAAAATAGCTCTCGCTATTGAGTCTTGATCAAATGCCTTAGTAACCATGTCAGCTTTCTTTTTCTCTTATTGACTGACTGATTCAGCATACAATACCACAAAGCGACACCAATGCTGGCTACTGCAACGTATTGCACAGCTTTCTTTAATTTGAATCACCATGAATTTCCTATAGTACACCTAAATCTAATTACATACTATTCAACGTTACGCATCAAACAAAACTCGTTCACCGTTTTATTTGGGGATCGATACTACATTACGCAAACAATTTGTGAGTTCTATAAAAAGCTAATTAGTATAGCACATATATAGTTGTTGGCGAGTTGTTTCCTAATATATATGGGTCACAGATCACTTGCACTGCAGTATCAAAAGGCTGGTAAAAACTGTGATGCCTGGTGGTTTGATGAGTTGAGATCTATAGTCTTAATTTGTAATATTCAAATGTTGAACTGTCGTGGTAGTAGACTCGACATGCTGGATTCTTGAGGCTCTGAAAACGGGACTGCTTTAGGCTCTCTCATAGTCGAGTACTCTGTACTCGAAATCATTAACCACTTTTTTCTAAACACATTGCAATGACTGCTGAGGGGTCACGTTTGACTCCGCATACGTGATTCCATGCAGGGTATACATTGTACGAATGGCACAGACGCATACTACGCATTCAAGTTGTTTCGGAGAGCACCATCGCGGAAATACTTTAACGCATTCCAACAGATATTGATTATAACGGCTGCGTAAAAATTCCCACGAATGGGACAATATTAAAAGCTGTTCTTTCGCGCATGCAATTGCAGTTCGAGAATGAAACGCTATTGCGGAGGCATGCAGGCTTACAGTTCCCAACGTGAAGTTTGGATGACCGACCGTTATGCCTTCAGGGCTTCGAGGCGGCAATGAATAAAATAAACTGCGACACAAGTACATAGACGCTTTGGTATTCTGGAAGCCGGCCTGTTATATCCTGTGATAAATTGTGATCTCTACCCGTTCCTGGGCGTGGTTAGGTGACCAACGACCCGACTAACGGTTTAGATCATACATTTTCGTTCCAGCTTCAAATTTGCGCGGGCTTCAAAGAGCGCCAGCTCCCTGTTGAACTTACTGCAGCTGCGTTCGTCAGTACGCGTTAATTACCTCCTCCTTAAAGTGACCTGATAACAAGTGTACATACTAGATCACTGCTGCTAATGGGGCACATACTACCGTGGGAAGTTCGGTCATTTGTGAGAATGAGGTTAGTGCAGTTTTGCGATCCGGAATAGAATGTGCCTTTAGCCATTAGGTAATTAGCGCCATGAAGCCGTTGCGTTACGAAGCCACTTCGAGGCAGTTAAACTTTGGTGCACTCATAAATGCCTATTTAAAAAAAAAGGCTTCAGAAGCTATCAAATTGCCTTTTTAACATTGGTGAAACGGCGAAGAAGAAAATAATCCTGTGTATTTAGCTTGATATATGACTAGTGGGGATGAGCGATATTCTCTGTCGCATATAATTTCAGTGTCCCATGGGCTACGCGAGGGGCGATTGAGCCCCATAATCCATAATATTATCGAGTCGTATTAATAGTTGAACGGTGGTTGCAACTGCGTTAAAATGTGAGAATATTACAAGCGCATGCACCTGCTTCATTCTGAAACCACTTTGATGGCACACATTAACTCGTACAATACGAACACTTCAGATGGGCATCGTATGTGCACACATACGCTTGTCTCTGCATAAGCAACATTTCTTTAAATTAATTGTAAAGGGGTTCAACTCTGCTCTAACGAAGCTGCAATTCTACCGGTTCGAATGATCATATGACAGAGCGTTTCCAAACGTTTCAAATCATGTTACCATAACATATGCCGCAGCGTGATGATTCGTATAGTGGGGCGTGAAACCTCGCGGAAGTTCGATCAGTGTACTTGCACCACTTCTGAAAGCACTGTAAAGTGAAACAATTGATGTAGGGCACCTGACACCCAGCTATACAGACTCCGGATGGATTCCTGCCAAGAAAAAAACATACAAACTAACTGTTTCATTGCTCGCGGGGCAGTGCAATCTTTGTATATACGACTGCTCGATTGAGGAGGTGTCTCCTTTCGCCGTGAGTTGCCTATGGCAAGCAGTGGTTCCTAGAGAACAATGGGCAAATGAGCCGCAGATTCTTCGCGGGTGACGTATACATCGGCCAGCTGGCTTTCCCTTTTAGGCCAGCTTAGCGACCAAGGAAAGCGCTCGAATCTCGTTGCACCAGCCATGTTCATCTTCGCAGGACGACGGTGCCTCACGTGACTATTACTCGCACTCAGGTAACACTGCACAAGCGTTGTGGCAAACCCTGCGTGCAACGCCCTTTGTGAAGGAAACCGCGACCGCAATTTAAATCATCGCACCGTGTAAATAACCCACTCGGCTGGACGCATGATTCACGCCGTCTCGCCACATCAGATAGTGAGGCAATCGGCCAGCGCGCGCGCGACCATTGTAATATCGGGTCGTCGCCTTTGGAGCCGCACACATCCCATGCAAGAAAGATGCCGCTCACGAAGTGCACGCACGCTTTGGCGTCACTATACAGTTCGTGTGTTGACGACGTCATCGTTTTGCTTTGAGCACGAATGTTGCTTCTCTTCGTCCCCGTATATTTCCATCGCTCCGTTCGCACTTTGCCGTCGTCGCGGTAAGAAACCGCGGAAGCTGCGGCAAGAACCTCGATCGGGACGGAGTCGAGATGTGAAAAGATGCGAGCATGTAACGACAAACGAAAAGAGAAAGAACGGCCCGTCGGGGCGTATTAAGCGCGGGCGTCTAGCAGCATGCCCGGCGCGTTCGTACACAACCGACACGGCCCCCGAGGTCGTGCGGAATAAAATTCGGCTACCGAAAGAAAAACGTGCGCGCGGGTATAGGACAGGGGGCACCGACGAGCCAAGAAGAGCAAGAAAATGTAGAGCTCCGCGCAAGATGGACGAGGGGTGGGGGGGGTGTGCATAGATGCGAGAGTCGTGAGGGATCGGTCTATGCGAGCCGATCATATGCCATATTGGGCCCGCCACTATCCGCTTTGGGATCGACTTTATGCCACTAAGAGCGCGGTCACGCACACAGCACACGGAAGGAGGCGCCCCTCCGTCGTGGATGCTGTATCAGCCGTCGAGTGGCGTGCGATGCTGCGCGCTCGCAGTCGACAATGTTTCGAGAACGCTCAGATAGCCACGGGAGTTTATAGCATCGCCTTCTCGTCTACACGTGCGGTGATGCCACAATACGTATGACTATTACGGTGTGTTCGCGACTACCGAATCGTCGAATTTCGTGCATTTTCATTTTCTCTTTTATTTTTTCCTCGCCTTGCTCTGTTTTTTTTTCTTTTTTCTTCTTCTCGATTTAGCGCTCGTGTCGGCACGAATTGAACCCGACGTAGCGTGGGAAAGGTACCGCGTTGCGTGAAGTCGTGAACGAAAAAAGAGGTAAAAAGAAGAAGCAAATAATAATAATGAGAAGAAGCTGTGTGTAGTATGACGAGACCTTTGAACATTGGGGTACGACCGACATTTGAAGGAATACGGCCTCAACGTAATTGTTCACATGTGTATATGGTGCCTTAGAGAATAGTTAATGGCACTAATTTGATTTCACCGGTCGCGTAGACTTCACATTCAGCTTCAGAACCGGACCATGACTATTTCTATGTATTGCGCAGGGTTGACCACTTTGTAAAATCGAGACACGTTTAGCAGCACTAAAGAGCTAGAAAAAACACGAATAATGAGATTGACAAAGAAATTAATAATAAGAGGAGATGTGACGTTGATAATGAGCAAAGTGGTCAACAAAAATAAGTGAAAACTGCCGTATGAGTGCGAATATGATCCGCATACTACTTTATTTTGATGCAAGCAGTCGGATGTCTACAATTACTTTATCAGAAGATATATGTTGCTTGATGTCTCGGTTCTCACAGAGGGCGCTTGTTGCAATGCCATTGTTTTACTTGCTTATGCATAACATAGGTGTTTCAATAGCTGTCTTCGAGCTTTTCTGACATTACACAGCATGTTTAACCAATGAAAAATTCCAAAGACAAAGACTGCCGGCAACAAAAAAAAAAGAAAGAGCCTCCCACCCACTCTGTCGCATCATTTTGATCACTTGCATATACAGCTTGCTTGGCATGATGAATATCTCTGGTTCAGGCAGTGTTGCAATGCTCAACTGTACAAGTAACGGTTCAAGACGTCAGCGAAATATACTCTGTGTGTACAATATACGCCCTTGTCGAGATGAACAGATTAGAATATCTCCTACGAAACAACTGCCGAAGTACATACATGCGCAATGAAGTGTCTTTCAAAAGTATAAATGATCGTTGATCATTCCCCAGAACACCAGCCAAATGTCCTCGGATAGCATTAACTTTGATTTTTAATGCTGAAATTTAGTTTTTATTCCTTCCTAACAAATGTATCTTTAATAAGAGCCGATTATCACTATACAGTCCGCATGAGTGAAGCGACCTACCATGATGCGGTCACCGCGACAAGAAGGATTGCAGGCAGGTGTTCATTTCTATGTATACGAGAGGGCTGCTAATGAAGAAATATCCAATTTCACGCTCGCCACTGCTGCAGTATCAACCTTGACAGGCTGGCTGACAAGTCGGCGACGTACGCCCTTGAACAATTCGATGTGAACGGCCGTAGTAAAGCCTCGAGAAACAAGTGTGTTAATTGAGATTCACTCAATGGGTATGCGTTGCCTTTGACGCTGTGACGGCTCCACGCACGTCATTAAGAGCCATCTTCAAGACGTGCCCTTTGCTTTGAAATTCAAGTTGCGCTCGTTTCATGTGTGCGTGCGTGGGTATGTGTGCGTGTGTGTAACACATGGATAAGATTAAGGGCAATAACAAGACTTCCAAATCAATATATCTTACCTGTCAAATGCATAAATATGTTCGGTGCTATCATCACTTTCGGAAAACTCCCAAACTACTTCACTTATTTGTAGTCAATAATTTAGAACGAAATGCTGAATTGGGAGCCCATATGTACGACTGCTTTTTGTTTACCAAGGTTGTATCAAACACGACGCCGTCATCGTATTATTTGACTGGCGTGATAGTTTCGTAATTGTGAAACACACTAAAGCCGTTTAGAAGTACCATAACTTACGTTTTGACCCATATCATCGAATTGTCTTGTCTGTATCGGCACAGTACGCGTTAAAGAACAACAGGTGGTCGATATTACTGGAGCCCTCCACTACATCATCTCTCATAATCATATGGTGGTTTTGAAATGTAAAACCCAGATAATATCAATAATATTGTTACTATTTCCTTCATTGGCAAGCCCAGTGTAGCAATGACAAATTAACAGCACCACATGAATGCAATATAGGGCAGGTACCATGAATTCTCTTTCTCGCAGTTCTTGCAGCCCGTCCGTATTTCTCTTGTCGGTGACAACAATGCCTGCACACTGTACGTTATTTAAGTAGTCAACTTCACGCCAAATTCACAATCACACAGAGGAAGAAAACAATTAGACAGCACACTCCCAATCTGCCTATGTGTTTTCTTCCTCTGTGTGGTTGTGAATTTGGTGCGAAGTTGACTATTTAATCCAGGCACGCACCAACTGGCCCAAAAGCAAGTTATACTAGTGCAGGTGGAATCTTTGTGATTTGTATCCGAAATTGTACTTTTATACCATATTAGTCGTATCCTCGAGTTCGTCTCAGAACCTTATAGCGACATGCTATTTTTCGTTATGGGTGCGGATACCTAACTTTGGTGTTATACTGGTTGTCCCTCTAAGCGTTAGATGATCCAGAGACGAAAAAAAGAGAACAAAAGGTCACCGTCGCTACAAGAGTTAGAAATCGCGTTTAGCATCTTAAAAGACAGTGATACGATCGCTATCACTCATATGATGTCAATAACGCAAAGACTCGATGAAGCAAACTTTTCTTTTTATGTATACACAACTTACAAAAAATGAAGAAAAATAACAGGTTTCAAAAGGGTCACACTATCCTAATGGAAAGCAGCTCTCATCGCACGACAGTGATTCAAGGTCATGGCCCATCCGTCAGCGGTATGATTAACTGATTCCAAAGAGCACAATACCCCGCTCTTCAGCAGATATGAACTTCAATGGTCGGATAAGCGTGCGCTTGACCCAAACAAACCGACCGCGAGAAGCACATCACACACATCCGCGTACCGCCTTTCTCCTCTTACGACCTCGCAAATACGTCTATCTAAGCCGCACGCAGGCAGAGTTATTCGACAGCAGCAACATTCTAGACAAGGACGCACCTTCGGAGTGAAAACACACACTGAAAAGGATGCTCAAAAAAGGCTCCTATATGGTCTCCAAAGCAAAGCCATATAAGCCTCCTAACTCTGACAAGAGGTATATAGGGTGGATTGGACAGCAGGAGGGGGAGAAAGAAGCCTCACTGTGGCGTGAAATATAAAGCGCAAAGGGCGCAGTGACAGCGTCCGCGCGCTCTGTATGGTATATACGGACGTATATATATACCCGAGCGTGTGCGCAACGCACTCTGTAGACGCTAGGTCGCAGTAAGCTGAGGGAGATAAAGAAAGCCATTATCAGCTCGAGCTGCCAGCAGACCACGCGGCCTGCTGGCCCAGCTTTTCATAAATCATAGCCGTCGTCACTGCCGGAGCCGCCGCAGCGGACAGTCGGTCGCGCAAAGCGGGGCGCGATGACCCTGGTTTTAGGGTCTCCGGGTACCACTGCCACCACCATCGGGCCAACAGGGCGTCTTTCTTTCTTTCTTTCTTTCTTTCTTTCTTTCTTTCTTTCTTTCTTTCTTTCTTTCTTTCTTTCTTTCTTTCTTTCTTTCTTTCTTTCTTTCTTTCTTTCTTTCTTTCTTTTGCACCCGGTTGCAGCGAAAGTGAAGCCAACTGGACAACTCTGGTTTCCTTCGCGTGTCTGAAAAGGCCGTGCTCAGCGAGAGCTTTATGGCGCTGGTCCGGCAAGGTGCTCCTCGTGTCCGAAAGAGCGGGCCATACCTGCGCGCGTGTTTAGGCAGTGATTAGCGATAAGGAGCGGCCCAAAGCGCAAAACGACGGGGTAAACAGTAGGCCACTGTAAAATGGGTGAATAGCGCACCCACCTCCTCCTGCGGCGGTGCCTGTGGGGCCCTGTTTGTTAGCGTGCCGTTTGTCACGTGTCGATTGCCCTCCATACCTTAGCCTCCCTTCCCTCTACTGTAGAACTGATAAGCAGAAAAACGAAGCGGAGTTAGCGCACTGGAGCGGGCGGGCAAGTACGTGCTGTCCGCACTTCTGAAGTGCGGTTGTGCCGGACAACTTTGGGAAAAAGTGCATCGTTGCAAATAAGAGTACGCACAGAACGCAGTATACGGGCAATCGACACTATTGAGTGCACACGCGTGTCTCGAACACAGTCTTAGTCAGGTGTATGGATAACTGTAATAATGAAAACGTCTAAACCAGCGGTGTTTAGATGAATAAAGCCAGTGAAGAAGTAAGTCAGTATACATTCGGGAAAACATTCGGGTATATACAGTGCAGAAACGTTTGCATTTATGCGTGGGGCAGTGAATTTTTATTTGAAAAAGAAAATAAATATTGATTGTAGTTGATTCTTTCAAGGCAGCGCAAAAAAAAAAAAAAAGAGAGAGAGATAAGCAATGCGAGAATTATGTACTAAGATTGAACATAACACCGAGTGACCTACAAAAGCAACGCGAAAATTCGCGCACTTGAAGAGTACAGAGTAAGCTCCCCGAACGATTGCAAAAATATAGCACTAATGAAAACTAAACTGAAAACTTGGAGGGCGATACCGGCGTTCTCGCTAATTGGCTCTTAAGGGTCGTCTAAGCACCGTCAACGCAAAGTGCTGCCATTTAACGAGCCGCTGCGCATTTCAAGAGCTGATTGGACATCACTGGGTGGCATGACGGGTCGGTCGGCCGGTAGCCGACCGGGATCGGCCCTATATAAGAACAGTGCACATCACAGACATGCGCCAATTCAGCGAGCAAGCGTGGCTGCCGAGTTCCACGAACCATTACGGCGGACTGCTCGGCAGCTCTGCCTGGCACGCGCCGCTCCCATATATTCGCGGAAAAAAGCTCTAAAACTGAGGAATGCGAGCGCACGCCACTGCACGCCCTTTTCTTTCTGTCGGCTCACTGCTTATTTTCTGCCGTCATCGTATCAGGCGCCTTTCGGCTGAGCAAGTATCTTTGGCTTTCTTCAACGTCAGTTACGCCAGTACCGGCATGACCAGTTGATGTTTAGATGAAATGCACTGGGATCGTCCAATGCCTTGGTGGGTATATCTATAAACGAGGCGATCGAACTGCAGCAGCGATACATAAAGCCCTCCTTTCTTTTCTTCTTTTCCTAATTTCGGTGTCAAAAATGTTTCGTCGCTTTCCACTTTTAACTATAGTGAGTGTCAAATAGTGAGGCTTGGCTGTAAGCTATACAAGACCAGCCACGATATGAACATAGCTCTTGCCGATCCAACAGAATCGGCGACAATATAAATGATGAAACATTCTCATATATGGCTTCGGAGTATGTCGACAAAAGATGAAATACGTATCAAGAAAAGTCACACCGTGCAACGTTAAGCTAATATAAAGCTTAGACACATAAAATGTCGTCAGCAATGCGCACTTGCTGCAGATATCACAATATGTAGGTACTAAACGGCCGAATCACACAATAGCAATACTTTACAAAAGACCAACGTGATGCTTATCACCAAAAGACTATAAATGACGTCGAGCTGAAGAAATTCAGCGTGTCTGTCTCACTTATACTGTTCGCAACTATTGGAAAAATCGCAGCGTCAATCGGTTGAAAGTTAAGCTGTGTGAAGACAGATGCAACGATCCGAAACTCGCTCCCGTCATCTTCAATTCCCTCATCGTGCATGCTGTCTTCCTGGCTCTTCCAGCCTGTTGGCTTTCGCGTCGAGACACAATCAATGTACCCGTCGCGGCTCTGCACACCCAGTAGAGGTCGTCAATGTACAAGAGCCAGGCGCGGCTTCAGTAACGCGCGAGCGTGCGCACTCACTCTCGCGTGCTCGCGCACGCGATCATGGGCGACGAACGAGGGTTCGTCTTATAATGGCGCGCCACAAAAGGACCATTACGCGAGCGGCGGCCGCTGGCATACGATTCGTTAATCACTTTTCAGATGCACCCTCTCCTCCCTCGACACACACGTCGGCATCGCTGAAGCCTGCCGAATTAGTGAAGAATGCACTGCTCAGGAACTGTGGTGGCTTGGCGTTCGACAACTGTACTCGGCTGCGTCGCTGCCCTGCTTGCCATATGAGTGAGGATTTCAACGCTTATCGTTCCAAAGCTATCTACATCCAAACCGGAAGGTGAAGAACGCATCCTTCGTTGCTCATCTCCATACGTGACCGGTCGCTCCGCAGGAGTTAATGTAAGCGCGGAACCAAAGGAAACAACGAAACAAGCAAACGAGCAAAGGGAACACGAAATGCAGACACTGCCTAAAGCGGTTTTTCATCCCTTGTTATACAATGCTGCGTAAGGCTTAACACGAAAGAGATGATCGACAACAGGCGGCCCTCTTGTTCAGGCATGCGTGTATGTGCGGATGCCCGTGAATTAATAAAGCCACAAAGTTTGGACGCCACACCCGTGTTAGCCATCGTCATCAGCATAGGCGCTGCTGAGTTCGTCTTTCCGCCCGACTGCGCCTTAAGTGGCCAGCACGAAGTGTACGGTGCTGAATGCGCAATGAAGTGAACTTACCGACAGTAATTGCAGTATGACGGTGTTATTTCCGCAACAACGGTCATCAGAAGCCGAATGACTATGTATGTAGTCTGGTGAGACACACATGCGCGCGCATATGCAGACGAAGGATACACTCACATATGTTGAGAGCGACAACATGGAGAAAGCAAGAAAAAAAAAAGCTTATTGAAGGTCAGCGAAGGTATGGTTTGCAATATGGTAGCAGATCGTGTATGCACTCGTTTAAAGTAAGTTGGCAATAGAAAGGCAAAAAAGATGATAGAATGCGTGCATACAGCAAACAAAAAACAAAACAGGTTTACTGGAGTTCTGAATGGGCCTTGCATACAGCGAAATACAAATGTATGAGTAAAAGAAAAAGAAACATTCATAAACCACGCCCAAAATTTTGCAATGCGAACAGTCCGGTGCGGGGGTGTAGCGGCTTTATATAGGGTATTCGGCTGCTGACAAGGACACAGGTACGATTCCGGCTGCGGCGGTCACATATCGATGGAGGTGTTGTTCAAGAGGCCCGTCTACTGTGTCATGGGACTGCACGTTAATGAACACCAGTTGGTCAAAATCTGCGGAGTGCACCACCATGGCTTGCCTCACTATCATAACGTAGATTTATTATTATTATTATTATTATTATTATTATTGCAGTTGTATTAGTCGGGTTTTTTTTATTGAGAATATGTAACGCTGTAGAATGCAGATCGAAACAAGGCATTCGCTATAAAGAAAGTGGAGGCTTCAAGAGATAAAAACTTCGCGAATGGATAAAAATATTTCAGGAAATAAAAATATACTGAGACATAGCAACTGCACTGGAGAAAAGATTTGTTCAAACGTAAGCTCGAATGACACCTCGTTTTCGTGATTTTTTTTTCCACTTTCAGCTGTACAACATAGATTATTTAAACACGACGGCATTTCCCGAAACTAGCCGACTGCACCGCGTAACCGTGCGTAACAAACTGGTCCATTCGGCAGTTAGGCTATAGGCCCCGTGCTTAGTGCAGCAGTAAGGTATAGCACGTCCACCATCCCCCTTTTCCTTTCCAGGAAGTCGTCGCGATTTGCGCAATCGCGGCGATTGTAGTGACCCGCGCGTTTCTCCTCCTCCGAGTCGGTTCTCGGCTGTGGCCAACGTGTCCGGCGGAGACGAGTGCCGGCGACCGGGGTGAAATAAACCGCGCCGGTCGTGCTGCAACGCTGGCGCGATCATGTGGCGTAGGTAATTGCCCCTTGGTTGACGTCACCGTCCGGCGGTCGCCGAGTCGTGGAGAAAACGAGGCGTGACCTATGCGTGCGCGCTCCTGTGTACCGTGTACAGTGCGCCTCGCGATGCCACCGAGAACGAAGAGGCGAAAAGTACCTGCGCCGTCGCACACGAGTGCGCCACGGGAAATTTAAGATTCGTGCTCGTAGCATCTGAGTGCGAGGCGTGTGCTTCTGTTGGTCAGTGTAGTTATACTCTCCCTTTCATTCTTAACTTCATCTAGTCAGCTCCTACTGCTACCATGCTAACAGGTCTTTGTTCATAGACAAACTTTGCTAATAGAGTCGCACAGTAAACGTGGGGTTGCCTTACGTAATCCGTCTCTTAAGTGGAAGAAGACTGCAAATGATACATGCGTATATTTAAACGAAATTGACTTTATAGGCAAATAGAAAGGACCAATATACTAATATGTTTCAAGGCTGCCTTGGAGAAGACAAGATCTCATGTCCAAAACGTTGGTTTCAGGGACACTCCGTGCTCAAGAATGTGTCATCTACAGGCTTCTATATTCCCCTGTACTCCTGCCTTACCCTGGAATAACATCTCCTATACTGCGAAGGCACTCTGAATACTAGACAGTAGTAGTTTAATACTGTTGCAAAGCGAGACATTTTTTTCGTATACATCTCGCGATGTCTGTATTGATTACAGTACTACGTCATGTCTGTGTATTTTAGCGCTTCCATTTTCTTTATTTCTATTTATAAGCAGTTTTGTGTAGATGCCATTTCCCTCCAACACTTAATAACTAGTGGCAGAGCTTACAGCAACGCAAACAGAAGTAAACGATCCGTACATGAATGCTTGTTTTCTTTGAGAGAGCAAACCAGAGTGGAGGTTATCCGGTGATCATATCAAGGCGGGTTTGTTTACTTCTCACATGAACTAGTCACGGGGATAAAAAGCCCACTCGAGAAATAAGGTGGCAATTATACAATTACTGCGTCATTAGGCAATTTGAGGACTCAGCGTCTTGTTTCCTCTCAAGCCTGTAATTTACTCGTCTTTGACTATGTAAGCTTACAGGGCTTGACGCCTTCCAGACTGACTCGAGGCGTGTATCTCTGCGCGCCACTCTGTACCAGCGATCGTAAAGATAAGCGGCTCTACGCGGGTAATGTCTCAATCCGGCTAATGCAGATTGCGAGATGGTTGCACGATCGTCTGCCGAAACGAAAACTTGCTACCACGCACGAGACGTGAGCATTCTCGTTGAAGGAGTGGACTCTTTATATTTTAGTGCAGTAAAATATTTATTTCACTTCATTTCCATCGAAAGTTAGTGAAAACGTGCCTGAGTACGAAACAGTTTCATACTAAATTGACGTAGTCGTTGTATATTATTAACAATTTTAATTGTCCCCGTGCATTTGTTGGTTTGTATCTTTTCCCTGAATTTCTCTAGACACTGCGGTATCAGAGGAATAAAGGAACAGATTATTCGATCGTCATTAGTTTAGGCATTTTCGCTCTAAAATAAAGATACTAAATACAGTTTTGATGGTCAATATCTCCTGTTATCTCGTGGATAACCGCAGAGCCTAACCACGAGATTGAAGTAACTAGAAGAATAAGAATGGGGTGGAGCACATTCGGCAAGCACTCTCAAATTATGACAGGTAGATTGCCACTATCCCTCAAGAGGAAGGTATATAACAGCTGTATCTTGTCGGTACTTAGCTACGGAGCAGAAACCTGGAGACTTACAAAGAGGGTTCAGCTTAAATTGAGGACGACGCAGCGAGCAATGGGAAGAAAAATGGTAGGTGTAACCTTAAGAGACAAGAAGAGAGCAGAGTGGATTAGGGGACAAACGGGGTTAAGGATATCATAGTTGAAATAAAGAAGAGGAAATGGACATGGGCCGGGCATGTAGCGCGTAGACAGGATAACCGCTGGTCATTAAGGGTAACTAACTGGATTCCCAGAGAAGGGAAGCGGGAAGCGGGGGGAAGTGCTGATATCAACCTGATAATTTCTCTTCATGAAATAATGTGACACTCTAGTCAGAAGTACAGACTGGTGGATCACCTGACAGTGCAAAGAATCGCATGGACGGCAAATGAGCAAGACTCTGAAGAGCGGCGCTGGTTCCCGCCTTGCTTTTTCGCAATCCATGTGAATATTTAAATGCCGCAAGCATTTCTTAGCGAACTTCGGTGATTTTGAGCGTATCTATCTATCTATCTATCTATCTATCTATCTATCTATCTATCTATCTATCTATCTATCTATCTATCTATCTATCTATCTATCTATCTATCTATCTATCTATCTATCTATCTATCTATCTATCTATCTGTCTGTCTGTCTGTCTGTCTGTCTGTCTGTCTGTCTGTCTGTCTGTCTGTCTGTCTGTCTGTCTGTCTGTCTGTCTGTCTATCTATCTATCTATCTATCTATCTATCTATCTATCTATCTATCTATCTATCTATCTATCTATCTATCTATCTATCTATCTATCTATCTATCTATCTATCTATCTATCTATCTATCTATCTATCTATCTATCTGTCTGTCTGTCTGTCTGTCTGTCTGTCTGTCTGTCTGTCTGTCTGTCTATCTATCTATCTATCTATCTATCTATCTATCTATCTATCTATCTATCTATCTATCTATCTATCTATCTATCTATCTATCTATCTATCTATCTATCTATCTATCTATCTATCTATCTATCTATCTATCTATCTATCTATCTATCTATCTATCTATCTATCTATCTATCTATCTATCTATCTATCTATCTATCTATCTATCTATCTATCTATCTATCTAGCCGCTTTGTGGTCACCCCCTTAGCTTGGCGTGAACCGAAATTAGCATGGGAGGACAAGATGGATTTACGAATATGACGCCCTAGTCAAGACATGAATATTGTCCCAATCCCATCGCATACGTCGTCAAACACTTCCCGCCAGACAGTCGCACTTAACCACGGGTGGGTATGTGCCGCTGGTATGCGGGTATGTGCTACAGGTGATAGACACTTAGTATCTTAGCAGGAGCGACGAGAACACACATGGGCAGTTTCAACGCGTGAGCGTTAAGCACTACCCGACATCGGTAGCGTTAACCCAACGAAGGCATAGAATAAATGTCAGTGTTAAGAAAAACCTGGCATGGGCAGCGTTGACCCCCCGACGAATGCAAATGATGAATTTTTCAGGCTCTCAGCAGGAACCGAACCCAAGCATTCTGCGTGGCACTCGAGCATTCTATCACAAAGCTATGCCAGGTCTCCGAAGTGCTTTTCAAAAAGACACTATAGTCTTCGTAAAACGTCAATAGTGGTTGCAGTGGTGCCTACGCAATTTTACAAATCTTACATATGTACTCCTTTGAACAGCCGTCACGTCGGATTAACGTTCATTGTGGTTAGGTACCATGCGCCAAAGTTGATTCACGTAGCCGTGTCCAGGGCCAGCATCTTCGCGAGCATCAGCGCTTCATATCAGCTTCTGATGTTGCTACTGCAAATGTTCCAGTTGACATCGTTGCGCAAGGGCAAACTACTGGTGATATAAACATCTGCAACTCTTCAACGTATGTCTGTGCGTGCAACATTTGTACATATATTTAGCGTCATTTCATAACGTGTACGTCAATAAAGAAATTGCAACATGGTCACCTTTCCTCCGCATGATTCGCATAACATCGATTCCCAGGTACGTGGTATCTGCCAAATTTTTGCGCGCTGTTGCGGGAATGATACTGCATGCAGCCAACTTCTAGTTTTTTTTTTCCTATCTGGAGCCGATTAACGGGGCGAACCACATGATACATAAGTGGGAAGGTAATGGCACCGAGCCTTGCAAGAATAACTAAGTAGAAGCAAGCCATTATAAGACTCAAATATAAACATTTACCCCGCACTTGTGCGATGGTTTCCAATGCTTGTCGCATATATTTATAGCTGTGGCCTCATTTTCGCGGGCAAAAGAAGAAAAAACGTGTCCAACGAGCAATTAGTGGCGGACCCCGCGATGCTTTGATGCATTAAGAAACGGGCGTGTCCTGATACACATACAGCGCCGCGTCCCCAAGAGTCCCGCTGAGGCACCATTAGGGCCGCAAGGACATGCATGGGCATTCTTTTTTCTCCGGTATTGAACCACTTCTCCGCTATAGCGAGATGCAATCAGTCTCTACTTGCTCGCACTCTTTTGTCTGTATTTTCTTTCACGATACCTCCAGCTACCGTTCTTGTATCGCCACGCTGCCCTCGCAATGGACCACCTCTGGGCCAGGGTGCGAGAAAAAAACAAGAGACATGCGTGGTGTCGTGCCCAACGCTCCTTCTCGCGTGAATCCGGACTGCTTTTCTCCCTGCGCTGCGTATTTGCTACCGCGTGCGCCCGGGGGCGTCCAAATCGGAGTGAAAATTACGGTGCCGCCTCGAAGGGAAGGCGATGCCACAGGTCGCTCCCGCTGGGCACGCAACGAGCGTCATCTGAGGACCAGGTTGTAGTAACGCCTCAAGACGTTCAGATGAAGATGCCGGCGCTCTGATGTATAGCTGCGAATGCTGTGATAGCGAAGAAAGAAAAATAGAAATAAAAACGTTAAGAAAACAAGAGAGAGAAAGAAAAAAAGAAAATAAAGAAATGAATTGGCAAGCTATAGGTCAGCGAGACACGAAATTGTACCACTCGGTCCACGCAAAAAGTAGATTTGATGGTGAGAGACCCTTCAAACGAAGTCACCGACCACCCAGACAGGGCTGGACGTGGTAGCTATACGGTAATGGATGAAGTGCGTGCAGGGGAGCATGTGTACGCCCGTACATCTACTCACGCGTATGACGTGGCTCTGTGAGTCTAAAGACGACTACCGCTCCGCAGCGGTAAGATGTCTTCTCCATCCAAAACGACATATTGCACAGCATCTTTTTTCGTTCTTTCGAATCTTCGTTCTCTTCTGACGCGAGCATTGCTACAGTTTGTAAAGAACAATCGGTCTTTGTAGTCAATTGTGTATAGTTTGTGGGCACGCACTGCACCAGCACACAAGTTAAGGCCCATAGCACTTCTTGTGCCCCGCCGCGGTGGTCTAGTGGCTAAGGTACTCGGCTGATGACCCGCAGGGCGCGGGTTCAAATCCCGGCTGCGGCGGCTGCATTTCCGATGGAGGCGGAAATGTTGTAGGCCCGTGCAGTCAGATTTGGGTGCACGTTAAAGAACCCCAGGTGGTCTAAATTTCCGGAGCCCTCCACTACGGCGTCTCTCATAATCATATAGTGGTTTTGGGACGTTAAACCGCACATATCAATCAATCAATAGCACTTCTTGTCTCTTTCTTCCTCCTTTTCACCTTTTATTATGTTTCTCCCAGAAGAAATTAGGAAGCCGGACTAGGAACTGGTTATCCTTCTTGGCTTTTCTGCCTACGGCTTTTTGTTCTATTATTCTTTCTCATATCCGTACTTTGTCATGAAGGCAAACGCGCAGTCTACACTATTGAGTCCGAATGTGCGAAAATTGTCAAGTCCGCGGCACGGATTTAGGGTTATACGGTATACGCCCCAAATAAATGTCCGTTGGCAAGGAAAAGCCATAAGGAAAGACGCCGGATAACGGCTCGTGCTACTCTGATCGGCCACTCGATATCCCACCAAGGCACCACGGGCGAAGAGCTGAATCGGACATAAAACCAACGGTCTAACAAGTCGAAGGTGCCATGATTATTTGCTGCCGAGGTTTTACTGCCGTTCCGGATAAGCTGCGAAAAACTTCGATAGTTTGCACGTCACCCGCTTCTTTTCTTACGGGGAACAAGCCTGTACTGCTGAGATTAGAGCTGCAGTTTTAAGCCGGAGGAACGGTCTATTCCAGACGTCTTTTTTGGCAGTAATCAGTGACCGATAACGTGAGTTGGGTCTTCGCGATGTATAGCACGCGACGTCTTGTGTCCTGCTTAAAAAAATTGCTATTGCTGTTTCTTGTTATTGGATTTTCGCAAACGGCGTGCCTGCTCCTTACAAAGACTTCAAACGCGAACGAGCGTGAATAAAAACAGTAGTCCCCAAGACACGCCCTTTTCGAATGATCAAGTTTTCTCATGAACAAATAAAAATTTTAGTTCAGAAACGCGTTCATTGTCGTCACTGAAATATATCTCCTCGAAAAATATCGCCCCCACGCAACACTATCGGCAAAGACTTCAAAAGTACTAGTGTTAGTAGCTCTCGCCTTTCTCCTATAGAGTGACGCTAATACCGGCTCTTTGTCAACTCGCCCTTCCGAGTACCGACATCATATACATCTATGCACTTGACCTTGCATCTGCTTAGAAACAAGCGTGAAACTATGCTTCGCACTATATATGGTTCGAAGAACAATCGTTTGCTGAGTGTCGCATTGGAGGCCACAGGCGTCAGTTGACAATGGCAGGTTATGCATATGTAGACCTGGAGTTGAGTTACTGGATATTGGAGATGCATCCTACCGGGTGCATAAAAGGCATTCGAACGCGTGCTCACGTGCTATCGCGCACGTAGTGTTACTAACAGGTTACAATGGGCTGAGAGATCATATGGCATCTGTCCCATTTTAGACTCCTTTTGCTCTTGAACATTTGACTCGCGCAATGCTTACAGGTTATTTCAAGGACAACCTCTCACGCCAATTTTTTACCCATGTCTTGAAGGGGGAGCTTACACTAACTAGGCCAACTTGCTGTCTCGCTATATTTGTGTCCAAACACATATGATGGCAGAGTTAATCGAGATAAAAGCACTTGCGGATATTCGGCAAATAGCGTACAAAGAAAAGTCACGAGCCAAAACTCCGAAAAACCCGGTAAATATTTAAAGGCATGACGTACATCATACAATTAATTACCACGGAACAACCACCAACAACGAGACCTAAGCATGTTGTTGGCGGATTGAGTCTGCTGAAACGATAAGTGCATGCTTTCGGTGAATTACACTAAGTTACGCCTATTTAATAAGCACCATAGTATTTGTGAAAATTGACGGAATACTTAAGGCTGCCTGTACCATCTACGGTATTCTACAGAAGACTACTGTAAGGCCCCTCTGCGCGGTGTAAAGTCGCCGTCCGCGCTACGTAATATCCTGCGTTCAAATTCGACAGCACACGGCTCCCGCAGAGGACCGACAGGGGGGGGGGGGGGAGGGATGCGTGGACGTTTGGAAACGGAGATGAATAGCGCGACAAGGTGGCCATCGCAGACGTATTTGCACGTATTCTCCGAAAGGTCACAATTTCGACGGGCGTCAGATGGCGCCGGCAAGTGCAAACTTCGCCGCCATGGAGGTTAAACATTGTCGGTCGCAAAGTGGCTTCTATCGATTCGCGGCTCTTTTGTGCGATGCCGCTGCCCACCTACCCCACGTCCTACAGAGCTTCCTGCGGGCACCCCGCGCGATCCTCCACTTGTGACCATCTTTGACTCCCCTGGCAACGATGGAAAGGCCCGAGTGCGTGTCTCTGCTGGCGGCGGCGAAGGCGGCATGCATCTTCGAATCAGTCTGACATTGCACTCGGCTGTTTCGTCTTCGAGGCTTGTCAAGGCGGCGGCAATGGAATGACGCCATCGTCGGCTCTCCTTTCTCCGCGTCAGACTGCGCGAACGGTACGGGAGCGTGGATGATTCAAAGATTACCTTGCTCTGCATGCTCGCCGCTCTTCCTTTTTTCCGTTCCCCGGCATTGTGCTCCACCGGCCCGGTGCACCCAAACAAGTGGAACGAAAGCTCGCACCGGACTACCTGGAATGAGGGCTTAGGTTTCCCAAATTGAGCGCGGCCTCTTGTTCAAGGGCGCGTTGCCACGATTTCGTTGCATTTTTTTCTTTGTCTGTGGTTATTTTCATTACACACGCGCGTTTGCTCCGGTGCCCCTCCTTTGTCCCCCCTCCCCCCAAGGACACGTCTGTGGCATAGACGTAAGTATTCAGAAATATGCAATTAAGCAACGAACAACAAGAACAAAAAAAAAAAGAATAACTGCGTCATTTGCCGGGCTGCTACAACGAAAGAGTGCTGGAACGTCAATCTAACGAGCACTGTTCGAAACGGCAACAACGAAGTCCATTTCATGACATCAAGCCAGAGCACTGCTAATCGAATAGTATTTTGTGTAGGATTTCGCTTCTGCGTACATAGTCTGATTTGAGGAGACTGAGCTACACAGATAAATTACCGCCGCCCATTCAAGGTGGATTCACCTGTTGCGTTCTCGTATTGCGGGCTGCGTATCGCGTGCCTTGTACTCCTGCGGCACGGGCGGTATTGGTTTCCATCGCGCAAAGAAAATTTAAGAAGAAATAAGAATGACGAGTTCGTATTTCTCTCTCTTCATACGTTATTCGTCTTCCCCCGCTGGTCTCGTCCGGTTTCAACAAGTGTGTTTTGAGGCGGCTTGCGGGACTCGCCTTTTTTGCTCTCTCCGAAAGTATACCGTCTCTCCTTTCTCCGCTCCGCTGTATTGCGCCGGGCAGAAAATCATTGTGTCCCTTCGTCAGTTGCATGCCTTCACCTTTCGCTGGCTCGCCACTCAGTGATGTGCGCGAAAGCGTTTTGTTTCGTGCCACGACTCACAGACAAAGCGTGTGCTTATTTTTCTCTCGCCCAGCGCGAACTCGCAACCATTGCCGTCAATGCCTTTCTCGCTGGCCGGGCAGGTATCGAACAAGTAACCTCGCCCCCCTGCGAGGCTTTCCAGGGGTCGTCGGCTCGGTTTCCAACTGTGTCCATACAATATGCGCCGCAGCAAACTCTGTGTACACAAGCTCGAGCATGCGCTCGCCAATATGGCAACGACGCCGGCAGCGCTCTTTTTGAAATGTGGTTTCCCATTGAAACGAGAAAGTGGTTCGCGCCGAGCCATCGTTTCGTGTCCGCGCGTGTATATATGCGACTGCTGGCAGTTACACGGTATTGGGGCGTGTTCCCAACGAGCTTCGCGAAGAATGCCCGCGGGAGACGTATGTACGTTGGTGGCATGGGTTTGTAATTGCTTTGCGCGCGAGCGGGGGCAATCGAGAGCGGTGGGCGCGAGCGAGCACGACGAAAATAAAGAATGCCACCGCTCGCGGTCCGTATGGTGTGTGCCCTGTAAAGAAATATGGCTCCTTGTTAATTGGGAACTATGGGGAGCGCCGTGGCGATCCGTTCGCCGTTGCGCGCGACTATATAATATACGTTTGTTCCGGAGAAGCTCTTCTCGGAGTCGAAGCAATTGTAATTGGCTTCCTTTTTTTTTACTGCCCACTCTTTCTCGGTTCGGTTCGCGTCTTCCTCTTATACTTATGTGAAAAATGACGCGACGCAAAGCGCTTCACAGATTGGAGCGATGTGTCCTGACGTACATGCACTGT
Source organism: Rhipicephalus microplus (assembly GCF_013339725.1). Lineage (NCBI taxonomy): Eukaryota > Metazoa > Arthropoda > Arachnida > Ixodida > Ixodidae > Rhipicephalus > Rhipicephalus microplus. The sequence goes on from NC_051170.1 coordinate 41,591,465, forward strand.
ATAGTTTTGTAAATATGTGCGTACAACCAAGTGGGGACATGACGCGCGTATAAAATACTGATATGTATATCAACTAGCGGCGAACGCAGTTGCTCTAGGTATATTGAAGGAATCTTTTTCGTGCCGGGTAACAGTAGTGTTTCTAACGACTTTGGCTTATGGTCAAGCTACGTTAAAGTCGGGAACAGCAACGAATTACAAAGATTCGTTAAGGTGCAGAGATTTGTAGAGGTCATTTTTTTATTTATACACGAATAGATGTATTCAGTTCCTCGGGAAAGAAATGCTTGCTGCACCTGTGCTGTACGCGATTGGTGACGGCGTAGCGGGGGATGGCGTAAACAACACGAAAAAATAAGCAAATTACGTAGTGCTTCGACTTCGACATTCCGCGCGTACGTTACACCGACGGGCGCTGCGCGGATGTCGCGACGAGTGTCACCTGTCCTTCATCCGTGTCCTCCCCTGTAGAGCGCGACAATTCCAGTAGTGTTCCCGCGAGCGGTGATGAATACAGTTGACGTCGATGGCTCTCCCCATGCCATCGGCTTGCTACTTTCTCGCGGTGTCAGGCGCGAGCCAGCGTCCCATTGTTTGCGCCGGTTTCGATTTAGTTCGTCGTGTAACACCCTCTCTCCCTACGCGAATTGCTGTTGCCGGGCGTGTGGCTTCTGCATATATATACTGCGCAGAAGCCAGCATTCGAGGTGACGACAGGAATGGCGTCGAGCTTGTGGGCACGTCGTGCGGCAGCGCTGGGTGAGAGGGAAAGTGAACAATGACGAAACACCGGGAGAGGGTGAGCCGCGCGCGACGACGGCAGAAAGGAACGCTGCAGGCTCCGCTCTATCTCGCGGGCGTGTATGGCACTTGACTTCATGACGGATCTCTGTTGCGCGAAGGGCACCTGCGTCCGTCGCGGGAGCATCGTCATGCCCCGTGGCGACGGAATCGCGAATGCATGGCATGGCGCTCGCCACGTTTGCCGCGCTTGGTATATGCAACCGCGAGACGCCCGCTCGATATGCTTGGTGCCGGTGGCAGGAATGCCCAGAATGGCACCAGTGCTTGTGGACTTCGTATATGGCAATCGGTTTACCTTCTGTTGCGCGCGAAACACACAATTTGACGTCGCTACCGATGGCACGCGCTCCGGATCGGCGTTCTTCAGGGGTTGGCTCGGAGATCGTTTGCGAGGATCAAGTTACGCCTGTTGCATTCAATAAACAATCGCTGCGAGAAACGCCCTTGCTTTGTTTCCCGAAGTTAAATATATCCTGAAAAAGAGACAAGTAACCGGAATGAAAGGAATGCAGCAGTTTTCTTACAGCTATTTCTGAAAGAGAAAGCGTTATATAACGTGTTATAACACTTACACGAGAAATAAAATGTCGCATCTTCATGAGCGCATGAAACAGAACTTGCGTTTTTGGAAAGAGGAACTGGGGTGGTGCTGTGGAGGGGGATGTATATTTTTGAAAGTGGGGGTTTGTTTCCTTCCACGGCCGCCATTTAGCACCATAAGTAATGACTGTTTCTTGTCATGCTTAGCCATCCTTGTTGAAGTAAACGTGCAAGAAACGGGAGCTTAAGGAGGCTTCTTTATGAAACAGCGGTAGCTGCTGATAACAAGCTAGAAAGCTACTAGCTTGCCCCATGCATAAGTTTTTCTCCAGGACACCTATTGACAAAGCCCATGCATATGCGGCATGTCTTTTCATATAAGCAGACACCAGCCAGTTGTGATGTCCAAGATATCACCAAACAAGTCGGCTATAGCCTGTGCGGAACACTGTATTTATGAGGGGAAAGCTTTTGAATTCTGCATGAAGAAGATACGGTGGATATTTCAGCTAGGAAATCCATAAGCTTGCATGCGTTATTTTTCTGAGAATGTAAAAATGTACGCGTTTGATAAACTGACGGTTTTGATTCACTGACTGGCTGGCCATAATGTGATTACAACGTACTGATGTGTAGGACACACGCATACTGCAGCTGCAGACTTTTCTGAAAACTTAGCGCTGCTTTTGTACCAGCACTATTCCATGAAGCTAAATGCGCCTGTCTTGATCCTCATCATTGTATTTTGTCGTTCCGACGTAGAGTAAAGTGGTTCTACTCGTCCCAGAAGGTAAGGTACAAACGGCTTCAAAGTTGAGTGCCACGAGTCGGGCTCTACAAAAAGTCAGTGCCAATAAACACCTGCAGTGAAACGCGACCTCACCATTTGGGGCGTAAATGCTATGGTACAATACAATCGTCAAGCAGACACGGACGATTAAAGAAAAAAAAAACGACACAACTTCAACAGCTCGCGGGAATGGCGGAACAAACAGCGCCCACTGACACGAGAAATGTTTGCTCTAGCGGAGAGATTTCAGGAGCTCAGCCTGTTCTCGTAGATCTGCGCGCACGCAAGAGTTCGTCCACGGCGACGCGTATGCATAGAGCAGCATGACGGCCTGCGCTGCATCAAGCACACCAAAAACGCGGCGCCGTTGGCAGGCGAGCATGCTTATTTCGACCCTGAATGGGCTCCGCAAACATGATCCTGTCGGCAGCGGCCGCTGGGCTCTTTGCCCTGTCTGAACCACTGCCTGCAGCACGGCGCGTGCAGGCCGTGTGGCGGCGGCGGCTCGACAGCGTCGATCGTGTGTCCCGACCCGCCGACACGTTTGAAGCGTGTGTATAGTACAACTGTAAGGCAAGCTATTGAACGCGTCCGAGGGCATATGTACAAAGGGTCTCCAAACCGAAAGCCGGAGGGGGCCCCTGTCGTCGCTTTCCTGTCGCTATTGCCGCCAGCTCCTCTCCCACTTCTGCCGTCACCTTCCAACAAACGTCGATTCACTTTGCGCCCTCTTCTGTTCTCAGTTTGCTTCAGAGCTACGTTTTCATTATTTTTCGCTGCCCATCTGCACGAGTGGTGGAAGATCTCTCCACATACCAGACGCCATCAAACCGAAACGCACAGGTGTCGATAATTCCGTCATGCATGCACGTGTATCCCCTATCCAACTCATCCTTCTCTCTTCTCTATTTCACTAGGCGGGCATGCAGAACAAGCGCGCGACGAGCTTATACTCGCAAGGCTCGCGCGCGACTGGTGCGGCATGCGCCCTCTCGACAGCTCCTTGAGGGCCGCGGGTGTTGCGTCAACAGCGGTGCTTGCTTATAGCTTGACCGGACGGCGGCATAGACCGTCCGCGAGCTCAAAGGCCGCGCGGGCAGTTACCCATATTGGCTATTGTGTTCGCGAGCGCTTGTTTCCACGCGAGAAGCGGGCAGATAGAAAACGCGGGAGGCCCTCTCTGAGTTGTTTGACCTGAGAAAGAAGCTACAATTGGCGCAGCGGGGCAGCGCGACTGGGCGAGCGTTTTCGTGCATACGCGTGTGCGGTTTTTCGGTACACGCTGTGGGCCGACGGCGCGACAGGCGCGCGGGAACGCCACTTGCGTAAGCGCCATTGAAGGCTGCGGACGTTGGTATCTGTACAACGAACAACATGGACAGAAGGGAGGCGGATAACATACCCAATCGCGTTCCTTCGCTATAAGGTGCCCACCGTCTGGCCGACGGGTGTGGGCGAGCTAGGGAGTTATGTGTTCGCATTCACGACGGGTGGTGGTCTCGGTGGTGGCGACGCTGACCAAACGCCGACGCGTTGAAGCTTCGGTTCACGCACGTGCTGCGCCGTCACTTACTGACGCATGTTATCGGCTTCTCGCCTTCCCGATGTCTCTCATCGCGTTTTCTTACTCTGTTTGATCACACTACAGAAGGGAAGTTAAGCTGCAGCCCCGACATAATGTGGTGGTTTTTTGACTTTTTCTTCTTCGCTTCGTCGTCTCAGGTTAGGTTATTGCACAGCCAGTGCAGCGTATGCAGTCCACGCGCTTGATTTACCCGACCAGAGATATTTCATTCGAGTTATTTATCTCTCTTTACTTGCATCAAGTGGTGTGGTCTATTCCCCTGCTCGTGTTCTATTCAAAGACTAATGTTGAAAGAAAGAGAAAGTCCGTTCTGAACCTAATACTGCAGCGTTAAACCCGAACGGGTCAGGCGTGCTGTGTGGGAGTCACTGCGGAGAAGAACGAGCTAGTGAGACGAGGCCTAACTCCGAAGTTGTGCGCTGTCCTCAGCAGGGAACCCCGCATATCGTATACCAGAAAAAGCAAAAATAATTTCACGCTTAATTTTTATGTTAGGTTTGTGTGGAGGTATTTTATATTGTTCACGGAAAAAGATTGAAAGCACGCGTCATGCAATGCGATGTTCTCAACTGTGGTCTTATGTAGGGAGCACACAAATTATATCACTATGTCAAGAACATGGCGTTGTTTATAGAATGCTTACGTGTTTTCTTTAAATAGTTTCAATTCAAAACAGCCGGGTCAGATAGCGGATTCGCATGGGATGACAGTAGATTAACCGTAAGCACGTGAGATTCATTACCCAGCAAGCGTGTGAGTAAAATGTCCGCACATATACCCAAACAACCGCTGACCGTTTAGTACCTGTTGCGAGGTTATAGCACGTTCGCTTGATGTTGACTCATCACTTCATGATTCTCTTTGTCGTTGTTTCTTATCTTGGGACTTGCTTCTAAAATTAATGCAAAAGACCAGAGGACATTGCAACTTCGCTGTACCGTAATGAACGCGACTATCATTTTCCTCTTCTGTGGTTACTGACACAGAACGTCCAACAATATACGCAGTAGACTATGAAGACTGCGAAAAGGTCATTTGTGGAAAGCAAAGTATTACTATATACTGTATGCTATATACCAGATCTATTTTGTGTAGTAAGTCTTCGTCACTTCTTTTTCACCTGTCTATTTCACGTGAGTATATGGATATGATCGTAGTCAGAGAAAATATTTTAAATAAGAGGCGGCGAATGCAAGTTGTTGCCCTTCGTACAGTCTAAAAAAAGTGTCTTTTGATTCTATTTTGCGAGTATAGTGGCTTGCCATGTACATGAGTCTTTTTTAAAAATTTTGAAAAGCCACATAAAGTTTTTTGGGGGTCATTGTACTCTCTTCTGAGAGTCGTGTGACCCCCAAGAGAGTTAACGCTGTCCATTTAAAGGTTGTCATATACGTGATAAGTCACTACCAAAAAGAATCTACACATACTCCTTTCTTTTATTTAGAGTACTGTCAGAATTTCTAAACTGGTGTTAACTGAAATAATTGCTTGCCAGGTAAACTTGCCTTACCAACTAGGAAAACTTCGCAAGCTTTAGTGAAATTCAGTGCACAGGAATATCATAAATAGAGAAGTATCTTTAAAACGTGCTTATTTCCTCATCAAGGGGTAAAACCCCCCCAAAAAAGAGAGAGAGAGAGATAGAGAGACTGAAATGAAAAAGAAAGGCAGCGAGGTTAACCAAGCTTTGACTCGGTTGGCTACTCTATACACTACAACCCCACAGAGAATTACGATGCCGCTCGAAGTTACTAACACCGCAGAAGTGTCGACGTGCAATCACACCAAATTAATTTTATTACAGCCGTTAGAAAAGACGTTAATTTCAGAAGAAGTAGACGAGCGGGCTCTTTCATTTCTCAGCTTGTGGGCAACAAAATATACTCGCGGTGATCAGGATTGGATTATGTTGAACATCTGCAATCCCACAACCGGCTTTTGAAACAGGGAAAATTTCATTATAGTTAATTGGTCCTTCACATTGATCTCTCATTTTGGCTTCACAGTTACTACTTCAGATTTCCGCAACAGCGCTGTTTCTAATTATGTACAACGTAGAGCATTCCAAGTATTGGCAGGCAAGCCTTAAATAATCTCGTATTCCCTCCTTGATTGAAAAGCTCCGAGATAAAATAGCGTACGTCATTTAAGCCTCACAAATTCGCAGCGTCCGGCTTTTTACCAGTTGCGAGGCAAAATTTCTTGCTGGGAAACTCCCAATGGGTTTCAATTATTCTTTTATTGCCTACCCTAATAACAAGAGCGCTGCCTCCTTTTCGCGGCATGGTATGGTTACAATTTATCACAAAATTGTCACGCCGCCACTGACGCATGCACGCATATAAACCACATCATCGACCGATCACAGCGGGCCCTTGCAAGTGAAGCGGCGCGCGCAGTCGAGTGCCCTTGAATCTTTTATTTTTTTATTTTTCTAGCTCACATTTCTTGCGTAAGCGTGACGTATACACGAGGTGCATCAAGGACGAAACACGAAACGCACACCTCTAGCAATCAAGGCAAGAAAACGCGCTTTGAAAATTGCCTCGCGTCAGATAACTATACCCGGCAGTACTTCGCATTCGGCAAAGTATCCAGTCTATATATTCTGTATGCATTCGTGCCGGCGGCAACAATAGCTTTCTGGTCATGCAGTTATAGGCGTGCAACAAAGGAAGGGTGCCGCGAAACGTTCGCGCGTGCATCCGAATAAAGTATCGCAAAAGCATAAAAGATAACCAATGAAGCATAGATAATAAGCGCAGGGTTCCGATATGGGGTGGCGATTACGGGACTTCGGTGGACGGGTATACTTGCACGCCACGGATATACATGCAAACGTATACGCGCGCGCTAGGCGCACGCACGCTTGTGATTACGCCGTACACTTGAGCGCGCCAGTGTATTGAGCTGTCAAAGCGTCGTGATTCTGTTGATACTCTTACAGGAGTGCATTATTCCATCAACCTGGAGAAATGACACCTACGGCACGGGCCTAAATGCGCCGAGTTCACACGTATACTTCAAACGAAGCACAAGAAAATGTTTTTTATTATGAACACAACGGAGTTCCACCGCTTCAGATTCATTGGTTGCTCGCAGACGACAGACGGCTACACGCGCAACGCCGCGAGACGTGCAATAAGAGATGAACAATCGCAACATGTGCAACAAGTGCCGCAGGTTGACCGCCAGTATACTGATAATTTAAGTTGCTAGTACTCATGTCCTCTTTGGCATCATTGAACAAGTGCAAACAAAGGCTTGATAATCATCGGCAATTGTTCAGGATACGCCTGTACGTGTAACGTTTTTACATATATTTAGAATAGTTTTGCAACGTCTCGCTCACTAAAAACAAATTACAACACGATCACCTTCACTCCACACTCTTCGCATAACGTCGATTTCCAAGGTACGTGGGATCTGCCAAATTCGTATTTTAATTATGAGGATTGATGTTCTTATGAATAGCGCGTATATAAAGCAACGAGCTGTTGCAATCTCCATGTAGCCAGCTACCAGTTCTCCCGACAACAAAACTATCGTACAGTTGGAAAACATGTATAGGGCACATGAATAGACACATATAATGTACGTATATATTGTAATTGCCGTATAAAGTGAAAGTTTTGATATATGTTTAGCCCCCATAACATTTCCGTAACTGCGTCATTGTGATGCCCAACGTAGAACAACAAAAATCCAGCCGTCATATCCAATCGAAATCCAATCGAAATCCAATCAAAGGTCATCCAACAATGAAAAAAATTCTTCTTTTAGTAGAGTGTCGTGACATGTGTTCAAGCCTCGTATACATATGTCATAAATTAAAATTAAGCTGCAATGTTCAGTGTCAAGTCTGTAACACGCGACAAAAATCATTGTCCTAACCCAATCGTTGTGTAGAGAGAGAGAGAGATAAAGATGCAAAGAAAGGCAGGGAGGTTAACCAGACGCACATCCGGTTTGCTACCCTGCACTGGGGAAGGGATAAAGGGGAGAAAAGAGGTTGCAGAAAGATGAGAAGGTACACACAATCACGAGCACGTTACAATAAATATGATGTACTGACATTTATTATGCGCGTAACAAATATTTTATTAAGCTATGCACCAAATGGCCAAACGTCACACTCTGCTGAAAATGTTCAGACAAAATGTATTTACTCATACATGAACAGCGCAAAATGCCATCTGCGGTTGCGGTTTTCCCAGGACATGTATACAGTGCAGCTTGGAAAAAGTATTCCTCACCATGGTGAGCTTTCAATTTTCTTTTAGCAGTTAGAAAGAACCGCGATTAAGATCAAGAAACGTATAGCTACTGTGATATGTCTTGACAGGAGAAATATGATTTCTTAAAAAGCAGCGAGAGATATCTGGTGTAAGGCAAAATGCTTTTAGCCATGAGTTACGATACTGTAAAAATATTACACTTGAAACGTCGTACGCGTTGACACAAAATAAATGGGCACACTAAGAATCAAGTAGAACAGCTTTTTGAGATCAGGGTCCAACACGAAACTTTAATAGCGCATTTGTTTATAAGTTTGATAGCATAAATGGACATGCCATTGTTCCCGAGTTGAATTGACGTCATCTAGTCCATGAAAGCGATGCATAAAGCGAAAAACAGCCTGGACTATATTCATTCTTTGCATGAAAGGATAAACCTTGTCCATGGTATTCTGTCTTGCGAAGCCAGCTTTTAGAAGAGACTATGATGAAACGAGCTTCTTTTGACATGAAAGCATCGTCCGGAATAGTTGAAAGGGCCAACGAATTGCAGACAAAGAGAGCGGGTGAGCTGCGGGCATTGCGAAGGAGAGATAGTTAAACGCAGAGGGGCAAACTTGCGTGCGCGCGCACTGACGTAAAACATCGAGAGCGAATTTCGGTTTACACCGCCACGGGAAAGCTGCCCCATTCGTCATAGTCCTTTCCTTCTTCATTCTCTCTCTCTTTTCTCCACCGCCTCTCAGCCACCACATCGGTCTCGACGACAGTTGAGGAGATGCCCCAGCCACCGGTCGCCTCATCCCACGTGGGATGCGTGTTTTGTAATGCGCTGTCTTGGTGGCGCTCTCGTGGCTGTAGGAGAGTTCATCGGCGGCATTAACCCTGTCACTGCTTTGCCCGCCTCATTCGCCCGTGGTTCCCAGCTCGAAATGGCTCCAAGCCGCGGAGAGCGAAACAACCAGAAAAGAAGCGAGACAGTGAAAGAGATGAGTATGAGAGAGACAGAGAGCAAGAAAAGAGGGAAGCAAAGTGGCGAGGAACGAGTGAGGGACCTGGTGTGTACGATGGGACCACGTCCCCGCCCATTGCCGGCTCGGATAATTAGTTGAGGGACAGAGACGGGTGGAGAAGCGGCTGGCTTCCTGAGCTCCTTTGTGAGCTACCGAACGCGCCTGCGGTTTTCGCGCTCGCCTGCCTCGCAAGGCGCGCTCGTATATTCGCGGCGCGTCGCGCGTACCGCCTTGAAATAGAAAAAAAAATAGCAGCAAGAGGGAGAGAAAAACGCGAAATTGAACACGCATGGAAGAAAACAATCAAGGTTGGGTGTTCTTTACCTCCGGTAGCATGGATGCAGCTGGTCTATTATGTTCTATCTCTTAGTGCGTGTACCAAAGGCGGAGGAGGAGCGCGAACTATTGTGTGCTCAGCTCTCTCGCAGATGACACATGGTAGTTCGTTTCATTATTTTTGTCGTCTTTTCGAATGTGAAGTCGTGCACGACAGTTTATTACTTCATTTTTGTTGGAGGGAGTGGGTTGAGTTGGAGAAGAAGCATATATATGAGAGTTCTCATAGCCGCTCATATACATGTTGGAACATTAGACATCGTGGGAACCGAAAAGGTATACGACCTATTGTTCCGGCGCCTGGAGCCTATTAATCAAAGAAATTAGCTGCACAGGCATCATGACGCGTGGAAGCGCTTGCGAATATGGGATGCAGTCGGAAAGAATCGTGCAGCCTGAAATACTATACCCTCGGCTCTTTTTCGATGGCTTATATACGAACCTCTCGTCAATCAAAGGTCGAATTATGACTTAGCGCATCGCGTGGCGCGGTGCTGACGAGTGCACAAGTACAACCGATATCTGTGACATCTGCAGATATTCACTGATATCCGTGACAACTGATATCTGCAAATATGCACCAACTTGCCCAGCAAGGAATTCTTCTAAACTACAATAGAAACGAGACACTAGTTTGGAAGTTGGAATGTTAAATCTCATGAGAAATTTCGCAGTGGATATTCGCAGTCGAATAATTGTGTCTCTAGGTTCGCTTCACATTGCAGTTGAAACCTCAACTGCAGGCGGGTACAACGTTGGGCTAGTTGGTGTTTTATGGTTTGAAGGGAACGACAACGCGTAAAACAAGAATGAAGACAGAACGAACGCCAACGCGAACGCTGACTTATGTTTTTCCTTCATTGCACGAAGGTAACATACTTAGAAACAGAAACAGCCTGACCTGCATGCATGACACCACATATTGAAATCTGAACAAAGATGATGGAAATAGTTTTTTATTTTTAAAGTCCTGATTGAAATCTCCACGCTAATCTACGCCTTCTAACCGGCCATTTAGAGAAGTTAACACACAGCGGTGACTACTGAAGTAACTCATTAATTTCTAATTCACTTACGAACAGCTTTCTTGTGCATTTCACTCGGTTTACCTCTTCCAAACACTGCCACAGTTTTCTTGTCACGTTAAATTGCATGGTCCTCCTTTCGCATGAACGCACTTCACTCACTCATCGCTGCAGGTAATAGCTGCACACACGATACTTAACTGCTCGGCACAAGCGAACGGAGCAAACTCCTAGTAGCTCGCGCTGGGCCTGCCGTCTTTGAGGTATAGATAGACAGGAGGGTGCGGAACCCTGCGCGGTGCTCCCACCTTCCCCACGCAGGATTGCCCAGTAAAGTCCATTTCTCTCTCTCTCTTAATCGTACCTTAGTTTTCTTGCTCCCTGACGAAGAGGGTCAAAATCGCTACGCTAATCTACGCCTTCTACATACACGATCTCACTTTCTCACAAATATAGAACCCACGCAGACTCATGCAAAAACCATTTTCTTTTTTTTTTATTTTGTACAGATAATGCCTTTTCTATAAAACGCGCTGTTTCAGGACGATGTCTGCTGAAAACATTATACATCCGTGAAAGTCTGGTGCATGGGCACGACGCAGGCGACGCATTTCAGGGTAAACTTTCTTTTGTCCTGTTTTCATTCATTCCCCCTTCCTCCTCATTTTACGTTCTGTCGTTCACTTCAAACTACCACAACTAAACTAGATGCATGTTACTGCCATTTGCGTGTGTATATGACGGTAAGCGAGAAGGAACAATCGTTCAGTGAGTGAAATCAGCGATAATAATAATTGTTGAAGTTTAACGTCTCCAAACTACCGGCCAGGCTGGCTGGTAGTTTTTGCCAAACAAGATGGCTGACCAGCATCTCGCGCAAGTGCTTCACACACAGTCACCTTCCTCAGCTTCGGTGAACCCCACGCTTGCTATGTCCATGACGCACCGTACACGATTATGGGAGACGTCGTATAGTGAAGAGCTCCGAAAATTCCAGCCACCTGGGGTTCTTTAACGTATACGTGCATCTAAATCTAAGCACACTGGGCCTCAAGGATTTTCGCCTCCATCAAAAATACGGTCACCGCAGCTGGGATTCGATCGCGTGACCTGGGAGTCATGCAGCCGAGTGCCTTATCCACAAGACAACCACGGCAGGTGTGAAATTAGTGATGAGCCCTGAGATAGTTTGATACCGTTAGGTGTTAATTATGTGGCTAATCAGATAATGAACATATACCTATTAGGAGACCTGAGCACAGTTTATTTATGAAACCACGAAGAGCCTGAGAAGCACCTGAATGGCATAATACGTGATTTCATCATTCAGGCCTTTCGTTTTTTTTTCTTTTTTGAAAAGTCAACTGTGCTGAATGTAAAACCCCGAAAGTCTTCAAAGTTGAGCAACATTAACGAAAAAAAAAAGTATTGTGTTACCTGCAAGTTGGGCCTTCCTTCCAGTTTGTCTGATTATATACCGTGAGGGATTTGTTTTCACCTAAAGCGTTCATCAAAGTGGCCCCACTTCACTACTCAATAGGCACAACTGAATTTATAACATACACGTTATAAATCTTAGCAATCATCTCATAGATAACTAAACATTGCTAAGCGTAACTTGTTTCCTTATAAATGACGTCGCCGGATCTCTTCAAGAACGAAATAGCTTTATCGTTTACGCGTGCCCCTTCCATCGCATTGCTTTTCTCTTAATTGCAATCTCTTAAATCGTATCGCGTTACTCGTTTGACGCATGAGATCAGCTGCGTAGACGGCTCATTTTACGCCCATGGTTTCCGCTATTTGCCTCCCACCTCTAGGTTTTCAAGCGTGTTTCTTTACAGAAAGCTGTCGCGCTATCGAGCCCGCGTCACGCGCCTTTTTCGACAACGACGTCGTTACTTCGAAAGGCTGTCATCGGAGGCGGACAACTCACGTTCGGACATTCGAGACCTCTCGAAAAGACTGAGCGAGGTGACGAAAGGGTGCGGTGTCACTGTCGAAGCCTCATCGCGTCGCCACCGCCCTGCAAAGCGAACCCTTTTGCGTGTCAGCGGATTTACTGAACACAGGGTTCATGATTTTGTGAATGCACATGACACTTGCCCGTATAGAAAGCAGCACTCTGCGATGTGGTGACACTTCGAAAATCGCGGACGTAGTACGGACGCCGCGCGCCACGCCTTTCTGGCGCCTCAAGCTTCTGTGTTTAACTTGGACTTTCTGACCGAACGTTATTCAAATTGTTTTTTTGTATACCTGCCTGTTTTGCATGCTTGAGCAAGAAGTGTGTGCGAGCGAGGGCGGCTGCTGCTCCAGCGCCTCACGCGTTTCTACAGCTTGGCCCGTGCGCCGAATGGGCTTCCGCGAGTCGCGCGTGTCTTGGTGACGTCGGTCGCTGTAGATTTACTTGATTAACGGGCGCTCTGCGCGCGCCCGTGCGCGCTACTGTGGTTTATGCGGCTGCCAGCTAAACGTTCTGGCTGCTGGCAGCACGATATGAGCCGCTTTAGCCTATAGCCATGTGGCTTATCTTGATCCAGTTTCACTTTAAAAAAAAAACTGTGTAGCGATTAAGATCTAGCCGTGTAATGTATGAGGTGATTGCTTTTGTGGCATTGAAAATAATATTGAAAGTTACTCATTTAGACTCTGCTTATTCAGCAGCCTGGGTACGTTTGATTTTATCTTACATATATGGTTGTCCGGGTACTAATTTTGTATTGGTATACGACGAAAAAAAAAAAGAAGCTGCTGCAAAGTGATATTATGCACTCATCTAGCCGTTGGTTAGGCGCTTTTTCTTTTCATGCACCGGTGCAACCTTTCAGTAACATATTGATGGTGGAATATTTTTGTCCTGTGGAGGAAATAATGGTGTATGGTGATAACTATAGATGCTTTTATCTCTTGTTGACGATTAACCCCAGTTCATTCGCTTGCAGAATGAACACTTAGACCTGTATGCTGTTTTGTTTTGTTTTTATTGCGTAGCTGAAACAAACCGTCGTTTTTGATGAAGGGAAGCTGGCGATTTAATTTTGCAGTTCACCTGTAAGGTACAAGCCTTGTGGCCGAAGTGCTGTGGTTCGAACTCAGAAAATTTAAAGGACGCTACCATAGGCGCCGAGTCAGCTGCCCGTTACGTGCTATAGTTTGCGCTCAAATAGATCTTAGTAACGTTTTTCCATACCATACCCTCTAGAATGTCTATAGCGACACAAGTTGTACGACGCTGGCCTGCAGAGCGTGCTCACATTTTCGCAAAGCGTTTTCATATGTGTGTATGTGTGTGTGTGTTTGTGGTGTGTGTCAAGAAATTCACAAATCGGCGAGGCTTTGTTGAAATATATTTTAACGGCTAATTCACTATAAATATACTCGCAGTGTTTATTTTTATTATTTCAACATCCACTTTGACGAAAAGGATAAAACCCTGAGAGCCCTTTAAATTTACGCGCTAATTGATTGATTGATTGATTGATATGTGGTGTGTAACATCCTAAAACCACCATATGATTATGAGAGGCCCCGTATAGTGGAAGGTTCCGGAAATTTCGACCACCTGGGGTTTTTTAAGGTGAACCCAAATCTGAGCACACGGGCCTACAGTATTTTCGCCTCCATCGAAAATGCAACCGCAGCAGCCGGGATGTGATCCCGCCACCTGCGGTTCAGCAGCCAAGTAGCTTAGCCGCTAGACCACCGCGGCGGGGTGCGCTAGATTTGTGGATCTTGGCATATATTTTAATCAATACAGCGCACCCTAATAGTTATTCCCATATATTTATGGCGTCTCACCAATCTTCTATCAGCACGCATGTTATAGTCCAGTTTCATGTAGACCTGAGGATACGCGAAAGCTGCTTAATTTCAATATTGCGAAGATGACAAGGACGTTCATTTCGTACGAGATATTAATTTTGAGCACTTTAACATACATGAGTTTCTTGTATTCATGTTCCAATAGGTTTTCTGATAATATGCTTGTATGCGCTGTGTTAATTATTTCAAACCGTCAAAAACGCGAATTATGTGAACTGCTCAGAATTACTTTATTGCGCTTTATGCATGTACCCTTCAAAAATATTTGAATGGTACTCTCTATCAATCGATTCATTGAAGTATTTTATGGATATCTGAGAATCAAAGAAAGGACCATCAGCCCACGCCGTTTATGTGATCCTGAAACTTGCTATGACGCGTGGCCAATTCGCACATACAAACAAGTACGTGTGATTGACAAACAAGGTTTCTTAAATATGTATCACATTTCAGCATTTCAGAAATGTCCTAAATCGACTCTGTGATTTTGTTATGTAAGAAAAAATGGCATGACTTGATAATTATATTCCTTAATCCCTAGTGAAGTGAACGTCAGCAGCGTGTAATGTACCATATTTGTTTTGCACTTATGTTTTATGAGGCTTGGAACACTTAGTGTTCTTTGTGCGTTTTGCAGAATCTATGCGCCCATTCGACAGCTTTTGGCACAACAAATGTGTGTGTTTTTGTGTTGCCAATAAATTTGCAGTTGTATTTATTGACAACACTTAAAAGAAGAAGTCCGCATTCCATTACAACATAGTAACGTCCAGCCCTTCGTATCTGTGTAGTGTAATGTAGTGAGATTTACTTAATGAGATTCCTTCTTAGGTGCGTCAATTTACGAATAGGAAGAATTTATTAACGTGTTACGAGCAAGAATAGCAAAAAGAAATAAACGAGTGATACTCAATGGTATAGGTGCCCCATGTGTCAATTTCTGTTGCCTTCCCACATGTAACGTTCTGTATATTTTTACTATACAAGCGATTGCAACTTTTTAAAGGCTTCAAGTTTTTCGTGCCTTGAAAAGTCGCTAAAATTTCGAAGAGCCTAAGAGAACTTTATTGCATTGTTTTCAGTTAACGTTCCGGCCAGAGGTGTAAATATATATTCATTATGCAGACAATTATTGCGTGACGCAGGTGAGTCAACAGCTTTTTTTGTTTTTCCAATGAATCTGTTGTCTTGTACATAAAAGAAACAAGCCAAAGTCGTGATTTGCATGCTTATGACAGCATAATAGGCCTCATGTGTTTGATTCCCTTGCTTAATTTTGCATGACTGACGCTACCTTCATAGTTTCGGATGTCTGCTATGGCTTTGTTTAAATTTATTAGGTGTTGTAGATAATGAATATTAGTATAATGAGAAAAAATATCCCACGCAACAGCTCTTCAGTCACCAAAAAAAGTGAGAAATAATGGCTGAGGAAGTTTTCCTATTGCCAAATCGGTCGTGTTCATCTACACTGTGTTATAGAATACAGTGTAAATTGCAATGGCTGCATTATACGTCTGCTGAGAAAGCTTTTCTGAGATTTCGTCTTGTTCTATGAGCGACCGCACTGCACACTTAATAAAATAAGTAAATATTGCAGTATTTTGATTAATTTTAGAAAAATATACTATATAGCGTGGTCTCCTATATGGTAACAATTGTACTAGATATTTTTTAATGCCACTAACTTAATTTGACTGTTGTGCTGACGAAAAAGCAACCCGTACGTTTCCAGACTGTGCAAAGGTGGTGATGTTTCGTGACGTATGTATGCGAAAAACGCTCAACCGTGGGACGTTTATATTAAGCTACCACAAAGGCTCGAAACTATGGTTCTGTTGCATACCATGCCATAGTGAATATTTAGTGCATGGTTATAGAATTAACAAGTCAGTAAAACGCAAGTGAAGGGGTGATAACTGTATTTGTAACAAAAGTGCTCATCGCTAATTATGATAGATATTGAATGAATGTTGGCTGCACGGGTTCTAATCTTATCGTCAGAGGGCGTTTTTAACCCTTGGAGGATTGTTAGCACTGTAACAGTGCAGAAAAATCAAGACAACTTATGAGTATGTTGTCTTAAATCTGTTGAAGGGAGCGTCAAACTTTTCCGATTTAACCTGTGTTGCGAGTTTCAGAAATATAAGGGGCGTTATAAAAATAGATCTGCAAAGTGAGGAAGTCGAAAGTGTTTGCTCTCAGTGCCCGTCCGTTGTCGCGTTTTCAACCCGTTGGTGTAGATTCGTTGTTAATCTGTGTCAGTCATTGTCATGTCGTATAGCTCACGTACTGTTATCTGATTTTTTTAATGTCTCAGAACGCTATTAATCACAATATACATACTTTTGATTTACTTTTCGTTTTTTCTTTAAGTAGAACACTTGTTGAAATTTAAAGTTATGATACCAATGATATAAAAATTAAGGATGAATTAGGGTTTATGAAAATATAAAATTTATTTCAGTTTGCAAGATCAATGCTTTTCAAGGGCGGTGTAAGAGTAACGCCATTTAGGCTCTCAATAATTACGCAGCAAATACTAAGCTTTATCCCGCAAAGTCTGCTTCCCGTGAACCTCACACAATAGCGAAAAGAAATTCCTTATACTGAGTTTTTATGAAATGTGTAGAAAATATTCAGAAGTAAAAAAAAAATGTGGTATTTGCTCCCTGCGTTCCGAATAGCTTTTTCTGTAGCGGCAAGCATCTTAAGATGGTTAATGACATGATTTGGAACATAAATTACGAAAGTAAGATATTTAACTCTCTAATTAGTAGCGTTAAGTTGGTATGCCAACAGAGAAAGTCAAAGTTCCTCATCGCAGCTTTGAGATCTACAGAGAAAGCAACCTCTAGTAATTATTGTGGCGTAACGAAATTCAACCAAATGCAATGGAGATAACCGTTGTGAGAAATCGCATGGGAAATCGTAAGAATACTGTCCTCAAGGCTTCGGTGTGCGTTCAATACCTGGAACACTCGGTGTAAGAAAATATCAAGAGAAAAAAAAACTTGAAGCCTTGCTGAGCGAAGGCATAGTTTCCCCATATGCTCATGTTTTTTTTTTTTGAACGAGTTGCTATGTAAGGAAAACAATATAGAACGCTTAGAAAGTATGAAAAAAAGGGGGGGGGGAGGAATGAGTTGTTGGTAGAGCTCGGATGGTATTTTGAGGATGCTTTAGGAAGGAAAAGTGAATTCAGCTATGTGCAGACGCTTGAGGGCGTTCCTGTGGTGGCCTGTGAAGACGCCTGATGTATGACGTAATGCTTTGCTTACGACTGAAGCAAGTGTATGCTCGTCCGATTATATTTGCTCTGTGCACTTGAGGCACATATTAGACGTTGTGTAGTTAGAGATTTTACTGCCTCTTGGTATTTACAGGAAGTGCAGCATTTGTTTTCCATAAATTGTGACAGTCCATAGCGTACGTCATCGAATTCTTTCCGCCAGACGTGTGGCCCATACCCGCAGTGGGTATGTGTCACATGTGATTGACAGTTTATATCTACCCAAAAACGGCGAGAATAGACTCTGGTAAATTTAACGCGAGAGCATTAAGAAACGTTTTCCCGAAACGAACCCTGATAAGATGCGAAATGTTGCGCACGAACGTGATCGGCGTTTTTGACTTGCCCCTCATTGGCTTCGTTGGTCTTCGGCTGCCGATGCTTGCGTTCGGCTTCCCTGCTCGGGCCTCGTCGGTGTTGCAGGCGCTACATCGCCATTCGCGAACGCGATCGGCTCTGCTAACCCTGGCAAGGCCAGGGGCGGCCAGGTTAAATCAAAATGCTTCGGTGCATGCATGTTTGGACGGGCGAAGGAGCCTCGCTTTCCTGCGTACTCTCCATCGCCGATTAACGAGCCTAAAGAAAGTTCACGCAGTGTGAGCTCAAACGTTGTGAGCGGTGTAAAGGATGAATGGGAGAGAGGGGACACGAGGCAAGCGCGCGGCAGGTGAAAGAGAGAGTGACGTCACCGCGCATTGTAGGGAAGGCGTGACCTACTTGGCACCGCCCCAACACCTGCGGTGAGGAAAGCGCAGTGCGGTGCGTTGGCACGGAGAGACGGAGGGACAGTGTTACGCAGGCTAGTCGCGAAGAGCTGCTTTGCATCTAAAATGAAACAAGATATAATGTGAGAGTATAAGTAAACATTGTGCGTGCGCTGAAGCTGCGACTATATGCGTAAAGACACAGCTCTTGTGCGAGTGCTTGTAAAGGAACAACGTATCACTAGTTAGCAGGTTGATAACGACATCCATTCAAACAAAATGCAAAGCAAATTAGCGATAAATTGTCTATAAATAACATGCATGACTCAGTTTGATATTACTATTTGCTGCCTTGTTCACAGTCTTCGGCAAATAAAGTTTATGAATTGTGTGCAGATCACCGCTTTTCCTTTGCGCTGATTCTTGATTAACAATTTGTTGTACGAATATCTTTGTTAGCGGGTGCATATTGGGATGAGTGCAATTACGCCAATAAGAGAGAAAACCTTGTCTTAAACTCAAGAGATAAGTACTAATATTTATTTTTTAAGTAACTGATATATGATACGCATGTATATCAGGAAGTGCCATAAAATTTACAAATAGTGTGCAGAACGGTACTGGGGGGGTTAGCATGGGGGAAGAAATACAAGAGTGCCAGTGTACCTCGATGCAGGTGCTCGTTAAAGAACACAGTGTGAGTTAAATTAATTCACATTCTCACTATATGCAGCTTACCTGATGATAAGAAAATAGTTTTGTAAGACCCCAGAACGACCTCAATAAATCCACTACATGTGTTAAAATAGCCACACAAAATGTGTGTATACTATTTAGATGGGCTTATGTATAGCTTAATTGTTTGAGAGAAAATGCTGCTTTTGGGATACAGAAAACCTCGAATGTGGCACATACCTGTAAAATAGAACCTGTTAGCTGGTGCATTTATGCTCTCAAGAATAAAGCAAGAAGGAAAGTTCTGCAATATAACTGGAAACGTACTATGGCCAGATATAGAAAGGTTTCATTTTCGCATTAGCTTTGATTTAAAGCTATAGCCCCGTAAGAAACACCTATCAACAATATTAACAATAATCAACAGCGATGATGTACAGCTATCATGAACGAAGGTCGTCATGCATGAGCATTCTTCTCTATGTCTGACAAGGTCTTTCGAAGGTATACTCTCCAGATTTCACATTCACATTTCTTGCCACATGAGCGATGAAACATCATGTAGGATGCGTTAAGGACTCTGTTGTATTATGCATGCGCAAAGACAGAGTGTGGTGACCAAGTCAAAAACAAAATGTTGCATACTTTGTCATCATTTATACTTGGGACATCCTCGTGGCACTACATGTGTTGAATGGTGATATGTGGACACGCACACATATATAGAGCGCAGCATAAATATATTAGTGTCATTTTAGTTATTCATGAGGCTATCAGGGAAGGGGAAAACGAAAGTGTTCATGATCTCTTTGATATTTTAAGGATTTGTTCTCCTGTCATAGACATCGATTAGTTTACTGTGAAATTTACTATAGCACTGAGTTATGTGTGGTTCTCTAAACTACGGCTATAAGAATTGTTGCAGCAGCTGCTATAAATACATTAAAAAAGTATTGCGATATGTTTGGGACATTTTAACGATCCTACCACGAGTTCTCGTTCTTGCGTCATAAGCCCTCACTATTGCTCTGTGGTGGAATATGAGTGCAAGGGCGGGCAAATTCGACTCCATTCGTTTCGCATCGGCACCACGCAGCAGTAGACAGCCACAGGTGTTGCAAAAATACTAAACGTTTATTCGGCTCACAGTGTGTCCTTTTTCCACCTGAACGGTGAACCATGTAGTGATCACTTGTGCAGTTGACACAATTATTGTACTCCGGAAAATGTTAAGAATTTATATGAAGCTGTTCACACTTTGTATTAAAAACAACGACTTACAGTACAAAGTACTGTAACATAGCATAAAAATGTGTTTAAAAAAGTGTTCAATAATTTAGAGTACTTGGTACTCTATCTTATGCGAGAGCAATAAGCCATCCCGTGGGTGTCGCCCTTGATGAGGCCTTGTTCACAAAAATTACGCCGTGAATGAGTTCACGAGAGTAAGCGGGTGAACATTAATACCAAAGGACATTTTCATGAAAATCGCCCCACAGAATGGTATTCAAAAAGTTAAATGTATTGGTGTGTTTAGAAGAAGTCTTTAACGATTTACAGTACCTGGTACTGTACTATGGGAGAGCTGAAAGTCGTTCCACGCAAACTGACCGTCTCATCTTAGTCTGGCGGTCGCATATGTGTGTTAGGAAAACGTTGTTAACGATTTAGAGTACCTGCATGGTACTCTAATATGGGAGAAACAAAAAGCCGTCCCGTGCACCCCACCCTCAACGTGTTCGCATGTTTAGAAAAAGTTGTTAACGATTTAGTTTACTTAGTACTCTACTATATCATCTGGAATTCTCTTGAGGTCCTAGGCAAGAGTTCAGTTAGGCGTGGCGTCTCCGGCTGGCTTAGAAATTTGAGCCGCCACAAAAGCACCAGCGATGTCACACGAATACCAGCATTTATAATCCCCTCCACCGGCTGTAAAAACATGGTTTCGAATAAGTTAAGAACCTTCATCTGTATAAAAAAAGACCTGTATAAAGAATACAAAAAAGAGAAAGGAAATGGTTGCGCAACTAACAGGTTTTAGGAGAAAAACATTTTCCACTAACAAATCTGAACGACACAATAGTTGGTTACAGCAGTGTGCTATCTGAATTAATTAAATATACCAATCCGATCACAAGTCTGTAAAGAAAGCTTAGCTGACCATGTTTTGCTAACATACCTGGAGCATCAGTGCGACCTGTTTATAATAGTAATGCCTGCCAAGTAATAGCGTTTTCCCCATGTTGCTTTCTCGTCAATTTGGTAGTTGCAAGGAGTTTTTAAACCTCTTTCGGTAGTTGTCAGGACTGACACCATAAGATTGTCAATCTCGTCAACCAATTAGGCATGCGTATGAACTTCTAAAGTTTCAATATTTCGCAATAGAAACGCGTGCATACGAACGCAGGCAACACGTAACTAACGCCGACTGCAACGCGAAACCGCTCGCAGCCGTCGCGCCAAAACCACGTGCATGTGTACTGCGGCGGCGGTGCGGCGGTGCGGCGATTACGAAAACAAGCGATTCGGTGAAGGGAGCGAACGACACTCACGTCTCTCTGGTCGAGCGTGCCGAACACCTCAAGCTTGTCCAGGCGGACGGTTCCTTGAAAGGGCAGGAACCTCGTGCCGCGGGAGATGCGACTGTTGCTCCACACGGCCGCGGTCACTTCCTTGGCGGGCGGTCGATCGCCGGACGGAGTCGTCGAGTCGTTGGTCGTCGTCGTCGACGTCGCGCGGTCACCGATCACGAGACTGAGCTCCTTCGGGATGAGCACGTACGTCTCCATCGTTCTCCGGATGAGAGCCACACACTACCACTTTTTCGTCTTCCGATGAAACCGATGATGAGGCAGAGGACGGATGTCGCGAACGAGATGTCGGGCACTCGGAGAAATGAAACAGCGCGAGACGGTGGTCCGACACTCCACTAATACAGCACCGTGACGCTGTAGCGACAGCAGCAGCAGCAGCAGCAGCGGAAGCGTAGCAGGGGCGGCCGCATCACGAGAAGAGCGGCCGAAGCAACGACGGGGAGGTTGCTCGTAATCCCACTGCTTCCCGACGGTGTCGTCTCATGCCGGTCTCCGACGGCGTGTAATCTGGCTCGAGTGAAAGTTGGCGTCTCTCGACTGCCGAAGACAGGTGGCAACGGTAAGGAACTCTGCCGAGCCGGTGTTGGTGCCGGCGCGGGGGGCAAGGGGAACGGAAGACCGGCCCTTGCGAGAGAACGGAGGCGTACCGGGGAGGCGCTCCGAGGTCGTTAAAGGTACGCCGGCCCACCTGCCACCACTCTCTATTGGCCGGCCGCTCACCGGCGCCAACGAATCCAGGCGCGAGCCAGGTAAGCCGCGCAGCACTCTGCGCCACGCGGCCGCCATTGGCCTTCGTTGCGGTGAAGCCACCGCACCGGGTGCCATTAGGCGAGATCCCGCGCATTCTTTTGGAGCGGTAGCAAGGATGGACTGCTAAAGGAACTGTGGAAAGAATAATAATAAACAAAAGGTATTGGATGCCTGTTTTGTTTTTCCGGTGTTGTCAGTCGGTGGAGGTGAAACTTGCTTGCGCTGCCGCGTTCGTATGGAAAACGTCCGAATACTCCTTTCCCGCTGTCGAAAGCGCATGAGCAGTCAGTCCCTTGGCTCGCCGTTGTTGCGGAAATGTGTTCTTTCCTCGACACTCGCTGCACGCTTCCTGGCTTCGGTTTCACGACGCTGGAACTGAGCCAGTGTACGGCGCCGTCCGAGCAAATTAAACAAGCAAAGTTTACGCATGTGCAACGAAGCGTGCGTTATTAGAGAAGACGAACGCGTGTGACGGGCGTTAATCTGCTTCTATTTTTGCATAGGGTACCATGTTCCCGAAGTTATGAATTCTTTTTCTGAATAAGTATACGCGCTGTAATTTTGCAAAGAGCTGAAATTCGTTAACAGGGCAGGGGTCAATTGAAAAAGCTCCGAATAGGTTTGAGATACACTGGGATTCTTATTGAATTGAATTTATAACACGATGAACAGATTTACTCTCTGCGTTCTCTCGCGCATGAATGTGCTGCACGGCTGCTGGTACATCAATGCACGCTGATTGATTGATATGTGGGGTTTAACGTCCCAAAACCACCATATGATTATGAGAGACGCCGTAGAGGAGGGCTCCGGAAATTTCGACCACCTGGGGTTCTTTAACGTGCACCCAAATCTGAGTACACGGGCCTACAACATTTCCGCCTCCATCGGAAATGCAGCCGCCGCAGCCGGGATTCGAACCCGCGACCTGCGGGTCTGTAGCCGAGTACCTTAGCCACTAGACCACCGCGGCGGGGCTCAATGCACGCTGCTAGCTGCAATTATATTGTAATAACGGCACGCGTGCTCATATTTTAATTTGGTGTAGCACATGCATCAGAAAATCGAAAGAGAAGATGTCTTGTGCACTTGTCCAGAGAGCCAATATTTAGCCACCACCAGTGCAGTTTATGGGCTGCTTTGTACAGTGGCCGCGGAGTCGAACGATGTGGGGGGTGCACGGTATTTGCCAATTTATTCATATGTATATCCAGTCTGCTAATGGGTAAATGTTCTTACTAGCTATCGCGTGTAAGAAACATCAAAGAAAGTTACGCGAGAAGCATTCCCATTGACCTTTATTCAAGTTCTTTGATTTTATTAGAATGTTGTCCGGCAGCGCGAAACGCTGACGAATGAAGGCGACACAGGCAATGTCGAAATTTTCTAAAACAACAGCTTTGCACTGGAAGTTATAGAATATTGTACAATTTCACAGTGTGCACTGAACAAAGCTAGGGGGGGGGGGGTTGATTGGCTTGTGGGGTCGTAACTATACCACCTCTATGACTGCCCCGTGGACATTGGCACCAAGGATCCAGAGTACACTTTCAAGGGATTTGTCAACATTGTAATTTTATCTCCACAGGTGTCTTGAGGTCAAAATATTCTTATTTCCTCTATAGAAATTTTCTGCATTCACATAATATTAAAGAGCTCTAACTGCATGCTCTTCGGCTCTGCGTTCAATTCGTGTGGAGCAGGTTTACAAGAAAAAACATGCTCTGACAGGTTGCTATAGCCTATTCTCTTTTCTTTTATTGCCTCGGAATCATCAAAACAAGCTGTTGCTCTTTTCAATTTATTCTGATCCTGAACGAACACATAAGAGTGGAAGTTTACTATAATAAAGAATTGCATATGGTCAACTCCACCCCAGGCTTATGTGGCATTCGATTGCATTAGACATAAAAATGTGTTACATATAGCAGCTTTACACAAAGCAGATAACACAATCGGCTAAATAAGCATGCATGCAGTGTTCTGTACACATATATGTAAACAACAAGAGTTCATATAGTGTTGGTTATAACGTTTAAAACTTTATTATGCAATTCACACAGAAATAAATATTGTAAGCTGATTTACATACATTCAAAAGATACCTGGATCACCTGTACTATATAGTAGTGCCAACAGAATAGAAGGTCTTAAATGCCTTATTGAAATAATATTGTTAATAACTATAGTCGGTCATATTTAATACCACATTTGATGGCATTAAAGTCGCGACGACGACAGTTTCACAATAATTATGTTCGTTTGGCCCAGAATGTTCTACTGTCTTCAAAGTCGAGGTCATAAAATGCATTTCATAGAAGTAACAAGCGTTTTGATGTACATGTGCATGTCTTTAGCGCTGAGGCATATGAAATTCTCCAGAAAGAAAGTGAGGATGAGTATATAAAAACTGTTTCTGAACACCTAACAGGGCATACAGAAATGACTGTACTGCTAACAATTTATTCTGGATAGCAAGCGAATGTAGCCTAGCTTCTGTATACAAGACCTTGGATGTCACAAATTGTGGAAGAAATTATCTCTAAGCTTGTTTCTCGAGGACTACACTGCAGGAGGATGCAGCTTATAAGCAGAAGCTCTATCGTATAAGATGCACCTATGTAGTTCAAGCACTGGGCGAATATACTTTAAGTGCAAGCGTCTTATTTATTTCCTCTTCCTCCTCCACGGTCTCTGCTTTGCCTTTTGCGGGATTTCCCAACCGTCCACCAGTTGCATGTTTCCGGTACGTATTCTCTCCCTCTTGTTTCTCTCTTCTTGTGTATCTGTGTAACCAAATGTATTAATAAAAAAATTGGCAGATTCCACGTACAGTAGGAATCGATGATATGCGAAGTACGAATGAGAAATGTTGAAATGTCTCTTTAACATGAGCACGAAGTTACGAGGTGGAGGTAAGCGATGCCGTACATGACTTCCGTGTCATGATCATGTTTGGATGTGTCGTTTACCTTCGTCATCCATTCACGTCACGTGATACCAAATTTAGTGCATGTGGAGCTAGGGAAGCGGCCGCCAGCACGCTATGAGCGTGGTATGTTGTCATGTTCTTACATGATGCGCGTGTCAGGATTATCATGTTTGCACCAGTCATACATCTCGTCATCCATTGACGTCACGTAAGACCTAATTCGGTATATGTGGAGCTAGCAAAACGGCCACGAGCGCATCATGAAGGACCCAATATACTCCAATGTAGCGTTGACGAGCGCGCTCGATGGAGACAGCGACGCTACGTTAGCAAAACGCGAGCATTCTACATAGTCTGACGCCAGGCGCGCCCAGCGTCCGTCGGCATGGCCCGACGGCAACCGGCGCGAAATGCGACATGCTGCATTTCGCGCCGAATTGTTATCCAGACAACACTGCGTCTCCCTCTTTTCGTGACGGAGGAACGCCGAACGCGCTGAAACGTGCATGCGTCTAAGCAACGCAGCGCAGCGCGCGCCTGCGAGTATATATGGCAGGACCGGAGCCTGGCGTGGCAACGCCGGCGTGGCGCGACGAAATGAACGCCGGCGAGCACGCGCACCGCGTCAAATTGAAATGTATTGGCGCATTGACTGTGGCATGTAGTCATGTTCTCAGATGACACGCATCTCATGATTATCATGTTTGCACCAAGCAGTCACATACCTTCGTCATTCATTGGCATCACGTAACACCAAATATGACATATCTGAAGTTAGCGAACTGGCCGCGAGCACATCATGAGCGTAGCATGTAGTCATGCTGTTACATGACACGCATCTCATGTTTATCATGTTTGAACCAGTATCATACCTCCGTCATCCATTCAGGTCCCGTAATACTATATTTGGTATAGGTGTAGCTAGCGAAATGGCCGCCCGCGCATGATGAGCGTGGCATGTAGTCATGTTGTTATATGACACGCATCTCATGATCATCATTTTTGCACCAGTCACATACCATCGCCATTCATTCACGTACTGTAACACCGAATTTGGTATATGTGACGCTAGCGAAATTGCCGCGAACGCACGATGAGCGCGGCATGTAGTGATGTTGTTACATGGCACGCATGTCATGATTTTCGTGTAAGGGTCTGTCACTTGTGTTCGCCCTGCAACCATGCCATACAATACCAGTTTTGCAACATGCCATGTGAACAAAACCAGCGCAAGAGCTGCAAGACCATAAGTATAAATTATGACATTCATTACATACATGTCATGATTTTCATGTTATGACTAGTCAAATATGTTCTTCACACAGTCATGTTATGCCATACCAAGTTTGATATCGATACCATAATCTAAACGGCCAGGACAGCTAAAAGTCGTATGCGGCTAGATAGATACATAGATACGCTGAAAGTCGCCGAAGTTCGCTATGAAATGCTTCGCATTTAAAATAATAATAATAATAATAATAATAATAATAATAATAATAATAATAATAATAATAATAATAATAATAATAATAATAATAATAATAATAATAATAATAATAATAATAATAATAATAATACTAATAATAATAATAATAATAATGATAATAATAATAATAATAATAATACCTTTTGTTCACATTCATATCAAATACAAAAAATGGACCTGTCTAAGTCTCGAGGACTTGTGCGACTATAGGCCCGGCAGAGCAGGCTTCAGCGATGTGATTACAAGGTCATAGAAATTATCGTTATTTCTTTTTGCCAACGAACAGACTAAAAATTGGCACCATTGCGTTTTTATAGACAGTAAATAAAAAAATGAACAAAAGAGGGACACAGAGCATACGTGACATACAAGTAGACCATAACCATTTACTTTACAGCTTAGAGAGTAATTTCTTTAGGTGTTTTTTTAGAACTAACTAAAAAAACAAAAAAAAACTCTTCGGTTATAGTTCATTGAATATTTTTGGAATATATACACTCCTGCACGCTTCTCCATGTCTGGTAGAAAAACGGGGTACACCGTAAAACGCTTTTATTTGTCCTGTTAGGGGTCGACGTGTAACATATGACATTTTAAAGTCATCACACCAGTTGTATTTCAGAACAAGTGTTTTAATAAAGGAATCCTGAAACATACAATAACCTAAATCACAAAAAATAGTACTGGCGTCTACTTACTACCATAAGCATTACTAAAATATTTCGAAGCAAACTATATATGCGTGTTTTCCAGCGCTCTGCGAAAAATGCGAAAACTGCAATTATATATCTTACTGCACTATATGCTAGCGAATGAACTATCCCTTTTTTAATTGGTGGAGACACCAAGCTTCTTATGTGGAAAAGCAGGCATGCCACGCTTCTCAGCTTGAACATATAAATGCCATGTGATACTGCCAAGACATATCACTATGTAAAATCACGCCTAAGGATCTGAACGTCTCAACATTTTTTTGCAGAGCAGTTCCATGAATTGCAACGCTTGGTGTGAAGAAAAATCGGTATGTCCGTTTTTCGTTAAGCAGTTCGCTTCAAACCATAGAATTACACTATGAATTGAACTCTGAAGAGCAAATTTCAATTACAATTACAATTACAAATTTCAATTACAAACTTTAGAGAGAAAATCATTCATAAATAAATATAAATAGCAACAGTGAAAACACCTATTCTTTGTGGAGCACATCTCGCCCATCTCAGAGTTTTTCTGGACTTTTTGCTTCAGTTGTGGGGTGCATTGCCCCGCACGTTTCGGTAATGGATGTACAACCTCACGAGGCAACGTCTGACTCCGATTCGACCGCGGCCACTACCTCGAGGAAGCGAGGAAACATATCCAGTGAGAGCGATGACACTGAGCTGTACTCCGCATCCTGCGACGAGTGCTCAGACGACGGCTTTCAACCTGACTTGCACCGCAAGGCGAAGCGACGGATCGTCAATCCGCCGTAGGTGTCAAGTACGGCCACCGTGAAAACGGTGCCCCAGCGATGGCTCCATTCCACCCTGTTCGTGCCAAAGAACGCTACCGAAAGTCCGCCAGTTCTGAACAAGCAAGTGTTTTCACTCTATTTTGATAAAACTGCGCCGAACGAGATCAAAGACGTACGGCTAAATACCAGAAGACACACCCTGGCTGTCGATGTGCTGCCCCCGAGTGCGCTGAGCACGCTGCAACAAGTAACAAAACTGGTAAACATTGCACTTAGGTCCATCATACCAGCCGATGATGCGATGACATCAGGAGTCTTTTACGATATAAACACGGAAATCCCAAACACAGACCGTACAATACTTATAATACCAGTGAGTCAAGACGACGTCATTGCCTGCGTTGGACGCCTTGCATGGTAACACACGTTGTGTGAGAGTAACGTTCAAAGCTGACTGCCTTCCCGCATACGTGAAGGTCAGCCACTTTCGTCAACAAGTTCAACCATTTATTCCTATACATGTGCAATGCTTCAACTGTCAGAAGATCGGTCATGTAAAAGGTGTTTGCAGGGGCTCCGCAGCGTGCTCCCGGTGCGCCAAACCACACACAGAAGACAACTGTAGCGCAACCACACTGAAGTGTCCTAACTGTAAGGGTGCCCACAAGGCTTCTTCCAAAGAATTGTCCGCACATAAAGGAAAGAATTTTCTATTTTGAAGCAAATGGTACGAGACAGCTCAACCCACAAAGAAGCCACCGATAAAATCCGGTGAAGACGATGTCGCCTGTCGAAGGTCTTCACGTCGAACAGCGCCAACTTCAGGCAGTAAGTCCACGCATCAGGAAAAATCGCCAGCTGCAGTTTTCAGTACGGCAAACGCAGACGTTGAAAAAAAAAAAGCAAATGGGCGGACCAGTCTCTACAAAAGAGTGGCCGCCACTTACGCGTACACAACGTGCAGAAGAACCCAAGCAGAAGCCGTCTTCTTCAGAGCAATCTGCTGTGATGGAGGATTTGCGGAACACAGATCAGCAAGTTATAGCTCTTCTGCGATCCTTAATTAACGCCGTTTGCTTGTTGTTAAGCAACAAGCACACAACGTCAGCTAGAAGTGCATTGCAATTACTGGAGGCTTTGAGTCCAGTACTCGCAGCACTTGAGTAAATAATGGCTTACCAGCTACTGTCTTTCAGGGAAAAGTTCCGAAAGGCAGTGATTCTTCAATGGAATGACCGGGGACTGAGATCATGCGCCGCCGACTGACGTCAGTTCGTGTACACCAATAAGTTTCCTATCACTGTCATCTGCGAGCCAAATTTGCCGAACGTAATCAGACTTTCTGGTTATGAGTCATTCATGTCCGTCTACAACTGCGGACAATAGCAAAGTTCTGATGTTTATTCGCCGCGACCTCACCTACATTCATCATCTGGTGTCACCTCACGAAGACAATCAATATAGATGTATAACAGTGAAGAAGAGACTTACCGTCACGGTTGTGGGTGCCTACCTCTCTCCGTCGAGCCGTTTCGACCATACAAGACTGCAAGGTATCCTGTCAGCAACTCCTCATTCATGCATTATGATCGGCGACTTCAACGCTCATTGTACAATCCGGGAAGTTCGAACACCAATGCTAAAGGGAGAAAGTTGGTGTCCTTCGCCTCCGACAACGAACTCTTTCTGCTAAATGACGGGAGTCCAACGTTTCTGCGTGGCTCAAAGTATAGCAGCTGCCTCGACCTGGCCTTTAGTCTCACGAGGCCTAGTCAGGACATGCTGAGTGGTTTACAGGCACGGAAACGCATGCAAGTGATCACATTTCTACTTACGTCAGAATTGAAGGATTGTACTATGCTAAGATACGTGATAGCGTTCAAAGAGTGGATTGCATGGTTGAAACTTCAGTCTCGCATAGAAGAGCAATGTCAAGCAAACAGATCCCTTGACATAGAGGAGATACTTAAAAGCCCAATACACAACACTACGTGTACTCTCACATGCTCTCTCCTCGTGTTTAGAAAAAATTTATTGCCACAAACGTCAATAACACTCAACAGAACATTTCCGTCTTAGACATACTCTAACGATGATGACAAGACAGACGTCATTTACGGCTCTCTCCTCGTAACGGAATTTTACATCGAGTTAGAATGACTTAGAGCAATCCGACGGCGTGCTGAACGAAGATACCGACGCATGGAGGCAATAGAAGACTTAAGGATTGCTCGACGTATACAGAAGAACATTCAGCGCCAGATAGATAAATTCGAGTCACAACGTTGGACTGCTTTTTGCGAGTCGCTTGACCCACGATAACCTTTATCACAATTGTGGGAAACGATACGAGGTCTCCGTACAAACCCAATTCAGTGGTCACGATTCCGGGCACTGGCACTTTCTGAACAGTAATGCAA
Source organism: Rhipicephalus microplus (assembly GCF_013339725.1). Taxonomy (NCBI): domain Eukaryota; kingdom Metazoa; phylum Arthropoda; class Arachnida; order Ixodida; family Ixodidae; genus Rhipicephalus; species Rhipicephalus microplus. Next base: position 41,621,930 of record NC_051170.1, read on the forward strand.
CATTGTCGTGGCAGAAGACTTCTGTGCCAGATTATCAGGGCCACTCGCAGTGTCCAAACGCCTATGGCCCTCGACTGTCCACAAACAGTGGTTTCCCGCATGGATATGCCTTTTTCCATCGTTGAACTCAGAGATGCACTGCTTTGTGTGGACACACGTCGGCACCAGGGCCCAATAAAATTTCTTATATAGGGCCCTGTGTCATCTGGATGAATGCGCGAGAGTCCTGCTCCTGGAGTTGTACAACAAATTCTGGCAAGATGGGACGCTTCCGACGAGCTGGAAGACAAGTCGCCTAGTTCCACTACTGCAGCCAGGCAAAACACCGTTGATGCTCTCATCCTATCACCCGATCACATTGGCCAGTTGTGTGGGCAAAGTTATAGAGAAGATGATCTTGGGACACCTGGAGTGACTTTGGAGTGCAGCAACATCTACCGAGATGCCATGGCGGGATTTCAGCGTGGTCGATCATCGATCGACAACGTAGTCGACCTGGTTACTAACGTTTAACGTGCACGAGAACGGCCGGAAGCATTTGTGCACGTCATCGGGGCGAATGACAACGTTACGCATGAAACAGTTTTCACCGCTCTCGAAGATGTAGGAGTAGGTGGTCAGATGTATCGTTGGATACGTATAGTTATTTGTCAATGCAATCCTTTTTTTTGTGAGCAATGAAGATGGCCAAACCTCTCCACATTACAGCCACCGCAGCGTCCCCCAGGGTGGTGTACTCAGCCCTTTGCTGTCCAATCTTACGCTAATTTCTCTCACTGAGCCTCTGTCAAGCGCAGTCAGGCTATCGATGTACGCAGATGATATCTGCGTTTGGGCATCGGCTGTAACACGCCTGCAGTTGCGAGCGAGAATTCAAAAAGCTGCCACTGAAACATTACGTTACCTCCGCAATCGAGGCTTGGAAATTTTTCCCGAGAAATGCATCCTCGTAACTTTTACACGCAAGCCTAGAATAAGTACACCATAAGCATCAATGGTCGAACTGTACCATACGTTCGACTGCACAAGTTTTTGGGCGTCATAATTGACAGGAGTCTATCATGCAGCGATCACGTTTCGTACATGAAAAAAAAATGGTTAATGGACATATGTAATCAACTGAAGTTCTTTGCAGGGAAGACTTAGGGAATGTCACCCAGTGCTATGCTACAGCTGTACAGGCTACCTTTCTCGGTTTTCTGCGGTACAGCTTACCGGCATTGACCAATTTAAGCAAAACAAGCCTACGAACGTTACAGAGTGTTCAGTCCGAGGCACTCCTGATTTGACTCAGCTTGCCTCGTAATGCATCGACAATGGCTTCTATAGCAATCGCCTGTGACCACCTCATCACCACACATATTGACGTTCAGACACTCAAGACACATATAAGGCATGTTGCTCAGACACCCTGCCACCGCCTAGCCTCTTTACCAGCAGACAGACCACGTTCGTCCTTTTCCCAAATGGTAACCACATATCGCGACTCTTTGCCAACATGCTTCACAACCACCGCCAGGCCTTCGACTTCTCCGTGGTGACTGACTCAGACTAACATCAGGCTAACTATACTTGGCATCCAGAAAAAAAAAGTAGATTTGTCGTCACCTGCTCTTAGGCAGCTTGCTCTGCTCTTTATATACGACACGTATCAAGGCTGCAACACGTATACACCGACGGCTCTGTTCTACAGAAGAGTTCAACGGAATCATTTGTTATACCAATAAAAGACACAACAAGCAAATTCAAGACCTCCCACCTTACGACATCAATGGGAGCGGAGCTCACAGGTCTTCGTGCAGCATTGCAATTTATCAGCGACCAACAGCCACAAAAATGGACAATTTTCAGTGACTCAAAAGTGGGACTGCGATCTCTTCTATCACCTTTACGCCACAGCCCGTATGAACGATTGGTATTCGAGATTGCAGAAAAGACTCACAATTTTATTGAGAAAGGATATAAAATATAGCCAAATATTATAGTGCAACACTGGCGTGGAATACACAATAAATTATACAAGTCAGCTAAGAATTGCAGTCTCTTCTCTCAACAAATGACGAAAGAAGCTCAAAAACCACTCGCAGAATGCCATATATTTCAGCCATTGGCTGATACGAACATTGCCCGCTCGGTTGAAACGAGGGAGGTTTAAAAAAATGCCGGAGTGGAAATTATTGCCCATAAGTGAAGCCATGCCTATACCGTAAGATGGCGGCTGAAGATGGCGGCTGCGGCAGCGATGCTACTAGCCATGATAAGCTGTTGGCGTTTGGTGATTGAGAAAGGGAAGTTTTGTATTTAGAAAAATTTTTTGTGAGAGACGTCAAATAACATTTTACCGAAAAATTCCTTTCTTTGATATATATATATATATATATATATATATATATATATATATATATATATATATATATATATATATATATATATATATATATATATATATATATATATATATATACGATTTGCGACTGGAGACCAAATTGCGAGGGATGTTCACACCGGCAAGGCTGCATGCGAGCGACCGGAAGTCGCAAACCAGGAGTGTCACGTCCGGATCTCGTTAACAGCGAGAACTCTGGAGACCGGCGCCGATGATCTGATTGCCGCCAGCTGACTGGAGCGAACTGAGTGCACCGCATTTATTGTTTTAGATGCGGAGCATCTTATACTCGCGCCTTGTAGTGCGCCGTCCGCGCCGTCCGCACCGCTTCTCGAACATTCGACAGCTGACGCGCGCATGCGCCGTCGCGCCGTCGCCCACTCTTCCACCATCTGTGCATCCCTTCCTCCTCTACACACCGCGCGCGCTTCACTCCTCCACCATCTGTGCACCCTTCCTCCTCTACACACCGCGTTCGACATCTACAATTCTCCTGATTCTCCAGTGGACGCGCATGTGGCGTCGCGCTTCGAGAACATTCAACAGCTGACAGTGCATGCGCCGTCGTGCTGTATATATACTCAAGGTCGGCGCTCGTTCGCTCAGTTGCCGCTCGTCGGATGGTTTGTACGGCGCGTCGACGTCCAAGGTCGCGGTGAAATGAATTCCAACGAATCCACAAACACAATGATCGACGTCCCTTCGACCAGCGCCGCCCTTTCGCATTCGTGTGTACGTGTTCACTCATTTAACACCCCCTCCTACAACCACGTTAACCAATTTAGCCATCAACCCAAGTAAGTCGCAATTTAACACCCCATTTCACAACCACGTTAACCAATTTAGCCATCGACCCAAGTAAGTCGCACTTTAACACCCCGTTAACCAATTTTATGGTCCGCATCCTCTTCAGTGTTCCCCCGAGGGAAGCTGCGGGCAATATTTTTGTCCGTTATCCCACATTCAACTCCTTGACGCTGCTGGGAATACCCAGCAGCGTCAAGGAGTTGAATTCAATTGAAGAACAAGAGATTGTCATGGCACTGATGCGCTATGCCATGGTATCGTCCGCGCTGGCAGTGACTTGTGCACGCATGCACGCACGATCACACTGGAAAAGCTGCGCACCCGAAGAAAAAAGAAAGGAAAAAGTACCCTGCAGTCATGAAGCGCGTGACGTATTTTCTTCGCTACTGTCATCCCTCCCTGCTTAGGCTCCAGTACTTTCATCAGGACGAGAGAAGAGATAATTCAATTGTCGCAGAAGAAGGCTGTGAAGGCGCTCCTGCATGCTCTTCTTGCGTTCAACCGGCCTCTCCATATGACTGTGATCGGAACACTCTGCATGTGTGTGCATGCAATATTTTTATAGATTATTTTATACCTCTCTAACCTGTCCTCTTTCGGACCCTCATTTCCCCAGTCGTGTACAGGGCAGCAAACCAGTTCTTCTATAGGTTAACCTCCCTGTCTCTTCCTTTTGTTTATTTCTCCCTCTCTCTCTCTATTTCTAATTACTCTCCTACATTCTTTAACAACCTGTGACCTCCCGTGTAAGTAGTTAAAGAACACATTAAAAAAAGCCCCGTGAAGCCCAAACGAAATAGCTCTTCTAACGAAATGGTATGGTTGACAGTTTCCAACGCTTTTTGCTGAGTCTAAAAGAAAACACAACAGAAGAGATTCTTGTCTAGAGTCGAATATATTTCATCGCTGAACTCTTCTAATAACTTTACAGTGCTGCGATTAGCAACGAAACCAAATTGCTGGTGTGTTAGTAGCGAAAAAGCAGAACCCCAATTGTTCTGCTTGTAAAAGCCGAGGGACCAAGAGCAGCTCTTTAGAGGTGGTAAAATGGGCGCAGCTACCATGTAGAGAGTGGCGGGTATTGGATATAAACAGGAACATACTGTGGTGAGAACCAAACATAAATTTCAATAAAACGACACTTTTTAACGAAGTATGTAATCACCAATATAAAGTACAATGAACTTCCTCCCTCTCTCTGCAACACTTTTTGAGCATGGTCGGAAAACGCTGGCGATCGGTAGTAGAGGCTCCCGGAAACACACGAGGCAAATATTATAGCGCAACACGTGGCGTGGAATACACAATAAATTATACAAGTCAGCTAAGGATTGCAGTCTCTTCTCTCAACAAATGACGAAAGATGCTCAAAAATCACTCGCAGAATGCCATCTATTTCAGCCATTGGCTGATTTGAACATTGCCCGCTCGGTTGAAACGAGGAAGGTTTTAAAAAAAATGCCGCAGTGGAAATTATTGCCCATAAGTGAAGCCATGCCTATACCGTAAGATGGCGGCTGAAGATGGCGGCTGCGGCAGCGATGCTACTAGGGCCATGATAAGCTGTTGGCGTTTGGCGATTGAGAAAGGGAAGTTTTGTATTTAGAAAAATTTTTGTGAGATACGTCAATAACGTTTTACCAGAAAATTTCTTTATATATATATATATTGTGATGACGTTTATTCGAGCAGAGAAGTCGCACCGAGGTCGCAACGGAAAGTGGGCGTACGGCGAGTCTGGCAAAGGCGGGGCACAAACTCTCGCGCAAGCAGAGCACGGGCTTTTTGTTGTCTTCCGAAGGCGCATACGCGTTGGTGCGTATGCTCCACTACAATACCCCCGGGATGAAGGGTAGCCATCCTGGCGACTCAGGGAGTAGGCACAATGAGGGGGTCATAGTAGGGCTTGAGACGGTCGACGTGTACGTTCTCGCGTCCTCGACGGCGCATATCTGGTGATTGTGTTAATGGCTCGATGATGTAATTCACCGGGGAGGTCGCGTCAATGACACGGTGCGGACCATGGTACCGGGCCAGAAGTTTAGAAGGCAGGCAAGGAACGTGCGGGGGCACCCAAAGCCACACAAGGGAGCCAGCACGAAATGTAGGAGCTATGTGGTGAGCGCCGTCGTGTCGAGTCTTTTGTAGACCTTGAGCCTCACTTGTCAGAGACCGAGCCAACTGACGGCAGTGTTCAGCGTATCTGGCGACTTCCGAAAGTGGGGAGCACTCAGATGTATCAGGGCGGTACGGTAGTATAGTGTCGAGTGGGTGGGAAGGTTCGCGGCCGTACAATAGAAAGAACGGGGAAAAACCGGTAGTCGCTTGCGTCGCGGTGTTATAAGCGAAGGTAACAAAGGGCAATACAGCGTCCCAGTTAGTGTGGTCGGAGGAGGTGTACATCCTCAGCATGTCGCCAAGTGTGCGGTTGAACCGCTCAGTAAGACCATTTGTCTGTGGATTATATGCGGTAGATTTCCGGAGGATAATGTAGCATTCAGCGAGGATAGCTTGGATGACCTCCGACAGGAACACTCGACCGCTATCACTGAGTAATTCCCGCGGAGCACCATGGCGTAGAATGAAGCTGCGGAGAATGAAGAGTGCAACTTCGTGGGCGGTTGCTGCCGGTAGAGCTGCAGTCTCAGCGTAGCATGTCAGATGATCGACTCCGACAATAATCGACCGGTTTCCAGAGCTACTATATGGGAGGGGGCCATAGAGGTCTATACCCACGCGGTCGAATGGGCAAGCTGGGCACGGGAGCGGCTGTAACATGCCAGTAAGGTGCCGTGGAGGTGTCTTGTTCTGTTGGCAAGTGGTGCAAGACTGAACGTATTTCTGCACAAAGCGATACATTCCTCGCCAGTAATATCGTTGGCGCAGCCTTTCGTAGGTTTTCAGGACACCTGCGTGAGCACTTTGGGGATCTGCATGGAAATTCATGCAGATGTCAGAGCGCATATGAGTGGGGACAGCAAGGAGCCACTTCCGACCACCAGGCATGTAGTTGCGGTGGTACAGAATGTTGTCTCGTAAGGAAAAGTGGGCTGCTTGCCGGCGTAGCGCTCTCGTGGAAGGGACAGCAGACGGATCGGTAAGGTAGTCGACTAACAAGGCAAGGTATGGGTCTTTACGCTGCTCCGAAAGCATGTCAGTGGTGTCGAGTGGTGACAAGGTGGTAAAAGGGGGCGACAGGGAAGCCACATCTGGTGTGAATGGCGACAGGGAAAGTGCATGAGCGTCCGCATGCTTGCGACCGGAATGATATACGACACGGATGTCGCATTCCTGCAATCGAAGTGCCCAACGCCCCAGACGTCCGGACGGGTCTTTTAAGGTGGACAGCCAACATAGAGCATGGTGGTCTGTGACCACGTCGAAAGGACGGCCGTAAAGGTACGGGTGAAACTTCGTAAGCGCCCAGATTATGGCCAAACACTCCTTCTCTGTCACGGAGTAATTCAATTCAGCCTTCTTAAGAGCGCGACTTGCATAAGCGACTACGCATTCGGTTTGGGTGCCTTTCCGTTGTGCCAAAACTGCGCCAAGACCAACGCCACTTGCATCAGTGTGAACTTCTGTGGCAGCAGTGGGGTCGTAGTGGCGAAGAATAGGTGGCGTGGTCAGCAGGCGGCGCAGCTGGTGAAATGCGTTGTCACATGCAGGTGATCATGCAGATATACCTGCAGATATATCTTCAGCGGAAGTGGTGAGCAAGACGTCGACGACTGGCTCTCCTTGTACGAGCGCGTAAGCGCCAGCAACAAGTGGGACGACGACTCTAAACTTGCCTACGTTATCTTTTACTTGGCAGACGTAGCTAAGCTTTGGTTTACCAACCGCGAAACCGCCTTCACCAACTGGTCCTCCTTTGAGACCCTCGTAACTGAAGCGTTCGGCCGACCAGAGGTCCGCAAGCTCCGCGCTGACCAGCGTCTGCGCCGCAGAGCCCAGCAGCCTGGCGAAACGTTTACGAGTTACATTGAGGATGTTGTTGCGAACGACGGACCGATCCCGCCGAAGCCACCACTGTTGCGAAAGACGGGGACGCCAACACGGCCCCGAAGGCGCCACCGCTTTCAACTCCGCCGGGAAGGTCACCAGCCGTTTGGTAGCGTATGTTTCTCAGCTCGCGACTGCTTCTGCGCAGAGCTGATAAGACGAGCGGACGAGACGACGGTGAGTTAAATAAGGTTTATGTACAGCATATATACAGAGGCGTTACAATTTCGGCACTGGGGCCGACAGAGACTCGAAGAGCCGAGCTCTCCTCTCTAACACATAGATCAGCCTTTCGCCTAAAACCGCTGACTCACACACATGTCGGCTCTCCGACATGGGGGTTCCTCTCTCGTAGGACCGCCGATCGCGACGCGCCGCAGGGCTTCTTTTATTTGCACCGGGTCCAACCAAAAAGTCCAATCAGAAGCGCCGCTGGTCGTCAGGGCAGGTTCCGCCAATGGGGTCACCGCGCCATGCGTCAGACCACCAGACACGGGGACGCCGGCTCGCTGTCACGTGCGCAGCTGACTCAATGCACGTGGGCCAGAGAAGCGCCGCGCGTGTTCACGCCGTTGAGTTTTTCGCGCCAGGCGGACTGCGGGCTGGCCTTGACCCAGATTGCCTTTTTCAGAGGCACGGTCGTTTGACGAGGACTCGCTGGCATAACAATGTGCTCGACCTCTGCAGGCGTGTTAACCTATCTATGCCCGAAGAAGAGAAAATTCGGCAGATTCTCAAGGGCATTGAGGATGGCGCATTCCAGATGTTGCTAGCGAAAAGCCCGACCTCGGTGGCAATCCTCGTAAGCCTGTGCCAGAGCTTCGATGAATTAGGCCGTCAGCCTTCCATCGCCCGACAGAGTGTCTCACCACCAGATACGATCTCCGCTGTCGCACTCGCAATTGCCAACGTTCGCCAAGAAAGTCTGTCCAACCAGATCAAAGACTTCATCAGGGAGGAAGTCGCACTGAGGTCGCAACAGAAAGTGGGCGTACGGCGAGTCTGGCAAAGGCGGCACAAACGCAGAGCACGGGCTTTTTGTTGTCTTCCGAAGGCGCATACGCGTTGGTGCCTATGCTCCACTACAATATATATATATATATATATATATATATATATATATATATATATATATATATATATATATATATATATATATATATATATATATATATATATATATAATACCATTTGTGACTGGAGACCCAAGTGCGAGTGATGTTCACACCGGCAAGGCTGCATGTGAGCGACCGGAAGTCGCAAACCAGAAGTGTCACGTGCGGATTTCGTTAACAGCGAGTACTCTGGAGACCGGCGCCGATGATCTAATCACCGCCAGCTGAGTGGAGCAAACTGAGTGCGCCGCATTTATTGTTTTCGTCCGTTCTCCCACATTCAACACCTTGACGCTGGTGGTAATACCCAGTAGCGTCAAGGGGTTGAATTCAATCGAAGAACAAGAGATTGTCATGGCGCTGATGCGCTATGCCATGGTATCGTCCGCGCTGGCAGTGACTTATGCACGCGTGCACGCACGATCACACTGAAAAGCTGCGCACCCGAAGAAAAAAAGAAGGGAAAAGTACCCTGTAGTCATGAAGCGGGTGACGTAATTTCTTTGCTACTGTCATCCCTCCCTGCTTAGGCTCCAGTGCTTTCGTCAGGACGAGAGAAGAGACAATTCAATTGCAGCCTGTGACAAGTCTTTGTAACTGCACTCGCTCTGAAGGGATTCTTAAAATTTTCGCGGCATTGAATTCATGAGGCAATAAGCTCTTTCAATGGATTCATTTCATGGTTACTTCAAAAAAAGTGTTTCAGGGCCTCTTTCAGCTTTGATGTAACAACTACAGCCGTCCAAGAAAAAATCACCATTGCACATTGCTTTTTAAGAAATATCCACGTACTCACATAAAGCCATGTGAACTCACAAATGAGTAAATGTGGTACCTGAATCAATGTGCAAGGTAACAATATTTCAGCGTGCCATGAACGATTTAGGCAGGGTGCCCGAGCAGTAGAAGCTGGCCAACATGGTCCTTATTCCTAGGCCAGGAAAGCCCCCTAACTTGGACAACATGAGGCCAATATCCTTGACATCATGTATCGGCAAGGTTGCTGAACATGCCATACTGCACAGGATAGACAAGTACTTCGAAGATAACGACATCTATACACACAATATGGTTAGATTCAGGGCAGGTCTATCCACACAAGATGCAATGAAGCTTATCAAACACCAGATCAATGACCACAAAACCAGAGACGTGAGAGCCATTCTGTGCCTACATCTAGAAAAAGCGTTTGACAACATCTATACCACTCATTCATACTCAAAGCACTTTTCAAGCTTGGTCTGGGGAAAGCCTTCTATGACTATAGGTATGGTCCTTTCTTACAGATCGGAAAGCCGTGGTGAAGATTTCAGATATCGAGACCGGAGCAATCGAACTAGAACCAAGGGGCACGCAGCAAGAGGCAGTGATTACACCAATGCTGTTCAACACTGTCAAGATTGGACTGTCAAAGAAATTATCGAGCATCGAAGGATGGAAGCACAGCATCTACGCAGATGACCTTACCATTTGGTGCACAGGGGGAAGTGAGGGGCAGATTGAGAGCCCTTTTCAAGAAGCGATTGACACCGTAGAAGAGTACCTTCGTTCTTCTGGGCTCAAGTGCTCCTCGAGCAAGTCAGAACTTTTACTGTATCGGACTACACACCGGGGACCGAAGCCCAGGGGATGGAAGGCGTTAAGCCAGATAGACATCCACCTCCGTACAAATAAAGGGAATGCCATCCAGAGGGTCGACTGCATCAAAGTCCTTGGCATGTTGATAGAGTCTACCGGTGCAAACCGCAAATATATAGCCAAGTTAACTTGGAAAACGGACAGTGTGGTGCACCTCATAAGCTGAGTGGCCAACGAAAAAAATGGAATTAAGGAAGACAGCCTAATCCTGTTCGCAGGCACGGTTCTTTCATCGTGCTGGTAAGGCGCAACCTGTGTACCGCTGGCCGCACGATTAGTCGTATCCGCGATCGCCTACACGTTGGATTTTTGATAACAATTGTCGCATGGATAAAAAGACATAAGTTTGCCTGAGCTACTATTTTTGTGAACTTGTACGCGACGTTTCCTTCGCTTGTGCCGGCAATGCACTCACACCGGCAGCCCGCTTGATACCGATGACGTACGAAGCCTACTTTTCCTATATATCGCTTTGAACTTGTGGTCACTGTGTGGGTACATGACCGCTGATGAACAGCTTACCTTTATTAGCATTGTCAGTGTTCACCGTAGTTCGAACTTATTCAGCACATTAAAGCGAGTTCTCGGCATTGCCCGTGTTTGCGGAGACTTTCACTTGGCTTCGGCTCGCCCGTGCCGGCATGGTGGAAACGCGAGGGCACTTGCTGTGTGCACTGACAGCGTGTTGTACTACTTTCCTCTAATAACATCTATTCGTTTCATAGTGCTTCACTTTCGCAGTGGCGTATAGCCTATTTAACTTGTTTTCATGATCGCCGACCACGCCGAGCATTGCAGTGCAGCATCGAGAGGAGGCGATCGCGGCGCAGTTGCCCTCCCCGTTGGTCCCTTCATTGCCGGGCGTTTGCGCAAGACACGCATTGTCACACATTTATTCGCTGTTGGACGAACCGTTCGTCCATTGGTTTAACGACTGCAGTTAGTCCAACTTTGCCGAATTTCGGCTTAGAGTGTACCAATACATACCGGCACCGCGCGTCTACTTGAACTTGGCATTCACAACACGCTTGAAGAAAAAGCAGAAGCCCAAGAGAGAGCACAGTTTGCAAGGTTGTCTACAACAAAGTCGGGGAGATGATCCTGTAGGATTGATTGATATGTGGGGTTTAACGTCCCAAAACCACTATATGATTATGAGAGACGCCGTAGTGGAGGGCTCCAGAAATTTAGACCACCTGGGGTTCTTTAACGTGCACCCGATGATCCTGTAGGAGCTGGGTCAACGCCCAATGGCAATTCGACGCAAGTACAATGATATCCCTAACAACACCAGGGAGAATATCACGATATATTCTATACCGCGAAACATGTATCCAGAACACAACATCGGAAGGAGAGTATAGTGAGGGCCAGGACTGTACTTCGTCAAGTCTCAAACGAGGAACGAGGGGTCGTATTTGTTGACGCGACTTCCTACGCCAGTGGGAAAGCTTTTATGGCAGTGGTGGTTGATGGGGCTGGCCGTGTCGTCAACTCAGCGACGGTCAGGACGAAAGACCCAATTATTGCGGAACAGGTGACCAGTCCCTTAGCACTCAAGATGGATAACATTGACGTCGTCTACAGTGATTCCATGACAGCTCTACGGGCCTTCGCAAAGGGGACGGTCTCAGAACAAACGCTGAGAATACTACATGGCAAGGACATAACGCATTATCTTCTGAGTTGGTTCCCCGCTTACCTTGGACAAATCAGCGACTCCCCTCCCAATCTCAATGAAGCAGCACACGAGGCGGCGCGAGAACTCTCCAACCGGGCCTCCCCGGGCATGCGTTCTATACCGGTGAAGAGGATAACCGGGATATTCTTACAACATAGAACGAGCTCACAAAACATTTCTACCTGTCTAGAAGGATTTTCCCTCCACCGCATAAAAAACAAACTCGGCTCTAAGCACTTATATTAAGCCTTTTGCAAACGCGGATGTACCCTATATTTTGAAAAGGTGACACATCATGTACCCTGACCTATACCTAAGTTATATTGGCCCACATTGTGGCGAAATAGCTTCATTAGAACATATGCTCTGGCAGTCTACCAAATTCGCTCATTTATCGAACATCACCTCTGCCAAATGGGAGGCTGCAATCCGCAGCTCGTCCTTGGCAGATCAGCTCTGGGTTGTCCACCAAGCCCGCGAGGCGGCTGAGGAGCTCGGCATCTCAGTCCCCATGTGGAAGCGGCCCGCAACACAGTTATCTGTGTTTTGGGGCACCAAATAAAAGATTATCAAATCCAATGAACGATTTGTTTTTAAGTGGTCAATATTACAACAAGCAAGAGTTTAAACACATTCATTTGTAGAACATGGATAAATGAATATGTGAGAAAAATTGAAGCTGCACCGTTTCATAAGCAGCATTTTCAAAAGGTATTTGCTGAGCTACAAGCACCAGAATCCAACACAAAGTAAATGAAATCGGGAAAACAATATTTGACCCGCGTTTAATAATCAGCAGGGGACAAGATCAATATGCGCAATTTATATGATACTACATCTTACAATGGAGTATGCGACCGTTATTAACGTGCCCCATATTTGCGCAAATAAAGTGCTACCACACCATTAATTACGGTATACCACTAACGTGCAGCATTCCCTGCATGTGTTTTTATATCTTTCATAAGCACAACCATATTTTTCAAATCAGGCAGCTATCTCTTCTTCCGAATTCGTGATAGTGCTATTTTAGTGGGGCAGCGGCCCTCTTCGTTATTATTTTTCCTTGCATTTTTCTTAATCATATATTTCGCATAAGATTGCAACTCTGAAACCATCACTAACCTACATGTTAAAGAACTAGTAGTGAACAAGAATGTAATGAAGCTTAGCAGAGTATGCAGTCACAGGGGGACTTTCAGTGAATGATTCATGCTATATACACTTAAACATTAGAGCCCAGTTACAATAATGATAAACTGGAACAATGAATGACTATTCTCCTTGTTGAGGGTTGTGTAAGCGTACTTGAAGGCGGCCGGGCCTCAATTCCATGTGAGACCTGCAGCGCGACTAACCCGCGGAAAGCTGAATATTGTGTCTGCAAGTTTCCGGTTTTGAAAGTATGTTCAATGCTTGCCTTAATCCAAATAATATTTTTATTCAATACCAAGGACCAGTAAACAGCCACATGTTTTGAAAAATACACTTTCGCTTTTCGTTTTAGGAAAATCGTGCTTCTTGAAGTTGGCCTAAGTATCACGTCAAAAAGTTTAGAACAACCTAGGACACAAAAAAGGTCGTGCAAGGTCACTTCTTCGAAGCATGCATCTTCACGAGTGCTTCATGAGATATTATATTGTAGATTACTGCATTGTTCAATGGCCGTGCAGATGTTCTCCTCACAAATTTAGGGATGGCTTACTGCTCTCCCATAGAGGAGTATACAAGCACTCAAAATCGTTAAACATTTCTTCTAAACACAATCTCATTTTTCGTGGTTGTTCCTGTGAGTTGATTTTATTTAAAGACAGCTTACTGCTCTCCCATAGTTGAGTACCAAGTACTCGAAATCGTTAAAAATTTTTTCTAAACACGTTCAAGCTGAATATGTGTCTTCTTTTCGGCACTGCTGAGAATCCGGACGGCTCACTGCTCTCCCATAGTCGAGTACGAAGTACTCGAAATCGTTGAACTTTTGTTTTTCTAAATAACCCTTTTTCTAAACATACTAATATATCTTTGACCAGGACGGCTTTCTGCTTTTCCGTAGTAGAGTACCAAGTACACTAAATCATTAACTACTTTTTTTAAACACATGCTCTGCCGAAATCGTTAACCATTTTTTTGAACACAAGCAATACACCCCTGATTTCGAAGATGGGACAGCTTACCGCCTTCCCATAGTATAGTAGAGTACATTGTACTTCAAATCACCGAACATTTTTCTTACACACACAACGATGCCGAATAGGCAGTTTGTTCATGTCTTAGAATTCGTTTCTTGGCAGGACAAATTCGTGAACTCGTTCATGGCATAATTTTTCTCTACGCGGCCTCATGAAGTGTAAGGCCCATGGGATGACTTTATGTTCTCCCATGTTAGAGAACCGAGTACTCTTGCTCGTCAACTTTTTAAAATCAATTAAGGGGTCGTTCTGAACCAAGGAGGTTTTCTGAACAAGTGTGGGCTTACCACAATACAATAGTTGAGCACCTATCGCTATCAATTGTTCTTACTTTGTTCTGAATGCTTTGTGACGAGGTCTGTTTGAAAAACATCCAATTACTTTTAGAGGCGAGACAGCTATTTGACTCTAGAATGTAACGCTGTACGTGCGTACGTACGTACGAACACGCTGCAACGCGTTCCCCTCACCATAGATGTTGGAGCGGTGCCAAGTAGGTCACGCCGCCGCTGCGCGTTCACACAACGCTCCCCTTACACGTTTCCCCGCATGTGCGGGCTGACGTCACTCCCCCCCCCCCCTGGTGAACTGGGTCAACGCCGTTTGCAGCGCTGCTGCTTCGCATCTCACCAGGGTTACTTTCGGGTAGATGGTTCATAATATTTTAAAAGGTGAAGCAGCATAAGGTCGAGCCTTGTCCCTCCGTCCTCCGTTGCTCGTAGTCCTAGCACTGACTGCGAGTGCTCACTCCCGACACGTTTTTTTCTTTATTTCCGGTTAAACTTCATAAACAACTCACTCCCGACACGTGTTCTGCATTCTCATTGAGCCCGCTAGCAGTGATGCGATGCTCCAAGATATATATATATATATATATATATATATATATATATATATATATATATATATATATATATATATATATATATATATATATATATATATATATATATATATGTGTGTGTGTGTGTGTGTGTGTGTGTGTGTGTGTGTGTGTGTGTGGATAGATAGATAGATAGATAGCCACTTCCGACACACGCTCTATTTCTCTTTTCAGCCATAGACAGTACACCCGTTTTTGATCGAAGGACGGCTCAACTGCTGCAGCAAAGCTACGAAGACATGGGGACCCGGAGCTGAGGGTTGGCGAAGCTGCAGCAGCACGGTGACGTACACGACAAGTGGACCCGGAGCCTAAGGCACGAGAAGCTGCAGCAGCATGGCGACGCCGGCATGTAGATCCGGAGGTGATGAGAGCGAGGGAAGTGGCGGCGAAACGCCGGAATCACAAGCGGATCCTGTGTATAAGGTGCGGAAAGCTGCAGCAAGGAGATGCCGGTGAGGGCACCAGGAGCCGATGAGAGTGCGGAAGCGGCGGTGAAATGCAGCAAGCGTTCATTGTTTGGTTTGATAGATATGTAGGGCATTAGCGTCCCAAAACCTACCATATAATTATGAGAGACGCTGTAGTCGGAGGACTCCGGAAATTTCGACCACCTGGGGTTCTTTAACGTGCACCCAAATCTGAGCACACGGGCCTACAGCATTTTCGCCTCCAAGCGTTCAGTGTGGTGGGATGATTTTCTTGAATGGAGTTTTGAGCACAGCAGCAAGGTGTGCGATTGCTCTTTGTTTGAAAACAGAGTCGACGAAAATTGCCAACATTCAAGAAAAACAATCTCGAAACAATGCAAGCGCTGTAGCCTGTCTTTCCGTTTTTCGTCCAATTTTTCGTAACTCTGGGATTCATTCAAGCTGGAGCGAGAGTTGGCCGGTGATGACAATCACAGCGAGTATTTGGTTTTCTCTACGGGTAAAACGAAGTCCGCGCCTGAATATCGCGAATATAAGACCAAGAAAACAACATTGTATATACTGTACACACGTATTGTCATTAATTTGCATATTCTAGAGTGCACTGTATAGAGATCCACGGTTACCCGAATGATCTCCAGTGCTCTGCCCACACATTATAATTCACTTCAAGCATATGCGGTGATTTCCTTGCGAACGATTGATGGATATGAAAGAAGTGCGCTTGCATCAGCCGAGCTTGGGCTTTCATGCACAAGCGCGAATTTTCCCCCTCCTGCCGATAGCGCGAGTCACTGAAATGCATCGTTCAGGTATTGTAGTG
Source organism: Rhipicephalus microplus (assembly GCF_013339725.1). Lineage (NCBI taxonomy): Eukaryota > Metazoa > Arthropoda > Arachnida > Ixodida > Ixodidae > Rhipicephalus > Rhipicephalus microplus. The sequence goes on from NC_051170.1 coordinate 41,637,888, forward strand.
CGCAGTGTTCTCGTTTTTTTTTATTATTGCAAAAGCAATAACGAAACGAGTGGAGCAGCCCTACTGGAGGAACACTTACGCCGGAAACTGGGCGACAGCCAAGTGAAAACTATTCAGCCAGATCATTGCCGAAGTGAACGCTGTGGTGATTCGGGAACATCGTGCGGCTATCCAAATAATTGTGGATGATGTGGGTATCAGCACTTTTCCTGCATATTTCATTATGCCAGAAGATGGATTGATGGAAAGTCCTTTATTGAAAAAGAAAAAAAGGGGGTGCACAGGACCTCTGTGGGGCTAAGCAGGACTTCGTAACTACACTATATTTTAGTCCACGGTGTCACGGGTTCTACACTTATAGTATTCACCATCACTAGTACTGAGGTGGTACAGGGTCAGTACTGTGGTTTGTCGGACCCCCAAACCACTCTGATCAGGCCGCTCTGACTTTAATATTGAGCAAACAATAACTGCGTGTACGGGTCCGTAAGGAGCACCTTACAATAATCTGTGGATTGCAAAGCTTGTATGGCCACTCGCCCTTTTTCAAATCTGAAACACTGCCACAGTATGTGGTGAAGGTCTGCGTGGCAGCGCAGCCCGCAGTGATTGCACGTCACTGTCGCAATATCCGGTTGTCGCCATATCGCTAAAGAAAATGGTGTGTGTGCAGAATTTGCGTACACCTTATTAATGAAGACTTCTTGGGAGCGTGAAAGCGGACATTTGCTGGAAAATAGGACTGGTGGGGCAACCTGCGCAATGCGTTTTTTTTACTAGCATGACGCAGGGACGTGCGTATACGTAGTGCATTGTGGCTACCGAGGTAGCCATTTGACTTAAGAGTTCATACGGGTTGACCCTGAGGGGTGGGGGCAGAGAAAGATTGGTCAACCTACCTGCGGAGGCAGCAGCGGCGTGTGCCGCCATATTGCCCCCAGGCACACCCGCATACCCCGGCGTCCAGATAATTTCTATCGGCCTATCGGCTTTTTCATGCCTACGAATGATGCTTTGAATAGCAGCAGCTGTAGAATCCTCCGACGCTGGGCGAAATTTTCCGAGTAGGCGGCGTGCGAGTCGGTAAAGACACGAAGGGGTTTCTGTATAGTGTATGGGAGGCTTGCACTCACTCCCCATATATGGCAAGTAGTTCGGCATGCATAGGGGTACCATTCCAGTGATTGCACCTGTAGGCCCTAGTGTACTCAGTGGTCTGCGCGCATATCCATGCTATACATGCTTCTCCACCAGAAAGAGCAGCGTCCGCGTATGTGTCCATGGCATTTAAGCTCGTTTTCCTGAAGCTTGCGTGGCAACAAACTGGCGGGCAGAATCATTGTGACGAGATATGGGACGACGGAACAGTAGAGAGGCTATTGGAGTTTCCCATGTGGGTAAGAACTGATTAAGAAGAGGTGCATCATCATGTCCCTCACAATCCCAGGCCAGAAGGCGACGACCTTGCGGCGTGTTTTCCAGGTAAATGTGGTGCTGAGTGTGGGCTTCACGGATGACGTCTTGCAGAGGGGCCAAGCCACCTGCGCTTTCAAGGGCGGATATCTTAGTGTGTTTAGGAAACTCCGTGATGGTACGGAGAGTAGCCCGATGAAGGCGTTCCAGATTTTGGATGTTCGTTGAAGATAACGTGTCTATCGGTGCGCCGTACAAAATCTTTCCAATGGCCGCAGCTCTTGAGAGAGTGCGACATGCTTGTTGTCGTGCACCTCCGTAATTGTTGGACAGACGACGTATCATATCTAACGTGGCTGGGCATGTCTGGCGCAGTCCACGTACCAACTTTTGTAGGTGGTTGCAGCTTGCTATTGGTAAGCCTAAAACTTTGTCCGATTTGTCCGTTTTTTTATTGTATAGTGTGTGATCTCATATGGAGTGAGATGCACATTTTCGGGCTGGTGTGATTTCTTGGCGTCTATAGGCTTATAAGTTCTGTCTTGTGTAGAGCCAGTTGCAGGTCTACTTCCTCAAGAGTGCACTCTAAACTAAGGAGGGCTGCTTGCAGCTCAGTCTGCATTCATTGTTTGTCAGCATAATCCACTGCCTCGGTCCATATAGTAATATCATCGGTGTAGATGGCAAATCTAGCCGTGGTGTCCCGTTCAAGGTTTTCTGCTACCCTGCTTATGGCCATATTGAACAGCGTCCGTCGCAAAATATATCCCTGTAGAACACCTCTGTCCAAGTAGTAAGTCCTCGGGCTCTTTCCAGGTTATGCACCGCTTAAGCAAATAGGCTCAGCTGCAAGGAAATTTTGAATCCATGTCTGCGCAAGCTGATTTAGGTAGCGCTTAGCTAGTTCTTCAAGAATGGCGTTATGGTGAACATTATCGAACGCTTTCTGCATGTCGATAGCCAGCAAGTAGTCAGGTAACATCTCTTATGAGGTACGATTGATAACGTGCCATGGCAGCCAAAAGCAGTCATGGGTGCCAAGGTTAGGGCGAAAATCCGCCTGGGGCTGGAGGGTGTCCCGGCCGGGTTATCTCGACGTAATGGGTCATGCTGGGTGAATCATGCGTTCAATGAGCTTACAGAGTAGACGTTAAAGATATTAGCCGGAGGTTCTTGCAGAGGGTCTTCTATTTTCCATGATTCGGAATACGATAAGTGAGAGACAGCTTAAGGTTCTCCGGAACATTTCCTGAGGCCCAGAAGTCATTGATTACCTCCAAAAGTGCGTCCTGGGCTTCATCTCTGAGGTTGCGGAGTTCTTGCCTTGTGATTCGGTTGTGGCCAAAGCGCCGATCGAGGACGCCCGTGTTTGATAGCTGCTAGCATTTCTCTCATGCTGAATGGGTGATGGAGATTCGGATCAGGTTGCGTTATGGTGGAGGCTTTCGGAAATGCAGGTGGAGTGAGTGAAGTGTGAGGAAAAAAAGTGGTAATAACTTCGTATTCTACAACTGACAAATCTGCTTTGAGGAATAGCTCGGCCAGAGGAGGGTTGCCCTCTCCTTTCCCGCTGGGGCTACGAAAAATGCGCCACAGACCTTGGAGGCCTGGTACATGGTCAAGGCGCTTGCAGGTGTATTGCCAGCCTTCAATTTGAAGTTGGAGCTGATATTCATTGATAAGCTTAAATAGGCGCTTAATTTTCATGAGATCGGTGTCGTTTGCAGTAGGAGTGGTATCTCTGACTAAATAGTCTATTGTTCTCCATGAATCGCCTAAATGATTATCCATCGGTTGAGTATGGCCTTCGCATGGCACTGTTTCACATGCCAGCTCACGGGCCTGTTGAACGATGTCCAGAAGGCCCTCAACTGTAGAGAAAGATCCAGTATAGCATTACTGCAAAATTAATCCAATTAGTCATCGTCGTTTTGATCCGGACGCATTTTCGATGAAGTGCTACGAATATTGGGAGATGATCACTGCCCCGTGACTGGCTGGAGACTGTCCAGTGCCTACAAATTGGGGGCTGGCGAGCGTAAGATTGGGGCCGTGTCTCTCTGCTCTCTATGTAGTCCTATTCTTGTAGGGGTATCGGGGGCGTTACAAATTTCTATAGAAGAGAGTTGAATAGCGTCGTAAAGATATTTTCCGTGTTTATTCGGCTTTGGTGCACTCCAGGCAGGGTGATGAGCATTAAAATCGCCTGCAATGAGCAGAAGGACGTCCTTAGATGCTTGCTTAAGCATCTCCAGCCATGTGTATGGTCAAACTAAAATATTTCCTGGGCGAAAATACGCAGACACGGCCATTAAGGGCCTTTGGCCAGGAGGACGAATTTTAACAGCTACTATTTCGGGAGCATTGGAACTGAGATCAGGAAGGTCCAATTGAGTGGCCGGGCAGCCATTACGCACCAGAAGCGCTGCCTGGCCTGTGGGAAGCTGCGACTTAAGTTTGATGGTTGGTGTCTGAAAAGCACGACAACCAGGAAGCGAGCACGTGCCGCGCGTCTCCTGGAGAAGAAGGAAAAAGGGGTGATGCCTTTGAACATAATTGCGAATGGTGGAGCGCGTTTGGTTAAAACTATGACTATTAAACTCCGCACCCTGAGCGAAAGATCTCATAAGGAAGGCCCTGGTTTGCGGCGCTTATTGTCATCAGCGAGGACACTGCGCTGCAGTTCATAGAGCATGTTTTGAAACCGAGTTTGTGTTAGAGTGTTAACCATCTCCGACTGTATCGCACGCTCCAGCTTATTAGATTCCTGAGCCCGCTCCTGTCGCAGACGCTCAATATTGTCAAGTATATAGGCGGAGTTCTTGTCCGTGAGCGGTCACGTGTCGGAGAACGGGTTTTTCTTTTAATTAAAGACCGACTGCGGCTTGGCGTTGGGGAGCGATTGCCTTTCTCCTGGTCCAGCATGAGATCTCGAAGTCTCTGATATTCCTACCGTAATTCCTCTACTTCTTGGCGAAAGCTGTTGATAAGTTGAGTCAGATCGAAAGAAGCGGCTGTTTGAGCCCAGGTAATGACTCTCAAAATAGTACTGACATACGGTACTTATGACTCTTTGTTTACCGAGATAAATGATTGTGTTCAGAACATTAGAAAGAATAATGCTGAGGCTCAGGTAACTCTTAGTGCTTTAATATAATAGCAGACAGTCTCACTTTCCTTATTGGAAGTCGTACAGTGTTGTGAAGTCATTAGTCATGACCCAAAAAGAGATAATGTAGGAGAAACACTGGTGGCGTTTTGCCACTAAATCCGACTCGCTGGACTTAAGTTTATCTTTGATATGAGGGTAGGTGCAGCAACATGTCTGGAGTGCACTAACAATCGGCAGAATCATTTACGATGGTTTCAAAGTCCCGGAGTCGTATTTGACGCCGTGGATACTCTTTCAAAAATATCTTCAGAATCGGCTCCTACAGGATTCCTCCATTTTATCACCCTGAAATGTCACGTATACACTGGTGGGATATGTAGGACGTCATTCACAGTGAGCCCGCCTTTCAGATACACGCAATCCTTGTCTTATCAGACACAGCAGAGATTTCGAGTCGGCGTTCATTGCTGTTACGAAATGCGGAACGCACTATTCTCCTCCGTAGACAGCGCAGTAAGCTCGTACCCCACGGCGTACATCTTCCTAGCCGCGAACAAAAGAGAGGGGGAAAGGGTTGAAGGGATTCATATTTTTGACCCCCTCCCCCTTCGAAAAGAAATGGCTATGGTTCTGATGGCGTACGAGGATAATATGACGACGACACATGGTTCAGGGGACACATTGGCGATTAGGAGACCGCAGGGACTTTAGGTTAGCCCGCAGGTCGTGGTATGCAAATATTTTCACGCTTGGACGGCACATGTGCTGTTTACACGCCCACGCACCCATCGGGCTCAGTAGACGGTCAGGGACTTTGCCGTTGTAAGAGCTCGCTGTGTGTTTGCCCACCATCTCGGACTCCAGTGCAGTATAGCCGTGTTGGCTCCGAGCAGCGCAAATTACCTCTCCATATAGCAATCAGTGCAACCGTCAGTCAAGGCTTTCTGCTGGGTGTGCTCTTTTTGCCATGGCATGTTAGACGCGGCCAACCCTGTATGCTCACAAGTCGTGCTTTTCAGTCACCCATTCTCTTTATTTGCCAACGTCAAGGTTTAACGCACTTTGGAAGACCAATACCCCCAAGCGCCAGACCTTTGGTCTTTCCCTTTCGGCTCTGGCCCATTTTTGCACAAAGCTATAGTTCTTGAAATTTTCTGCTTCGTCCTGTGTGTATGCACTGATCATGTCGTATTTCTGCTCCGTAGTTTCTGAAAGCCCTAGTTGGCGCTCTCGCTTTCCTTCTCGTCCAAATTGTTTCCATTAAATTCTGGCAAATTACACCTTCACTCGCATTCAGTCGTATTCAATCATATAGTCTTATATACGTGTTAATATCCCACCTACCTTCTTAAGACATGCCGGAAACTTTCTTTTTGGATACGTGAGTACGCATGGTCAAATGGTTGTTTTCTGCCTCAACTGGCCTCGTTTATAATTGTTATGCTTTCCCAATAACTTTCATTAAACGCCTATATCTACAAGACAATTTTTAGATCAAGCAATATCAAATACTTACACTTCATTCCACTGTGCTGTTTCTACCCGCCCCACTAATTTCTATTGGGCCACAGTAGCTGCTGAGGTTGAGTGCTGCTGAAAAACTCGCTCACACATTCCCATAAATGATCAGTAAATGGCATACGTGTAAAATTTCATTAGAAAATGAAATGCAACTAAACTCGAGACTTCTGCAAAGTTGAAAGTCCGCGCCCCAGCGTGCAAGCAGACGCCCATGCTAACGCCGTATGCTATTAGGCCCGACGGCGTATACAGGGGGAAGGATTAGCGAGTATAGTTTGACAAACAGTCTGAGACCCGTCGTGCCATGAAAAGCCAACGCACGCCCAGATTTCTATTTGCTCAACGCAAGGGCACCGGACTCCTCCATTGGTCGGCTGGCGATAAACGGAGAGAAATGGAGGCGTTTACAACCACGACTTCCTTTTCTTTTATTTATTGTGCGTCTGTGTGCCAAGCAGCGGCGGGCCGCAAGGCACACCGCCAACGTCTTGTGACAAATCACCGCAACTTTCTTTTGCTGGGGAGATTTACTTAATGTTGCTCGAGAGCGCAATTGCGCAGCTGTGTGCGTTTGCCTGTAGCGCTGATCGTTTCGACAATGGCAGCCATAAAAATGTGCTGACTGCTTGCTGAAAGCCGTGAATGGTGTGGTGGCCTCAATTTTGATGGACGATGTCTTGTGTGTTTTGTACAGAAAGGCTGTAAAAGAAGGCACATTCGCCTCATTTATAGTGCTCAGCGTCGTTGCCACTCACTTGTATCAGGCTGATACCTGTGTAGATTTAAGGCAGCTTATGACAACCACGGGAGATCATGTTTTCATGCTATGAAGAGGTACGTCAAGTGAGGTTAATACGTACGCGCATTTGCTTTATAGAAGTAGTTCGCTGTAACAGGGTTGTGGGCAGAAATTTTGGGTGCCTCCTTGGTCAGGCAGGCATGGTCATTTTGTGCGACGCATGCACGGCAAACAAGTTCGGCAAGGGGGTGACATGGGCCCGGAGTGCCACCCAATGGCTACGCCACTTAATTGTAAGCGTACACTATATCTTCACATGACGAAATAGATTTTCATAATTAGTTAGGGAAACTGGATCGCCGAGTGAAATAGATTTGAGCAATGTTTGCTGAAAAGTGACGATAAAACTGCGGTAGGTGACTGGTGCAGAGAAATACGGAAGCAATGAAAACCCAGGAAGCTAACGAGACGTGCGTCGAGTTTGCTACCCTGTACTAGGAAAGAGATAAAGGAAGGGAAAAAGAGAGACAGAAGAAACGAGAGAGATTCTGAGACTGACGCGCACACTTGGGGGAGCACATCAAGTACGTGGTCACACAGGCTCGCCTACTTTGAATACGTCAGTAGTACTTTACTTGCCTTCAGCGCCTTCGTGTCTTCCTATAAGCGGGTAGTAGTTGCGGGCAATCCGTCCACTGTTTATTATTTAACATGCAGGCAATTCTTTAAAGACATGTCTTTCTTTGCGTATCTCTGATGTAAGCTCACTGGTCAATTTTTTTTCTCGGCACCACGCAATCCGTAAACAGATATGGCAGTTTAATTTCATGCGGGCACAGCACTGTGAGCGACTAGCTAGAAGTCAATCTATTGAAGTTCAGCATAAAAGCATTTGCAGTCCATTTTCCTGAAGACTCTAATGAAAACAACACGGACTGCTATATAATGACAGCTTCTATTACATAATCTGAACTAGTGTTGACTTCTCTATCAGAAGTGAATTGCTTTTTCTTAGTTTCTTTCTGAGCACCGAAACTGATACTTATCTCCTCCAGTGTGCTGAGGAGGTAGTTTAAAATAATTTGTTGTTTCCATTTACAAAGGAGGAAATGAACGCAGCTGCTGGTTTTCAAATAAGGTGATTTCATTCTGGAGATATGATGATAAAAAATGTAGATGAGACTAAACGAACCAGTCAACGCGAACTGAAAAAATAAGCAACCGTCTCTTGTGAGAGCTCCTAGTTAAAAAAAAAAAGGAATTGGAGAGGAGGGGAAGGCAAGAACAAGGCGCCAGTGAGGGCCCCCACCTTCTCTCTCATCGTCGCGTTCTGTTCCCGTCGTTCCATATGTCGCCGATGATAAATCGTGTCCCCTACCTGCTTATGCAGCAAGTAGCATCTTAACGAGCCTGTCCGATTGCATGCCTGCATTCATTGGGCAGGAGGTATAAGAGAAGGCTAAAGAAGTCCTGGGTACCGTCGTCCCCTTCTCGCCGACGAAGTAGACGAGATACGCTCGCTGCTTCATGGAGCGGCAAGATGTATTGCTGTCACCCGCTTCACTCTATGCGACTGATGAGCTCGGAGACGTGCACTGCGCACCGAGCACGCAGGCCTCGAGACACGAGGGCGACGAGACCGGTCGAAAGAACCAGTAGCGCCGAAACTTTTCCCAGAAGCCAGAGCGAGAGAGGTACAGACACAGAGACATTTTCTAATTGCGTCAAATGAGCTCTGCGATGCTCAGGGCGGCGCCACTTGCATGCGGTCCAGATCGGTGCACGCGGGGCGGTTTGCAGGCAGTTATACACGCGCGGGGCCCCAGCGACCCCACGAGAGTTCAGCCACCTGACAGATCGCATCATTAGCGGATCTCTCTGATGGATGATTCGTCGCCACCGTTGCCGCACGCATGGATTCTGACCGGTGCCTTGCCGTGGTATGCTCGTCGGTGCGCCCGTGTGTTTTCCTAAATGAATGTCAGTGCGTTTCATGCGCTGGGCAAGTTCGTGTGTGTCAGCGTCCCCTCAGCAAGGACTGTTGTATATGGATACCGTTCCACGTCCTTATTACTATCTTTAGAACTGCTGTGGCGACACTGCAGGGACTGAGGGTGCCTCCTCACAATCTCTGTGAGGGCACCAGCGATTCGGGAATGACCTGTGGGGCCAATGTCTCCATTGCGCCATTTTGTGATCCAGAAACGATATGGCTGTGGTAGATTTTGACGCCAAGTACATCGACGTTTCCTGGTTATGCCACCCAAGTAGCTAACTTTAAAATCTTTCCTTTCTTTTGCCCTTGCGATTACGTAATTCGTATGCGTAGAAAACAGGAAGATGAAGTCAATGCAACGAACAAAAATCGCTCGACGAAAAAAAAAAAATGCAGCCACAGACGACTCTTCAATAAATCAGCATCTGATCATTCAGAAAGTTTGAAATAAGTTTACGTGCTTTTAAAAATGTTTACGCCAATGAATGACACATTTTGGTTCAATTGTCAACGTAACTTTTCCGGCATTAAAGACTGAATATGTAAGCGTACTTCAGTAATTGTTGCAATGTCGATGTGCTGTAAAGCTGCACTCTGTATTCACTGCATTGAAGGAGGAGAAGGAGAGAATTATTTTAATGGGAAGATGTAGAGGTTTGCCTGATCCTTCCTCAGCTGGTCACATCAATCTTTCGCCTTTTACTAAAGATTGAATGAGCAGAATTTTTTACAAACCTAGACAAGCGTGAATCGATTTGTGATTTTAGGTCAAAAAACTACTGATAGTCATGCAGACTGCAGACTGGAATATTTAAATGCCTAATTTTCAAGTCGACTCACTAAGTTATATCTACATAGGGTGCCGACAAGGAGTTGATGTTTTTATTGTTAAGGCGCTCTGTGATTTGCCTCATGCGCACTATACGTTGCATCCAGAGCGACCTTTTTAGATGCTACCGACGAAAAAAATTGATAAGCAGCCTTCGTAAATGTTAATATTAAGTACGCTAAATATTAAACAGCCCACGTGCCTCTCCAGTCTGGCCGTAATATAGTGCAGTCTACATCTAGCGCAAGGACATTAGCTGTTTTTCATATTTGCGTCTGTACTCGGCAGCAATTTATGTGAACTTGCCTGACTGAAGCAGTCATCTCCAATGAACAACCGGACATAATAGCGTCGCGGAAGTGGTGTACGTGTTGTCCCTTTATGTGTCTTTCTGTGCACTGCATTTGTTCTTGCGCGAAGTAATTCACGTTGATCCCGTGTGGATGAAATGCAGCCGAGAGGCCTCTGGCCTGCTTAGCACATCTTTCATATATTGTGGGTGAGGTGTCCACCATTAATAAATATGCCTCGTGGCAGCTTATTTTGAAAGATGTTGAGATTCTCCGGGAGCCTGCATCATTTAATTAAGTCAAGTGAACTTACAAATCAACAATTTTTTTCTCAAGCACTTCAGCGTTTAGGCTCACCACATGACGGCGTTAATGATATGGCATTTCCGCGTGATCCCTGGGCTATAAAAAAATGGCAGCATATCCACGGAGTGAATGCTGGAGAGTGGGGCGAAGAATTCGTCCATCCATTCGTTCTTGCTTCCGTCCGTCTATGCGTCCGTCAGTGTGACCGTTCATGTGTCCATCAGCCCGTCCGCGCGTGTGTCTGTTCGTGCGTCCGTCCCTGCGTTCGTCCATGCAGCCGCCCCTGCGTCCGTTCATGCGTCCATCCATGCATCTGTCTATGTGTCCGTTCGTCCATCTATTCAACACTCCAAGTACCACCATCTCGCATCTTTTCCTCATATATTCCCCATATAGAAGCACCGCCATCAAGCGGACATTCCAAGGACTAAACGAGAGGTGGCACACGCACACTTTCTTACGGCTTGCGCTTCGGGTCCACTTCCCACCTTTAACCACCTCGAGTTCATGGTATATACTAGTTCACTGTATTCATGGCACTGCGGCCGAACGCTCGCTAAACCTTTCGAAAACCAAGGAGGTTACGCCCAGCGAGTATGACGTAGCATACCTTTAGGGGCGAAGCTCCTTATAGCGGCACCCGTTCGTCCCCCGTAGTATGTAACAAGTATAACATTTTGACCCCCAAGGTGGTGCCGGTGAGAGACTTCTTCTGTGCGTTGTTGAACAATAAAAAACAGTGCTCAATGTACATGTCAATGGCTGCTAATGAGGAATGAGAGACAGGAGCATTCGGCTTTTAGTTAACGCGCAGGCTGCGATCACCATTAGCAGCCATTGGCATGTACATTGAGCACTATCTGCCAAGAAAGGGTTGCTACGTTATACTCGCTGGGTGTAACCTCCTTAGCTTTACAAAAGTTTAGCGAGCGTTGAGCCGCAGTGCCATGAATACAATGAACTTGTGTATATCACGAATGAACTCGAGGTGGTTAAAAATGGGAAGTAGATACGAAGCGCAAGCCGTAAGAAAGTAAAAGCCGAATTCTCCGCCTCTCATTTCCCATTAGCAGCCATTGGCATGTACATTGAGCACTATCTGACTGAAAAAGTTTGCTACGTCATACTCGTTGGGCGTAACCTCCTTGGTTTTCGAAAGGTCTAGCAAGTGTTCGGCCGCAGTGCCATGAATACAGTGAACTAGTATATACCATGAACTCGAGGTGGTTAAAGGTGGGAATGGACCTGAAGCGCAAGCCGTAAGAAAGTGTGCGTGTGCCACCTCTCGTGTAGTCCTTGGAATGTCCGCTGGATGGCGGTGCTTCTATATGGGGAAAATATTGATACAAAGTATCACTACCAGGAAAAACAAGGGAAGCGTGGGCAGAGAAGGAAGACGACGTTGCCTCCACTGCGATCACCCTGAGTGGGTACGAGCCATGGCGGTGATCATCATCATTATACTGTGATCGCGGACTCAGGGCCCATTAAAACCTCCCCATTAAGTTACCTTAATTTGTGTAACAATTTGGTGGAAGGTGCTGGGTAGGACGAACCCAAAGACGGGAGCTTCACTACCAGGACTTAGTCGCAGCCTGCGCCTCGCCGGACTTCCACCTTCGCCGATCGTAATGGCCCAACAGCAGCCATCCAACGCTTCGCGGCCAACTCCGATGGGTTCCGTGCCATACTACAGAGTGCCACCAAACTTCGGCGGGACCTCAGGAGAAGACGTCGACGTGTGGCTCAAGAACTACAAGCGCGTGAGCAGAAGCAATGGCTGGGACTCGAACGAACAGCTCAATCATGTCGTATTCCTCGTTAACTGACACCGCCCTTATGTGGTACGAGAACCACGAGGACATGTTCACGACTTGGGGACGTTTTGTTGAAGACGTGCAGAAGTGCTTCGGTGATTTGGACGCAAAGAAGAAACGCGCGGGCAGACATTGTCTCAGAGGGCACATCTTCCAGCAGAAACATGTACGACATACATTGAAGAAATATTGAAGCTGTGCAAGATCGTGAATGGGAGGATGTCTGAAGAAGACAAAGTTGGACACGTTCTCAAGGGTATAGCCGAAGACGTGTACAATTTCTTAATTGGGAAAGACTGCTTGAACTCCATGTCCGACGTGATGAAGCACTGTCTTACCTATGAATCCCTCAAGATGCGACGAATTTCTCAGAACTCCGGCCGCCTGTCCAACGTCCCCACTGTGGCTAGTGTTGAAACAGTGCCGCCTAACGACCTTGCTTTGACCATACGGCAGATCGTTAGAGAAGAGCTGCTTCGATGTCAGCAGAGCTATCATCGCCCCAGCAATTTTCAGGATGGGTACGTAAGCGAACCAGAACGTGTGCGGACTCTTGTTTCTCTTCCACCATGGCAACCATCGATCAACTCAACAGACGCTTATGAATATCAAGGCACACGGCAGGCTGGATTCCCCCGTTAACCACCTCCCAACTACGAACGAAGTTTTCGCCCACCTGTTTACCCAACATCGCCCCCCTACAGGGCCCCCGAAGGACGGTACCACTATCCCATGCCTTCCGAGTGGAGTCGTTACTCTGAGCAACAACGTGCCCCTCGACCAAGTCCGGTATGCTACAACTGTGGTGTCCCGGGTCACATCGCACGTTTTTGTGACCACCGCCCATATCAGCGACAGTCTTGGCACATGTCTCACCAACCTTTCGACTATCCGCTCTCCACGTCATGGAAACCACGCGCACCTACCGGATCACGCTACCCCTCGCCGGCCTCTGGTCGAAGTTTGACACCACCACCAGCTCCCCGTGCTCCACGATCGCTATCGCCACGGTGACGCGCACGTACACCGCCGCCGGAAAACTAGTCGGTGCGGCCAGTGGGGGTGAGGCCGCGAGATCACAGGTGCTATCTACAGGTATACCCCCGTCAGCGTTTATATTGAAGAACAAAGTTCATGTAGTTGTCGATGGAGTGGCTACTATGGCACTTGTGGATACAGGCGCGACAGTCTCGGTGATGAGTGTAAATTTTAAAAACCTGCTAAGATTAAAAGTGATGTTTTGCCTGAACCGTGGGGTGAAATTTCGTGGTGTAAGTGGTGACGTGTTGCTTCCGGTGGGATATTGTACTGTGGACGTCTCTCTGTGTGGCAAGGTGTTTTGCACAGAGTTTGCGGTTATTCCGCGGTCTACACATGACGTTATCTTGGGTATTGACTTCTTGTGTGAGTGTGGGGCAACTGTAGACTGCAGAAGTGGACATCTTTCTATACACGGTACTTTCCCAACGGCGCTCTTGGAAAATTCCCGTCCGGAGGAATGCATCTTTTTCGTCTCCGTAGACACAGTCATTCCTGCATTTTCTGCTGTGTGTGTTCCCGTGACAAGTTCTAGCAACAACTGTGGCACGTTTGACGCCACGCTCGAACCAATTCCCTTGGCATGCCTGAAAAAGAACATTCTCATTCCCCATTGCATAGTGCCAGTCGTTGATGGACGGGCCGGTATGTGGACAATAAACAGTTCCATGGAGCCTGCAATTCTGCCAGGCGGCATGAAACTTGCAGTATTTAGACCCGAATCATGTACGACGCTGGTTGCGCTTCTTGATGCAACAAGCCAAAATGAACATCTAGGCTTAGAAGGTTCAGAAGATGCCCAATTGCTACAAATGGTCAGCAAGTCACTTGACCAAAGTGAACGTCATACACTGCTCGACGTACTATCCAAGCACTCGAAAGTGTTTGATTTTTCTAAAAATAGCCAAAGGCCCTTAATCGCAGCGTCCCAAATATGTCATCAGATCCACACTGAGTCGGCGTATCCCATTAGGCAGAAACCTTATCGAGTGGCACCATCGGAGCGCAAGATCATCAACGAGCAAGTCCAAGAAATGCTGGAAAAGAGAATAATACAGGAATCGGTAAGTCCGTGGGCTGCTCCTGTCATTCTAGTGAGGAAAAAGGATGGTACGTGGAGATTTTGCGTTGACTACCGCCGACTGAATTCTGTTACCAAGAAAGACGTTTATCCACTGCCGCGCATCGATGACGCTCTAGACTGCCTGCATTCCGCGTCCTACTTTTCATCTGTCGACCTGAGATCAGGTTACTGGCAAATTCTGATGCACGCAACTGACAAAGAAAAGACGGCATTTGTTACGACCGACGGACTTTACGAGTTCAACGTTATGCCATTCCGATTATGCAATGCTCCTGCGACATTCGAAAGATTTATGGACTCTATATTGCGTGGTTTACAATGGCATATATGCATGTGTTACCTTGATGATGTCGTAATTTTTGGACGTACGTTTGAGGAGCACAACATTCGCCTAGACCTCGTGCTAAGCTTCATTGAAAAAGCTGGCCTTGTATTGAATTCGAAAAAATGCCACTTTGGCGAGCGACAGACATTGGTGTTAGGACATCTCGTCGACAAAGATGGCATTAGACCTGACCCACAAAAGACCGCGGCCGTTGAATCGTTCGAGCGTCTTAAATCTGTGAAACAACTGCGTAGCTTCATCGGGCTCTGCTCGTATTTCCGCCGGTTCTTACACAAGTTTGCGGATGTGGTTCACCCCCTGACGAGCCTTCTACGCAAGAACAGCCTGTTTCAGTGGACCTCCGAGTGCGATGCCACTTTTCACAAGCTGAAGTTTTTGTTAACTTCGCAGCCAATACTTCGGCACTTCAATCCTTCGTCGCCCACGGAAATTCACACAGATGCAAGTGGCATTGGTATCGGTGCCGTTCTCGTTCAGCATTCTGGCAAGAAGGAATACGTTGCGGCGTACGCAAGTCGTTCTTTAAGCAAGCCTGAACGCAACTACACAGTGACCGAACAGGAATGCCTAGCGGTAGTCTTTGTCGTGCAACGGTTTCGCTCATACATCTATGGTCGCCCGTTCACTATCGTCACAGATCACCATTCCCTGTGTTGGCTGATCAACCTTCGTGACCCATCCGGCCGCCTCGCACGATGGGCCATTCGTTTGCAAGAACATGTCTTCACCATCTCATACAAGACTGGTCATCTACACGCTGATGCGGATTGCCTCTCCAGAATGCCGCTACCATCGACAGATTGTGAAGCCGATAACTTTGACCACCTTATCGCTTCGCTGTCGTCTGGCTTTCCTGATGCCGTGACTTCCGCCGATGAGCAGCGTAGTGACCCAAGCTTAAAAGCTGTCTTCCCTGGAGCGAGAAATTCATTAAGCGAAGGCCGATTCTGCGTTCGAAATGGTCTTTTTTACCAGAGAAACTTGTCCACGACGGGCGCCCGCTTTCTGCTGGTTGTTCCTGCGTCCCTCCAAACGTCTGTTCTTCGTCTCACGCATGATGACCCCACCTCTGGCCATCTAGGCACCGCACGAACACTTAGTCGCACGAAAGAGCGGTTCTATTGGCCGAAAATGAGCAAAACAATTCAGAACTACGTCGCCAGCTGTACGCAGTGCCAGAGCCACAAGCGGCCCTTTTCGGGTCCAGTTGGTCACCTGCAACCGGTAAAGCCCCCCGGTTCCCCTTTTGAAAAGATTTGCATTGATCTGATGGGACCATTTCCACGCTCCTCAAAAGGTAACTGGTGGATAATTGTATGCGCCGACTAGCTGACGCGGTACTGCGAGACGGCTGCCTTATGCTCCGCCACGGCAGTCCAGGTTTCGGAGTTCCTGTTGCATTCAGTCATCCTCCGAGACGGACCTTCTCGCGTGATAATAAGTGACCGTGGACGACAATTTACCGCTGATATTGTCGAGTCATTACTTCGTTTGTGTGCCTCCGACACTCAACTGTGTATCATCCGCAAACTAACGGTCTCACCGAGCGCACAAACCGAACGTTGATCAACATGTCAATGTACGTCACCTCTGACCACAAAAACTGGGATGAAGTATTACCATTCGTCACGTACGCCTTCAACACGTCGAAACACGAAATGACAGGCTATAGCCCTTTCTATCTGCTCTACGCTCGCTCACCTCGACATACGCTGGACACTATCTTTCCTTTTGTCATCCATGACGATTTAACAATTGCGGAAACCTTGTGTCGTGCGGAAGAGACCCGTCGACTTGCCTGCTTACGTACATTGGCAGCGCAAGAGTCATCCAAAACTCGCTACGACAGTCAACACAGGCATGTAACCTATGCCCCCGGTAATCTAGTGTGGGTGTGGACCCCAATACGCAGACGTGGCTTGAGGCAAAAGCTACTGGCACACTATGCCGGTCCTTTTGTGATACTCCGTCGTGTCAGCGAGGTCAACTATGAAATTGCACGTGTCACCATGGCCGACGTTCATGCAAGACGGAGGTGACGCATGTTGCCCGCCTGAAGCCGTTTACACGAAGAATGTAAAAATGACTCGCCCAGAGGGCTTCGTCTGAGAGAGGAGGAATGATACAAAGTATCACTACCAGGAAAAACAAGGGAAGCGTGGGCAGAGAAGAAAGACGACGTTGCCTCCACTGCGATCCCCCTGAGTGGGTACAAGCCATGGCGGTGATCATCAACATTATACTGTGATCGCGGACTCGGGGCCCATTAAAACCCCCCCATTAAGTTACCTTAATTTGTGTAACAATATGATGAAAAGATGCAAGATGGTGGTACTTGGAGTGTTGAATAGATGGACGAACGGACACATAGACATATGCATGGATGGACGCATGAACGGACGCAGGGGCGGCTGCATGGACGAACGCAGGGACGGACGCACGGACAGACGCACGCACGGACGGGCTAATGGACACATTTACGGTCACACTGACGGACGCATAGGACGGACGGAAGCAAGAACGAATGGACGGACGAATTCTTCGCCCCACTCTCCATCATTCAGTCCGTGGATATGCTGCCATTTTTTTCAGTCAGATAGTGCTCAATGTACATGCCAATGGCTGCTAATGGGAAATGAGAGGCGGAGAATTCGGCTTTTACTTTCTTACGGCTTGCGCTTCGTATCTACTTCCCATTTTTAACCACCTCGAGTTCATTCATGGTATATACAAGGTCACTGTATTCATGGCGCTGCGGCTCAACGCTCGCTAAACCTTTCTAAAGCTAAGGAGGTTACACCCAGCGAGTATAACGTAGCAACGCTTTCTTGTCAGATAGTGCTCAATGTACATGCCAATGGCTGCTAATGATGATCGCAGCTTGCGCCTTAACTAAAAGCCAAATGCTCCTGTCTCTCATTCCCCCTTAGCAGCCATTGACATGTACATTGAACACTATTTTTTATTGTTCAACAACGCAAAGAAGAAGTCTCTCACCGGCACCACCTTGGAGGTCAAAATGTTATACTTGTTACATACTACGGGGGACGAACGGAGGCCGTTATAAGAGTCTTCGCCCATAAAAGTAGGTGCCGCGACGACTTCTGAAGTTTTTAAATGTTACAAACCTCACATTTGACTGTTGAAGAGCGACCTTTATATTGGGGCCTGTGGTGTGGTGATATGGGGTACCAGTAAAACACTGTGATAGCTCACGGCTATCGTCATGTGCGTTAATACGTCGCGCTGCGAGTCATCAATAACTCTTATTCCTAACTCTTCCCAATCTAGGGTCCTGAAAACCTCCTCTAAAAACGTGGTGAATAGCATTGGAGCACCTGCCTCACACCCTTATTTATTGGGATTCTGTCGCTTTCTTTATGAAGAACTATGGTGGCTGTGAATACACTGTAGATTTCTTCAAGTATGTTAATGTAGGATTATTCGATGCCCTGATTCCGTTGTGCCTAGATTAGTTCTGATGCTTCGAATGAGTCAAACGTCTTCTCTCGCTAGAAAAGCGACATTGGAGATTAAACTCTAATGTAACCTTAACCCTATTAGCTATTATTTTGTAAATAGTTTGTAGAGAACGGACAGTAAGCTGATATCTGTATGTTTTTATGTTCTTCACGTCTCCTTTCATATAGATCAGTATGATGTTGGCTATCATCCAAGATTCTGGTACCCTCCCTAGTCAAGAGATGCTTTCGAATATAAATTGGCCAGTTTTTCTAACACAATTTCTCCACAATCTTTCAGCAGATTCGTTGTT
Source organism: Rhipicephalus microplus (assembly GCF_013339725.1). Classification (NCBI taxonomy): domain Eukaryota; kingdom Metazoa; phylum Arthropoda; class Arachnida; order Ixodida; family Ixodidae; genus Rhipicephalus; species Rhipicephalus microplus. Next base: position 41,656,154 of record NC_051170.1, read on the forward strand.
ACCTTATCCTCACCAGCGGCTTTGCCTCTTTGAATTCTTTCTAGAGATTTCATTACTTCCCCCGTCGTTGCTGGTACGATGTCGAATTTCTCTGGGCTATTATATTGCTTCTTATGATATCACCCTTGCCTTTCCAGTTTCTGTACAGCTCCCTGTAAAACTCCTCCACTACCTCAACTATCCTATCAATATTGGTTATGACATTGCCTTTCTTGTCACTTATTGAATACATCTGATTTTCACGTATGCACAAGTTATAGCCTGTGCAGCCTTTAGGCTTTTGGCGCTTCTTATGGCTTGCTCGATTCTTTAGATGTTATACCTTCTTATGCCGGCTACCTTACACCTATTGATTACCTTCGAAAGCTCCACTAGCTCTATTTTATCGGTTGCACTTGAGGCTTTCAGGATTTGGACGTCTCTTAATCAGCTTTTTTGGTACTGGGAAAGTCTGCCCATGTCCTGTCTAGTGACTGTACCTCTGAGTTCCATTGCAGACTCTTTGATGATGCTAGTAAGGTTATCGTTTCTTGCGTCAATGCCAACGTCAGTTACCTCTATTCGTTAAGAGCCGTGAATCTATTCTCAAGCGAAACTCTTAATTCGTGTACTTTCCCTCTCACTTGCCAGCTCATTAATTGCCTTCTTGCATATCAGTGCGAACATTTTGAAGCCAACAATATCAAAATCGAGCGAGACAATAAGAAGTCGTGGAAGCATAAGCGCGTGAGAAGAAGAATCATCCGGAACACAAAGCTGGGCTAAGCTCACAAGATCAGAAGTTCGAAGCTGTGCCGTTTGTTTTTAAAGAAATATAGAGTTTCAAGTATTTAAAAGAAGGCCAGGTGAGCTACGCGTAATTTGAAGTTGAAAACTGATAGGTGGTCAGGTGGTGTTCTACAGTGCTAAGAAAGTGCAACAGAACCACTTAGAAATAGCCCACGAGCCTATAGCATGCATTGATGATATTTGGTTTGAATTCAGATGCTTCACCATTCCGAATCGTATGTTTACCTAAAAAACGTGATGAAGGATTCGTTAAAACATAAAATAAAAATGTCTGGGGCGCGGCCTCACTGGTGACTGCCTGCCAGTTATGCACTCCCTCACCAGAGCAGGCCCTGGCCAGCCTGGTGCAGTGCTGGACCGCTACCTCCCACCACTACCTAATATGAACGCACCAGTGAAATGCAGAATACAACATTATTTTAGGTCGACCAGCTTTAAAATATTGATGGTAGCGATATAGGCATATTACTTTTTTTGCAAAATAAATAATGCAATAGTCTTCTTCTGGCAACCTCAATTAAGTGAAGCTTGTTTGAACACACTAGTGATCACACTGTCCTTGCACATTCAGTCGGAATGACAAGATGCACAAGCTATCGAACATTGGGACTAAGGACCGTAGCTAGCGGGTAGATAGATATGTAGGGTTTAACGTCCCAAAACCACCATATGATTGTGAGAGACGCCGTAGTGGAGGGCTCCGGAAATTTCGGCCACCTGGGGTTCTTTAACGTGCAGCCAAATTAAGCACATGGGCCTACAACATTTCTGCCTCCATTAGAAATGCAGCCGCCACAGCCGGGATTTCGATCCCGCGACCTGCAGGTCAGCAGCCGAGTACCTCAGCCACTATCTAGACCACCGTGGCGGGGCTGTAGCTGGCGGGTAGGAGGAAGGACCTTAAAATTCAAAACTTCTGCCCCCTCCCGCCCCCATATACAATTCGTATGCAGGGGGGTGTTTCACCGCAAACAGATAAAGAAATTAAGTGGGTTTCGAGGCCTCCAACAAGTGGCTCCCACTATCCAATCAGCCCTGGGCCTGATTCAGACTGCGGCAGAATTCGACCTACAGCTAAAAATTAAATGGTTTAGTTTAATACCGGCTTATTAGAGGTGTGATGTGCGAAACAGTTTCGAAGCGCAGCCTTCCTTGCCTGACAGATGCTGAAAGCGTATATGTTAATATACCGAAAAATATATCTCTTCAAATATTATATCAACGGCGCTGCTTGTCATCGGGAGTACGTAATAACCACTCTATTTTACCATGTAAAGTTGTGCCGGCACGCTCAAGTTTTTTGATAATGAAGCAACAAGTAAAAATTACTACTCATTGCTTTAGGTACAGTGTTGCCCCGCAAGAATTTCCACTGCGCAAAAGTGTGTTCATGTAATAGTGAAATATATTCTAAATTTATTGGAATTACTTACATCTTGGTTCGTTTCTGCTAATATAAGATTGCGGGAATTTACCCCTGTCATCTCCATATTATACAGCTGGTACTGATGAATGCTGTCTTCAATAGAAGTCTATAACGTGCCTGATTGAATGGAATTCATTTTTCCTTGACGTGTATTTAATGCGGATAGATTGCAGGCACATAGCGCATTTGGGCAACGCCTGACGTTCGGGTATCTTTATAAGCACAGAGGAGAGGACACGCTATTTTATTAAAAGTATAATACAGCAATGATGAACGCGTATGAGAAATGCGTTGGTTTAATGGACGGGGGGGTCACTGCAGCGAAATTTTGCCACCCCCTTAAACGGGAAACCTACACACACACACACACACACACACACACACACACACACACACGCACACACACACACACACACACACACACACACACACACACACACACACACACACACACAATCATTTCATCAATGGACAGATGATAGAATAATATTGCCGATTGAAAGTATTAAGCACAGTATACAACACTCTGTGATGAATATACACTTCACATTTCTTGACTTGACTCTTCTATTTATAAGTACAGTTCTCCTCAAGCGAAGCAAGCTAGTTGATATGTAAACCAACTTAATCTCGAAGAAATAAAAGTAGTGTGCTCATATGCGCCAAAGATAAATGTTTGATGTAAAGCGCCATCTATGCAGGAGAAAAAAAGGCGTTCTTTTACGGACTGCTCCACTTGCCGCTCAGATGGCAGCACAAAACTCGCTGAAGCGAGGATGCGCGTTTTTCAAAGGCTGGGCTCGTGCTTGCGTTTTCTTACCTCTATTTATTTAGTCAGTTTGCCTTCAAGTTATATACTTAAATGCATTTCATAAAGGAGGGGTAGTAAGTCAAGGTGGACTAAGTAGTTAATAAAACATCGCAATATACACAGCTTCACAAAAAAATGAAGAAATGGTAGACATGAAGGTGTTGAGGAAAGATTGATAATAATATAATTTGTACGAAAATGAAAAAAAATAGACAGTGAAAAGTTGCTAAAATAAAGCCATTGCTATTGTAGCCGGTCACTTATGGAATACTTAAAAAGCACTGCTTTTTTGATATCAGCAAATAACGACTGTAAATAATTCTTACGTTATACCTTTTCGATGGATGCAAGTTTTGGAAGCGAGTTACGTTGCTGTTTGCAATGTGAACTCTTCAGGATTTCGCAGACTCTGACTCATAGCGTTGTCTGAGTCTGAGGGAGTCTGAGTTAGTCACGTCATGAGCCTGTCAGTCATGAATTAACGTTTTCAAACCTGGTGTCTACTCTCTCTAACATCAATACCTCACGTAATCGGGGCTCTTCTTAGCATCGATTTATTTAGTACCCTCAAATAAGAGTGAACTATGAGTTAAATAGTTTTTCTTGGAAGAGATTACAACATAAGACATATTTATTAAGAAGTTCCTCAACAGAGTTGGCTAGGGGGAGATCGAGACACTCTTGTACTTAGTTCGCGCCTCCGGTCTATAAATAATGAAATGGTGTATAATAGACACTGCTTTGGAATATGTGGGAGTAGTCGTGAGTCCAGGTTAAGGCTGATATTAATGCTGAAGAGTGTATAGATAGGAGCATAAGCCGGCAAAAGAAAATGGAACTCACTCAGGCTCACTGAAGAAATATGTCTTGCGCTTTGGACTCACTTGGATCTCAGACTCAGCAGAATGTTTCTGGCCCGGACTCACTCGGAATAAGACTCACCAGAATGTTCCTGGCCCGGACTCACTCAGACTCAGACTCACCAGAATGTTCCTGGCCTGGACTCTCTCAGACTCAGACTGACGGCTCGATCTGAGTCTGAGTTAGTCCTAGTGAGTCGACTCATGAGCGAAATCGTCGACCTATATGCATTCATGACGACTGTTTTGTCCAGAAATCCCATTCTAAGCTCTTCCCCGCATTACAAAAGCTGAAGCACAGTGAAGCGAAGGCACGTAGGAGCTTTGTCTTGTGAGATGGAGTCTGTGTCTTTGTGTTGTGAGAGGGAGACTTTAGAATCATTGACTCTTGCTCCAAAGAATGACAAACAAAAATGACTGCTAATAATCTTCCCCACATAAAACATAATATTCGTTTTACTTGTGGACTTACTACGCTGTTTTGTTAACGTGGGTCACCGCCACATCTCTCTTTCATTCTTTAAACAGGAGTCGTCCCGAAGAAAGAAAAAAGAGAAAGGAGAAACGTGTGATAGCTGCATTGCTCTGAAACCCGAGAAAGTGCGTGGCAAGTGCACCCAGTGGTTACAGTATCTACTACTTAGTTCACCAAGGCGTCAGTGACGCTAATGTTTGAGGTCATACGATATTGGTCATACCAATGAATGTTACAGATATGTACTTATTTGCCGTTACTTTGCAGTCGGAGGTCTGTGCCTGCTCATGGGCGCATAAAATGTGACATGCGTAAATTGGATGCCACTGTTGCTATAAACAACTGTGCACTGCAAAAAACAAGGCACTGCAAAAATATTTCGCCCTTCCATTCTATTATTGTGCTAACCATTGAATCGTTAGTCAATAGGCCTTAAACTAGGCTTGTGCGAATAGTGAATTTTGGTTCGAAGCAAATTCGAAGCGAATAGTGATTTCGATAGAACAATTTCGAATCGAATTCGAATGATATGTATGACATATAAAAAAGGAAATGTGTATATTGACAAAACTAACCTGCACAATATTTCTTCTAAATTGAAACAGGGTCTCTATGCAACTGCCATTTATTTCTTTTTCGTTCAAAGGAAGTCAAAACAACCTTGAGTAGTGTCGGTAGGATGCGAGCGATAACTGGTGAGATACTTAATGTTTTAAAATTTATTACACTAGGATTATATAAGCTGTCATAATAAGCTTAATAAAATGAAGAATTGATTTGAGGGTAACATGTTCTTTTAAAGGGGCCCTGCAACACTTTTTCAAGTAGCCATGGCGCCAGTAAACATGCTTGTTGCCCCACAAATTTACTGCAGCAAAGTTTCTAGAATCAGTCCAGTATGAGCAGAGTTCCAAAAATTGGCACACGCTGTGATTGCATTCTCTCTTCTCGTCTTGACGAAATAGCTGGAAGCCAAGCAGGGAGAACTGGCACGGCGAAAGAAAGTACTCCTCACGCACCTCATCACCTTGAGCACCTCTTTTTTTTTTCTTCGAATACGCGGCTTTTCAGTGTGATCGCACACGTACTCGTGGACAAGCGGTGGCCCCGGTAACGACAAGCGCACCATGCTCAAATCAGCCAATGCCTGTGACCAGAGCCATATATTTCTTCTAGGCTGTGACAAGTGATTATTGAGCTTGTAGTGTCACTTCCTGAGGAAAGAAAGCAGTTTTTAGCTTTGAAATTTTATTTTGAATTACAGGCCATGTACTGCGCTGCAATATTTGCCTCGCGTGTTTTCGGTAGCCTCGACTACCGATCAGCAGCATTTACTGACCACGTTCAGTTATTGTTGCAAGGCCCCTTTAATTTGAAGGAAGGCTTCACGGCAAAGCAAATGTTCTTTAGGTAAGTGTTTTCACTGTTCAGCAGTCCTACCTTGCAGTAAAACCATCTTTACAGGCAGTGACCGGTGAGTTTTACATTTTTTTCGTTCATTGATTGATTGATTTGTTGGGTTTAACGTCCCAAAACCACCATTTGATTATGAGAGACGCCGTAGTGGAGGGCTCCGGAAATTTTGACCACCTGGGGTTCTTTAACGTGCACCCACATCATTGCGAATACTTCGAAAATATCAATAACTTAAATTGGAATACTCAACTATTCGTTCAAATATTCGAAGCATTCGAATATTCGCACAAGCCTACCTAAAACGTTTTGGGTAACCCCGCGATTGTGAAAGCACGCGTTCTGCGAGATGTATTCATGAATGCAACCGGCTTGGTTTTTTTCGTGAATGATGCAATAAAGAGTTACGGGGACGTTACACAAAGACGACGCGCAGACGAACAGGTGTTTTCACCTGTGCACTGCGCATAAAAAACCTTTTATGTTAACCAAAATGGCTTTAAGGCACTGCACGGTGGTGATCTCACAAAATGGGGCATCAAAACTTGCGCGTACATGTGGTTGAGCCGGTACTCCTTGATCCAGCATTGGGAAATAAAATTTTCGGCGGCAACTCAAACGAGTTAGCTTTTGCCTCTCCAGTCACCTTGACAGGTACTGCATTTAGTACGCGAATGTTGTCTGCGCCTAACATGTTGTTCTTCATTCACAAGCGCCTCCTTCGCGATTTTTTCGCACTTCGTCTGTCTCATTCTATCTTTTGCGTCTAGGTGGCGCTGCTTGTGCAAAAAAGCGGCTGGTGTTTGAAACGAGGACGGGAACATTGCGAACTAAAGGGGTACAGAGCCAAGTGCGAAGGGATAGACAGGTTAATGGTTCGTGTGGAGAGGATGCAGGAACAGCTCGACACCCTGCACTTTTCTGTAAAGCGCTTCACCTTACAGTCTGAGGAAATGGGTCAGACTTTTTCAAAGCATTGAGCTTGAGGGACATGTGAAGGCAAAGTAAACTCCAAGGAGGTAAAAATAACCAAGTGGATGATTGTCTGACTGGCGGCTAATGTCAAGGCAGGTGTGAAATGTAGTCTTTCACACTACATAGAGTTAGTACTTCATTATGAGGGACGGATAGGATGCGTGAGCCGCCATCGCCCGATCGAGAGGGTATACAGCTCCATTCGTTCAAACCAGGTGCATTTTACAAATGGGACACTCACGCCTTGCGTGTAAGAGAGAGACTAGCTCAGTAACGTATGCTGTCGGGCTAGTTGGTGTGTAACTGTGCAGAAGATCGTTAGCGCAAACTTAAAAGACGTCGAAAGAAGAGACTCGTGCGCTTTTCCGAGTCTCTTCTTTCGACGTCTTTAAAGTTTGCGCCAACGATGTTCTGCACTGTAACAGAGACTGTTGTGTGTCAACTTAAGCATCCTGCCGACCGGTTCTTGGGCTCTTTGTCGGTGAGCGCCATCAGCAAAAGGACATCATCGTCGTCGTCGTCGTCGTCGTCGTCGTCGTCATCATCATCATCATCATCATCATCATCATCATCATCATCATCATCATCATCATCATCACCACCATCACCATCATCATCATCATCAATTTGGTCGACTGTGCAACAGTGATTGTCACTTCGATCACTCAGCTGCGTTTTGTTGGAGGCTCTCGAGACATACACTAAGCCTTTCCTGCTTTAGGAAAGGCTTCAAAAAGTGAACCTGAACAATCCTGAAGGGTAACCTGGTTGCTTCTGGGCCGTTGCTAGGCTTTAGCTAGGTAATGCTATAGGTTGTTTCTATACGCTTATTCTCAGCGAATGTATCTCCGAGTCAAGCCACAGACAGTGACAAACACGACACGGTTGTCCAAACTCTGAACACAGGAATTAGGGCCTAAACCAAGCTTTTGCACCTCATAAGTCGTCAATATACAGACGCGTAATCGTTGGTGCAGGCCTTCAACAATTTCGGTGTTTTCGTGCAGCTGCCTTAGCCTTTCCCGTTGCCTAGTATTCTCTCACTGCACATATATACTCGGGGTCTTCAGCTCACCCCCTTAAGGTGTTGCGCCGTGCTCCCTACCGGGCTGCAGATATTAGGTGACTTCTTCCTCTTCTAACCACTACGACCAGCAGCTCACCGCCATCGCTTCGAAGCCACTTGTTGGGCCGACTGCTGTCTTCTTTATTTTTAGTGAATCAGTGGTGAGTAGGATGATCTAAGCAATTACTGTGGCACATAACAGTTTTGATGATGATGATGATGAGTGCTGTCTGGATTGGCTCAGTAGGAACGATTCACTAAACAGCTTTGCCATTAAACAAATAACGCAAACGTAAACTCAAATAAGCAGTAGGATGAAAAAAAAAGTTAAGCAATGGGAGGCAAAGTCAAGTTTAGGATAGTAGGACTTGAACGGGCCTCAAGTGCAATCGCGAAACGATTCTGTCCCTTCATTCTATGCTTGCCATCGCCATTGACGATCTGCGATTGGTCGAAGAGCACCTCGTGCGTGCTTCGACCAATCGCAGACTGCTTATGGCGGTGAAAAGTAGAGAATAAAGCAATAGAATTGTTCCGCGATTGCACCCCTGGTCATGCGGAGCCACAGAATAAATGAGAAAAAGGCCCCCTCTCAATGCCGTGAATATGCATAGAATCTCGGACTCTCTTGCTATTTTATTTTCACGGAAGTTTTCCTTTTCACAATCATGTACCAACGAACCACGTGGCAGCTCACTTTAAATTTTCTAGCGGTGCTTACCGAGTAGTATTTGCAGTTGACCTAGACTGCTACATATTGCGAAAACACTTGCTAGCACTGATAATAAGTTAATAACCGCTGGCTGTTTTGTTTTATGAGTTTCATTCATATTTTCAGTGTATTTAAGGGCTAGAACCATGGAGTATCACGTAGTAAAAGTGCAATATAAATTGGAAGTACGCCATTGTGGTGAACTTCTTAAATATTTTCTCCTTGGGTTTTTACAGTGCTAGGTAAACTACCAGGTGAATTGAGCGGTCATCCACATTCATAAATAATTTTGGATTCAGAATTGGAATTCCATGGAAGGGATTGAATTGCCTACTTTGGACTCATCAATCTACTGAAATACTCACTATAGGAGACCATGGTGGGATATTTAGTAGCTGTTCTTGTAGAGGAGAATACAGACAGCACAAGCACATACGAAATTTTTCATTGTGCTTGCCTAAATACAAAAGACATTAATAATAAAACTGAAGTTCTTTAAAAATAGACCGTAGTAAGCGAGTGTTTATAATTGTTCACAAAGGTTGGACACTATGCTGTCGAGTGAATTAGGAAGGGCATTTTGTGGCTTTTTAAGAGCAATAGTATATGTTGGGTATAACGTCCAAAACCACCACATGATTATGAGACACGCCGTATTGGAGGGCTCCGGGAATTTTGACCACCTGTTGTTATTTATCAAATGGAATCACATTTTATTGCTTACTTTATTGCCTGTTTCAAGACATTTGTATAAATCAACAACCACGTGAAAGTAATGACAGCAAATTGTGGCCGTCCTAGTGGTCAGCCGCAAATTAAATGTTACTTTTATCAACGCTTACGTAAACATGTGTAAACAACACAAAAAGAGTAAAAAAAAACTGTCCAACAATCGATTAGTATATGGGACACTGCCAGCATGCTTAAAATAACACAGAAAAGAAAAGAAAAAATAACAAGAAGAACCCATAAATATAAAAGAATAGAGTAAGCAAGACGCAGCGCGATGCGCCATCAGCAAAATACGAGCTTTACAGACCCAATGCCTTAAAGTTGATCATTAAAATCATAGCCTTCTTGCAAACGCAACTAAGCTATTACTAATTTTATTGTGACGGTAGTCACACATTTTTTGAGTAAACAGCATCAAAGTTATCTGCCTACATAATGAATGTATTTTGCACGCGTCACTGCATTGCATCTACAGCAAGAATTTTTTTTTTCTGTCAACCAAGCCACACTCTACTGATAACCGAAACTCCCACGAACTTTACTGTACTGAGCTATTCGAATTCGAGCGAGTACATGCCCACATGCCGGCCTAACTAATTCTGCTGAAATCCAAACTAACTTCACGAAACTTCGTAATGCAGTGGTTATTTTTGTCTTTATTTGTCTCAGTCTCATGATACAACTAAGCCCTGTTTTTTTTTTTTGGAAAGGCATCACGCTTCACGTACTTTTTTCTACCGGCCGAGCCAGTGATACAAGCCCCGAGCGGCACGGATTAACTTAACAAATGGTCCCTCGCTTCGGCGCTACGGAGATCAAACACCGACGGTTCCCTCTTAGCGTAATCCGCATGGAAAAGGCGGAATGATTCCGGAAAATTATATTTTTTAGTCTTACCACCACTTCTCTAATTCTAGCGCTTACATTCTATTTAGCTTTCCACTAAAGACAGGAGAAAATAAACTCGGTCTTGTTTGCTCCCGCTTCACAGTTTTTCATTCGAGCGACCGAGGGCTCGAGCGCACTGCTGCGCGCGTGGGTGGCGCCCTCTGTCCGTTGTTCCGAGTTGCCTGAAGATTGCATTGTAGCGTGCCGCGACACGGTATCAGCAGTGCGTGGACAAGGCCGGTTGCAGCGTAGTCGCATCGGCCCCCTGACTGCGACGTACGCCAGCAGGCACAGCTGCGTCGGGCACAAGGACACCCCGAAAGAAGCGTTCATTTATAAAGCTTTAAGAGGCATTCATCGCCAGCGACCCGAAAGGCCTTTCTTTTTACGTGTTATTGCCTGCCCCTGGCTTGCTTGCCTCTGTTTTACTCCCTGTGAGCACCATATCTTCCTCTTTCCTGTTGCCGCCACACTTTTGAGCTTCTGCACGCGTTGTTATAATCACTAGCACCAGCGCACAGAGCGCCTCGGCTGACCCGCCTGCCGGAAACATGGAGTGCTGATGTGTGCCTATCGCGACTGTTTTCACCCTGTTTACATTGAACGCACGGGCCTGGTGCAAGACTGCTGGCCGGCCTGTTGAACTGATAGCGCCGTTTACTACATGTCATATATGAAGGCAAGGCAGCGAATCGCTGAGCATCCGCGCATACCGCGCGTAATTTCATTACAGCATGCCTCCCGAAACGAGCTGGAGAAACAACAAAATCCTGGGCAGCTTCTTGCTGTCTTGCAATTTACCACACTGCTCGCGCTAATTCGTTACTGTGCTCGCGTGGTTCGACTCAGCTGGCCCGTACGGAAAACGTGTTTACATTTGTTACGGCTCCTGAACAAAAAGCGAGTTAATTAATTGTGCACACAAAACTTGCTTGCTTTCATCCCGATATACGTCATTAAGTAAAAGTATGAGGGCGGTTGTAGTGTCGAAGTCTCGCAATGTTCATCAGCTTGACAAGGCTGAACGCATGCCACTCGTTCCTTATCGGATGTATATGATTTGTCTGATTAATCAAAAGCCCTTACGGGATGCACAAAAGAGATAACTCGACAAATATTATTTATTTTGAGCTAAGAGGTGAGAGAGAGGGAAGACAGAGGGAAAGATTAAAAAAGAAATGTTTCTTTGTTTTCATGATGGCCCCCTCTTTTTTTTCAAGGTTGTAGTCAGCAATTGATAAATTGGTGCTGCTTTTTTTTTGTTCAGCTCTCTCCTGTGGGTCACTACCATCTAGCTATAAGTTACATAACGCCGAGCTTCGCGCTGGGCTCCAAAGTTGGCTGGGTTGGGTCCTCACAGTTAGTTATTCATTAAATATACAAAGGTTCATGGTAAGTAGTATGCAGACAGTATTTTAGAGTTTCCACTCGGCTTAAATAATTAACAAATATATGTCACACGAATACTGATTATTTGTATTGTACAAAGCTATACTGATGCTTTAGGCCAAATCAGAACCTTTATTTCCTTGCCTCAAAACCAAAGCTTATTACATCAAAACCTTTAATTGAGACTTGTGAATATGGGCCCTGACAACCGCAAAAGGTAATTTAAAAGACAATGCGAGTTACGTTCAGGTTTTAATTGCTACGAACACTTGGGTATTACCATGTGTCTTTTCCTTCATTTCATTGTTCGCTCTCTACAACATGTATCTAACAAAGGTTGCACTATGAGGCCTCTGATATGTTCTTTAGTGTGCATTATTATCACAGCATGACTGCTCTTTCCCATAGTAGAGCACCAAGTACTCAAAATTGTTAACCATATTTTCTAAACACACTAATACAAAAAGGGCCAGTTGGGCTCAAATTGTGGTTGCGGTGTCTGCGCTATTGGGTGTGAGCGAAAAATCTGCGTAATCGGTCTTGGCAAAGGAGTTGGACCTCCTACGTAAGAGTGCTGACAAAGGAGTCAGCGCTCTTACGGGTGTGGCTGTAAATGTCTCAAAAACATCTCAAACACATCCACAATAAGAAAGTAATAGGACAAAACCACGGTTCTAAAATTTTGTTGCCTTAATCTACTGCGTCTAAGCACTCCTTTTTTATACTTTTGCTGCAGTACTCTGTTGTCTTGCAAAAAAGTGCCGCCATATCCACGAAGTGAATGATGATGAGTGGGCGAAGCTCTGGAGGAAAACCTGGTAAACCATGAATCTTCCGTACATTTTGCCTACTCGATTTTATTACAATGCTCCCCCTAGCGTACGTCGCCGCACTAAATTGAACGATTGCCTTCCACCAATGACACGTGCCATATGTGACATCTTTCCTATTTTATAACATCTCGCATCTTTCATCATCAACTACAAGCACCGCCGTCTAGTTTATAACATCTTGCATCTTTTCATCATCAGCTACAAGTCCCGCCATCTAGTGAGCACTGAAAGAACTAAACGAGAGGTGGCTACATGCAGGAGACGGTGCCGCCATCTAGTGAACACTGCAAGAACTAAACGAGAGGAGGCGACATACAGGAGACGGTACCGCCATCTAGTGGACACTGCAAGAACTAAACGAGAGGTGGCAACATACAGGGGACGCACAGCCCACGCCTTAAGGAGCTTCGCCCCTAAAAAGCATACCTAAATTTGGAACGGGCTGCTGCTGTCGTGCGTTCTCATTAACGAAACAATCCAAAATGTGCTTACGGGGCGATACAGTGAAACCTAGTGGATACAAATCTCGCGAGACCAGAAAAAATATTGATGTCATTCAAAATTTTTATCACCAGAAAGCGTAGAAAATTAAGGCTCATCATAATCACAATCATCATCAGCCTGACTACGCCCATTGCAGCTCACATGTTCCATCAGCCAGCCCGCTTTTGTGCTTTCTGCTCGTACGTTACACCTGAAAACGTTCTAATTTCATCTGCCTACTTAATTTTCTTTTTCCCCCTTGCACGTTTGGCTTTTTTTGGGATTCCATTAAGTTACCCTTAATGACCAGCGGTTATCCTGCCTACGCGCTACGCACTCCGTGAGCGACCCATGTCCGTTTTTTGTTCGTGATTTCAACAATCATATCATTAACACCCGTTTGTTCTCTGACCCACTCTGCTCTCTCCCTGCCTCTTATCGCTAAACCTGTTATCTTCCTGAGTATCACTCACTGCGTCGTGCTCAATTTAAGTTGAGCTCTCTTTGTGAGCCTCCAGCTTTCTGCCCCATAGGTAAGTACCGGTAAGAACGCAGTTATTATACCATTCATAATTTGGGAACGCTTACCGAATTAACTCCATCTCATTCATGCTCTTCTGGTTATTTCATTCTCACGGTTCCACTTCGTAGTTGCTACCTATCCTAAGTAGGCATACCCATTTACAACTTTCAATGTCTTGCCACCTATCGCAAAGCACTGTTTCTTTTCTTTTTGCCGACACTGCTGTGCATCCCGTTAGTTTTACGCGTAATATTTTCAGACCTACTCTTCTGCTATCTCTGTCACATTCAGTAATTATCAGTTGTATTTTGTCTTCTGAGCTACTCATCGAAGCGGCTGTAACTAGCGAATCGCAGGTTACAAAGGTACTCACACTTAACCTCTATCCTTAACTCTTCTCAGTCAAGGACCCTAAACCTTTCTGTAAACGCGTGGTGAATAGTAGTGGAAAGATTGTCCGTTCCTTTCTTACACCGTTTTTATTGGGATTTTGTTGGAAAATTAGCATGTGACAAAACAAAGTTGGCGGACATTGTCATTTATTGTTTTTTTGAGGGAAGGCACAGCAATGTCAGAAAGAACTTTGAATGATCTTCAGATAAGTTTTTCCATGCGTGCAACCTTACTTGTACCTGTAAATGTATGGCCCGTGTGCTCGTATCCAATCAAATAAGCCAGGTTCGTTGTGACCCGTGGCAGCTAGAGCTCCTGTCAAATATTAGTATGCTTTTTTGCATGACATTTAAGCTCTACGGCAGAAGTTATAAAAACTGAGAGCTCCGTTCTTAAAGTGACACTAAAGGCAACTATTAAGTCGACGTTAATTGTTGAAATAGCAGTCCAAAAACCTCGTCGTGTTACTTTTGTGCCAAAGAAGGACCTATTTTGAAATAAAATCTTGTTTTAGTGGTCCGCATTGGGTTAGCGTACTTCAAATTACCCGCCTCTAGAAGCGGACCAACCAGACCGATTCACGTCACTGTGGCCGTGCGCAACGTCGCCCGGCTTTACTGCGCTAGTAGCAGCAGACTGAAAGCATAAGGAGCCACAGCAGCAACAACGACCATTGATCAATTACCCGTCATTAATTTCGAAAGTGCTGACGTTTTTTTTGTTTCAACTGTGCCCCGCTAGATGGCATCACCTGTCCTGTGTAACCACGCGAAAATGAATTTTTTAACCACTCGCGCCATTCTTCACAGTAACGTCTGGCGTTTTCTTTTTAAGGAACAAAAAAAAAAAACAAGCAGCATTTTATTGCGTCTCTTGGTTACGGAAGGCTCTTTATTTATTGCAGTTAGATAGATTACTGGTGAATATTTGTAGGCGGTCCGTCTGATGTCATCGGGATTATATTGAAAATGTCCTACTGCAGCGCTTGTGTGCTTGTGCATTTACCTTATTTTCTCAATTGTTCATAATATTGTTGTTTTAGATGTTGTCATACATTGAGCTTTCACTCTGAGGCAAATTGTTACTAGACTTTAGTGTCCCTTCTAACGCTTGAACACATCGGTGCCGACTGCATAACGCATAGTGGCGCTCTCCAGAACTACTGCGAGCGTAAATCACGCCGGAAGGTGGCCGCCGTATCATAGAATAGATGTAATGTAAATGTGATCGTGGCATTGCATTAAAATAGCGATTACTATTGTATTTATTTTTTATTAGTATAATTTTTCACTCAAAGCAACAGAGAATAAAGCTATTCGACTTTTCCAGCTTGAAAACTGCAAATATAGTCAAAGAATGCACCGAACGCCATGTGCTGGTGAAAACGCGTCGGTGACGCTTCAGGCGCTGTTAATGATTTGTGGGGTTTAACGTCCCAAAACCACTATTTTGATTATCAGAGACGCCGTAGTGGAGGGCTCCGGAAATTTCAACCACCTGGGGTTCTTTAACGTGCACCCAAATCTGAGTACACGGGCCTACAACATTTCCGCCTCCATCGGAAATGCAGCCGCCACAGCCGGGATTTGATCCCGCGACCTGCGGGTCAGCAGCCGACTACCTTAGCCACTAGACCACCGTGGTGGGGCACCACAGGCGCTGTTATGTGAAAAAACTCAAAGAAAACAATATGTGAGAGCATATATATATATATATATATATATATATATATATATATATATATATATATATATATATATATATATATATATATGTCAAAAAAAAGATCAGTAAAGCTACAAAACATTACAGAAGCGTAAGCGAGCTGGCTCGTTTCCCTCTTCAAGTACCACATTGTTTGTTACCATCGCAACAGCGTCCTTAGTACGCTGAAGTGATTATAACAGGGGAAAAAGAAGAGAAAACTGAGCCTTGTAACTGTCTGCATCACGGTGCGACACCTCAACCAGTAGCTCACAGGGGATGGTGGTGAGGAGGGATTAAAAGGATTATAATAAAGGTGTAGAGAAAGAGAGATGCGCTAAGCCAGCGAGCAAGGACATATCGAGGGGATAGGAGAGACCGGAAAGATGGAGACACGGTCACAGGAGTCCGCGGACAGGGCACAACTTGTGAGAGCTCTTGTCGGCATCAGAAGATGGCGTAGGGCAAGTCCAGTAGGTCAGAGCTACGCTGTCGTCGGAGGTCGGCGTCAGGAGATGACGTAGGACCAGCCCAGTCGGCCAGAGCTACGCTGACGTCGGAGATCGCGAGGGCACATCCGGCCGGCCCGGAATCCAGCGAGCGAGTCCTGGGCGTAACAGGCAATGTGTCATGCGAGCTTCCTGTACGGTAGGGCTTTCAGTTTATTCCATTGGGACGTCAGAAGGTGAGGGAAACAAAGTAAGGTGAGCCCTTTAAAATCGAGTTGAGGATAAGCAACAATTTCATTGTATTTTGATATCTCTACGCTGAATAATCTTGCACTGCATCGCCCTAGCGCTGCCGCTCTTGCGGCACTTATCTCTTAAGCCGCCAGTGTACGCAATCAGCTAGAAAAACGTGTAAAACTATGAAGTCATGAAAAAAATTGCCCGCAGCTTCCCTCGGGGGAACACTGAGGAGGATGCGGACTATATAATTGGTTAACGGGGTGTTAAAGTGCGACTTACTTGGGTCGATGGCTAAATTGGTTAACGTGGTTGTGAAATGGGGTGTTAAATTGCGACTTACTTGGGTCGATGGCTAATTGGTCAACGTGGTTGTAGGAGGGGGTGTTAAATGAGTGAACACGTACACACGTATGCGAAAGGGCGGCACTGGTCGAAGGGACGTCGATCATTGTGTTTGTGGATTCGTTGGAATTCATTTCACCGCGACCTTGGACGTCGACGCGCCGTACCAACCAACCGACGAGCGGCAACTGAGCGAGCGAGCGCCGACCTTGAGTATATACAGCACGACGGCGCATGCACTGTCAGCTGTTGAATGTTCTCGAAGCGCGACGCCACATGCGCGTCACTGGAGAATCAGGAGAATTGTAGATGTCGAACGCGGTGTGTAGAGGAGGAAGGGTGCACAGATGGTGGAGGAGTGAAGCGCGCGTGGTGTGTAGAGGAGGAAGGGATGCACAGATGGTGGAAGAGTGGGCGACGGCGCGACGGCGCATGCGCGCGCGTCAGCTGTCGAATGTTCGAGAAGCGGTGCGGACGGCGCACTACAAGGCGCGAGTATAAGATGCTCCGCATCTAAAATGTTAGAGAGGCCTTTCAAGCTCTACTTCACACGGAAGCATCCGCTATCTACTGTGAGCGAAAGTTTCCTGTCGCCGAAACGCAGCGTCGTTCGTACTGGATGCGTACCGCACCACCGATTTCGCCAAATAGCCATAGCGCGCCATTCTGGCGTTGTGAAGCCTGGCTCCTTCACCATCCTTGCCTTGTTTCAATCCTCGTCCATCTTTCATCGGATGACTGATGCACGAAGCAAATACGTGTAAACACAGCACAAGAACACCAGCCAGCGTTAGCGCAACAGCATAAAAAAGTCACAGTTTCGCGACAAGGGTGAAGCAGTGAATGCGATAGGAACGTATTTGAATGTTTTACGAAGCAGAGCTAGCTAGCATTTTTAGGAACAATATGAATTCTAGTAAACATGCGCTTGCTAAGTAATCAAGTTTCCTGCGGTGTGGCCACAGTAGACGACCACAACAAGGCTGGTGCGTAGTGACGGCGTTGATGAGAAGCGACTCCCGTGGGCAGCGCATGCTGGTACTAAGGGCTATACGTCATGTGTTGCCGCTGGTGGCAGTTTGTTATGTGTTGAGCGCATCTTTATGTGGGCGGTCGCTCCAGGTACACTTTTGACACCGTAGTTTTTTGTGTAGAGAGCACAAGCCGTAGCAGCTCTCATCTGCTTCCGGGGTGGGGGGGGGAGGGGGGGCAAGATCCGCGCGCAAATCGCGTCCGCGATAGTGCGGCAAGCGTAAGTGCCCCCCTCCCCACCCTGTTCACTCCCAAGATAAGCGCGTTCGCAGACGACCCCGGCCGGAAAGGCAATGTTCGCTCC
Organism: Rhipicephalus microplus; assembly: GCF_013339725.1. NCBI lineage: Eukaryota > Metazoa > Arthropoda > Arachnida > Ixodida > Ixodidae > Rhipicephalus > Rhipicephalus microplus. The sequence goes on from NC_051170.1 coordinate 41,673,993, forward strand.
GCAGAAAGAGGAGGCCAGCACGCATGTTCGTCATCTATCTATCTATCTATCTATCTATCTATCTATCTATCTATCTATCTATCTATCTATCTATCTATCTATCTATCTATCTATCTATCTATCTAATCTATAAATAGGTAAATGATAAATAATTAAATAAATAAAGATATATATGTAGGTTACGTTATATATATATATATATATATATATATATATATATATATATATATATATATATATATATATATATATATATATATATATATATATATAAGTTACGACGAGCTGCGGTGGCAGCGCTTGATGACCCGTCGACCGCCACCACGTGATGCTGATCAGCAGTTCCTTGTCAGCAGTTCCTGACCACGCAACTTTGCTCGCCGAAATCATGTCGTTCGTGCGTGAGGAAGTTGCCCGCCAGGTCTCTTTACTGGCTTTTGCTTCCCCACAACATGCTCAACAGCCATCAAGTACACTTCTACCTCCACTCCACCGAGCCATTCAGCAGGAAATCGCGGAGGTCGTCCCTGAATACCACTAGCCACCTCCTGCATCTGCGCCACTCAGCTACGCCCAAGTTGTCGCCAGGCCGCCGCCACCGATTTCTGTCGCTGTTCCCCTAAATTACACCGAAACCGTCGCGAGGCCCCAGGCCTTTGGAGAAAGTGTCTCACCTACATACGCCGGCGTCACCCACGTGCCCTGAATGCCGCCTAACATGCACTCATATCAGCAGTTGGCTCGCCAATCGTGTTCTGCGACATGGATGGGACCTGCAAACTGATGGCGCACTGCTGACAATCGCCCCATCTGCTTTGCTTCTGGTTGCGTCGGTCATGTTGCACGCTATTGCAATCGTGTGCAGCAACCGCAGGTCGCCTCCAACTTTCCCAGCCAGTCAAGCCGCTCTTATGACCAACCGCCGCCTATGTCACCGTCGTCCCGCCCCGTTCCATCTGCCCGCGGTTCACCATCTCCACGACGTCGCTCATTGTCGCCGATGCGGCCACGTCCACTCGAGGGCGACCAGGAAAACTAGTCGTCGCAGTCTACGAGGCAAGGGCTGCGACGCTGTCGAACTTCGGAAGCCCTCAGGAAAGCCCATCGAACGTGATAGACGGGCTTGTGGGTGGCGTTCGTGCATCTGCCCTTGTAGATACTGGAGCCGCCGTCCGTATCCGTGATGGACGCAAAACTTAGCCGATTATTGCGCAAAGTGACCACGCCGCTTTGCGGGCTCTCCCTCCGTACAGCCAGCGCCCAAAGCATTCATCCTACAGCGATGTGCACAGCCCGTCTTATACCTGTGTCACACGGGCGCGCAAAAAGTCTTTTAAGTAAGCGGTCTTTTACGAAGTTGAAAGACTTTTAACACAGAGATGTTGCGGCGCAGACACACGGTAGCAACGATCTCCTTTTAGTGTTTTCGTTCGAAGACGCTAGCGAAAGGGTGGCGCTAGCAGTTAAAAGAGAGAAGCAATGAAAATTAAACGATGTATCACGATGTACAAATTAAAGACTTGTTGCACTGCTCGTTTCTTCAAATAAATTTAAGAATAAGAGATGAAGAAACACCAATGTGAAAGTTTGTTGCACCAGTTAAGGAAGCATTCCCATAACTAGCGACGTGCACAAGTCCGTCTGGCACCACTGGGCTTTTATTTACCGTATTTGTTTTTCGCTGCTCTCGACTGCTTTCGACACGTTATGGGCGACCGTACGGAAGAAAAAGCGAGGATCGCAAGCTTCACAGCCTGCCATCTCGCTCTTGAAAGTGAGGCAGACACTGCAAAAGCCGCCAAGGAGAGGATCAAGCAGCAACTGCTGTTCAGTAATTCCTTGCTTTGCGCACTGGAGCTGTCGCAGAAGGCCTGCGGTCGATCGATCTGGGCCTTCAGACGAAACGAGAGGTGGTTCGAGGGAACTGTACCTCACCTCGGTTAGCAGAACTTCAAGCAATCTTTTCGAGTGTACCCGTCCACCTTTCGTTTCATTGTGGAGAGCTTGCGCAGTGAGCTCGAAAGACAGTACACCAGCATGCGTGAAACCATCACTCCTGAGAAGCGTGTCGGTATTGCCCTATACAAGCTTGACCACTTGAATGACGGGAAAACACACGACTGCCACGCTTTCCTCGCTTGTGCAAAATGACGCGGCGCGAGACCGAGCGTCACCACGTGATATTGCCGACGCGTTGTAGCTGCTTACGAGAGTAGAAAAGGAAATAACCTATAAAAGAGTTCATTACACCTTCTGCAGGATATGAAATTTGTTTTTACAAAGAGTTTTGGTGACAGAAAAATAAGCATTTGCTCTTTTTTTCCCACCACTCGAAAATTGCTGGCGCCCAGCGGTCTCGAGGCTACTTATTCGGAGCCGTAAAAGAGATCGACGAACTCTGTTTACGAAAAAGACCGCTTCTGAAAAGGAGTTCGCTCTGTGCCGTGTGTCTGCTCTCAGGAACTCCTTTTCGAAAAAAGACCGCTTACTTAAAATACTTTTAAGTGCCCGTGTGACAGGGGTATTATGATTCAGGACGTGATGTATGCGGTCGAATTCATCATAATTTCTTCATGCTCTCACGACGTTACCCTAGGAGGGGATTTTATCTCCCGCCACGACGCCGTCATTCATTGCGCACCAGCAGAAATAGAACTAACGCATTCTCTTCTTTGACGCCGGCCGACAGTCCATCTGCTGCAAGCAAATTACTCGTCAGAGATGACACCCAAGTGCCTGCGAACTCATCCGTGACGGTGTCGCTTTACTGCGCAAGCCTGTCTGACACCGCTGCACTCCTCTCGCCATCTCATCGTGTTTTCATAGGAAAAAGCTTCCTGGTTCTTTTCGCTACCGTGCAATTCACTCACGACAGCACCACTATTTTTGTTGTGAACTCATCTCTGTACAGCGTTACGTTGGTGCGAGGGGAATGTCTTGGCAGCGTGGAACCCATCGAAGACGCGCAAGTTATGGGTCAACGGGATGACATGCGCTGCTCAAGTTCCTGTACGCTTAGTGCTGTTTCGACATCTGCTTCATCATCCGATGATGTATGCGGTACCTCCATACGCGACGACCTTACACCGGGCCAGCGTTCCCAGCTTTTGGGCCTGTTCGAAGAATTCCGCTCTTCTTTCGATGTCGCTCAACCTTCTCTCGGCCGCACATTCACCGTTACGCACCGCATCGACACAGGCGCACAGCCACCGCTGCGGCAACGTCCATATTGCGTATCTCCCACAGAACGCCGTGTAATCAACGAGCAAGTCAACGACATGCTTCGCCGCGATGTTATTCGCCCCTCTAGCAGCCCCTGGGCATCTCCTGTCGTTCTAGTCACGAAGAAGGATGGTTCTGTGCGGTTCTGTGTGGACTACCGACGCCTCAACAAGATCACTCGTAAGGACGTGTACCCACTACCACGGGTAGATGACACGATTGACAGCCTGTAAGGAGCAGAATTCTTTTCAACCCTCGATTTGCGCTCAGGGTACTGGCAAGTACCTATGGCTGAGGACGCTCGACCTAAGACCGCTTTTGTCACCCCCGACGGCTTGTACGAATTGAACGTCATGCCGTTTGGGCTGTGCAATGCGCCCGCCACCTTTGAGCGCATGATAGATACTGTTCTGCGTGACCTGAAATGGCACGCGTGTCTGTGCTACCTCGATGACGTCGTCGTTTTCACTCCTGACTTCTCGACGCATCTTCAACGCCTTCGGCATGTTTTAACGTGTCTGAGCGACGCCAGTCTGCAACTGAACCTAAAGAAGTGCCAATTTGCAGCTCGGCAGCTGACAATAATCGGCTACGTCGTGTCCAAGGACAGAATTCTCCCTGATCCAGCCAAGCTTTGGGCCATGACCAAGTTCCCCAAGCCGACATCCGTCAAGGAACTGCGCAGTTTCGTAGGACTGTGTTCCTACTTTCGGCGCTTGATTCGAAACTTCGCGACTATCATATCGCCACTGACGAAGCTTCTCAGAAGTAACGGTCCTCTCCATTCGTGGTCATCACAGTGCGACGACGCTTTCACAACACTTCGTCGTTTGTTGACGTCGCCTCCCATACTCCGCCACTACGACCCTACGGCCCCTACAGAGGTACACACGGATGCCAGTTGTATCGGCCTCGGCGCTGTCCTTGCGCAGCGCAAACCAGGGTTCCCAGAATATGTCGTGGCGTATGCAAGCCGTACGCTTACTAAAGCCGAGACTAATTACACAGTCACCGAGAAAGAATGTTTGGCAATCGTCTGGGCCCTTGCAAAGTTCCGACCTTATTTGTGTGGTCGCCCATTTGATGCCGTCACCGACCACCATGCACTATGCTGGTTGTCGTCATTGAAAGATCTCTCAGGCCATCTCGCCCGGTGGGCACTTCGCCTGCAAGACTGTGATATCCGCGTGCTGTACCGCAATGGAAGGCAACATGCTGACGCCGACGCCCTGTCGCGTTCTCCCTTGCCTGACGACAATGCCAACAACTCAGCGTCACACCTTGCCATTTCATCGATTAGCATTGACACCATTGCTACTGAACAGCGCAAGAATCAATGGATTGCCTCACTGATAGACTTGCTGACTGATCCATCCACTCCATCCACTCGCGCGTTGCGTCGTCAAGCCCACCATTTCGCCCTTTGCGACGACCTCCTACACAGGCGCAATTACAAAGGTGATGGCCGCCAGTGGCTATTAGTCATACCTTGCAGTCTGCGCTCTGACATATGCGAATTCTTTCATTCTGATCCGCAATGTGCGCACTCCGGAGTATCGAAGACTTACCACCGTATTCGCCAACGGTACTTTTGGCGCGGCATGTACCACTACGTGCAGAAATTCGTTCGCTCCTGCATAGATTGTCAGTGCCGAAAAGCTTCAACGCACCTGTCGCCGGTAGGTCTGCAACCTCTACCTTGCGCTGCCAGGCCCTTTAGGCGCGTTGGCATCGATTTGTATGAGCCACTTCCACTAACGTCGGTTGGTAACCGCTGGTTCATTGTCGCTGTGGACCACCTCACGCGATACGCCGAAACGGCCGCCCTTCCCGCGGCTACAGTGAACGATGTGGCCTCCTTTATGCTCCAACGATTCATTCTGCGACACGGTTCGCCCCAGGAACTGCTCAGTGACCGAGGCCGTGTCTTCCTGTCTGAAGTCGTTGAAGCCATTCTCAAAGAGTGCAACGTTGTTCACCGCAAAACTGCCGCTTACCACCCGCAGACGAATGGCCTCACCGAACGCTTCAACCGTACGCTCGGCGACATGCTCTCCAAGTACGTCGCCACCGATCACACAAATTGGGATTCCATTCTACCCTTCGTCACCTACGCATATAATACCGCCCCTCAGAGCAGTACTGGCTTTTCACCTTTCTTCTTATTATATGGAAGGCACCCGTCACACACCATCGACACGATACTTCCGTACAGGCCAGATCCGTCCGAGTGGGCACCTATTTCTGCTACAGCCAAGCTTGCTGAAGAGTGTCGAGAGCTTGCAAAGACCTTTACTGCGCATGATCAAGAGCGGCAAAAAAGCATTCGCGCTGACGCCAGCACTACTGCGCCCACGTTCCTCCCTGGAGCGCTCGTCTGGCTCTCGATCCATACTACTGCAACTGGCCTATCTTGAAAACTATTGCCCAAATACGAAGACCCCTACCGTGTCGTCAAGTGCACTTCCCCAGTCAACTACTTGATTGAACCCATCGAACCATCTTCGGACATGCGCCGTCGAGGACGTGACATTGTTAACGTGGAGCGCCTCAAGGCCTACCATGACCCGCTCATTGTAACCAGCTGTTAGGTCGCCAGGCGGCTCCCTTTTCGTACCCGGGGTAGTTGTGGTAAAGCCTTTGAACAGTGGGTCGTCCTCTCCAGCGCCTTCTAGTGGGTCACCCTTTTCATAAGAAGAAGAGCAGCTCGGGCAGAGAGTCAGCCTCCGCATTGACTGTCGCTGCCGTGAATCATCGTGAAGTGTCCGCCAATAAACCTCTTAACAATAATATATATATATATATTATATATATAATATATATATATATATATATATATAAGTATATATATATATATATATATATATATATATATATATATATATATATATATATATATATATAGGCAGGCATGGTGATTGAGTGGCCGTAGCGTTGCATATAGTCCAGTAGATCCTCCGTGAGCGGTCACAACGTGGTTTATTTCGAAGTTTCGGCCTAGAGTCTGGCCTTCATCAGGACATATATATATATATATATATATATATATATATAGATATATATAATATATATATATATATATATATATATTATATATATATATATACGCGCATGACGGCGGCTGAACGCGAAGGCACATGGAGGATGGAGGCACCTCATAGCCTCAAAGACTCACGCGCAGATCTCGGAGGCCGTGACGCGTCCCTGGAGATTTATTCAGACCCCAAAACAAATTTTTTGCTTACATCCTGGTTCTCACAATTTGGTGTTATGGCGCGCATGCCTGCACTTGCGTTACTGCACGAGCACGAGCTTAGCGCACCTTTGTGACCGCGTGGACAGAACCTTTTCGTACCAGGCTGATAGCGTACGTTCGTATCAAACGTCGAGCGGTGATAATCAGTTTGCAACAACCGCCCTCCATTACATTGCAGGCCAACGGACCTCGACCGAGACAAAAGAAAAATTCGTATCACGGCGCAAATTGTATGAGCTGTAATCGTATCACCGAGGTTTCACTGTATTTAGAAGCGCTGGTGTGATTACAGATACCTAAAAACTTAACTTACAGTTAGTCAGAGTTCCTCCCGACATTGCTGCGGCCTTGAAAAAGCAATAAATGAAAATTCACGCTAGCTTTATTTTGTCTAATGCTACCCTTCCGTGCTTTCTGAGGAAACTAATTTTTGATTGGATTGGATTGGATAAACTTTTATTTGGTCCTCCAAAACACAGATCACTGTGCTGCGGGCAGCTCCCACGTGGGGACTGAGATGCCAAGCTCCTCAGCCGCCTCGCGGGCTTGGTGGACAACCCAGAGCTGATCTGCCAAGGATGAGCTGCGGATTGCCGCCTTCCATCTGGCAGAGGTGATGTTCGATACATGAGTGAATTTGGTGCACTGCCAGACCATGTGTTCTAATGAAGCTATTTCCCCACAATGTGGAAAAAGATTACTTGGGTATAGGTCAGGGTACATGATGTGTAACATTTTCAAAGTAGGGTACATCCGCGTTTGCAAAAGCCTTAATGTAAGTGCTTGGGGCCGGGCTAGATTTTTGTGAGGTCGAGGGGAAATCCTTCTAGACAGGTAGAAATGTTTAGTGAGCTCGTTATATGTTGTAAGAATTTCCCGGTTATCCCCTTCACCGGTAGAACGCATCCCCGGGGAGGCGCGGTTGGAGAGTTCTCGCGCTGCCTCGTGTGCTGCTTCATTGAGATTGGGAGGGGAATCGTTGATTTGCCCAAGGTGAGCTGGGAACCAACTCAGAAGATGATGCGTTATGTTCTTGCCTTGCAGTATTCTCAGCGTTTGTTCAGAGACCGTCCCCTTGGCGAACACCCGTAGTGCTGCCATGGAATCACTGTAGACGACTTCAATGTTATCCATCTTGAGTGCTAAGGCGATGGCCACCTGTTCCGCAATGATTGGGTCTTTCGTCTTGACCGTCACTGAGTTGACGACATGGCCAGCCCCATCAACCACCACTGCCACAAACGCTTTCCCATTGGCGTAGGAAGCCGGGTCAACAAATACGACCCCTCGTTCCTCGTTTGAGACTTCACGAAGTATAGTCCTGGCCCTCGCTACTATTCTTTCGACGTTGTGTTCTGGGTGCATGTTTCTTGGTGTAGGAGACACCGTGATATTCTCCCTGATGTTGTCGGGGATTTCATGGTAATTGTGCCTGATTGCCATTGGGTGTTGGCCCAGCTCCTGCAGGATCACTCTCCCCGACCTTGTTGTAGATAACCTTGCAAACTGTGCTCTCTCTTGGGCTTCTGCTATTTGTTCGAGCGTATTGTGAATGCCAAGCTCAAGCAGACGCTCGGTGCTGGTATGTATGGGTAGGCCCAGGACCTTCTTGATAGCTTTCCTGAGGAGCACATTCAGTGTCTCGGACTCTGCTTTTGACCAGTTGTGCATTGCTGCCTCGTACGTGAAGTGGCTTAGAACAAACGCATGCATCAACCTGATGACGTTGTCTTCCTTGATCCCATTTCTTTTGTTGGCCACTCTGCGTATGAGGTTCAACGTACTGTCTGTTTTCCAAGTTAACTTGGCCATAGATTTGCTGATGGCGCCGGTAGAATCTATCAGCATGCCCAGGACTTTGATGGAGTCGACCCTCTGGATGGAATCCCCTTGATTTGTACGGAGGTGGATGTCTATCTGATTTAACGGCTTCCATCCCCCGGGTTTCGGTCCCCGGCGTGCAGTCCTATACAGTAAAGGTTCTGACTTACTCGAGGAGCACTTGAGCCCAGAAGGACGAAAGTACTCTTCTGCGGTGTCAATCGCCTCTTGCAGGGCGCTCTCAATCAGCCCCTCGCTTCCACCTGTGCACCAGATGGTAATGTCATCTGCGTAGATGCTGTGATTCAATCCTTCAATGGTCGATAATTTTTTTGACAGTCCAATCATGGCAATGTTGAGCAGCATTGGTGAAAACACTGCCCCTTGCGGCGTGCCCCTTGCTTCTAGTTCTATTGCCGCTGTCTCGATATCTGCAATCTTCATCACGGCTTTCCGATCTGTAAGAAAGGACCATACGTAGTCATAGAAGGCTTTCCCCAGACCAAGCTTGGAAATTGCTTCGAGTATGAATGAGTGGTGGATGTTGTCAAACGCTTCTTCTAGATCTAGGCACAGAATGGCTCTCACGTCTCTATTTTCGTTGTCGATGACCTGGTGCTTGATAAGCTTCAATGCATCTTGTGTGGATAGCCCTGCCCTGAATCCAACCATATTGTGTGTATATATGTCGTTATAATCCAAGTACTTGTTTATCCTGTGCAGTATGGCATGTTCTGCAAGCTTGCCGATACATGATGTCAAGGATATTGGCCTCATGTTGTCCAAGTTAGGGGGCTTTTCTGGCTTAGGAATAAGCATCGTCCTGGCCAGCTTCCACTTCTCTGGCACCCTGCCTTCTTTCCATGCTGCATTGATCATATCCTTCAGGGTTTCAATTGAATCATCATCAAGGTTACGAAGGGCCTTGTTTGATATACCATCCGGGCCAGGGGCCGACCTGCCGTTGAGATCATGCAAGGCTCTTCTGATCTCCTCGATGTTAAAGTCGCCCTTAAGACCTGGATTGGGCCTGCCCTGGTACTGTCTACTTGGTGGTGCCCATCCCCTTTTGATTAGGAGGTACTTATGCATGAGCCGCTGCACAACTTGCTGTTCTGTAGTGCGCCCTATCTCTTTGTGCAAAATTCGAGCGATAACATGCTTTTGATTTGTTTTGGTGGTGTTTTCGTTGAGGAGATGCTTTAACATATTCCATGTCTTGCCATTGCGCATATGACCATCGACAGAGTTGCAGCTTTCGTCCCATTGCTGCCTGGATAGTGCGCGACAAGGTTCCTCGACTGATCTGTTTACCTCAGCTATCTTCTTCCTCAGTCTTCAGTTCAGGCGCTGACCCTTCCAACGGTTCAGTAGTGCTTGCTTTGCCTCAAGAAGATGAGCGAGCCGGCTATCCAATCTTTCAACCGGAAAAATTGTGGTAATGGTGGCGCAGACTGATTTGATGTCATCTTTAATCTGTTTGACCCACTGCTCCAAGCCTTGTCTGTGGCCATCTTGTTCCCTTTCCATCCTTATCTTCCTGAACTTATCCCAGTCTGTGAAGTGGAATTCTCTCTGCTTTTTGCGCTCCACGGAGAAGGTAGTGGCAAGAATGCAGTGGTCACTCCCTAGGTCTACAGCAAGGTTCATCCACTGGGCCTTCTTGATGTTCCTTACAAATGTAAGGTCCGGGGTGGAATCCCTGCCGCAAGATGTACCAAGCCTTGTTGGTAGGCTGGGGTCTGTGATTAGGGTGAGATCAAGTTCACTGGCACTTTGCCAAAGTCGATTTCTTTTCTCAGTGTTGTACTTGTAACCCCATGTATGATGAGGGGCGTTGAAATCACCTGCTATGACGAGAGGACATTCCCTGGCGATATTAACAGCTTTCTTTAGAACCGTCTTGAACCCTTGGTTTCGTTCCTTTGGACTGCTGTATATATTAAGAATTAAAATGCTCTGACGGTTGCTGGTACCTGGCATGATCTCTACCAAGACGTGTTTCAACCGGCCGGCTTCTATCTTGAGGTCGTGGGTTACGTGCGTTAGTTTGTTGCATATGAAGGTGCAGACTCCCCTCCCTTCAGTATCCCCTGTTACAGGCCGCAATCCAGGCAACATTGCTTGCGGTGAAAGGGTTTCTTGTAATAATATAATATGAGGCTTTTCTTGCCTGCTCCAGATATACTGCTGTAAGGCTGCCTTCTTATTAAGGTAACCTCTACAGTTCCATTGCCAGATACGAAATGCTTCACGTAGCGCTGCCATCATGGTTATTACATGGGCGGCCAGAGCCTGATGCTGCACCTGTCGACAGGTTTGGTACCACTAGTATTGGTGGCCGAAGGGGTGAGTTTCGTGCATGAGGAGGCCTTGCTGTATTGTGCAGATATGCTTCGACCTTTGTAATGCGCGAAGTCATATGCTCTTCCAGTGCCGCCACGCTTGACTGTAGCCTACCCATCTGCTCGCTAAGATTGGCTACTACTTTGCTGAGCGTGTCAAGGACCTCTTTCATATCTGACATGCTCGTTTGGTTGGCTTTCACGTGTTCTGCCATGACTGCCCTCTTTTTTGTGGTTCTCGAGTCCCCCACGTTTTCAGCAACAGGGACATCGACTGGCTGAGGCATTGGCTGTTAAGACTGCGCGCTGGTTAGCTTAGTGAGAAGAATTTTTATTTCCTTCAACTCAGCTGATAGCCTCTCATTCGATTTTGTAAGTCTCGCGTTTTCTTGCTCTAGCTGTGCAATTCTATCATGCTCTGGCAGCTTACCTGTCATCACCTCTGCCGCGCCGTTGCGCGCTCGCTCAGCCCAGCTGCCTTTCGATGTAACTGCAGGCATCCTCCCCGGGTGTGAAGCTGTGATCTCGAACTGAACGCCAGGCAGCTGGCCATTCGGGTGCCGCCCAGGCTGATCCTGACGCTGATGGTGACCTTGAGAACTCGAGCTCCCCCGTGATTGGGAGCGGGCCTTGGGTCTAGAACCTCTTCTGGAACGCGACCTCCCCCTGGAGTGGGGCCGCCTTTGCTGTTCTTGAGTAGTCTGGATGCTCTGGGTCCCGTAGGCTGGAATAAGCTGCTTGTCGTTGATGTCTGGACTCAATGTGATTGATGCGTCCCGGGCTTCTGCGGCTGCTCACGATCTTTCCCAACGTCTGCGTCTGACGACGTATGGCACTAAGAACCTGTTCTTGCACTCTTTGTCTGCCGTGCGATGGTGACCATCACACAGCCTGCATCTTGGATTGCACTGGTGCAGGCTATCTGGGTTCTTGATCTCGCAGCCTCTGCAGATGGTTTCAGTTGTGTTCGGACAGACATCAGACCGATGTCCCAGCTTTCCACAGACGTACCAAATATCGATGTTCTTGCGGTAATGGGAGCACTGCAAAAGTGAAGGTCCATATCTCACGAATCTGGGCACCTTGTGTCCTTCGAACGCTATGATGATTGTCCCGGTGTCCTTGATTCTCTTGGCCTGCAGCGTGAGCGGGTTGCTCGCATTCACAATCTTTCGGGTCAAAATGTCCTGAGTATCGCTTACGGGGATCCCGCGAATCACTCCTTCACAAGTATCGTGGGGTGCCGTGGCGTACGCGCAAACCTTGAAAACTTTGCCTCCAATGTCAATTTGCTTGACCTTGAGGTATCTTGAAGCTCTCTCTTGGTCCGGAGTGCTCGCCACCATAATGTTCTGCTGCAAGTTGGAACAGATGATGTCCTGCATGGCCTCCTCCTCTTTGATGCCGGCCGCCAGTACTATCGTGTCTGCCACGGCTCCAGTGCCAATTCTCGAGATATTTAATCCTCCACGTGGTCGTAGCACAATTTTGCTGAAGTCCTTGGGTAGTGGTGGCATGCGTCCAGCTCGCACGATTGTATGCTTGGTATCTACTACGACTGGTTCGAGCGTCTCCCGCAACGCCAGCCTTGGTCAAACCCTTGGCAGCAGGAACACTAACCGTGGCTTGCTTATTCCTTGAGCGTCTCGTTTCGGCTTCCTTCCAACCCATGTCTTCCGTGCAATCCTCTGGAGAGATGTCCTCTCCATCTACTTGGTATTCCATTCTCAGTTGCAGGTTCTGGAACGCGCAGAGCGTTGCGTCACGTTGGCGCCGGGTCGGCGCATCGGCGGCAATCGCCTCCTTGGTTGTTAGGCTTAAATCCCCCGGTGGTGTTGCCATGTAAAAATGCCCCCAAAACGGTTTAAAGTTCCACTCACCAGCACAAATGTGGTATCTGCTGAGTTCTTGAGAACTTAGGCACACGATGGGACTGAAAACTCGGCGACAAATTCGTGAATACCACAGGAAAGCATTCTTGAAAGCAGGAGCCGATCTTTTCGTCGTCCGCACTGGTCGGCACCTAGAGCGTCTCCCCACTAACTTTTGATGATACGAATATTTTTGGTGGTCCCGTCAGATTCGCATTACCAAGTTTTCACTTATTGTTCTTCCGAAGGATAAGGCATAGGGACACTCCCACAAGAAGTGTTTGAAAAGGCTCTGCAAAGTTTACAAGATTTATTTATTTTACCCCTCAAGGCCAAAGCCATTAATGAGGAAGTTGGAAAGACGAATAAATACAAATTCAGTGAATAATATAACAATAAAGTGAAACATGATTTTAATTAATCGGCATTGATTAGTGCTTCTCGATAGCGTTGATTGTGCGTGTACGATGCGATTTCAACGGGAAGGTGGTTCCACACGATCGTTGCGTAAACGATACGTAGAATCTTTTCGTTTTCGAAAATGGAACACCTACTTTATGACGACAATGAATGCGGTGGGACATTACTGCAGTGATTGAATGAAAGTATCGTGAAGAGTTCCATGATGGTATATCCTAGAAAAAAATTTCGGGCGGGCAGCTCCTAGGTTGCTGATACAATAATTCGACCAGTTTGGTGTTTGTAATGTGTATAATTGGCCTTTTTGTATCCATCGTTGAATTTCTACAGAGTAGTGGGTTAAAGATTAATGCTTTGTAGTTCATCAAAAAAGTCCCAGCATATCCACGGGGTGAATTATGACGAGTGGGGCGATGCGGACAGATAGACGGATGGATGGAAGCAAGAATAGAAACATGGACGGACGGACGGAAGAACGGAAGGACTGATGCACGAACGCACGAATGCCCGCACGAACGGCGACAAGGACAGATGAACGCACGGATGAACGGATCGACGCATGGACGGACGAATGGATGGACGGATGCATGTAAGCACGTAAGGACTGATGCACGAACGCACGGACGCGCACATGGACGGACGCACGGATGGATGGGTGGTGGCACGGACCCACGAACGGACGCATGGACGGACGCTTCTCCCCACTCAGCATCATTCCCTTCCATAGATACGCTGTTATACCATTTTGATTGACACGCAATGCATTGTCACTCGCTACTACGACTATGACGACTACGATTGACATGATATATAGTTTTCAACGTCCCAAAACCACCATATGATTATGATGGTGGTGGTGGTAAAAAACATTTATTTCAGAAAAAGTCTACTAAAGAGTGCCGACGTGGCCCATCGGCGTGCTAGAGTGGCAAGACCCTATTCCGGGACGCCAGTGGAGCTGGAAGCTGCCCGTGCGCGCTCCACCAAGAAGCGTGTGCAGCCAAGGTAGAGCAGCCGAGCAGGTGCTCCTCCCAAGCCTCTCTAGTTGGGGTAGGAAAAGGGGGTGAGAAAGGGGCGGGATTAACTGGGCACGATGCTACGACGTGATATGTGTCGGCGAGGACATGACAGGTCGAGCAGGTGCCATTGATTTTTGGCAAAAAGTGCCTGGCGACCGCCGGACTGATGAAGGTGTTTGTCTGCAGGCGGCGTAGCAGTCGTTCATCCGCTTTCTCCAAACCGCGTGCGGGGTCCGGGTAGAGGCGGCGCGAAGCCCGGTAATAACCATGCGTCCCGCATTCTTGTTCCAGATGGCTTTGCTGCCAATTGTCGCTGCTTCTTGGACACCGCCGAATCGCACCTGCGCTTCGCATGCTTATGGAACAGGCGACAACTTCACGGAATTTGCCATCAACTGGACCTCGTATCTTGGACAGGATATCGGCAGCGCATGCGTGACATCGGCCAGTTCAACGCATATAAAAGAACAGCTTCAAATCGGATTCTTCAGTGGGCACGGCGAAAACTCGAGAAGCGGACCATTAACCATGCGTCCCGCATTCTTGTTCCAGGTTAGTTGTGTTGGTTCATACTGTAGTGATGAAAGAGGTGTTGTTGTCGTGCCGTGCCCACGACTTTGATTGCTTTGGCGTACGAGTGCTACCATGTGTGCAAACTGCTACTCTGTGGTGATGTGGAATTGAATCCAGGTCCTACCAATACTGAAATGCTCCAGACACTGATACAGGGCCAGCAGGCTATTAGGGAAGATTTAGCAGAGCTTAAACAGCGGTTGGAAGTTGCCGAGAAAAGTGTTAGCTCTTTCTCGACCCGAATGACCAAATTAGAAACAAATGTAAGAGAAATAGCCCGGAAAGTGGACAGTTTTGAAACTCTCAACAATTCGGTTGAAAAAATTCAGCAAACACTCATGCTGCAGCAGGAAAAGCTTACAGATCTGGAAGACCGGAGTCGGATGTCGAACCTTGTTGTGTTTGGCATAGAGGAGCGAGCGAATGAAACGGAGGATGTTCTACGGCAGAAAGTATAAAAGAGGTGTTCGAGGATAGGCTCGGCGTAAAGTGCTTGTCTGTTGCTAGAATACACCGTTTGGGAAAACGTGCTGGAAAGCGACCTGTAATTCTGTTTTTTCAAAATTATACGGAAAAACAGGAAGTGCTGCGGAACTGCAAAAAGCTGAAGGGAACACAAATTTCCGTGCAAAATGACTTTTCTGCTGACACGCTAAGAAAACGAAAACTGCTATGGCAAAGCGCCAAGTCGAGAAAGAGCAGGCAAGAGGATTGCGCTGGTAAGGGATAAATTGCGTGTTGATTCACAGTTCTACGCATGGGATGATGTTTCGAACACGCGTGTCATTGTTCGATCTGGCAAAGATCCTACGCAAACAGCGTAGCTTTCACCGTCTGCATTTAAGAACCTTCGTATGCTCTCTTTCAACGCAAGAAGCATTGTGAACAAAGCGGATAAATTAGAACTATTGCTTTTGACGTACGACCCTCATGTGGTTGTTATCACTGAGACTTGGTTGCATGATGGTGTACGAGATGACGAAATTATTCCTCCCGGCTATCAGATGCACAGGCGTGATCGAGGCACACGTGGCGGAGGAGTTGCGGTTATTTGTAAACTTGGTATTGATGTATGTTTGATCAATCAGATTGCCGATCACGAAAGCCTGTTCCTCAACGTCACTGTAAATGGTTTAACCTTTATGCTTTGTGTTGTTTATAAAGCCCCGGAAGTCTCAGATTCTTTTCTCGAACAGCTTTACGACCATCTCCTTTTAAACCGTACACGTCACATCATGATTACAGGTGACTTCAACCTTCCAGCTATCAAATGGAAGAACTTAGCTTACGGGCAATATAATCGAGTGATGTTGTTTTAGACGCAATGTTAGCTCTGAACCTTGATCAAATTGTCTGTGAGCCTACGCGCAACAGTGCTGTCTTGGACTTATTCTTTGTCAGCGATATCTTTTTAAATGGTGTTATCACAGTTGAAAAAGGAGTGTCAGACCACAGTTTGTTGTTTTTCTCTTGGCCTTATCGATGCTCTGTAGTGCGTTCGAGTACAAATTCAGTGGATGTCAAAGATTTGATCGCGCTGATGATACAGCAATCACAGATTACTTAGACAGTGTACTAAGCTACAGCACGCACGATGATGTCCATGCATTGTGGATGCGATTTAAAAGTGCGGTCTGGTTCTCCATTCAGCAGTTTGTCCCCTTCCGGAAGGTACGCCAGAACCGTAAACATCCATGGATATCTCGGGAGATTATCCACATTAAACGCAGAATCAAGCGACTTAGAAAGCGTAAAAACGTAGCACCCGAAAAATTTGAGGTTTTGAAAAGAAATTTGGCGACCAAAGTAAATGATGCTAGGACACATTACTATCAAGTCACTCTCCCTTCATTCATTAAAGAAGATCCTGCTAAATTCTGGAGATTTCTGGCTCAAACCAATGAAACAGTGAATAGAATTAAACTGGACGGCAAATACGAAACTGACGGCTTCTTAATATCGCAGGCATTCAATGAATATTTTCACAGCGTCTTCACTTTTTCCAATGCTTATGTACCTCTGCCAGCTATTGTTAACGAGGTGAACATTCCCACTGTCACAAGGGAGGGTGTTTTGATTTTACTAAGAAAACTGAGCACCAAAAAAAGTATAGGACCAGACCAAATCCCAAATACATTTTTAAAGCGCTATTCTACACAGATAACTGATTTCTTGACAGAGGTATTTAATAAATCATTGCGTAGTGGTGAAGTTCCGGGTGACTGGAAGATTGCGCGTGTTGTGCCCATCCATAAGAAGGGAGATAAATCAATTGTTTCTAATTACAGACCGGTTTCCTTAACTTCAGTAAGTTGCAAGTTACTAGAACACATAGTGGCTCAAAATATTCAGTGCTTCTTAGCGGATAATAACATCTTGTCCCCTTGCCAACATGGATTTCGGAAGGGATTGTCCACAACAACGCAATTGGTTATAACTATCCATGATTTTATGGCAGTTTTAGATCGATCAGGGCAAACTGATATACTTCTACTCGATTTTTCTAAAGCGTTTGATAAGGTTCCGCATAGTAAATTACTTCTGAAATTACGTAACATAGGATTGCCGCTTTATCTTATTAAGTGGGTTGAATCTTATTTAACTAATAGAAAACAGTTCGTCGAAATTAAATCTAGTGTATCTGGGATGCTCAATGTCACTTCTGGTGTGCCACAGGGAAGTGTGTGGGGCCACTATTATTCCTTATATATGTAAATGATTTAGTGCAAGCAATCCCTGACACAGTGTCTATTAAGCTTTTCGCGGATGATTGTGTTGTGTTTAAAGAAATAACCTGCTCTGACGACCATAACCTATTACAGCAAGCTCTTCGCAACATTGAATGCTGGTGCGCAGCATGGGACATGGAATTAAACGTTGATAAAACAGTGCTCATAAATATAACGCGAAAAACAAATCCTAGTGTGTTTACCTACAATATTCATGGCTCACCCATTCAATCGGTAACGCAGTATAAGTATTTAGGGATCACTCTTTCAAGTGATATGACGTGGCGAGCACACATTTCGTCAATATGTACTTCAGCTTTTCGGAAGCTGTGCTTTTTGAAAAGGAAGCTTGCAAAGGCAACTGTGAATGTTAAACTTCAAGCGTATAATGCAATTATCAGACCTAAATTGGAGTATGCGTCCGTTGTATGGGATCCGTACACGAAAAAAGACATACAGAGCTTAGAAGCGCTGCAAAAGAAAGCCATCAGATTTATATTCAATAAGTACAAAAGACTAGATTCACCAACTCAACTCATGAATGCTAATAACATCCCCACCTTGGCTGTCCGCAGAAAAATCAGTCGACTTAAATTCTTGCGCAATATTTTAACGGAAAACTTGGTATGTCTGCACCTTCATATTTAAAGACCACTACAGCGAGAACTACGCGCAACGCTCACAAACACACCCTACAACACATTTTTGCCAAAACAGAGGCATTCAACAGAGTTTTTTCCCCCGCACTGTCTCGGATTGGAACAGTCTACCTAAGTTCGTTTTGCGAGGCAGACGATTTTGACGAAGTCCTTGAGCAATATTTGTGTTGTATTGAACATTGAATCATTGTAACTGTTATATTGCTGTTATGCTGCGTTATAAACTTTTATATTGCTGTCATATTACTGTTAAACTGTTACGCTACGAGTGTTGTGATATATTGCTTGCGCTGCCAGTGTTGTTATCACTGATTTCTGTATTCTTTTTTTTCTGTAATTCCACTCCTGCCTGGGCCATGCTGGCCTGCAGTATTGTGAAATAAATAAATAAATAAATAAGCCAAAATTTCGCGAAAGCGCGTCAGGTTGGTATTGCCAGATTCCGTTTCGGGACATGGAGGGGCAACGGCCCCGACAGGAGAAGCGCGGGCAGCGGCATTTGCCGCTTCGTTGCCGGGCAGGCCCGAGTGGCCTGGGGTCCAGACTATACGAATGGGATGAGGGTTAAAGCGCCAAGAGGCTGCCTGTAGCAGGCTAGCCGCCAGCGGGGCAATGGAACCCTGAAGGTACTGAGAACAGGCGGAGCGCGAGTCCGTCAGGATGGTGCGTGAGGCAGGGTGAGAGGCGGCCAAAGCTATGGCAACCTCTTCAGCGTGCGTTACTGTGTCTGCTCGAAAGGAGAGGCCATCTACGTGTTTGCCCTCTGTAATCACGGCAGCCGTGAAGTGACCCGAGGCGTCCACGTAGAAAACACCAGGACGATCGGAGTGTCACGTATGAAGGGCCGTGGCACGTGCTAGTCTACAGCCAGGATGGAGGTCGGGGTTCATATTACGGGGTAGAGGTTCCACCCATAGCTTTTGACGCCAGATCTCTGGTACCGGCTGCAGAGGGTCTTGGTCAGATATCGGGTTAAGGCCAAGTCTGTGTAGAAGACGGCGCCCTGAAGGCGTCTGCGACAGTCGATTGATTTGGTTAACGCGATGAACTTCGCGCATCTCTGCAAAGGTGTTGTGTACCCCCAAAGCCGCGAATCGGCTGTTGGAAGTTGCAATAGGTAGGTCCAGAGCGCGTTTGTATACTGAACGAAGAAGGACGTCCAGCTGGTGCTCGTGTCGACGACGCAGGCGAAGGTAAGGCAAGGCGTAGAGGACGCGACTGGTCACAAACGCGTGGGCCAATCGGAGGGACTGAGACCCGCGGAGGCCGCCGCGCTTGGTAGAAACTCGCCGTATCATGCGGCTCACCTGTTCGCTGGTGCGTCTGAGGCCTGCTATAGTGCCCTTTGGATCCCAGGACGATGTCAGGTGAAGGCCAAGAACCCGAATATTTTGCACTGACGGGACGGGCCCTGAAAGAAGAAAAATTTGAGGCGGCGGTAGCGGAGAGACTGAAAGAAGAGCCGATTTAGCTGGAGAGCACTCTAGGCCGCATTAACCTGCGTAGGTGTCCACCAGAAGGGCAGCCTTTTGCAGGCGTTCTTCGATTTGCGCTAAGGAGCCGGTGTTGGTCCAGATTGTAATATCGTCCGCATATAGTGCGTGTTGTATTCCCTCGACCTCGCTTAGAAGAGAGGGGAGGTTCATCATCGCCAGGTTAAAAAGCAGAGGAGACAGGACTGCCCTTTAGGTGTACCCCGCGTGCCTAATAAGTACGGGCCGTGTTCGGTAGAATTAAGGCGAATGAAGGCGGTGCGATGTGATAGAAAGGCGCGAATGTAGTTGAAAGTCTTCTGCCCGCAGTTTGTGGTAGACAGGTTAGTGAGTATAGTGCTGTGTTTGACGTTGTCGAACGCCCCGCGGAGATCGAGAGCGAGCACGGCTTTATCGTTATGGCGCATGTAGTCGGCTCTATGATATCGTGTTGAAGCTGGAGCAGGACGTCCTGCACCGACAGATGCGGGCGAAAGCCAAACATCGTGTCGGCAAAGGTCCTCCTGGCCTCCAAGTAGGCGGAAAGGCGTTCGCGAACCAAGGTTTCCATGAGTTTGCCTGCGCAAGACGTAAGTGAGATGGGTCTCAGTGCCTCAATACTAACGGACTTTGCCGATTTGGGAATGAATGTCACGACCGATGTGGTCTATTCCGTTGGAAACGGAGAGCCGTCCAATATTGAATTTATAAGGTGGAGTTGCGAGAGGTGTGCTTGGTCGGGAAGATTTGCCAGGAGCGATACTGTGATTCCGTCGCGTCCAGGGGCCGTGCCCCGTCGCATTTTCGTGAGTGCAAATCGTAAATCAGAAAGCGTGTATGGGGCGTCGAGGTCGGTGTTAGGGGCGCCGGAATACGTATATGCTGGGCCTGCGGGATCAATTGTGCGGCAGATGTAGCGGTCACAAAGTTCTCGCGCGAGTTCATCCATAGTGCCCTGAAAGGCATGCAGAACACGGTGGAGCTGGCGTTGCGTTTCTCCCCTGGGGGTGGAGGGATCGAGAAGGCTTGTAAAAAATTGCCCGCAGCTTCCCTCGGGGGAACACTGAGGAGGATGCGGACCATATAATTGGTTCATCATCATCATCATCATCATCATCATCATCATCATCATCATCATCATCATCATCATCATCATCAGCCTGACTACGTCCACTGCAGGACAAAGGCCTCTCCCATGTTCCGCCAGTTAACCCGGTCCTGTGCTTGCTGCTGCCAATTTATACCAGCAAACTTCTTAATCTCATCTGCCCACCTAATCTTCTCCACCTAATAATTGGTTAACGGGGTGTTAAAGTGCGACTTACTTGGGTCGATGGCTAAATTGGTTAACGTGGTTGTGAAATGGGGTGTTAAATTGCGACTTACTTGGGTCGATGGCTTAATTGGTTAACGTGGTTGTAGGAGGGGGTGTTAAATGAGTGAACACGTACACACGTATGCGAAAGGGCGGCGCTGGTCGAAGGGACGTCGATCATTGTGTTTGTGGATTCGTTGGCATTCATTTCACCGCGACCTTGGACGTCGACGCGCCGTACAAACCAACCGACGAGCGGCAACTGAGCGAGCGAGCGCCGACCTTGAGTATATATACAGCACGACGGCGCATGCACTGTCAGCTGTTGAATGTTCTCGAAGCGCGACGCCACATGCGCGTCCACTGGAGAATCAGGAGAATTGTAGATGTCGAACGCGGTGTGTAGAGGAGGAAGGGTGCACAGATGGTGGAGGAGTGAAGCGCGCGCGGTGTGTAGAGGAGGAAGGGATGCACAGATGGTGGAAGAGTGGGCGACGGCGCGACGGCGCATGCGCGTGCGTCAGCTGTCGAATGTTCGAGAAGCGGTGCGGACGGCGCGGACGGCGTGGACGGCGCACTACAAGGCGCGAGTATAAGATGCTCCGCATCTAAAAGTCGCCACGCACTCTTAGAGCTCATCTGGTTTGCAGCCTTCGAACAGGTGTCTGCCCAGTTAGCATCGGAAAGTTGTGCGGAGTATGTGGCCGCCTCTGCAGTGAGCGCCTCAATGCGAGCGCGAAGTTTCCGATTAAGTTTGTTACGTTTCCAGCGCCTTATGAGCCCGCGGCGAGCGTGCCAAAGATGTAGGAGGTGTGGATCGATTGCAGGAGTCAAACTAGAGGTTGCAAGGGTGCGAGTATTCGCTTGTTTCATATGGACAGCGTATGATGCCCACGCTGCATATTCGGTCGAGGAGAGGCCGGCGGGGATTCTGAACGGAGTCCAATCGGTGAGACGGGCTTGGCCCCAGTGTTGGCGCATTTTCTGCCGCGGTGTGAACGAAATGCGGAGTAAAAAGTGATCGCTGCCTAGGGTTTCGCCTAAATTTTCCCATGTAGCATCGCGGATGTGACGGGTGAGGGAAAGGTCGGGGCATGTGACTCGCGTGACCAAGTTGCCGGAACGTGTGGGCTGTGCCGGATCGGTAAGAAGCGTCAGGCTCAGCGAGGAAATGAGCTCCTGGAGCTCTCTGCCCCGGGCCTTCTCGTAGTGATAACCCCAGTGAGGGCTGGGGGCATTAAAGTCCCCGACAATCACCAGTGGTTGTCAGGCCGCTATACGCAGCGCCCGATGAAAGAGATGCGCAAACGAAGCCCTCGCAAGGCGAGGGGGACAGTACACGTTTAAGATATGTATTGATGTTTGGCCCCTCAACTGAGACAGCACTGATATCATGCAGTAGTCGTAAGGAAGATCCAGATCGAGGTCAATGTGTATCGCCATGTAAGCTTTATGCACGAGGAGGCATGTGGTGGTGCCGCGTACATAGGGGCAGTATCCAGAAAGGTATGGAGCAGGGCCAGATTCTTGGAGCGCCAAGACGGCCGGCTGAGAGCCAAGTGAGCTGAGGAAAAGGGAAAGATGTGAACGCTTTCGCCTGTTCCCGAAGCCTCCAGGGTTCCACTGTATGATCTCGAATTTAGACGCAATGTTTGAACGGGACGTACGATTCGTAGCCATCGTGACTGTCTTAGGTTTTATATTTGGTCCTCCATGTCCCGCTCGGAATCTTCAGAGGCAGGGAGGGGCACGGAGGCCGGATTGTCCGACGGCGGGGTGGTGGTAGCCACCTTACGACGACGCCGTGGAGCTGTACCCTCACTGCTCACTGAGCAGGAGCGGGAACGCGATGCCTTGGGTTAAAACTGGGTGATTGCCCAGGCTTGAATAGCCTGGGTAACCTCTACTACTATGCGTTGGACCGAGAAGCTGGTGAGGAGGTGATTAATCGAAGCTTCGACGCGCGTGAGGCGTTCCTCTACGCGCGGGGTGCGCTCTTCGCTAAGGAGAGTTTGGTTAGCGGGCAAGAGAACCTGAGGTGCCCCAGGAGCCTCAAGAGCTTCTGGAGTAGATGTGGCACCGGTTCCGAGTGCTGGAGTACACATGGTTGCTTGAACCGACGGTTTAATGGGAGTGGACTTGGCGCGAGGACTAAGCTTGGACGTAGCTGGCGTAGCCGCCTGGACAGAGGAGGCAATACCGGATGGCCTTGCAGTACACTGTTGATGGGGTTGAAGTCGCTTATTTAAGAGTTCGAGTTGTTTAGTTAAAAGAGAATTTTGCTTTTGAAGTGCCGCAGCTTGCTGGCGAAGGGCCGCATGTTCGGGAGAAGGAGGATCGACAGAAGGGGGTGAGAGAGGCTTAGAAGTAGCTTTCTCTGCCGAACTGCTCACCTGAGGTACCGCCGCTGGTGCTTCGAGCGGTGGGAATGCTTGAGTGTCGGCGTGGAGTGGTGGAGCCGAATGATGTAGGTTGGTGCTGCTGTCTGGCTGTGACGAACATGAGGTGGTCCCTCGAGGAGATGTTGAGGGCTGCTTGCGTTTCCGATATTTTCGATATTTTGCTTGCAGCCACTGGTCCCAGTCTCATGGGCGCCGTGGCAGAGGAGGCACATGGGGTGGCAGTCGTGGGCATTGAGACCTGCTGTTGCGGGGGTTCCACATTTGGCACACTGGGTTGGAGCGGGGTGAGGACACTGAGGTGGTCGATGACCGATTGTACCGCACTTGGTGCAAACAGGGACTGTTTTCTTGTAGGCGCGAATATACGTCGCCACGCAGTGGTAGAAGACCAAGCAGGGTAACTTCATGCCCTCGAAAGTCACCACCGCCGCCGCGGAATCTCCGAGTTTGCGGACCGCGAGGATAGTATCTCGTGGCCAATGGAGTTCTGACTTTATCTTCTTCGGGCTTTCGGCAGGGTTTATGTTGATGACGCCCTTGCATGTATCCCCTTGTTATGCCAGCGAGTCCTCGTCAAACGACCGAGCCTCTGAAAAAGGCAATCTGGGTCAAGGCCAGCCCGCAGTCGCCTGGCGCGATCAACTCGACGGAGTGAACACGCGCGGCGCCTCCCTGGCCCACGTGCGTTGAGTCAGCTGCGCGCGTGACAGCGAGCCGGCGTCCGCGTGTCTGGTGGTCTGACGCATGGCGCGGCGACCCCCCATTGGCGGAATCTGCCCTGACGACCAGCGGCGCTTCTGATTGGACATTTTGGTTGGACCCGGTGTAAATAAAAGAAGCCCTGCGGCGCGTCGCGATCGGAGGTCCTAGGAGAGGAGTCCCCGTGTCGGAGTGCCGACATGTGTGTGAGTCAGCGGTCTTAGGCGAAAGGCTGACCTATGTGTTAGAGAGGAGAGCTCGGCTCTTCGAGTCTATGTCGGCCCCAGTGCCGAAATTGTAACGCCTCTGTATATATGCTGTACATAAACCTTGTTTAACTCACCGTCGTCTCGTCCGCTCGTCTTATCAGCTCTGCGCAGAAGCAGTCGCGAGCTGATAAACATACGCTACCAAACGGCTGCTGACCTTCCCGGCGGAGTTGAAAGCAGTGGCGCCTCCGGGGCCGTGTTGGCGTCGCCGTCTTTCGCAACAGTGGTGGCTTCGGCGGGATCGGTCCGTCGTTCTTAGCACCCTGGTGCCTTGGCGTGGCCCCGAACGGGCAGCTGCTGATCCCCCACTTGCAGCTGGAAGTCCCCAAGGAGTCGCTGTGCCATAGGCAAAATGGTGGTGCTACAGACCAAGATGTTTTGTTCCCAGATCGGCCACACTTGAATTTGCGTGGTAGTCTGCTCGCCGAGGTAGCTGCGGATGGCGTCGCCTGCGCGATCAGCCGGGACGAATGTGCGTAGCTCGCAGGGAACGCGAGGTTTCACTACTACGATGTAGTCGTCGTGAGAGAGGCGAGGAGTTTGACGCGGACGCCACTTGCGTTGCTTCGCTGGCTGCGAGGACGGAGCAGAGGTAGGCACACCACCGGATGGATGGCGCGCCGGCGTTCCTTGCAAGGTTGGGGAATGGTGGCCCGCTGTGGCGTCTCGTTGTTGTTGAGACGCAGACTTCGATTTCGCTTGCTTGCGTTGCCACAGTCTCACCATGTCGTCGAAGTATTCATCTTCTGATGGCATAGTGTTTACGGAGGATGAAATCTCCATGGACAGCATTTGGCTTGAGGTAGGATCATAGCCCGTAACCACGTTAGCGGCCGCCATCGCCGGGCTGAGAGCCCTTAGCGAGGCGGCGTTGTAGCCGGGAGTGAAGGACGTCCCTCAAGTTGTCAAAACTGGACCCACCTGGACGAAGGTGTTGTCTAGGCGCAGCGGAGAACTTGGCGGTGACGATAAATCCAAGTTTCAGGGGTAGCAAGGTGGATGTCCGCAGAAATAGCAGGAAATCTACGGAGGCGATGTGGAGTGCGTTCGTCACCATAGAGCGCTCGCAGCGCCCCCCTTATGAGAGACACTGTAGTGGAGGACTCCGCAAATTTCGATTACCTGGGGTACTACGGGTGGCTACGACGAACGCAGCGAGCACCCCAACGCCACCGACGAGACGCGAGCCAAGGAAGCCGAGCGCAAGCGTCTTCAACGCGCCCGCCACTCTGCTTCACCACTGGGAGAAATAGGGGTGGCCACTACGATAGACGCGGGAAGGAAGGAAGCAACAAAAGGGAGAAGGCAGGGAGGTTAACCAGAAAGACATCCGGTTGGCTACCCTACAATAGGGGATTAGGGAAGGGGACAAGGAAGACGAGAAAGAGGAAAGAGAGCGAAAAGAAAAAAGGGTGGGGGAGAGACTGACAGTCATTTCACTGCAGCGTGTAGAACTCTACCGCATATCAGAAGCGCTTACACAAGCCTGTCTTTCTCAGGAAACACAGCAGGGCTTTCACGGCCTTGTGGGCTGTCGAGGCATGAGGACGTTGCTGTAATAGCACCTGCACAGAAAGAGGCCGATCATCCAGACGCCGCATTGCGTTGGCAAGTACCTTGTCTATCTGAGGCAAATCGAGGACAATGGCACAGCAGGTGTTCGATATTTTCGTCGGTGCCGCAAACATCGCACGCCGCACTGTCAGTAATTCCGATTAACGTGGTATAAGCTTTTGTGAAAGCAACTCACAGCCAAAGGCGATAAAGAAGCGAAGCTGCACGTTGATGTAGGCCGGGTGGAGGCCGGAGTTGTAATGAAGGGTCGAGCTGGTGCAGTCTTGTACGTCTTATGCTTGGTGTGTTCCACTCAGTCGCGGGAATAACTCACACCCTAAGGAGGTTCGCCCCTAAAACATTACCATCTGTCATCTTCCTTTGCTATAGTTCTTCCACCTTATTTTATCGTACTAAGGGTCTTGGACAAGCCATTTATTCAGAGCTCCGAAATTATTTACTTCAATTTTTCTCGTACTTCTTGAGGGCAAAGAACTTATTGGATGCTGTGATAAAGGGTAATCACGGTCTTCAATGCGTAGCTATGCGTCCATGTGGAATGACGCGCAATCGTTTAAATGCCCTTTGTAGTTCCTGACTGCGTAGGTAACTACAAACATGCTATAAGCTTTTTTTTATTTCTGTCACAGTAAATATTACCGCCAGCCATTTCACATCTGGAGACACCAAGAACCCTGAAGTAGCTTTTAAAAAGGGTTACGCTTCACAGCCGGTGTTTTGATGCTACCTGCGTTGTTACTGAATGAAGCGAGAAAATTTGGAGGGCTTGTTTCTTTGATACATCTTCAATTAAAGCGAGCAAATATTGGAGAGAAGGAAGGTATTAGAAGCGAAATGTAAAGTCGACACAAAGACATCTTGCCGCGGGCAGGGACTGAACATGCGATATTCAGATACCGCATTCTTACTTGCGTCTGTGCATTGTGTCTCTTGTAATCTTCCCGCAGTATCTCATATATTCTTATTTTTTTCTCTATATTAGTCACTGGCTACATATATTTTTTAAAGAGCTCTGTCATGACAGCTAAACCTGGCTGCAGCTTTGAGCTGTGAACGAGTTCACGGTTATTGTTTTGTCACTAGAGCGAAGAAAATTAATGTATGTGCTTCAAACTAAACATTTACTCATGCTAAGAGTTCCATCTGGTCCTCAGTAAAATACGCTGTTGGCAAGGTGCAGACAGACCGGAAACCAGGAGTGTATTCGTATTGGTACGGAAGAGAAGAGGCGCCGTATCGTTGAGGCGTGGATGAAATATACTTCAAATAAACAGCAGCGGCGGGGTTGGTTCACCAGCCTTTGCTTTGCTTTGCTTTCCTAGATACATGACACGTACCCACTTAGGTATATTGGCCAAGAATGCAACGCAGCGACTGTTAAATGTTATTTATGGTAAGCTATAAAATTAAAACCAAAAATGAAAAAAATGAAGTGGCAACATTACGTAAAATATTCAATTTAACTACAAATAATATGCCTTTGAGCCTGTATTCCAGGCTGCCGTTATAACCGACGGGAATAATTTTGAAAACTTAAATTTCAACTTTATGAAATGACGAATATTTTTAATACCAGATAAAAATGATACATCCTTATTAAAATGGGCAAATATTGAAGGCAAGGAAGGTATTATAAACCTTAATTGCACTGCTTTAAGTGTATTAAGATATAAAAGTGAAAAACGAAATGTAAAGTGGACATAATGAATTTTAAATATCCGATTAAAACATCAGCCACCGAGTGGAGAACACCCTTCGTCCTCTTTGTCAGGAACACACGCGCATCGTCCCACGAAATGTCGACATGCATGTAGCAATATCGAGAAAACAGAAATTCTTCCGGGCTTGTCCAAATGTAATAACAAAGAGACTCAGCTCTTTCCGAACTCTCCGAATAGCGTTTGCACACCATCTATTTCGTGTAACACACTTCCTGCACAATTCATGGCACACGCATTTCTCAGTAGATTAGGGGCATGGGTCATGTGACAAAGCAGCCTATGTGTTTACCAATTTACACTTTTGCTTTCTTGATGATTTATATGTTGGGTTTGACGTCTCAAAACCAATATATGATTGTGAGAGACGCCGTAGTGGAGGGCTCCGTGAATTTTGACCACCTGGGTGTTTTTAACGTGCACCCAAATCTGAGCACACGGGCCTACAACATTTCCGCCTTCATCGGGAATGCAGCCACAGCAGCCGGGATACGATCCCGCGACCTGCGGGTCCACAGCCGAATACCTTAGCCACTAGACCACCACGGCGGAGCACTTTTGCTTCCTTATACATTATGACGTATTTATGGTTACATACAACAGACATGTATAGAGAGAAATAGAAATGGGAGATAAAAGCAGAGCAAAGCGAGCAGGTTAAAAGATAAAAACGCTACACAGGGTTTCTAGACTATAGGTAATTAGAAGTAGCATGTAAGACTGCCATAGTATACAACACTGCGGATGATCAGCATGACAACTGTGGGGATACGCTACAAAAATGGTATTCGTATGAAGCTTCTTGAAAACGCACGCTAGCACGCACAGAACGCGCCCAACAGAGACGTACAAGTAGCACACTAATAATGAGACACGCGCACGTACAGTCACAGTCTAAAGTGTAGAAACCATGAGACAGAAGAAAAAAGCCGGATGTTATTGCTTCTTTGGCATCGGCAGCCTTGAAACAAGATTTCGGGCCCGTCTTGAAACACGCTAACCATTAACATACGTGTACATTGCACTTCGAACGAATACAACCAAGTTTTCTCAGACCTGGTGGCCTCTAAATCTCTGGCGACAACTGTATATGGGAAGAGCCACGCACGCATGAGAGGGTGCGTGTGCAGATGCAATCATGTGCATATGCACATGTGTACATGCATGCACTCGCATGCGTACATGCGCAGGAGCACAGCTGACACTAACGCGCAGAGGTGCGTGCCAGCCCACGGATTTTAAACTCGGGGAAACCAACGCAGGACGCGTATTAATAGCGTTCGTTTCGAGCCTTTATCGTGGGATGAACACTCGTGAAGCGTGGACGCGATTGCAGAGGGGAGAAATCAGAACGCACGGCTCGCATTGGCCCCCAGAGACGCGCGTGCCATTTCCTCGCCGCTTCACCAGCCAAACTTGTTTATCTTTCTACGTGTCTATTTTTTGTCCAGGATACGAGAGCCTGGCGCCATGGGAGGCAGATAGAGAGAGAGATTGAGAGAGAGAGAGAGAGAGAGGGGCATAGCTCATCGCTGCGTTGATCTGTTCCCCGTCTATCCGGTCGCTCATGCTGGACAGTTTCCGCCGCGACGCTGATTTGAATTCCGTTTGACGATGGCACCGGAGCGTGCCCGTAATGCTATATACGCGCGGAATAGGGCTTTGGTTGATCCGGGCGCATGACGTGGACGCACTGGCGTTCTGGAGACCCACGAGGATTCAATCTGCGGGCTGGCTCTCATGTGCACCCCCCACCCCTTTACGCTGCGCCGGATTTGTCGGTATCTACGACCCGCTGTTGTCATTTTATTTGGGTGCATTAAGATGATGGCGAGCTGCGGACACCATTTCCGGAGGAGAGCTTAACTTTCACGCGCGATTTGCACGAATGAGGCGCTCGCCCCGTGGAACTGACGAGATTCGTCGCAAATTCGGACTGACCGCGTGTGTGTTTCTGGTCTTTCATTTGTGATTTGTTAAAATAATCTGAAGAAGTGAGCTGCACTCATCGGATTGGTAAGTTACTATATATAACTGAATCAAGCAATCTTGCAAAAAAAAAAAAAAAAAACCAAGGGAGCACGAGAGAAATGACGCACTACCTCCCATTCTTGCAGTAAAGCTTCAGTGTGGGTACTGTATTATGTGTGTTTGAGCGGAAGGTGTATTTCAGTGTTTGATGGATTTTTTGTGTGTGCAATGCATGTACGTCATTCATTGATGTAACCCCCTCCCCCCTCGCTATAACGCCCTCAGGTGCTGCGGGGTATTTCATCAACAAAGAATTAAGTTGGCGCATATTTGAACACATATTTGGGTTGCGCAAAAAGACACAGACGAAAGAGAGTGCGTCCGCGCTGTTCACTCTCCTTCGTCCGTGTCTTTTTTTTGCGCAACCCAAATATCTGCCATTCTTACTTCGTCTTCGTTAAGCGCTGTACGACTAACTCTGCAAGCTGACTCACTTCGTCCTGTCTGATTCCGTTCATATTATTCGCTTGGTGCCTCGGCTGCTGACCGGAAGGTCGCATGTTCGATTATGGCCTTGACGATCGTGTGTCGGTGGAGGTGGAATGCGTTAGGCTCGTGCGCTGTGTTGATGTCAGGGCACGCTAAAAGCCACCAGATGGTCAAAACTTCGGGTGCCTTCCACTATACGATTTGTCTCATAATCATAATCGTTCTTTTTGTATGTAAAACATCAGTTAATAATGTTACTGCTAATATTATTTTTATTGAATTCGAAGCATTTCTTGGCGCACTGAAAGCACTTTTGCCGTTTATCTATCTATCTATCTATCTATCTATCTATCTATCTATCTATCTATCTATCTATCTATCTATCTATCTATCTATCTATCTATCTATCTATCTATCTATCTATCTATCTATCTATCTATCTATCTATCTATCTATCTGTCACAGGTCCCGTTAATTAGGGAGACGATCACGGGGCTAATTCCAAGGGCCGAAGTATCGGCCCCCCGAACCGCACCACGAAAGCGTGGACAATTTAGAAGTGGTCCTATTTGGCGCGCCAGCGGATGCCGGCTGTGCCCAAAGAACAAGTCAGAGCCGAGAGCTGATAAACAAACGAAATTATATTCTCAATAATGGCAGATCAAAACAACACACAAGTATGCACACTCCACAATAGTTGAGTACAATATGTCACCAAACAAACAACGTACTACACAGTACAATCAGCCACACTCGAAACAACGGACACAGACAACCATATGCACTACAATGCAGTCGCATGCATTGAACAACCAAGACACTTAAAGACTAAAGAGATAGAAAACCTATTCAGTCCAAAGTTCTTGGAACAAACGTCTGGATGATACTCTTCCGAGAATCACTCACTCAAAGTCCAGCGTTGTTGTCGTTCCGCTGCCCCCAAGTTTCTCTTCCAGGAAACCTCGCTGAAGTTTCTCTTCCAGGAAACCTCGCGTCTTCACTTGGCCCCAGAAGTTTCTCTTCCAGGAAACCTCGCCGAAGTTTCTTTTCCAGGAAACCTCGCGTCTTCAATTGGCCACTCTCCAAGCTTCAAACTTCTTCGCCGGAAACACGTCGGCTTCACACTCGCAGCTGTTGCCACGCGTCTTCTCTCGATAGCGGTAGACACACGCTCTTGCCTGTAGCTCGAGCCTTCACCCCTCGGGTGGAAATCCTCTTCATCTCCTGCTTTGTCCCTACGGACAAAACCTTCGCCGACTACACGGCGGAATCCCTACGCGCTCTGGCGCTAACTTCCGTCGTCTCCTGATCTCTCACCTCGGCTGCGCCATTAAATACCTTCCGCGCGAGATTCCAGAAAGTTCTCGTCATTTCGTCGGCACGATACGCAGCGAAGGCTGGGGAGAGGGCGAGACGGTTCGAATGCCGTCCGCGACAGATGACTCAACCCGGCCTCACCACGCCCCTTTCAATCTAGAACATTCGAGTGCTTGCGCGGCCGCCGTTGTGGGGTGAGGAGGTTCGTCGGCGAGCCTACGCTTCCGAGAGGGGAGGGTCGCGCGCCCCGGGGAGTCCTTCGATGCTTGTTTTCTCTTTTTCTTTTTTTTTCCGTTGACCTCACGGCGTCTCTTCCGCGCGTTATCGCAAGAATTTGGCGGCGCGCCCTTTTTGAGCGCTCGTTTTGTGACACTATCTATCTATCTATCTATCTATCTATCTATCTATCTATCTATCTATCTATCTATATCTATCTATCTATCTATCTATCTATCTATCTATCTATCTATCTATCTATCTATCTATCTATCTAACCACCTATTACTTGATGCAATTATGATCACGCTCCTAAATTGGGGTACACTAATATCAGTACGAAAGGGTAAAATGGCTTGTCGAATACGATTCGCGAGTCTTGACAAAAGTAACCTAACAATCTCGTCGCACACGTTGTCCAACACTTTCCAAAAAATTCAGGAGATCCCACGTAGCTGTGAATCGACGTTATGCGAAGCATGCGGAGGGAAGGTGACCGTGTTGAAAGTTTTTTTATTATGCGACACGTCATGAAATGATGCTAAATATATGCACAAATATTGCGCGCACACACTTATGTTGAAGAGTCGCAGATGTTTATATAGCCATTCGTTTGCACATGTGCAACGATGTCAACTGAAAAAAAAATGCGTAATAGCAACACTAGAAGCTGATATGAAGCGCTGATGCTAACGAGGATGCTAGCCCTGGACACTGCTACATAAATCAATTTCAGCGCATCTCAAATACCCGCATATTGACGTTATCCCGACGTGACAGCTGTATCAAAGGAGTACATATGTGACATTTATAAAACTGTGTAGGCCGCACTGCAACAGCTATTGATGTTTATGAGTGGGCACGGATGAGTGGGCACGGAAGCGCGATGGAAAGAACAGCCAAAGGCTTACGCACCTGTCTTTTCGTCTTGCAGTACGTCGCTGTTTTCGCGGCCGGCGTACCAGTGGCTGGTCTACGGGAAAGCTTCGCGCTCTCGGACGGAATTCGTGAAGCCGCCCCTTCCCCGGATCTTCCATTATCGGACGGAATCTGTGCTGTTGCCCCTTCACCAGACCTGCCAGAAACAGCTTGCTGGGACCTGACCAACATCGTCGAGCGCCACCTGCAGCACCACCAGTGCGCAGCTGCGACATCAACGTCATCTCGTCCGGATAGGATAAGACCCAGCATCGAGCACTATCACTGCAGTGGGCACGGAAGCGCGATGGAAAGAACAGCCAAAGGCTTAC
The DNA here is from genome assembly GCF_013339725.1 of Rhipicephalus microplus. Classification (NCBI taxonomy): domain Eukaryota; kingdom Metazoa; phylum Arthropoda; class Arachnida; order Ixodida; family Ixodidae; genus Rhipicephalus; species Rhipicephalus microplus. The sequence goes on from NC_051170.1 coordinate 41,706,601, forward strand.
CGCACCTGTCTTTTCGTCTTGCAGTACGTCGCTGTTTTCGCGGCCGGCGTACCAGTGGCTGGTCTACGGGAAAGCTTCGCGCTCTCGGACGGAATTCGTGAAGCCGCCCCTTCCCCGGATCTTCCATTATCGGACGGAATCTGTGCTGTTGCCCCTTCACCAGACCTGCCAGAAACAGCTTGCTGGGACCTGACCAACATCGTCGAGCGCCACCTGCAGCACCACCAGTGCGCAGCTGCGACATCAACGTCATCTCGTCCGGATAGGATAAGACCCAGCATCGAGCACTATCACTGCAGTGGGCACGGAAGCGCGATGGAAAGAACAGCCAAAGGCTTACGCACCTGTCTTTTCGTCTTGCAGGTTAGTTACCTTTCTAAACTGCCTTGTCGTAGCTTCCGATCTGATGAACCTTTATTGTTGTGCTTCCGTGCCCACAAGCCGTTCTCTTGCCTTTTTTGTTCTTTGCTACTACTTCTTTGTGGGGATGTAGAAAGCAACCCAGTCCTGACAACTTAGCAGAACTAGTGAAAACGATGAAGGATTTGAACGAACGTACAACAAAGATGGAATCAGCGCAAACAACAATATTGGACACCGTATCTGTGTTAAAAGAACAACAACAGTCAGTTTCAGAATCAATAAACGAAATAAAGGACAGACTGGCGAAAGTTGAAAACCAAACCTCCGTTTCGAGCACTGGCAGCATGAAATGAAAGACTACGCACCACTGTTGAGCGCCTTGAAAAAGACACTAGTAATATGCATTCGCGTCTTGATGACGCAGAGGATCGATCGCGGAGAAACAATCTTGTCTTTTATGGAATTCCAGATGCCGCAGATGAACTTCTTCGGAATCGGAAAAAAAGATCATCAACCTCCTGACTAATCCTATCCAAATTGATGTCACAAGTTCTGATATATGCCGCGCTCACAGAATAGGACGCTATGATTCAGCGAAAGCTCGACCACTTATAACGAAATTTGAAACATTTAAAAAGAGAGAGCTGGTTTTTTCAAAACGAGGTTTGCTAAAGAGCACTGACATAGCAATGAGCGAAGATTTTTGTCAAACAACGCGCAACATAAGAAAAAAACTAATAGAATACGGTAAATCAAAGGACCACGTCCTTCAAACTTCGGTATAAAACGCTGACATTCGATGGCAAATCTTACGGATACGACGAAGCGAAGAACTGTATTTTCGAAATACACAGAAAAAAACCCCACAACCGAGCATGAAACGTAGCAGAACTCTTCGCTCAGGTCGTAGGGTACCGCCGAGGTTAGGGACATCTGAGGGGAGGAACCATAAACGAGTGCAAGTGTTCAGTCCTTTTTACCAACATTCGTAGTTATTTTCCCAAGAAAGATGAATTCTGTGGTATATTGATGACTGTAACGCCGACATTATTGCACTGACAGAAACCTGGCTAAGTAGCAAAATAACAACCCCGAACTCTTTGAGTGTGTGCAAACCGTTATACTGTTTACCGAAGTGACAGAACTGGATTAGGATTGGTGGTGGCGTCTTGCTCGCTGTTAAAGAATCCATAAATGTTCTCTTGTGCCAATCACTCGATTTAGAGCTTATTTGGTGTTGCCAACCAATTAGTTTTAAGAAAATATTATTAGGTGTCTGCTACAGATCCCCATCAAGTGACTCATCCTTTTGTGATGACATTCACGACAGTTAAATGCGGTTACCATGCGTTTCCGGAGTTCAAATTATACTCTTGGGTGATTTTAATTTTTCCTGACATTCATCTGGTCTCATTCGATCCCTTTCTAACCCCTCAACCGGCTGAAGCCAATCGGTTCGTTTCAGTTTGCTCTGACTTCGGCTTATCCAGATAGTCAAACTTCCAACACGTGTACAAAAAACAAATCATCACTCCTTGATCTGATTCTAACGACATCAACTGATAAAGTTTCTACAGTAACACACATGCCAGGGCTGAGCGATCACGACATCCTGCTCTTCACGATTACAACACCTCATCAAAAGAGTAAAGCGACAGCGGAAAAAGATTCGAATTATAAAAAAGCTAATTATGAGGGCCATCAACAATGAACTGTGCCTGTTTCTGGCCACTTTTTACATAGTTATCTAGAACGCTCCGTCGAAACTAACCTGGTTCATTTTAAAAAATAAAATCGGTGAGCTAATAACCAACATGTCCCCCTTCGGACTGTTTACGCTAACATAAATTTACCATGGTATAGTACATATTTGAATCGATTATCCAATAAGAAAAACGTTTATTTCCGCACAGCTAACTTCACTCAACACCGTCTCATTGGTAACATACAAAAACGCTGCAAGCTCATATCTCATAGCACTAAAATCAGCCAAAGTCTCCTCTCCTTAAATCCACGCTTCCAAACTTAATACAGGCTAACCCAAACGCTTTTGGGAGATTATCCGGGGAAATGCTCATAAAAATGGTATATCACTGCTGACAAGTTCTGGGGGCCCTGTACCGGAGCATATGTGTTCTACTCTGCTCAATGAAACTTTCGCTTCGTCATTCTCATCACCTAACCTTCCCGGTCCGATGCCTGAGATCCATCCTACTCAATACCACTCAATGCATCCCATAATCTTCAACTCCACTGGTATCAAAAGCATCATTCAGAAACTAAAATCTAAAGCATCATGCGGGGTACGACGAAATCAATGCAATCTTTTTTAAAAAACACTGCTGAATATTGCTCAATCATACTAGAACATATTTACTCGCAATCTTACAACTCGGGTACCTTACCGTTTGGACTGGAAAACTGGCAGAGTCATCCCTATTTACAAATCAGGACCATCCCATGACCCACAAAATTATAGACCGATTTCTCTTACATCAGTGCCTTGCAAATTATGGAGCATATAATTTACACACATCTGGTTAATTTTCTCGAACATAACAACTTCTTACACAGCTTCGCAGCATGGATTTCGCAAAAACTTTTCCTGTGACACTCAGCTCATAGCCTTCACTCATTTTCTCCACTCTATCTAGATGGCGGTTTTTAACAGATTGTATATTTCTCGACTTCTCTAAAGCATTCGACAAAGTGAACCATGCACTGCTACTTCATAAACTAAGCGTTCTAAACATCGACACAGCTGTAATTAATTGGATTCGCGCCTTTCTAACATCACGTGTTCAGTTTGTAGCCGCTAACGACGTTAACTCCTCATTGATTCCTGTTGATTCTGGTGTCCCGCAAGGGTCTGTGCTTGGTCCCTTACTATTCCTAATCTATATTAATGATTTGCCTACTAATGTCTCTTCGAAAATATGCCTGTTTGCAGATGACTGCGTCTTGTATAGAAAGGTGACGGATGCCGCAGACATTTCACTAATTCAGGAAGATCTTAATAACATAACTAAATGGTGTCAATTATAGCGTATGGAATTAAACGTTAGAAAATGCAAAAGTATGAGGATTTCCAGTGCTGAAGTGACTTCCCCTACTTACACACTTAATAACATCCCACTAGAATGCGTAACATCGTACAAATACTTGGGTGTCCATATTACCAATAACCTTTCATGGAAAACTCATATTGATTACATAGCCACCAAGGCCACTAGCACATTAGGATATTTTCGCCGGAAGTTTCCTCAAGCGCCATCTTCATTAAAACTACTACTGTACACAACTTTCATTCGTCCGAAGCTTGAGTATGCATCGTCAGTATGGGACACCGGATATCAGAACCACATAAAATTACTAGAAAAAATACAAAATCGCTCAGTCCGCTTCATTTTAAACAATTACCAAAGAACTGCGAGTGTTACTAACATGAAAGACATTCTACACCTTCCATTGCTATCACATCGCCGAAAACTATCTCGACTCTATCTTTCCATAAAATCTACTACCACAATTCATATTTACGAAAGAGAGAGAGAGAGAGAAAATTTAATGCGGAAAGGCAGGGAGGTTAACCAGAAAACATATCCGGTTTGCTACCCTGCACTGGGGAAAGGGTAAGGGGAAAGGGAGGAAGAGAAGCACAAACACACATACACACACTCGCACACAGTAGTGTCACAATCGTTCTACGAGGCGGGTCGCTCGCAGAAACTTCATCAGCGCCTTCGTTGCTTTCTGGCGTGAAGCTCGATCTTTCCGACATTCCAAGATTGACTGCTCAGAAAATGGCTGGTCGTCGAGGCGAGCAAACACTGCTGAGAGGGACTGTCGCTGAGAGCTGTACTGGGGGCACTGACATAAAATATGTTCAATTGTTTCGTCATTGTCGCAATGGTCGCATGTAGCGCTGTCTCTCATTCCGATGCGGCAGGCAAAAGCGTTCGTGAAAGACACCCCAAGCCACATACGGCAGAGAAGGGTCGTCTCGGATCGGGGTAGGCCAGATGGAATAGTAAGTCGTAGGCATGGGTCCAGGCGGTGAAGACGGGTGTGGAGAAAACCGGGCGTATTCCGCATAGACCTTGCGACATCCTGCGCAAGCGTATTAATCTTTGCTGCTGCGTCGCTTCTTGATAGTGGAATAGGTTCCATCACTCCATTTTCGTGAGCATTCTTAGCTGCATTGTCGGCATGCTCGTTACCGATGATGCCGCAATGGCCTGGTAACCACTGAAAAGATATGTCATGTCCTTCGTCTATTAGGTGATGGTACAGTTGTCGTATTTCGAGCGCCAATTGATCTTGAGGTCCACGACGTAGAGTATTGTGTAGACATTGGAGAGCTGGTTTCGAATCAGTAAAATGCTCCATTTTTGTGGTGTCTCTTGGTCAATCCTGCGGAGTGCGCTGCGGAGTGCCGCGAGCTCCACGGCTGTCGATGTCGTCTTGTGTGACGTTCTGAACTGGATGGTTTCGGCTCTTGCTGGGAAGATCACAGCTCCTGCAGATCCTCCAACAGTTGTCGAGCCATCCGTGTAAAGTTTGACATGATCTTTGTATTCTTCGTGTAGCATGAGTAGAATCATCTGCTTTAAAGCTGGCGCCGAGAGCTCCGCCTTCTTGCGAATCCCCGGCACTGTCAAGCGCAGTTTTGGTCGGTCCAAGCACCAAGGAGGTGTTAGTATCCGTTCCGGAGGTGTGTAGACTGTTGGAAGGCACTCACGGAAAGTCAATACTCTCTTACAGAAGGAGGCACTCGGTCGATCTTCTGGAAGCGAAGCTAGGTGGTGGGCAGGGGCGCGAGCAAGGTGTCTAATATGAGCTCTAAGCACCTCCAAAGTAATGTGCACTGTGGCCGGATGATCTTTGGCGATTGCGATGGTTTCCGCTGTTGATGTACAGCGTGGTAATCCAAGACAAACTCTGAGTGCCTGGCCCTGGGCGTTTTCTATTGTGCGTATACTGCTTTTGCAAGCGTTCGTCAGAACCGGCAAGCTATACCGCAGGTACCCCAGAAACAGCGTTTTGTACAAATGCAACATCGCGTGCACTGATGTGCCCCACGTTTTGCCTCCGAGGAACTTGAAAAGTTGTGCGATGGCCGTTAGGCGCTTCTTTAGAGTGGCCACATGGGGACTCCAGCAGAGATTTCGATCGATCGTGACCCCCAAAAACCTGTGGGTCCTGGCGTAGCAGACACTGTGTCCATTGATGGCGATGGGATATGACGTCATTGCCTTCCGCGTGAACGCGACCAGCGCCGATTTCTCAGGAGAAATCTCGAGGCCTTGTTCTCTAAGGTACGCCGATATTGAATTCGCTGCTTTCTGGAGTCTCGCACGTACCTGAGGACGTGTTACACCTGATGTCCAGGCACAAATATCATCTGCATAGAGAGATATCTGCACGGAATCTGGTATGCGTTCAACGAGACCGATCAGAACCAGGTTGAACAGTGTGGGGCTCAATACACCACCTTGAGGAACACCACGGTGTGTATAATGTTCAGAAGTCGGCCCATCATCAGTTTGCATAAACAATGATCTCATATGTAGGTAGCATTGGATCCAGCGGTACACTCGCCCACCCAAACCAACTGACTCGAGGGCGTCAAGTATGGCTTCGTGAGAAACATTGTCATATGCTCCTTTGACATCTAAAAATAGTGCGACAGATAACCGTCTGCTCATTTTCTGGTGTTGTACGTAGGTCACCAGGTCAATGACATTGTCAATGGAGCTCCGAAGACGACGAAAACCGGCCATGGCGTCTGGATATATTCTATGGCGTTCTAGGAACCACTCGAGTCTGGCAAGGATCATTCGCTCCATCAGTTTCCCTACGCAACTAGCCAGCGCTATTGGGCGGTATGATGTCAGCTCTAGAGGCGATTTTCCAGGTTTGAGAAGTGCAACCAACCGGCTTGTTTTCCACTCTCTGGGGACCGTTCCATCTCTCCAAGACTCATTGAATACTTCCAGCAAAGCACTTCGTGCTCGATCACCGAGATTGCATAATAGGCGGTATGATATGCCATCCGGCCCAGGCAATGACAATCGATTGCATGAAGCAAGAGCCACATTCAGTTCTTCCATTGAAAAAGGCAGGTCCAGGTGCGGGTCAAGTGAATGTGGCGTGTAATCAGCAGTAAGGGCTTCTGTGCAATTTGGTGGGCCCGCAATCTTCCTACAAAAATCTTCCGCTACCTCGATATCCCTTCTATTTTGGAAAAGGGCCAAGGCTTTAAACGGAAAACGTTGTTGGGGAAATGTGCGTAGGCCTCGCACGGTTCGCCATATTTGAGAAAGCGGTTTGCGAGGGTCTAGACTCGCGCAAAATTTCGCCCACCGTTGAAACTCCAGTTTGTCTATACGACGCTGGATCTTCTTTTGCATGCGCCTGGCCATCCGTAGATCTTGAATGGATTTTGTGCGTCGATATCTACGCTCCGCACGCCGACGAGTCGCACGGAGTCGCTCTAACTCCATGTCCGTTTCTGAGGGCCTTGAAGAATATGCCAGCGTGCGCATCGCACTTTGCGCTGCTTGTTTGATCGCTTGCTCAATGCCAGAGGTTAAGCCTTTTTCACAAGCGTGTTCAATGTTGGTTGTGAATGCTGAAAGATCGATCTTCCGTACGGTTTTCGGCGGGTGGTCGCTAGCAAAGCCTTCGATGGTGAGATAACTGGGGATGTGATCGCTACCATGTGTCTCGATGTCTAAAAACCACTTAACGCTTGTGGCGAAGCGACGTGACACGAACGTCAAGTCCAAACAGCTGCTGTACGTTGATCCTCGCAGAAATGTAGGGCTCCCATCATTAAGTAGAGACAGTTCATGAGTCGATACAAATGAAGCCAGCCTCCGGCCCGTGGTATTGACTTTTGAACTTCCCCAGATTGGGTGGTGGGCGTTGAAGTCCCCTATAATTATCCACGGATCCGGGACGCTCGAAAGAATGTCATCCAGTCTTTGGCAATCAAAACGGGCTGAGGGAGATAAGTAGACACCTATTAATGTGAAGGTCAGGGTTTTCTGCTTCACAGTCAGGCAAACATATTGGTTCTCATCATGAGGCGACACAGGTTGAATGATGTAGGTAAGCTCCCGACGAATATACACAATGACCTTGCTGCTTTCGTTTCGGGTTTTGGACGGGATTGATTCGTAGCCAGATAGCCTGATCGGGTTTGATAATTTCGGTTCACATATTACGATGATTGGGAAAAGGTTAGAAAACACGTACTGACGAAAATCGGAAATCCGTGATCTAAGTCCTCTTGCGTTCCACTGGATGACTGATGCTTCTCTGACGTCTTTGCGGAACGATTGTTGATCTCCTGCCATGACTCTACGCGAGGGAGGCGAGGACTGGGCTCAGCGCGTCCAACACCTGTAACCCGCTTCGAGCGGTTGGAGTTCCCAGGCTTCTTAGTATGTCTGCCATGACAGCGACGAGGGATCGTAACATCGGGATGATCTGTCGATCGACCCTTGACACATCCTCAACGGAAGTAGACTCAGTGGAAGGTGTAGGGCGGCGAGGCCTCGCAGGAGGCTCCTTTGCAGGCTGTGTACGCGGAAGCGTAGGCCACTCATCCGCAGCTGTGAGCTTCTCCACTTCTTTTCGCTTCGTGCTTACTACTTCACTCGTGCTCGGAGGAAATGGGTTATGCGTAACACTCTGTCCTCCACGCCTCCGTCGGCGACTACGTCGCCGCCGTACCCTTTCAGCAGCCTCTCTGTGGGTTGAATTGTCCCTAACCATTTGTTTGATAATGGCGATTTCCTTCTTAATCCGAGGGCATTCCTTGGATGCAGCATCATGCGGACCATCACAGTTTCTGCACTTCAGACTTGTTGCCCGACATGCGTCTGCAGTGTGCGGCTCAGCGCATCGGGGGCATACTGTGGTGTTTGTACATACACTCTTGATGTGACCAATTTTCATGCAGTTATGGCACTGGAGTGGTTTAGGGACAAATGGTCGAACAGGATGTCGGAAGTGTCCCACTTTGACATGCGACGGAATGGAATCTCCTTTGAACATTATCTTTACACATCGGGTGTTTCCGAGGCGAAGTACATTCGCGATGAGAACTCCTTCGTTCGCTGGTTTTATGAGAGTTGGGAGGTCCGAGTTTGCTATGGCCAAATCAATGTCGTAGATTACTCCCGCCGTGCAGGCACCGTCCATTGGAATAACCGGTCGTACTTTGATGCCTCCCAAATCTGATACTCTGCGAAGCTTGTCTATGGCGCTGGCAGTCATTGTGTCCACAGCTAGAATATTCTTCCGCGTGTTCACCCGGATATCCTTAATGTCGTTTGGTGCTACCCCCTCAAAGTACATAGAGAGAGCTTGCCTGTTTACTGCTCGAAGGCTGATGGTGGAGTCCTCGGGCATGAAGAGGATGGTGTGCGGCCAGCATTCTCCTTTTGACTGAGACGTTAATGTCCCTGCTGGTGAAGACGACTTGATACTTCTTCTTTTGGCCTTCCTGCTTCTCACGGTCTCGAAGTCGTCATCCGACGAGTCGTCGCCAGTGGCCGAGTACAGTTCCGTGTCCTCGCTGGTGCTCGAACAGGTGCTTCGTTTCCGCGACGAGCTTGCCAAAGGTGGTCTATGGTCGGACATAGCCGCAGAAGGCTCCACGTCCACAGCCATGATGCAGTGACTATCACCGTTGGCCTCGCTGGTTCTGGGCCAGGCGCGCTGATTTACCGAGGAGCTCGCCATAGCAGACCTCTGGCTGGGCGGACCAGTGGATGACTCCGCGTCCGTCGCCTTGGGGCAGGGAGCAGCGTCTCCCGTAGAAAGCGAAAAACTTGATAACAATGCTCGGAGCCGAAAGCAGAAGCGTTCTATGAAGACAAAAAAAGACAAAAAAACGAAAAAATGCATCAAAATAATGGGGATGGCGCAACACGGCGGTATGCTGTTCAACGCATGAGAGCCTCCGCTGACTGACCGTATCTCAAATTCCGCGCATCCAGACTGGAAAGGGCGAATACTTTTCACCCGCTCTAGTGGGGTGGGCGTGCGTTTCGCATACGGTCATGAAGCGGGCAGCACAATTCATTTTGACGCTTTTCCTTCCCTTATTTATACTTTTGGCTGGTAATCAACGTGTCTCTTTTTGGTACTCTTTGACTTGCTAGTGCTGCTGCTGCGCGATGCCCAGCGTTTCCCTAATCACCGGACTGCAGTCGCACACGAAAACTCGACGGGCTCCGCCCGGGTGGCGAAAACGCCCGGACGCTGGCTCAAATTAACGGCCTTCGCGCGTCATCAGTGCCGCAGCGCGCGTCTCCACTTACGGGGGCGTCGCAGCGGTGGCTGTCTTCGATGCCTGAAATAAACTGTTAACGAAATTAGCCTGGCTGTTCGACCGCGTGATTAGATTTACAATTTAGGGCCGTTAGAAAACTCGCGCCTCTTTCTCGCGTTGTTTAAGGCTGATATTAATATTCCGTTATGCTGCCATCTCCCCTTGGAATATTGCTTCGGCTGTCTCGGTCGTAAACTATAGCCCGATGCGCCGACTTCCATACTAAATTTTCTATCCCCCCATTGGCGCACACTACGCAAACTACGTACACTTCGACGACTTCTTCCTAAGTGCGAAGTGAACTTTCCTAGAGAGCACTTCAGCCTAATGACATTATTGGGAGATAAGCTGTGTCTTAGAAGTATTTACCCCCTTTAATCGCTTAGTAGAGTGCTTGGAACCTCAGTTCCGCTCACGAAATGTAAGAAGTTGGCCTTAACCAATAAGTTCGTGCTTTCCACAACAGCACAAACCGCACAAACTAAATACCAGCGTGTTGTGTGGGACCTCGCGTTCAGCACGCCGCCGGCAGTCCTGCAGGGAAGAGTGGAGATACATAACACATGTAGGGTTGCACTGGCCTGAAGGGATTATGTCGGCAACTGATTTGCTTTTCTATGACAGATCTGTACCTTTCCAATTAGAATACAGTGGATTCTGGTGCGATTGAAGTTTCTGAGTAGATAGGTTTAAACTGCATGGTTAGATTCGACTACACAAAACTAAGCTGCGCGTTGTACTGGTACTGTACTCTAAATTATTGCAACCTATATTTTGGTTCGTGAAACTAAAATAATGAAAAAAGGGACACTTTAAAGAATGCGATAACTAAGTCACACAGCAGAGAAAAATGGAAATCAAGGAAAGTAACTCAAGTATTGATACCGAGTCGCTTTTTCATAAAATTGTCCTGTATAGATTTAGCGCATGTACGTACTCATACACAATGATATTTTTTTGTTCAGGTGGGCCTGAAAACCTTCCATCATTAGTTTGTTTTTCTAGGCACTGTGAAACAACAAGCTATCTGGTTGATACCTTGCCACTGATTACTTCCGATACAGCAGGAGTAGCACAAAGCAGCTCCAGCTGCCGCCGTTTGTAAATTGATGTTTGTCGAACACGTTCCACGTCATGTGTACACATTGCTATGCCTCCCCCCCCCCCCCCCCCTCTACCCACCTTTATCATATATATACACCACTGGTCTTTCTTCCAGTTTCGTTTCGCTTGGTAAAGACAAGGACGCAGTGAGGCTGGGGAAGTGAAAAAAAAAAGGAAGCGTTCTGGCAAATAAAGTTCATTAGGGCCAGGCCATCATTTACGCATACTATATTGTGCACTCCGTGATGCGTGCCATGTGATGCGCGCTAACCATCAGGAACATTTCTTTTGTGTGACAAAAACGCAGAAGGTGCACTGAGACATGTTGCCCCTCGTTTGGTTACGGTATGTGTCTCTATAATCTCTCGGAGCTTCTATATTTATCGCGGCTAGTGAAAGGGGGGAAATGACGGTCATTGTAATGAGTTGATAGTAAAACAAACACTCCCAGGTTCCTTCGTGCATTAACCTAAGACAACTGGAAGATGACAGTCATCATTTAATTCTCGAAAGATGTATTGGTCGCTCGAGCAGAGTCGCCTCCTGGCTGCTACTGGCCGGAACGCGCCTAGTGTGGATTGCTCCCTGCGTCGTCTGCTAGCGACGTCGTGTTTGCGTGCACGTACAGGGGAATAAAAAGCTCCCAGGCTACGCTGCCCTAGGAATGCATGGGAATGCTGCGAATTTTCGACTGGCCCTGTACGTCACGCACATCCTCAGAGAGTGGTTGTTTCCATAATGTTAGCGCACGTTCCACCGCTTGAAAGTATGTCGAACACGTTGCAAGGAGTCAGCTCGGCAGTATATATTAAGATTAGTGAGCGCTACGGCCGGAAGTGTTGAGTATTGTACTACCATTGATTCGCCAGAATAACTCCAATGTGGGTGCCGCTTTCTAGTGCGAACACACCATAAGGTTTCCCTGGCACGATCCCAAATGTGAGAAGTAATAAATAGTGCATTGCAACGTTTTAGCGACTCGATGGTAAGCAAAAACAAGGCTCTAGGCCACTTTCGCGCTGTCGTTTGGTGTACAGCTGCGGCACCGTAGTTTATAGGTTATGCGCCTAGCTTTGGAAGTCCTCAAGATTTTTTTTTTATGGTATTGTCGACACAACAGGAAAGTATTTGTATCAGTTAATTTATCGCACTTTGGTACTTAAAATGCCCCCTAAAATACAGAAAATAGAACCACAGGGAAGCGACAAGACAGAGCAGCCGTGCGCAATTTTGACATGAGGGGAAATTTAAGCAGGAAGCCGAAAGAAGTCTTACGCACTGAAACCGCGCTATGATTACGAGACACGCCGTGGTCAAGGGCTTCGAAATTTCATGTGGGAACGTTTTTTTAAAGGGGATCTAAACCGGAGTATTTCCCGGGGCTCTAACGTTTCGTATCCGTCCAAACGCAACAGCCGTAGCCAGAATCGAGTCTGCAACTCTCGGGTCCCGAGTAGAGCACCAAGAGTATCTCTACGATGGCTGCTTGCATGATGTAAAGTTGGCTAACGTTGTGAGAGGATATTGTTGGCGAGACACCGTATACTGCCAGTGACGTAAATGAACATAATTATGCTAATGATGACATGGCTGAATATGCTGGCTGAATATGATGGCTGAATATGCTTCAATATGGAGTAGAGATGTTGTTAAAACACGTGGATATTATCGGCGTGTTCTAGGAAATAGAAACCGACATCTTGGATGACTTAATACTTTGAATGTAATCACACCTTGACCTGGCAAAAACAGTAAAGGCTTAATTACCACCGACTGAGCTGTACAAATCCGTAATTATGTGGCTCGTCTCACAGGGGTCAGTAGTCAATTTACTCATGCCAAAGGTACACTCGGAACTCCATGCCCAACACCGGTCCGCATTTCGAATCCAGTTAGCTTTAGTAAAACTAGTCAATATATGTAAAATAGTTGGCATCGTACGGGCGAGTTTCACAGTTCCGAAAATTGAAAGGGAAGCTCTTTTTTACGGCACTCGAAGGCTTCACCAACTTCACTACGCAGGAAGCAGCAGACACCCAGTGGCTTCTGCGTTGTTGCACAAGCTAGAGCATCAATCTACGAATACTTTATTCATTCTGCGGGAGAGCGGCAGCTGTGAAAGTTCATGGTCCAGAGTTCGGAAAGGGCATAAATATTCATCGGTGCCCCGACTCCCACCTTTACCTTTTCAGCCCTTTTTACCACCCAACTTACAATGCTAATGACGCACACTGTCATTTCCAGACACCCTTATGTCTGTTAGCCAAAGCTCGATTAGCATTTTTGTTCATCCGCGCAAGTACAACGAAGAGGCTTAAAATGAGCGCGATGCGTTTGACTTCATTACGGCTGCTGGTCGATACTTCTCATTTGAATTTAAAGCACTCAAGGTGAGAACAAGAGCTTGATTTTGCGCAGCACATGGTCAGAAAAAAAAAAACGTATTGTGCTAGGTCATCTCGAAACTTCAGTCTATATTGTTTGAGCGCACGGAAGCACGGTCGCTTGACGGCTGTTGAGCCGACTCACAGCCCCTCTTGTCGAAAAAACTCCTGAAGTTCAATTGTCAGCGACTAATGGACACCCTCGTCAAACAAAATCCTCAAATTTCCAATTGTTGCTGAGTGAAGACAGAATTCACCCTGAGCTGGGAAGCGATGTTCGCTTTCAGAGAGCTGATCGCGTCATGCTTTCATATAGAATTAATGACGCTGTCGAATGTATGGTATCTTTGTTTAGATCCATGTCCTTGCTACGCTATTCTCGCTGTGTCTTGCCAGATCGAAAATGACTACAATGAAATAGAGGCACATTAAGATGCTTTATGATACGATGAGTTAAATTATAAAATAGTTCTAATGAGCGAGCACCTACATTGTGATGATCGAAACGTGATATCCTGATCTCGTGGCAGTTGGCGGTGACGGCGACATGTTTTGTGGCGCGTGCCTCTTGGTAGTGCCAAAAGGGCGATGCTTGCATGTGTTCGGTACCACTGTACCCCCGTGGTGTGTCAAGGGAAGCTAATAATGGACAACTGGGGCTCATACTTGAAAACCACGATTCGAATTGGAGGGACGACATAGCGAAGAGCTTCGAAAATTTCGACCGTCAGCTGTTCTTCAAAGAGCACTGACATTGCACAGCTCACGGACATCTATCTTTCAAGTCCGACAACCACTGCCGCGACCACTCTTGCGACTTTCGAACCAACAGCCGAGTGCCATAACCACTGATCTACTGACATGAAGGTGCTGCAGCTGGTGGCCGTACTTACGAGAAACTGCAGTGTAGAGTTGAAAAACAGATTAAGGAAGTAGACCATCTTTCTATGAGTTAATGATCCTGAAATTGTTGAGAATGGGCTAATAAATATTTTGTTCGTGGCACCAATCATTTTTGCACAAGCATTTATCTGTCACTTTAACTGCTATTTTACCTTTGGTGTCAGTGGGCATGGATAAGAATAATGTAGATAATTCAAAAGCGTGTACATATTTTCCTACAACGGCACTTGCGGCAGCAGCACCGGCGGCTGGAAGAACACGAGTTACTTACCTTTGCACACCATAAGACGTTGTTCACGTAATCTGTTCTACGTGTCCGTCTTAGCAGCACTTCGAACCGTATGCCGCTGGTTTGCCTCGGCTGTGTTATGGGCCCGTTTTGATTGCGCAGCTTTTGCGCATGATTTTGCCCTGATCAACTGATCTAGTCTACCTGTGGCTTACATACCTTCTTGACCAACGTCGTCGGTGGACAAGTGCCTTGAGATAGAAACTGCTGGTATGATGACGTTACAAAAGCGGTGATGGTGGCTGTCCGGCTTCATTTGGCAGCAGCACTTGCGGCTGAGGAACGCGAGGTGAAACGGTATATATGTTTGCAGGTTGGTGGCTCTTTTTCTTGGCAACTTACTCATCAGCATAGAGCGTATTTGCTGTGGCTAGTGCTTGAGTAGTCCCATTTCTTTGATTTTCGACAGTTTTCGTGCTTGTATTAGGATTCCAAGTGTAGCTGAACTAGTGACTAGATTTCAGTTGCTTAAGGCATGGTACGAAGGCAAACTGGATGATGATGTGGAAAAACTGGTCGCGCAAATGAACCAAGGAGTTCCGTCAGTGGAGCCTGAAATTTGCGCACTGAAGGCCACAATCCGCTGTTTGGTCTAGAGTATCGAAATGGTGAAATTGCTTCTCGAAGACGCGAAGTCAGATAACGAGCTTATACTTTGCCAATCTGATACTTTGCCAATCTGGCCCTGTAATCACAGAATGAAACCTTGACAACAAGAGTAGCTAAACGTGAACATCTTCCCTCAGCCGAGCTCGCTAAAATGTAAAGGCTAGATTTCACTGTTACATCTGGGATGGGGTCATTCACACCGTTAATCGCGCTTCAGGGAAAGCTGGGAAGGCAGAGAAAAATATCATTGCGCATTTTTGCACACAAGTTAAAAAGAAGATTTCATTACGAAGGCATGAAAGAGTAGACTGAACACCAGTGAAGTATAGGCATTGGTGGCTCGCAAAGTTGCCGTGTAAGTGGCCTTGTGAACAATCATGCGTTGAAAAAACAGGCTCTTCGCTACAGCCTTAAAACTAAAAAGAGACATGGCTAGATGTGTTTATGTAGAGGATATTGTGGCATCAAAGCGAGAAAATCAATTGAGAGCCTGGTGTACCACAACGCGAAGGACACAGGGCTTCCCCAGTTTCATGCAGTGACCTGGTTGGTGTATCTATTTTAACACGCGCAGTCTCAAAAAAGATTATGACGACACTTGCGTCTATCTGATAATTTTTGAGCATCATTTTTCCTTTATCCTTATGTTTGGAATGTGGCTATCAGCTGACGAATGAAACTCACTTTGCCTACCACAATGCACAGCAAACAGCAAAGTACTGTTACCGTCAATCCAACAGTATTGATTGATTGATATGTGGAGTTTAACGTCCCAAAACCACCATATGATTATGAGAGACACCGTAGTGAAGGGCTCCGGAAATTTCGACCAACTGGGGGTTCTTTAACAGATCCAACAGTATTGTGCACCCACTATATTTATTTCTATGAGATATGAGCGTCAGAACAACCTCGTTATACTAACCCATAACATAGAATTTGTCTGAATTCAAATTGGTGACAATATTACACGATTCCTTTTCAAAGAAAAAAATCTTAGGTTGCATCTATCGCTCACCTTCACCATTCGAGTCTGAGTTTTTTTCCTGCAATACATGAAACCATGAAAAATATTTCGCGTCAGAAAATAGCTATAATTAGGAAACGGTGTTCTCTTGGGAGAAAGAAATCTCGTTCTTTTAGAAGACACTAATCAGAATTTACTTGAATACTCAAATCGTTTTATAGGCTTTGACGATGAGCAGTTCTTTACGTTGCCAGCTGTATCGCAGTAAACTACAGCACTTTTATTGACCACATTATGTATAACTACCTATCATTCAATGCGTATGGCATAATACCAGTGAATATTGCAGATCACAATGCCATTTTTAGCGCTTGTCATTGGCCTCGTCCCAAATTTCGAGCATTTTTTTTTTCAAAAAGCTTTTTTAAACAAACTTCTATTCATAGATAATATTTCATGTTTGACTGACCTATAATAAAATCGTAATCAACCACTGAGCAAGCGTCTGAAGCTTTGTTATCAGAAATAAGGCAATGTGTTTGCGATGCACCTATTTTGGTTAGATGTAACGAAAGGTATAAAGCACCCTATAAACCATGGTTCCATACTGCTTCACAGAAGTACATGCGCAGGAAAGAGAGCATGTTCAAAAAAACGAAAACTTGATCATTTAACATCAAATTGTTGCAATATTGTTCTTATTGCAAAAATATCTATAACAAATCACTGAGCGACGCTAATAGAAAGTGTTACATTATTAAATATTGAAACTGGAGATATCACTGCACCATAGAAGCTCATCAACTCTTTTTTGAAAAGAACCCGAAAAAAAACATTTACACCGGAATTCAAGTACTCATGGTATACCTACCAATATCCAGTAACCATCGCGATTGACATTTTCATCTAAAATAACAAGTGTCAAAATAACTCCTGTATTGAAAGAAAATATGACAGGAATTTAATATTTACCGACACCTTATTGCTATGCTGTCCCTGTGTGCTCAACAAAGTTGTATACAAGTGTCTTAAAAGATGTTTAAAAAAGTACATAAGAAAATTGAACACTTTTTTGTGCCACGAAGTTTGTCCTTCGCACAG
Source organism: Rhipicephalus microplus (assembly GCF_013339725.1). Classification (NCBI taxonomy): domain Eukaryota; kingdom Metazoa; phylum Arthropoda; class Arachnida; order Ixodida; family Ixodidae; genus Rhipicephalus; species Rhipicephalus microplus. The sequence continues at coordinate 41,723,670 of NC_051170.1, forward strand.
GCTGCTCTGAAACGCTACCGCTTGTTTCATTCTCTCATAAAACGAAAACTTGATTGACACAACTAACTTTGCTGTAGCAGTATTTTTTTGATCTCACGAAAGTGTTTTATTATTGATTTCATAACATTTTAATTACTGAAATAAATGAGGTCAGTGTACTAGCACCAGTATTGTTCTTAAATCACAGTTCACTAACAGCGAAGGGGAAGTTAATATTTCTGATCATCTTTCTAACTTCAAATTAATTGACAGAGATTTCCATCAGGTATGAGTACTAGGCTCATTACTCTTCATCTTTACAATAACGATCACTGTTTCCACCTTTTGCACTGTCTGCTTTACCTGTATGCGGGTGACGCTAGGATTCTAACTGCTTGTGTTTTGATTAATGGTCGTACGTGTGTGCTATATAGTAATCTAAAAATATATTTCTTTGGTGTCATAAAAATGGTTAGAAATGAATTGAAGTAAAACTGTTTTTAATGCTACTTCACACGACTCAAAAGAAGGCATTGGAAATTTTGTTTGACTGTTAATAATTGCCCCATAAAGGCAGCCAATAGTATTCGCTTGTGCGGAGTAGTCCTTGTTTAAAACTTTTACGTTTTTGTCTCACGCCTCAAGCAAAATAGTGCCCATCAAAGAGTGCTCTCAAGCATGTATGTACATACTTCAATCTAAATAACTTGCTTTCGTGCATTATGCCTTCATTCAGTCACTTCACCTACTGCATCGCATCCTATTTAAATACAGATTGCACTCATATGGCAACTTTACAATTTGCCCCAAACCAAGAAGTTCACATTGTAACATTTCAGTCATCACAATGAATTGTATGTGCTCTTTTACCAGAGCGTATAACTTTAACCATTCAAAAACTTTTAATTTTTAAAATGGCTGTACTTATAATACTTTTTGTTCCGACATTCCCTCAATAATTTTCAACAGAGGACAACTCACTAATCACAATGTGAATTTGTGTGCATTGAGTAATTACTTTATACTAAAAATGAGAACTGATTATGATAGATTCACTTTTTAGTTCACAGCTATGCCCTCATGAAATAGTATTTGAAGTGACGTAAAGCTGTCTTGTTGTGTAGACTGTTTTACAAAACGACATTTTGTTTTTGTATTTTTCTTGCTTGTAACTAATATATTACAATTAATGCTGTTTTATTGGTTCTAGTTTGCTTTCAATAATGTTTGTTCAATCTTATACCCCCATTTGATGCACTCATTTTCATATATCTGAACTTGTTGCATGTCGCGGTTTTGAGGCACATCAGCTCATCTTTTTTTTTTGTTTTCATATTGGTGATTCGCAAAGGAGATAAGTACTCTATTTATTAGTGCGACCATTTTTCCACGTTATTTCACATTAGTATTTCGACCTGATTGAGGCATCATCATTTGCATTAACCTAGTTATCTCGTTCATTTAGATACTCACAGCATGTAATTCGGGCTATTTTAATATCTTGTTTCACTTCATTTGCTGTCGAGTGTAATTGCGGCTTCAGCTCTTATTCTTTCCTGTCAGCAAGTTTCTTCAAATTCATTTATTCTCATTTGGCTCCATAGCACTAAAGAGGTCGTTTCGTAGAAATTCTTGCTTGCATATTTAGTGCATATTTAGGAAACTGTATGGACTGCCCAACCCCCTAAAGCACTCCGCTTTTGAAGGGTCCCAAAACCACTCCGAGTTCAAAGGCAAAAAAGTGGTTTCTTTCTCGCCTTCGTTGCTCTTCCTATAAGTACTGTCTTCTCCTCTTACCCTAGTCCTTCATAAAACACGTGAGCCTATATCGATTTCACGCCTGTTGCTGCACGCTGTTATTTTCGATTAAGTAGTTAGAAACACATGAACCGAAGAGAAATTGGTTGATTTCGCACGGTTGTCATGTGACACGAGGCAGAATGAGCGTGTTACTGCGTGGCAAGGCAAGGCAGGAGACAAATATTAGGTGATATTTCTGACGCATGGAACAATCGAGAACATTTTTTTTTATCGTGACGTCACGTGAACATATCTTTTGCATCTCAAATTACGTCGAAAAGACGGGGAATGCCAAGAGATAGTAAAACGCTCTTTCTTTGCATTTTCAGGTGTTGTTTAAGAGCTGTTTAAAATAATGATAAAAAAAAGTAATGATGCGACTGCGTACTTAACGGCAGCACACTCAAACAGTCACATTGGGATAGCGAGCTGCTTATCTCTGGTTCATCGCTCAGGACTCTTCATTTTCTTGACCTGAATACACACTAACCGTGGGTAGTATTACGGGTGCCTTTCAAAGAATAGGCCTGCCCTTATCACTGACACTTTCATGGCCAAGTAGCAGAGCAAACAGATACCAGTGATGCTTCATATTTGAACAGACCTTGAAATGCAGTGACACACAAACAAAAAGTAAAGAAAAAGCGAGACGTGTGTGGCGCTACAGGCCTGATTTTCAATGCTTTTCATTACTTTCCGTCGGCGTGCCGGGAATGGATGCTAGCGCGGTGGATAGGGGATGTAGTGAAGTGGATAGGGAAGTTGGATAGTTCGGCCATCCAGAATTCGTTGGGCCGTAAACAATAAAATGCTACTTGCATAGAAACATACTTAGCAATGTAGAAGTTAGCCTGTAATCGCTACTTTAGCTCCGCAGCACCCGTTGTATTCGGGCTGAGAAGTGCACATCACAAAAAAAAAAAAAAAAAGCCACTGACATCTTTCCACGGAGGAAACTCTAGTAAATACGTCGCAAAATGATGGGGGTCACGTAAATGTTGCGTAAATGGGTATGGTTTGTGAATGTTTAATTGTTGTTTCGTCTTCATTCTTATTTATTGTATGAAGGAGAAGCGTTGCCTTCGACGAGTGGCGGGACACTGATGGTTGATTGTGCTCCACTTCTGGTTGAAGGTACTGTTGCTTCCATTGCATCTACTCGAGTCAAGCAAAGAGTCAAGTCAAGCGAAGGTCAAGTAAAGACGCCCTTGACTGACATCCGAACGCGTGATACAGTACCTTCATATACGGGGTGGCCAGTGAACATTGATGCAGTGCGAGTAGTCGGTTTTTCCCTAGCAGGCGTTCCCTGCCTCAGCCTTGAAAGGTGAGAGAGGGTATAGGGAAGCGACAGTTGGCACGGGACGAGAGATGCGGCATGAGACGTGAGCGTGCGCAGTGGGAGGGGGGATGGTACAACCAATGTCGGGTCCGCGACATGGTGCGACTAATAAATGTTCCGCATTTAAAACTATAAGTACCTAGAAAAATAATGCACCAAGTACCTAAAGCTATTTCTCTTTAACACGAAAGCGTTTTATGCCCGCGTCCATCAAGATTTGAGTGACGTGATTCCGTGATCGAAATGACGTCAAAAATATGCAAGATCAGATGACAAAGAAAAAAATTTCCTTCTGTGGGAGTCAAACTCACACATTCTTGGTCCAAAACAAAAGATGCCGGCAAGCTATCTACTGCGCCACAGCCACGCCTGCGCCACAGCCGCAGACGGAGATGAGGTGTGACACCAGAAAATCGAACTAAAAAGTTTAAAATGAAAGCGACTTATGCCTGAACAATAGAGGCAATTATAATTGGCCAGATAGATTTCATCAGTTTTCCACATGCATTACATTGTGGTGTGGCCAATATATAGTATATAATGATTGCGTGTAAACAGTTTATGACAGTGTGAACTGCTGTAAGCAAACTGTATATTGGCATGATATTTGAATGGGGTTCCGTGTGCTATTATGTTTTTTTCTTTGGGATTGTTCATTTTTGGGTTCCGTTTTGTATTATTCTTTTTTTTTCGCTGCAGAACTTTGTGATATGGAGTAGCCGAGGCAATATGCACCTCAACCTTGCCAAGCAAAATAGTTGGAACAGAACAGAACAGATATGTGGGGTTTAACGTCGCAAAACCACCATATGAATATGAGAGACGCCGTAGTGGAGGGCTCCGGAAATTTCGACCACCTGGGGTTCTTTAACGTGCACCCAAATCTGAACACACGGTCCTACAACATTTCCGCCTCCATCGGAAACGCAGCCGCCACAGCCGAGATTCAATCCCGCGACCAATATATAGTATATAGACATTATGAATAAACACTTCTGTTCTATTTCTGTTCTGTTCTATTTTAAGACTCGGCAATTTCAATATTGTACGCACGAAACCCCGGGCCGACGAGTGCGAAGAAGTGCGGCCACCGAAGGTGTGTTGGACATATGCATACTCGTATGCGTCGTTTTCCAATAACATGCTCTCCAGATTGTGGGCCTGTCGACGATAAGCCATTTCTTGCATGGGAATCGGTTCATTTATCGAAGGCACTTGACAGTAACGTTACGAGGTCTTATTGTTGTCTGAATATAAACGCATGACCGCCCTTGTTGCCCGTAGCAAATTAAGTGCTGTGCTGCGATGTACGTGGATGGCTGTCCTGGAGGAGTGAAATAGTGAGGCCGAGAGCATTGCGCCATGCGAAAAAAAGAAAGAGAACGAAAGGGTGAACGAACAAAAGGAAACAAGAAGACATAAACAAAGAAGGCAAAAAAGAACGAAAAAACACGACAGAAAGAAAGAAAGGAAGGAAGAAAAGAAGAAAGGAACAAATAAAGAAAGAAGAAAAGAAAGGAAAAGGAAAATCGGTATGCCAGCGAAGCACGCAAGTTTCGCCTGCTCCTATTTTCCTGGTAGGGCAAGGGCTCCTGTGTGTGTGTGTGTGTGTGTGTGTGTGTGTGTGTGTGCGTGTGCGTGTGCGTGTGCGTGTGCGTGTGCGTGTGTGTGTGTGTGTGTGTGTGTGTGTGTGTGTGTGTGTGTGTGTGTGTGTGTGTGTGTGTGTGTGTGTGTGTGTGTGTGTGTGTGTGTGTGTGCGCGCGCGCGCGCGCGTGTGTGAAATATTAGTGCCCTTGCCCCTTGCCTGCTTATTTCGGACATAAAGGTTAAACTACCATTTTTGGCATTGCTTTTACTCAGCTAAGCATTTGCTGTTAGCCGTCGTAATGACGCTTATAACCAAGGTATGTCTGCACTGCATGTCTGCTTGCGCAACATAGCTGTGCAGTCGCCACGCGCTGTGTTTGGTGTTGTTATCCATGTATTATACTGTTCATGTATTAGCAGTGCATAAAATAAAGCACGTGCGTAATGTAGTGCTGGCGCTTCTCCGGTGTCGTAAATCCCCTGCGTCGCGCAAAGTACAATGAAGCTTTTCTTTTGTTTTTTTTTCATGAGAGTAACGATGGGGGTATTTAAACACCTTTGTTTTTACAAAGTGGCCGAGAAGCACTTCAGAAGAAAGCGACGGCTTGTACTTGATTTCTGCAAATCACCATAAAAATAATTCAGCCAGACTGATAGATAGTCACTAATCAGTAAATGAAAAAGTGCTGGTGAGGCAATCTAATGCGAATGCATAGCATAAAGCGACTGCGATGTTCACTGGGGACAGCTAATAACATTGGAGCTGTCTAATGTTGTCTTTTAACCATTGTGTTTGGAGGTGGGACACAAGGGGTGTTCATCATTGATGACTCACCTCTTGCGGCCAATAGTAGTGGCTAAAACAAACCTGTAGGTTAAAAAGGGCTCTGTTAAGATCCATCTCTATGAGTGCATGCTCAGATGAAATGGCGTCCCCCCCATTGACCTTTATAGGGTGGGCACCGTATCGGAGCGCGATCAACTGCACTCGGGTTTGACGTTCCTAAGCAGCAATCCTTCTCACATCCCAATAATGCTTTTAGCAGTCAAAGACAACAGAGGGCCCGGCCGAAATTAAAGAAAAGAAAGTGCAAACAAAGGCGAACGATGAGCGGCGTCCCGTAGGGTCAGGCGAGACGTGAAAGAGAGAGAGTGAAGTAAAAACACTCGCGGTCCTCATGGGGCAGGCGGGAGCACGAGACCTGGATGCGGGGGCTCCTGGCCGAAGAAGAAGAAGAAGAAGACCAACTCTTGAGCACCTTGAGAAAGCGCGCTGTCGAGACGGGCGCGGATCGAAATCTCCCCCCACCACCCCGCAATCGGATCTCGTCAAGCGGACCGGAAAAGCAAGCACCGGGGAGAGAATCTTCGCTCTTCTTCTTGTACTTCTTCGGTGGCCACCGCTGGGACAAGCCCACCCTTCCTTCCAGCGGGCGCCTCGCGAGGGCGCGCGCACGCAAAGATAGTCCCCTGCCGCCCGGCACGGTCCCGGCGCTCTGCCACTAAGGCCGTTGCATCGATCCCGGTACGGCACGCACGCTGCAGCACGTTTCGCTGGGCGACGCGCGCTCGCTCCGGGGGGACACCACGCGGCCCGTACTTCGCGCCCCACGCACCGCACGCACTCGACTTGCTGCTTGCGGCACGTCGTCATCCTCCTCCCTGCAGTGCCGGGATCCCCAGCTGGGACAGCGGCGCGCGGTTGCAGACGGACCCGTTAGCCCGTGGCGGAGCAGTCCGCGCGCGCTTTGGACGCGATGGTGAGACGGACTTCTCTTCTAGGATCGCCCCTGGTGTCCTGCGCGGTGCGCGTTCTGCTGGGTGCAGTGCTGGTGCAAACTAGGATACAGGGGCCGGCCAACAAGGAACAGCCATACGGTGAGTTGACTTTCAGATTGGCATTGATTTCTCTACGTAGGCGTCCTTGAACAATGACAGTAAATCCGCTCAACGGGTACTACATAGCAGGGACAGCTGAATGAAGAAATTGAGGAGTCTCTGTCATGTCACTATGACGATTGCAAAGGTCCGTATGTGACTGCTCGCGTGAGTGAAGGCACGAAGACTCCGGGACGAGAAGGTGAGAGGTGCACAAAAGAAAAAAAGGACTAAGGAATGGTAAAGCAAATTACGTACAGGTTCGACAAATGAGACGTCGGTTCAGAGTAGCCTGCAAAGAAAGAGCTCTAGGTGTAAGACAAGGTTCAATTAAAGCCTGCAAACAACACAGTTTTTGTAGTTGTACCTTGTGTGCTTTCCTGTTTTATCGATTATTGACTTTAGCGGAACAAGGTCAGCAACTACGTGACATCATATATACATACATAGTTCACTTGCTTCAATGACAACTGGTTTTAAATACCACATATGAGAAGTGTAAAATGCTTGAAAAGAAATGAAGTGTATTAAATTCCGGTTGACTTCTCAAACGAGCCATTCGCCGAGCTAGCCCAGTTGTCATAGAGCTAGACTTCGGATCTGTAGATGCCGGGCTCGATCGTGGAAGATGTGATCGCATTTCAACGGCAGAGAAATTGTAGAGGCCCATGCGCTGTGCGGACGAGCGCACGCTAAAGAACACCGGATGGTCGGGATCTCCGGAAGCCTCCGCTACGGTGCGCCTCATGAATCACGTTCATATCGTGAATTTGACGCCTAAGGTCCCGGATATTAACTATTGGCGCAACCAGATAGTTCTCGGCAATGATATTTGTGTGGTGCGTGTGTCGCCTACTATTATCGCGTTCTCTTACGCGGTGAAAGACAAATCTTGTCGGGGGCAATCAATTTTGTGCAGTGGCAATGCTTTAACGTTTGATAAATAGTGCTGCGCAATGAAGGCATTTGGACACGAAAGAGACAGAGAAAGAATGAAAAAGAAAGGTAGCTAACCAGAAGACGAAAGTCGATACATAGCCCTACTTTGAGAAACATTATACGGGTATGCTGAAATTAAGGAAGTATAGATGGAATGAGAGAAAAAGGTATTGATTGATTGATTTGTGGGGTTTAACGTCCCAAAACCACCATATAATTATGAGAGACGCCGTAGTGGAGGGCTCCGGAAATTTTGAACACCTGGGGTTCTTTAACGTGCACCCAAATCTGAGCACACGGGCCTCGACATTTCCGCCTCCATCGGAAATGCAGCCGCCGCAGCCGGGATGTGAGAGAGAAAAAGGTAAACAAGGTGCGCAGACAGACATTTTCGATGAAATATAGGCTCCTATCATTCACGATTATGAAACATGTATCTATGCCGCAGTTTTATTACGAGAGAAAAAGAACTTTAGTCGAAACTTCAAGCTTCAGAGAAATTGTATCTTCTCCTTTAGATGGCAGCTAAAAGTTCTAGCAACCTAGCGGCATCTTCGGCTTGTCTGATAACTCGCCCTGGATGTCGGAGCTAAGCAGCGTGGTCTCCCACGTCTCTGCTTTGAAATGCTAGGTGTTTGGAACACATGGCATTGGCCGTTTCAAATCAAGCAGCTCACCTGCTTTCCAGCAGTTTCATTAAATGAGGAGAGTCTGAAATCACTGAGGAAGTGGCCATAGCGCTCGCGCTTGCATGTAAAATAGCCAGCGTTATAATAGGTGACTCTAAAACCACAACTAATAATTATGCTCATGGTAGGATATCAAAAGAGGCGAAAAACATTTTGATTAACTTTCACACAGAACGTGACGTCTATGTGTTATGGACGCCCACTCACTCTTCCTTGCCGGGCAACAGAGCTGCGCACACCCTAGCTCGAGAGTTAGTGAGCCGAGCAGGTGCAGGGATGACGCGAAGACTACGTGTGGGGGGAAAGCGCTTGGTCACATACAACGTAATCACCAAACAATACCGCTTGGGGGGGGGGGGGCAGCAATACCCACTGACAAGGAGGTTTAATTTTTTTGCAACCTGCTTGCCCTCTACCACATTTCTCAATTAGTAAACAACAGGTGATAGCATGGAGCCTATCACAAACAAGCACCTTCCCAAACCCAATTTGTTACAGTCATTGCTACCCAGATCTCTACTTCGACAACTGTAAACTGTGCAATCAGCGGGTGGCCCTGAAACACATTATCTGGGCTTGTCATAACCATCGTTGTTCAATTTAAGTCCCGCGTCAAACGGGACAGGGTGCTAAAGAAGGCAAAAAAAGCGCGCCTTACAAATGCTGATTTGGGCATTGGCAACTCAACTTCCTTTTCACCGCCTGTGTATGTGAATGAACATCTCTGCCCGACGTTGAAAAAACTGCTCGCGACCGCTGTAAAAAAGAAGTACGAAATGAAATGGAAATCTGTATGGTCTTACAACGGGAAGATATACGCTAAACAGACTGACGAAACACCTGCTGTACACATACCCAGCGAGCGTGATATCGACAGGATTTTTGGAGGGCAAAATAGTTCTGTGTCTGCATAATGTCAGTTGATGTGCTTGCTTGAAACTTTGAAATAGCATTTATTCGCTATGGATTACCTAGAGCTTGCTTTTCCTCGCGATATCTGCTTACACAATCAAACAGGCAACTCAGTTCTGCATATTAACACGAGGTCACTTAACCATAAAAGGGACGACGTTGCACTCTTTTTAGAGCAATTCCAATTAAAATTTGACCTCATTATGATGACTGAAACTTGGGGTACAAATGATGAACCAACTTTTACTCTGGATGGCTACAATACATTCTATCTTAATCGGACGCATAAGCGAGGGGGAGGGGTTGCTTTGCTTGTTACGACAAAAAAGAGTTGCCACATCGTCCCTGAATTCAGTAAGATAACAGATGAATATGAAATACTTACAGTCCAGTTTAAAGATGAGCTTATCTCGGTAATCTACCGACCGCCAAATGGAAGCATGGCAAGTTTCATGCAATTTTACGAGAACTTCTTGGAGTATGCTTGTTGTAATAATTTCCTCCTTATTTCTGCAGGAGATTTTAATATTAACCTACTGGAGGAAAACTGTGTCACCCGCGAGCTAAATAACCTTTTGCTCTCGAGTGGTTTTAAAAATCTAATTAATACGCCAACACGAATTACATGCTCCACTTCATCAGCACTGGATCTTGTCATTACCAATATTGACACAGTAATTTATAGCGCAGGCACAATAACATCTGATATTAGTGACCACTGTCCCGTGTTTATGAGCTATTTTTGCAAACCTCTTGATAAAGGGACGCGGCGGGTGCTGCCTACCATACAGCATATCACATCTCGAAGTCTTGAAGCTTTTACGCTCGATATATCCAAACAAAACTGGTCATCTGTATTTAAGGAGAAAAATGCCGATAACGCATATGATGCATTCATCCAAACTTTTCGACGCATTTACGCAAAACATTTTCCATTCAAAACATTAAAATCTGCAAGAAAGGCTAGGAAACCCTGGGTCACTCGCGAGCATTTGAGTATGATAAAGCGTAAAAACATCTGCTATCACACTTTTCTACGTACGCGCTCTGCTGAAACTTTGAAAGAATTTAAAAAGCTTCGCAATAGATTAAACGCTGAACTTCAACGTGCCAAGAAAGCCTACTATCAGCGTATCTTTGTACATGCCAATCGGCAACGTTCAAGTGCTACGTGGAAGCTAATTAATACCATACTCGGTCGTGATAATAAAAATGCTTTGCCTGAGTCTATAACCTTCGGGGGTAAAGATTTTAGAGGTGCAGCACTCGCAGATCATTTTAATAACTACTTCATAAATGCAGTAGCGTTGTGCAATGATAACGCGGATTTTGTCGCCGGATGCAGTAACGTGAGCCAAAGTATCTTTCTTGACCCAACAAACGAAAGTGAAGTATGCGAAATCTTCAAGCATCTAAATAGTACTAAATCTCTTGATGCCGATGACCTGCAGATCACACCAATAAAACACGTTTTATATTTACTTAGTAGTGTACTAACCTATATATATAACTTAGTTCTTGAACATGGTGTTTTTCCAGAAGCCATGAAGAAAGCTCGTGTATCAGTCATTTTTAAGGGTGGTGACCGCAGCAGTGAAAGTAACTACAGGCCTATATCGGTCCTTCCTGTCTTCTCTAAATGTTTAGAAAAAATTATTCATGTCCGCATAACGAATTTTTTTAATAAACACAATGTGTTAACAGATGCGCAGTTTGGCTTTATAAGCGGCAAGTCCACTGAAACTGCATTGTTGACATTAAAGGAAGCTATACTTCATAACTTTGAACAAAATAAATTCACACTCAGCATATTTCTAGATTTCAGTAAGGCATTTGACTCGCTTCATCATAATATATTGTTAGACAAATTAGAATCAAATGGCATTCGGGGTGTTGCCAAATCTTTAATTCGATCATATCTTAGCAATAGGTGCCAAAGTGTTTACATTAATGAAAATAGCTCGTCATTCTTGCCCCTCACTCGTGGTGTGCCGCAAGGCAGTATACTTGGTCCGCTGATGTTCAATGTTTACATTAATGACATTGTTCAACTGGACACAACAGTTAAATACGTCATATATGCGGACGATTCAACAATAATCCTTGATGGCGTTAACTTAGATGACATTGTAAGCAAAGCAAATGATATACTTTCAAGAATTTCGTCATGGTCCAGAATGAACCAGCTTAAAATTAATCCAAATAAAACCAAAGCCATTGTTTTTCGTGCCAAAAATAAAGTACTCGCTACCCATCAACCTTTAGTTCTTGAATCAGTGCCGATTGATATTGTTGATAGCTACAAAATACTCGGAGTTTATTTTTCTTCCAATCTAGGCTGGGATACACATGTAAATTTTGTTTGTAAAAAGCTTTCTTCGGTAACAGGAGTGATGTCTCGTTGCCGGAACATTTTGCCGCTCAAAGTGAAACTTCAGATATATTATGCGCTATTTAATTCACATCTAATGTATTGCAGCCTTGTATGGGCCACGACAAGCAAAGCAAACATCAATAAAGTCATTACTTTGCAAAAAAAAATAGTCCGCCAGATTGGAAATATTGAACCGTTCGGAACGACGCGTGGAGCTTTCCAAGAATTTAATATAATACGAGCTGACAACCTTTACACATTTCGCTTATTGCACACACTTTATTTCTCGAATAAGGAGTTCTCCAACTTCATTAGATTACTGTCATGCCTACAGCGTCGTGTCATTACGTTTCCTACAAGAAATACAGATATTTGGTTCGTACCGCGTTTCCGCACTACATATAGACACCAAGCCTTGGCCTACAACGTTCCCACAACACTTAACACGCACGAAAGTACAATCTCCTGCAACAAAAAACAACTACACTCACATTTCTGCTCTCTGGCTCCATAGGAACATTCCTAGTCCAGTCCAGTGTAAATAAATTGTATCATGTTATATCTCGTTATCTTGCGTTGTATTAGCGATATGAATGTATGTGTTTTCACATAAATGTATATATGTTTCTTTTTAGGTTGATAAGTGTCAATGTATACGATTTGTCTGTGCATGGTGTATTTTGCTTATTGAAAACCCTTTTTTACACATTTTATAACAGGTATTGTAAAATAATCAGTTAAAAAATCATTTTTGAATTGTGTATTGTTCATATTTTTTTTTTTTTTTTTTATTGTACTTGCATGTTATGTACTTGTAATCATTTCCGCACTACTGCCATGTGTATATTCAGGTCACCAGGGCCTTTGTCAAGCCGTTTCTCACGGCTTTTAGCCTTGGCGACCTTCCAGTTTGGTCTGGTAAATAAATAAAGAAATTGAATTGAATTGAAATTGAATTGTCAAACAATCCACAGTTTTCTTTCGAGTCAACTGAGCGTTGTCACACCTCGATGTTGTGTTAAAAGCAGGATGAGGCATATTGCTACCCATTGAAAGCCTTCGACTGGATGAGTGCGCGCAAACTTGCAGAATTGCGGCGGTTTTAGGAAAACAAAGGAATGCATGTGCGGATTTAAAGAGGAGAGACAGATGTCACCACAATTTGTTTTGTGTCGACCTGGCAGCTTCATTGGTGCGATAAAACGACAAATGTATCAAACAATATACGAGAATAAAAGGTTCCGCTTTTGTTTTCAATAGCTTCCATTCAAATCATTGAGAAAAAAAGTTCTTTTATTGAATCCAATATAAGAACTGTTGTTTGAACTGAAAGACCACGACCTGATTTTCGTCATTTTAGCCACGATTTGGATGGCCACAAGTAGTCAGTCATGCCCTACAGCCGTTCCAAATGGCTTCCTTTCTCCGGTACTAAAACACCTAGACAAAACAACGCTGTGATTCATTTATTTCACAGAAAGAAGTTTATTCATCTTTTTTTCAATGCTTGTGTGATTTTCGAAGAGCGCAAATGCACCCGTACTTCCAGGCATTCGTTTCTGAAAAGGAGTTGCAAAACCTAAAAAACGTAGAGCTGAAGCTGACTCGACAAGTGGTGACGCCCACATCAGACCTGGCCGTGAAACATAGAAAAAATAAGAAATGCCTCTGGCTGGAGCCAAAATTTGGAAAGATGGACTGGCATTCTCTCTGACGAAATTCATCATACTGTTGAAATGTTGGCTTCTTACAAAAACATATCTTATTCGCCAAGTTCTGGTCTGTTTATGCGTCATATTTCATGTTAACCATTTGCAGTGTTTTAACGCATTTAAAAGCATAATGCAGCTGCCCAATGGAATTACGGATGCTTGGAGCGTGAATAAGCTTTTTAAAAAGACTCAAAGCCTTGCACGTAAAACCGAGCTCATTGGAGTGGCCGAGTGATTTAACAAGTTTTTATACTTATCGAATCCTAAATAACTAATTTCAAGTTTTTGTTGCAAACGCAAAGTGGGGTAACTGTGTCTGAATTCTCTGTTTACGATGTGAGCCGGTAATAAAAGGATGACTAATCTGATTTGCATTAACAATTCATGGTACAAGGAAAACATGCTCGCTGCGTGAGGCAGCGCGATTGAAGGGTGCGCTGTTCTTTTTTTTATCCACGTCCTTTTTAGTTCCTTAGCCTCTATTACAGTCATTTGTATTGTTTGTGTTATTGATAATGTCAGCATCAATAGATGATATTGCCATTATTCCTGATTTTTATTCAGGCAAGTATTTTCGCTTTTTTTATTGCGGGAGCTTGTTCTACGGCATCAATACATATTACACAAAATTGTGTAGCTGCGTTTTCCTAAATAGGTATAGGAGGTAATTTTTTTTACAATCCAAAGTACAAGGAATCGGCCGAACATTTTTTTATCACGCAATAAAAAAACTCTTGCCATATCCACGGAATGAATGATCACAATTCAGTGAAGCTCGGGCGAGGGAGATCATCGGAAAACCGCAACTCTCCCGTGAAACGTTAGCCCAGTACATCATTAGAAAGACGTGAGACTGTGCGTATGTAATATATATCTGCTATTATTTTGTTCTTGTTCTTTTGTTGTTTTGTTTCTTCATTTGTTCTTTTCATTTCTTCATTGTCACGAATCCTGGATTGCGAGGTCTCTTCATTATTATGGCATTATTGTCCATGAAATATAGCGAGATAGGTTCTTTTACTAGCTGCAGTGAGAAGTTTGCAACCACTAAGTCTGTGCACGTCCCTCATATCATGGTATATTGCATATGGATATATTTGAGTGCGTATTTGGAAAGTGTGTGCAGCACGATGCAGTCATTGGCAACTAGGTCCGTTCATCCATGCGTCTGTCTGTCTGTCTGTCTGTCTGTCTGTCTGTTTGTCTGTCTGTCTGTCTGTCTGTCTGTCTGTCTGTCTGTCTGTCTGTCTGTCTGTCTGTCTGTCTGTCTGTCTTCCCACGGCTTTAGGAGCTTCGCCCCAAGAAAAAGATTACACAATCTTTTCATCTTCTCTTATCATGGCTCTTACCCAATGCAGATGAATGGCCGAGTGTTAGGCGAACTTTTAAAGTGTTTCTTCGCAATACTTCTCGTATAATCTAGAGATATGTAATACAAGTATATTTACAGAATATTTGTATTGAAATGTTTAAAAGAACGATGAATATCACTCAATATCTTTAAACTGACTTATAAATTCCTCTACGGCGTAGTAAACGTCCTTGTGACTGCAGCCCAGATTAGAGGTGCCAATTGATAGACAACTGATTCGGATATTTCGAGACCAAAATTTCGAAGAGGTGGAGCCACGAACTCTCTCCTCAATGACGTGTACCGGTGACAGGATAGAAAGTAACGACTAATTGTTTCCTCGCGCTAAAGAAAACGCATTAACGGAAAGCATGAGTAGCAAGCGAAGCAGCGTGTTCATCAGGGGCACCTTGCCCGAGGTGAACGCGTCCTTGGAAGTGGAGCACACAATGAATTCACTGTAGTTGATGTTGCTGTTATTCGTCCCGAACTCTCGTTGAAGCACGCCACGTGGGTTTATTGTGACGCCACGCGGGGGGGGGGGGGGGCGAGTTCACGTGATGTCTCAGAAAGTGAAAGGGGGAGAGGTCACAGCCTCTTACACAGCCACGCTGGCCCGAACGCACTACACTCGGCGACAACTTTTCTTGGTATTGAAACGAAGGATACAGAGCCAAATCGCGTGCATCCTACCACCAGTGAGTGTAATTTCATTATAGCGCCCGTATTCTTAACGTGAAGTATCAAAATTTGTCCGTTATTTTCTGCGTGGAGCTGTTTGTGACAGGACGCAGCTCACTTCAGTACGATATTCGTATTTTTTTTAATTTATTCATTGTGACTTCACGTTTTAGAATGCGCGAGACAGGCCCGCCTTTTTACGTGTACTTCAAACACTAAGCGGACGACGACGAAGTGATTCTCTCACAGAACACTTGTGCCCGTGTCTCAGTGTTTTCAATTTGTTTTCCTTGAAATCCTGGGAGCTGCCGCTCCCTCCTTTGCGGTGATGCTTCAGGACACACCTGAGAATGTTCCAGGCGTGCAACCGTCGCGCCGGACTTCATCGTCCAGGAAGCGTAGCAACGCGTCGAGCGACACCGACAGTGAGGCAACCGATTTGTATTCGGACGGCTTTGAGTCATCGGATGATGACTTCACGGTCGTCATGAATCGATCTACAAAACGAAGACTGCTGTGGACGGCATCGTCGGCAAGTGTTTCCACCGTTAAGACAGCACCACAGCGGTGGCCGCACACCATGCTATTTATGCCTGAAAAGCCTGCATCTAACTTGCGACTCCTCAACAGGCAAGTTCTTTTTGTGCTTCTCGAGGAAACCGCGCCGAATGAAATCAAAGACGTGAGGATCAATGCACGAAAGAATGTCCTTGCTGTAGACGTTATGCACCGTAGCGCACTGCAAAGCCTTCGGCACATAACAGAAATCGGCAACGTGAAAGTTCGGCCAATGATCGCTACAGGTTGTAATGGCACTGTTGGCGTCATTTATGATGTGGATCTTTCCATCTCAGCTAATGACCTGCCAATACTAATAAAGCCAGCGACTGAAGGCACCCGCATTACGCACATTACCAGACTCGGCAACTCACGCTGCTTGAGGCTTGTGTTCGAGGGAGACAGCCTTCCCTCGTATGTCAAAGTTGGCCATGTTCGCCACTCAGTGCGTCCTTACATACCGAAGCCACTGCAATGCTACAAGTGCTTCAAGATGGGACACGTAAAAGGTGTCTGTGAGAACAAAGTTGTGTGTCCGCGGTGCGCTGAGTCTCACTCAAAAGACGCCTGTGGTGCCACACTACTACGATGTCCAAACTGCCACGGCGCTCATGAGGCCTCATCCAAAGATTGCCCGCGGGTGCGAAACGAGCATGCGGTACTCAGGCGTATGGTGCGGGACAATTCAACGCACAGGGAAGCTGCCGCTACACTACGCCGACGACGGCGTCGTGGGCGAAGACCATCACGGAAAAACGCCTCTACCGATAGAGAGATGTCATCTTCTATCAAAGAGGCTGACCCACGAACACCGAGCTCACTGAAGACGGATACTGCCAAACAGAAAAAAGGGACAGCAGTCGCGCCTTCCGAACAGTGGCCCTCTCTTCCACGACGTCAACCTACTTCGGAGCTGCATCAAATCCCGCCGCCCTCGACGACCCCTCGAACCAGTGATGCGATGAATGAAGATCAGGTGATAAGCTTGCTGCAATCGCTGATGAGTACCATGCGTGTCCTACTGAGTAATATGAAGACTTCTTCTGCGCAGACTGCACTGCATGTGCTGGACACCCTGAGTCCGGTGATTGCAGCTCTAAGGTAAAACCATGGCCAGCGAGGCACCGTCGTTTCGAGCGGAAGTCAAGAATGCATCTGTCTTTCAGTGGAACGCCAGAGGACTGAAGTCGCGCATGTCTGACTTTAGACAATTTGTATTTGTGAACCGCTTCCCCATTATTGTGATTTGGGAACCCAACTTGCGTGCTTCAATCAAGCTGTCAGGATATGAGTGCTTTATGTCCTCCACTCACAGAGACTGCAGCAAAGTTATTGTATTCATGCGCCATGACCTCACTTACGTTCACCACAGAGTCTCGCCTGATGAAGGGAATCAGTATGTGTGCCTTACTGTGAAGAAGGATTAGTTTGCTTTCACGATTATCGGAGCTTACTTATCTCCATCAAGCAGCCTTGACTGCGAGCGCTTACGCGGTATTCTGACATCGACTCCAAGGCCATGGGTGATCACTGGCGACTTCAATGCCCACCATTTTCTATGGGGAAGCTACAGGGACAACTCTAGAGGAAGAAAATTGGTGTCCTTAGCCTCGGAGTACGAACTCTGCGTTTGTAACGATGGAAGCCCTACATATTTACGCGGATCAGCCTCTAGCAGCTGCCTGGACCTTACACTGGTTTCTCGCTCACTTATCAGGAAAGTGCACTGGTTTTCGGATCTGGAAACGCGGGGCTGCGACCATATACCAACTTACATGTGTATAGAAGGTTTCACCAGCTCCAAGTCCTCAAGAGGCCTCAAGTACACCGATTGGCCGAAATTCAAAATGTTAATGGAAGACTGCTGTACCGACGGCTCATCATATAACCTAGAGGACTCGATAAAGGATGTCCTGCAGAATACCACGCACACACTTTTGACTTGTCACAAGCGCACCGATTTCGACATCGAGCTTGAGAAACTTCGCGCAATACGCCGTCGTGCAGAACGAAGGTACCGACGGACAAAGTCCATGGATGATTTGAGGCTGGCTAGACGCATTCAAAAGAAAATGCAGCGGCACATGGATAAACTGGCTAGGCGACGTTGGACATCCTTTTGCGAGTCGTTGGATCCTTGAAAGCCCCTATCACCGATATGGCGAACTGTCTGGGGTCTTAGCACAACCTTGGGTCAGCGACACCCGTGTACATCTCTGGCACTTCACCTTCGATGCAGAGAGATTGACGTCGCAGAATCTTTCTGTAGAAGAATTGCCGGTGATTCCAATTTCACAGTGTCAAGAACGGGAACTTTTGACAACCCACCGCCCTCACGTGATCCCCGTATGGAATGCCAGTTTTCCATGGATGAGCTAGAGGCGGCACTGGCTCTGTGCAGACGTTCTTCAGCACCTGGTCCTGACGGCATTACCTATCGTGTCCTTTGTAATCTTGGAGACGAAGCTCGGAAGGCACTCTTACGCCTATACAACGACTCTTGGCAGACTGGTACTGTTCCCCAGGCATGGAAGTCAAGTCGCCTCATTCCACTACTAAAGGCTGGTAAATCTCCTTTGGATATTGCCTCATACCGTCCTATCGCACTTGCCAGTTGTGTGGGAAAAACGATGGAACGAATGATTCTAACACGAATGGAGTGGTATTTAGAGCACTACAAAATCTATCCAGTATCCATGACCGGATTCAGGCGCGGCCATTCGTCAATCGACAACGTTGTTGATCTGGTGACATATGTTCAACACCAGAAAGCCTGTAAGAGACTGTGCGCCGCCCTGTTTCTAGACGTTAAGGGGGCTTACGACAATGTCACCCATGAAGCCATCCTTAGTGCTTTGGAAACAGTAGGTCTTGGTGGGAAGATATATATGTAGGTGTACAGCTGCTTACAGCTGAGATCATTTTACGTGATGACAGCGAATGGCCCAACACCTGATTATTACAGGAGCCGAGGAGTTCCTCAGGGAGGAGTGCTGAGCCCTACCCTTTTCAACCTAACTCTCATTGGTCTAGTCGAGCAGCTACCTAGCACTGTAGAACTTTCTGTCTATGCTGATGACATCTGCATTTGGACATCAGGTGTGACAAGGCCTCAGCTTCGCGCCCGCCTTCAGAAGGCTGCTACAACGACGTCATGCTATCTTCGTAAACAAGGCCTCGAGGTGTCCTGCGGAAAATGTGCAGTGGTAGCGTTCACGCGGAAACCAATGTCTGCTTACAGTATATCGATTAATGAAGAATACATATCGTTCAGCAGAAGCCACAGGTTCTTGGAAGTCATAATACATAGAAACCTGTCGTGGACTCCACACGTGAACTATGTGAAGAAGCGGCTGATCGCAACATGCCACATGCTCAAACTCCTTGCAGGAAAAAATTGGGGAGTGCCCATACCATCCATGCTACAACTGTACAGAGTGCTGTTTATCGGATTCTTACGGTACAGCTTACCTGCAATGTCTAACACCGGCAAGACCAACCTGCGCGCAATTCAGAGCATTCAAGCCCAAGCACTTAAGATATGCCTTGGAATAGCCCGCAGTGCTTCAACGGCTGAAATCATTGCCATCGCTGAAGATCACTCGATAAATACGCATATTATTACCGAGACAATGCGCATGCACCTCAGGCATTATGCCAGGACCCCTTCTCACCACCTGGCGAGCCTAGCTGCTGAAAGGCCCCGCACGACATACGGCACGATTGTCTCCAAGCATCGTTCATCGTTTGCTGAGACATACGCACCTGCATCAAAGCCACTGCTTCCTCCTTGGAGCTTGAGCCGGCCACGAGTTCACTTAATGATTCCAGGAATGAGGAGAAGAGCGGACTTACCGACACATGCCCTGAAACAACTGAGTCTATTCCTACTGGAAGAAAACTACAGTAACCACGTGCACATTTACACGGATGGCTCTACTACGCCATCTAGTTCAGGTGGAGCAGTGGTTATACCATCACAAGGGATAACTCGGTGTTTTAAGACTTCACATGTGACAAGTTCAATGACGGCAGAACTCGAGGCTCTGCGCAATGCGCTGGAACACATCAATTCAGAAGAAAGACCAGGTAAGTGGGCTGTGTTTTCTGACTCAAAACCAGCGTTACAGTGCCTGATATCTGTTCTCCGACGCGGATGCACGACCAGTTGACCTACCAAACCGTGAAACTTCACCACTTGTTAATACAAAAAGGCCATGACATCGTCTTTCAGTGGTTACCTGAGCATAGTGGTATAGGCGGCAATGATTCTGCAGATCATGCTGCTCGCACGTCACATAAAGATGCGAACAGCGTTCCGATACCGCTTTCAAGAGCGGATGCGGCGAGGCAGATTCGTCAACTGGCCCGCAGTCTCACACTGACTGAGTGGAACACACCAAGCATACGACGTACACGACTGCACGAGCTCGACCCTTCACTGCAACTCCGGCCTCCACCCGGCCTACATCGACGTGAAGCTTCGCTTCTCTATCGCCTTTGGCTGGGTGTTGCTTTTACGAAAGCTTATACCACGTTAATCAGAATTACTGACACTGCGGCGTGCTATGTTTGCGGCACCGACGAAAATATCGAACACCTGCTGTGTCATTGTCCTCGGTTTGCCTCAGAGAGACAAGTATTTGCCAACGCAATGCGGCGATTGGATGATCGGCCTCTTTCTGTGCAGGTGCTATTACAGCAACGTACACATGTCTCGACAGCCCACAAGGCAGTGAAAGCCCTGCTGCGTTTCCTGAGAAAGACAGGCTTGTGTGAACGCCTCTGACATGCGGTAGAGTTCTACACGCTGCAGTGAAATTACTGTCAGTCTCTCTCCCACCCCCTTTTTTCCCTCTCTTCCTTCTTTCTCGTCTTTCTTGTCCCCTTCCTTTATCCCCCAGTGTAGGGTAGCCAACCGGATGTCTTTCTGGTTAACCTCCCTGCCTTCTCCCTTTTTGTTGCTTCCTCCTCCTCAAACACTAAGCGGCGTCTGCGTCTCCATGAAACGTTGATGGAGCACCCCCGTCACTTTCCACAGCGTTACGAGGCGTGTGCCAAAACGAACTACTTCGCGTAGTGCTACATGTGCATAAGCTCAGCCCCCGCAGCCTTCCCTTCAGTGCCAAGAACGTTTCGATAGATAGACCTATCTTTGTCAAAAGCACCTCGTTATTCCTTGCTTGTTAGTTTTAAGGAGGCTGGTCATCTAACTCCCTTTAAATTGAACATTTAAAGTGCCAAGGACACCGAGACGCATTGACGAATTCCGGCCCGTCTGTTGAAACGGAGGCCGGCCTGTCTAAGGCACCTTTTCTTGTGCATTTAATCTGTATAAAAACTCGCTAAAATGTGTATCACGCAGCGTTTAGTACTTTCGTATCGTACGAAACACGATTTACGTGTCATCATGTCGCGGTAATTCTGTTCTCGGAGATATCAGCTCAGTGTAAGGTGGCACAGCGCTGAATCGCTCAACGATCACTCTCGGAAGTTTGAACCGGTGAGATGGGAGGAAGTGCAGAACTTGATCCATTAGTTAATAGCGGTGACCACCGAGGCGAAAATTAACTCTCGAGCAACCGAAATTTCACAGCAAACTACCGAGAAAGCCAGAGAGATCCGCATGTGCTGGGCGCAGTCGCCGATCAAACTCAGGCACCCTGTGAACGGTGGCCCGCTTGAAGTAGGGGCTCCAGAACCGCGGGTGCAGTGGAGGCCGTCGCCCCTACAGGCCAGAAACCAGGGGGAGGGTGACCCGCCTCCCTGTATATATATATATATATATATATATATATATATATCGATATTATAATATTGAGGGAAAGAAATGTATACCTAATAACTAAAGGCTCCTTTTCCGTGTTTTAAAACAAAATATTAACGAAGATCTAAACAGACAGTAAGGGCAAGGAATGTACAGGGGGAAGTTATTAAACCAATGGTAAAGTGTAAATAACAAGAAAGAAATGTGGATGGAAAAAATAACCAAAGCCAGTGATCAGGCACTGTTGTATATATGTATATATTTCTATATATAGATATATATATATTATATATATATATATATATACTATATATATATGATATAGATATATATTATAGTATAATAATATATATATTATATATATATATATGAATATATTATATATAAATTATATAAGTTTCTCTGCCCACAAACGTCGCCTCTTCACTTCAGATATACTTCCGGAGCCCCTGGCTTAAAGCAATACTTTATGTAACTCGCTTTGTGTTTTCTTTGATATCGCTGTACGTTTGACATTAAAGAGTTTATTAAGAAAATAAGGAAAATCAACATCCTTAGTACGAGCAGGATAGCATCGATTTCATCGGCAAAAATGAGAAATTTCAGGCAAAGTACATTTGATCAAACTTTTGCTACGCTACCAAAATCTGCGCAGTTATTAAGAAGCAGAGATCACACGCTGTTATATTGTGATCCGCGAAGCTGGCCTAATAAAGCTGGAGACGAAGATTCCTCCGGAGTAGGCAAGCTGGCGCATGACACATATATGTGTATTCAAACACTAGAGGAAAACGTAATATTGTTGTTCATTGCATTACAAGGACCACACAAGGCATTCTCTACAGAGTCAGTTCAAATACAGGTTGCAAGAGCTCAGCAAAGCAATGCGGTTATGCTTGCATCTGTCAATGATGCGCTCGACTAGACATGACAAGAGACTTCACCCCAAGACTATCAGTACAGCCATGGCCACACAAAAGGAGGCAGAAAATAATACATTTAGTCATTTTTTCTTATCTACTTCATAACTCTGAGACGTTGGCAATCATTTGTTCTTACGAGGTACACTTGTCGGCGTCCAAAATGTTTATATCAGTTCAGGCCAACACGTATGCGCCATCCTGAATTTTCTTGGTGAACACCTCGCATCTGTCTGCGTGTGTCGACGTGACCTGATTATGATCACGATGACGATGATTATCAACATCAACCTGATTGTGATAATTCACCTTTGGCATTAGGTTGGGGAGTACTGCCATATGAGTACAAGTGTCATTGTGCAGCAGCTTTGACGCACTCGACTGACAAAGGCTTAAAGTGCATCCTCTACAAAAGTTGATGAATTTAGGAAAAAAATCCTAGGTGCCTCATATAGCGCAAAAATTGAATGTTGCCATCGGAGCCAACACGAGGAATGAAAGCAAAATCATTCTCATCTGATGATATCATCAGATAACAGTGCCACTCGAAGAATGGGTGCCCGTGATATCACGGAGCCACTTCAAAACCAGTTGAGTAGCAGAAAGCTCGCAGTGCCTCTGATCTTAGAGGCATTGCAACAAGAAGTTAGGACCAGAAAGCTTCATTGAAATAAGTCATCTCACTGCCGGTTTCTGTAACAAGTTATCTGATCGGGGCGGCCTTAGGCTCTCCCATAGTCGAGTACTAAGTACTTGAAGTCGTTAACTACTTTTTTAAACACAGAAAGATTTCGGAGAGTGACGTGGGAGGATTATTACATTAATCTGGGGAAGAAAAGAAGAAGACGGCCTTCATCTTCAAGTCGTCTAAGACGAGTGCAAATAAGAGAACCTGGAGGTTTTTGCTATCATTTTTATTAAAAAAAACCTGCCACTCACTCGAGGATGCACAATCAGTGGAAAATCATTATAGTAATTGCTGGAAGGTGACGTTGTGAAAACTACGTTACAGGAAGGTACAGAATTACATCTCAAGAATACTTTAAACGAATGTGAATGCACATGCTTGGTTGCCCTATCACTTCCACTCTGCAAAGCTCTGTTTTAGTTTGTCAAGGCTGGCTTCCAGCGTGTAAGCATGACTAACAAACAATAACAATCAAATAACGAACCACAACAATCCCCACATTTTACAAAGCGTGCCGCCCACTGTACCTAGGGCTGAATTTTGCAATTTGTTAAACCATGAGTTTATTATGCACTAGAGCAATATCATTTTTTTCATTTTGCTTCTAGATGCGGACGAAGTCCTATATATTTAGAGCAGTACTTCTCTTACACGGCTACTTGCAACCACCAGTTTAGCGCTCGTTAATTTTCCTATCAGTATCGCTGCTGGTATTCACTAATCATTTACTACTTTAAATAGGGTAATGTGCGAGTGTTCCGCACCTGAACTTTGTTTCCTAACATGGTGTGAAGCTTTTCAAAAGTGATTGATAGGGGGTAACAAAAGACTCGTTACGAAGCCTCACCTTGGTGGTATCAGCGATTACAGCTTCTACGTTAAGAGTAACAACCCAGGATTCTGTTCTTTCAACACACACACACACACACACACAGATACATTGTAGTAAGTGCTCAAATTGGAGTAGACTTTTTTTTTAATGAGAGCTCACCTCAATCTTTAGGACACGAATATCGACTAACTTGAATACCATTAGATAGCACTCTGACATTAGAACCATGTGCACTATAATTTTTCTTCTAACTTTAGAAAAAAATTACAGCATTTCCATGGAGCGAATGATGATGAGTGGGGTGAAGCGTCCATCCGTCCGCACATACAGACTGACTGAATCACGGACAGACTGACGGACGCATGGATGGGTGCATGGTCGGACGAATGAAAGCACGTACAGATGGACAGAAGCACGAACGCACAGACGAACTTACAGACGGACAGGCGAACGGACTCACAGATGGACTCACGGACGAACGGAAGAGTGGACGGACGCTCGGAAGCACGGACGGACAGACGGAGAGACAGACAGAAGCATGGACTCACGAACTGATGGATGGAAGCACACATGAGCGGACGAACAGACAGACGAACGTACTCACGAATGGACTCACTGGAGCACAGATGGATGGGGGAACGGATGGACAGATGGACACACAGACGAACGGACGGATAAACGCTTCGCCCCACTCATCATCATTCACTCCGTGGATATGCTGTGAAATCCACTAACGTCATCTAGTTATATTATTCTCAAGGACACATACACACAACGCCATCTATTACTACGACCACTGAAGAGGGAATGACCCACGCCCCAAGAAGCTTCGTTACTAAAAAATAAGTGCCTATAAATTTTTCCTACGAATACGCTGTGATCGATGCCTATGGTACATAGAGAGGAGATTGTCTAAAAGACATTAAAGCTCGTGTACGCAGAAACATTTGCCTCGAAAGAAAACTGCGCACGACGGAAGCGAATAAAAAGCGTAGGCAGGCTGCGCCACGTCTCCAATCTTAATCGCGTCGACAGACAAGAGGTATGTGAAATGCTGACCCAAGACCAGTGGTAAGACACAAGAGCTTGCCGTGATGTATGGCTACCCGCCTTCCGCAATGCTATGATCCTAAGCTTTTTGTCTCTTGCGCCACTCGTAGGGCTCTGCGGTAAAGCGGCCACCAGGAAGCGAAACAAGTCGACGGCTCTGCCTCGGCGCGGGGAGCGTCCCGTGTAAGTGAAATGGAGCAAGGCCCGCCGTGATTACCGTGTGCTGGCGAAAGGCGCGCCCGTGTGCGCTTAGCCCGGCCGCCGCCGCCTTCAATCGGCAACTGCAGAGCAGCGGCGGCGGAACAACAGCGAGCCGGCTTCGCCACGCTGTGAGACTCATTTGCAGAAAGCGTCTCTCCTTCGCTGTTAAAAGTGCGCTCTTCTGAGCGCAGCCTCTCACCATCCGCTACCCAGTTCCGTGCATCTTTTTGTGTCGGGGCGGCGATGCGATACGAAACGACTGGGGATGGGGGAGACAGCGAGAGCCCGGATGCGGCAAGAAGGGAGATCGCTGTCCAACTTTCACTCCATCTCAAAGTTTAGTTTTGTATTTTCGTAGTTAAAAACTTTCCCCGGAGAGAGCGCACCACATCGATTTCGAGCAGCAGTCGCCACCGCGGTTTCTGTCTGCGCTGATGGCGACGTCGGTGGTGACGGCGGCGGCAAAGAGTTGGCGCTGTCCAAGAGCGACTCGGCGCGCGGGGCCCGTGAGAGAGCGTGCTCGCGGAAAAGAGGCCGCGACACGACGCACTCGTGGGAGATAGCTGCTCACGTTGCGGCACGCGGGCTGTCTCCAGTGTCGTGGCCCACTGCAATTAGGAGCTCTCCGGAGAGGAGGAAGAGGAAGAGGAGGCTGCGTGGACTCCGGTCGGATGCGTCTCTTCGGCCGGCGGTGATCATTTGTCTTGGAGCGCGAGATCCGGCGTGGATGTTCGTATTGCACCACGTTTGTGACGCTTTTGTAAGAACACCTTTTTTCTTTTCGGCATCACACTTTGATGGCCATTTGTTGAGCGGAAAGGCGCGTGCCAGTGAAAGTATTGCCCACTTTCACTCTTATTTTGCTTGTTGCCTTCAGTCGAGCTTGGTCGAAAAATCGACGCTGTAGCCACCTAATGCGAGCGAAATAAAGGATAAACGCAAGTTTTGTTGAAACAACTGCTCGGACCCGCGTCGCTCTCGCTCCCATCTTTTTCTCGCGGAGTGTAGCGTTAATGCGCTCACTAAGCGATTCCTACCGCCTGTCCTCGTTTTGTATTTACTGATTTTGTTTTACTGGGTCTTACAGCATGTTTGCTGTACTCAAGGAAAAGAAAAAAAAGCTTGCTCTGTTTATTCCGGATACTTTATGCAAAAACAAACGCTTTTTAAGTTTTTTTGTTGTGTCTCTAATTAGATTACCCCTCCAGAGCTTTGTGGAAAATGAAAATAAAACCCATTTCTTTATAAAGAAAGAGCATCTGGTACACTATACGAGCAGTAAAAAGAAAGAAAGGGGAGAAAAAACAGAAAAAAGACATAAATAAATAAATAAAGAAGGTAAGAAAGTAGAAAAAAAAGAAACAAAAAAGAAAGAACCAGTTCAATTCCGAAAATAGCTTTTACCACCCTATATAAACATTAGGCTATTAGTCTGAATGTAAAGTTGTTACAAGCAATTGTGGGGTGACATTTGTACGTGATGATCAAAAGCAGATCTAATGTGTTCCATCAGTCCCGCTGAGAAACTCTACTTGGCTGGTTCCAATAAAGGCCTACAATGCTCGGATGAACTGGAGCATATACCGTGAGAAACAGCTATAGTTTAAATATCGGCAGCATGCCAAAAAGTAGCCGTTGTTCGGAGTACGAATACACCCGATGAGCGAAGCTCCTAAGAAATGAGACGCAAATGATTAGTGCCTAATCTAGCTGCTGGCTTTCATAAAGGCAGTAGGGAGGGGAGCGTCTGATGCGTTCCGTGGCGGGAACGACTGTGTAAGTGTGCGGGGCGCAGCGTGAGCCATCGGCCAGGAGCGCACACCTGTTGTTTTGCTTAGCGCGCTTGACCGGCATACTTGAACTTTGACAGCGACGTTGGGGTGCGGGCTTAAGGTGTTTCGCTCCTTAAAAAAATATCTGCAAAGTCCTTATTACGCTCGGAATCATTACTGGACAAACATGCTCGGATAAAGATAGAGCCTAATTTGCTTGATACCGCGAAAGTAAGCTACATAAACACGTACACATTTCATACACCTATCTACGCTGATAATTTTATTGTAGGAAATTTCTTAAAATTTTCCCCACGTAGTACAGAGATGAACTGGACTTCAGATGTCGTCAAAGGGAATCAATGTTTTTAGTCAATAATTAAGCCCTTCCTTAATGTCCCATCCTTTCTATTCTCAATTTCCTGCATGCTCTTGTTTCTGCTTTCTTACACTTTGTGTAGTCACGCCTTTGCGCAGGTGAACGCTTAGCCAATGTCTTTTGTTATTCAACTTTGGCTGTCACGGCGGATGGGGGCGACTGGCATTTGTGATCTTTGCTCGCTTCGAGGCACCTCTTAAGAGAGTTAGAAAAAAGCCGGGTAGGAACCTACCAGCGAAGATGGTCGCAGGCGCTTTCGCCTAGGGATAGCTCTAAATCATAATTATGCAGTCCGCGCTCGAGAAGGCCGGCGGATGTCACGACAGGTGGCGTGCCTGACACGCATCGGAGCCTGACGGGGATTACACCCTTCCCATTTAAGGGCGTTGTACTGAACACGCAGCGAAGCTTTTGCGGCAGCTGCCTTCGGTCTCCCCTTCTTGTCCCCCACCTTGATGCACCGCCTGTGTGCCCGGCACATTTCTGGAAGGTTTCTTTCTTTGGACCGCCATGCGACCACTCTCGTCGTTTTGTCACTCCTCCACCACCAACAGTGCTGATTTCGCCAGTTACTTTTTTTTTCGAGCAAGGGGCATTGAGCCTTTTACACAGTTCGAGCAACGCTTGTATGGCCGAGTGAACGCGTTAGAGGCCGAGTCATTTAGACGCTATGTACGTTTTTTTGGCATGGCTGTCTGCAATGACAGATATGAACTCATTCAAAGAAAACGACATTGTGGCTCATTGTTGAAAAATATAGGTGATTTATTAGAAAGCATAGAGGTAGGCATCCCCTAGGTCGTTTTAGCCTGCTAAAACACTGTTGGAATTAGTGTTTCGAGAATAATTACTGTTCTACATTGCGAGAGTTAGTAAAAACGTTGACATCATGTGGTTTGCGCGAGCTAGGTGTACGAGTTGTTCAAGCACACAAATAAACTATTACGAATTTCACTCTGTTTTCTGCTAATTCTATCTTAAGTAATATTCATACTTAGTAGACAACAAAATGAACATGTTTAATAGTATCGCAAGATTGCTTTGTACATTGAGGAACTATGCTTAATATTCATGGCAACGAGAAGTCCGGAATATTGGTTGCATCAGAGAACATGTTTTTTTTGTATTGTCGCCTAAATTATTTGGTAGATGCATACTAACCACTATCTACCACCACAACAAGAAGAGAAAGGCTCAAAGTTATTGGCTTTCAAAAGGGCTGTATACTGTGGCATAGTTCTTATGGTTTGAACACCTGTAGGAACACGGAATCAGAAGCATTAGCACGCCTGTGTTGTTTTGATTAAATTAGGAACTGTAGCCCTTGATGGGAAAATGTTATTACATTGGAGCATTTTAATCAAAAGTTGAATCTCAGTACTTAATGCTTGAATAAATTTTAGACAGTAATATCTCGGACATACTATCTGATCGTGTCGTTTGCGCATCTTTAAATAATACGGGACACTATAAAAGTCTCACGGAAGGATCCCGATTATTGTAACTTAGCATGATAAGGAAAAAAATGGCCCAAATCTGCATGTTACACTGCAAATGTCGTCGAAAGACGATAGTATTGCGTCAGGAGAGAGTGAACGAAACGTTTAGTTGATGTTCTGCGCAAGAAAATTGGTGAATGGTATTCTGGAAGGGCTGTGTTAGAGCGCCTCGAGCGTGTAGCGGAGGCGAACGAGCGCATCAAGGCACGTTAAACACGAGCGCCATCTGGCAGTTATCTTCGAAAACGAAGGTGTGCGCGTTCGTGAAGAAAGATGCGCGCCAGTCTCGGAGGTGATAAAGTGTAAACGCAAATCGACGGGCAGGTGCCACCACGGAGTCGTCGTAGCAAAACGTTGGGAACACTTACCTTTTTGAGCATCGCGTTGCACTGTCAGAGCAGAGCGGTAAACGCTACAGTCCTTAGAGTTACTTATGTGTGCCTCTTCTAGTACAAAGACAGACATACAAAACGTCGACGTGTTGGTATGGCGCCTCAGATATGCGGAATATTGG
This sequence comes from Rhipicephalus microplus, assembly GCF_013339725.1. Taxonomy (NCBI): domain Eukaryota; kingdom Metazoa; phylum Arthropoda; class Arachnida; order Ixodida; family Ixodidae; genus Rhipicephalus; species Rhipicephalus microplus. The sequence goes on from NC_051170.1 coordinate 41,753,094, forward strand.
CTTTTTAATTGATGATTGCACAACTATGAACGCTAAACCTTGAGCAATATTGGTGATCGCTGCGAATAGGGTTGGCCATTTGGTGCCGTTTAAAGTATCGATAAGGGCGGACAGACAGACAGACAGACAGACAGGCAGACAGACAGGCAGACAGACAGACAGACAGACAGACAGACAGACAGACAGACAGACAGACAGACAGACAGACAGACAGACAGACAGACAGATGGACGGACGGACGGATGAACGGACGGACGGACGGACGGACGGACCAAAATTTTTCCGTCGAAGATCCCCGAGAAAGACTATCGTCTTTAAAAAAATATCTGGCCGTGCCAGCTAGATGAACTGACATCACTGTGAAAAAGTGTGAGACTGAAAAGAACGTGGGGAAGGAGCCGAAGCACGCAACATCCGCATGCCTATTATTGACTAACTCTCTGGGCAATGAAAAGAAAGTGAATCAATGATGAATTTTCGCAGCGTGAGAAACACCACTTCGTTTGCCTAATGATCGGAAACTGTATATACACGCGCCAGTTTCGATAATGGACGATGCCGCAAAATTCAAATGCCTTTTTTTCTGGCTGCCTGTAAAGCGTGCTCTGTTGCACTAATAGACTTTGAACAAAGAAGCCAACTTTAGGGCTGTAAACCTGGTAGTGCTTGCAAAAGTGATGTTGGGCAGAAAGTCACTTGATCGTAGAGAATTGCGTCGTGAAAGTTTTAGGGAACGGAAAGACTTTTGCAAGATTATTGAACGACTTTAGCTCGAAGGCCATACTGAACGTGCAGTTTGTTTTAGCTACGCAATAATAATATTAGTAATAATAATAATAATAATAATAATAATAATAATAATAATAATAATAATAATAATAATAATAATAATAATAATAATAATAATAATAATAATAATAATAATAATAATAATAATAATAATAATAATAATAATGTATTCCATCATGAAAGTGCCAAAACTTTATAATTACCATTATCTTCGCGTTCGCTTTCATGGTCCTTGGGCAAACATTTCATAACTCCTAAATCTGTTTAGGCCACTCTTGGAATCATTCCACGTTAAAAGCATGTCTTATAGTCCCGGAAATCATGTTCGATGCCTTTGTTTTATCAGAAACATATGTATGATAAATAAAACACTGCAGTATAGCAATTCCTAGAACAAGGTGATGATTATTGTGTACTTAAAACCCTTTAAAATATAACTAACATCACCCCCGCAATAAACAGGTCTGCTAAATTGTTCTTGCTTTATATTTTGCCCCGCACCTAGGCATCATATTCAAAATGCAGGGATCTCACCTCATTGGTGAATGTGTGAAGTTGCAGTGTGCGTCAACTGGGAGGCAACATAACAACGTGTGCGAATTCCATGCGCACACGTACGAGGAAATAAAAACAAAGAGAAAGCTTGTACTAAGTCAAGCAAGGCGTGAAACAGCGAAGATGAACTGTTTTGGGGGCTAATCTGGTTGCTATAGGTGGTTGCTATGTTTTAGCTTGGAGACTTTAGAATGCTTTTACGTTGCATCTGGGCTGTGGCTAGGCTTTCGCTTGGTGATTAGAGGCTGTTTCTAGGTTGTTTCTGGGTTGTGGCTATGCTTTGGCTTGGAGACTATAAGCTATTTTAAGGTTGCTTCAGGGTTATTGCTAGGCTTACGCTTGGGGATTGTAGCCTGTTTATAGGTTGTTCATGGCTTGTTTCTAGGCTTTAGCTTGGAGATTGCAGGCTGTTTGTGGGTTGTTTCTTGCTTGTTGCTAGGATTTAGCTTGGTGATTGCAGTCTGTTTCTGGGTTGCTTCTTGCTCGTCGCTAGGCTTTAGCTTGGAGATTGCAGCCTGTCTCTAGGTTACTTCTGGGTTGTTGCTAGGCTTCAGCTTGGTGATTGTAGGCTGTTTCCAGGTTGCTTCGGCGTTGTTACTAGCCTTAAGCTTGGCGATAGTAGGCTGTTTTTAGGTTGCTACTGGGTTGCTGCTAGGCTTTAGCTTGGTTATTGTAGGCTGTTTGATTGTTTCTGTGTTGATGCCAAGCTTCAGTTGGGTAATGCTAGATAGTTTCTAGGTAGGTTCTCATAGCAGAGAGGTTCGGGTTCAACCACAGGCAAGCGCCGACATCACACGGGTGTCCAAACTCTAGAGTCTCCAACTCGCGCTGAAATTGAGCGCTCGCATCCCCCATAGATCTACAGCACATTGTCATTCACGTAACGCTTCCATTGCTTCGGGTCTTCCCGCAGACGTTGTGGCTTTTCCCGTTCCATACTTCCTGTTGCACGCATCACTGAAGCTCTATGTAGAGACGCTTCAGGGTAGCTAAAATATCCGCCGACGATGTTTATCACTTAGTCAGGACGCTTCATGAAAATTTTATCGATTACTGTTTACGTCTACTAAACTGTTTACGATTACTGTTTACGTCTATCGATTACCGTTTACGTCTAATCTAGGGAGCTTAATTGATGTTTTTCACCCATCTGTTGCCCTCTCCAACTGTTGACGTCTGAATTGTGTCATCTTCATGTTGCCCTCAACAACACTGAGAAGTGGGATTCAGCCAAGTTTTGTAGCACATACAAATGATGAAAATAGTTTCATTTTGTACGATCCGAATTTCTTACAGCCGGCTTAAGCAGTTTCGCTGTTAGAGCATTAGTATACGAGCCTTGAGCGCTGAAAAGAAAACTGATTCCCGAAAACAAAAACAAAAACAAACTCAAAAACATAACTTGGAAACAGCACCAAAAATTGAAGATGTACTACAGTGAAAAACAAGAGCCTTTTAGTCGCGCAAACATTTCGAAACGGATAAGAATGCTTGTCTTGGTTTGGTTGCCATGAAGACCAGCTAAGATGTTTCAGGAGTACGAGGAACGGCGGTATCAACAACCATAGAAGCTGTTGTTTTGTTGAGCGTGTTCGATATTTCTGTTGCCACATCACTGACAAAGATGTCGCCAGATGTCGTGGTGCTTCTTAAGGCTAACTGAAGACATAAATGATAAAATCAAGCTTCTCTGGCTCTGTGAATTCAGAAAAACATTGTTGTGAATCGCAAGGTATTTATTTGAAATCGCCGTGCACGTTTCAATGGCTGAAAATGAACGGACGAGCTGCGCATCGAGATGACTGCCTGAGCATGCGCCGTCACCTTACATCCACGATTACCTTTGGTAAACATGTACGCTCTCTCGTGCGCAAGTAGCGCCTGATGAATAGACGTTTTCAGATGTTTTAAACATACACATAGGGAAAAAAAACACATTACCAACGCACTCGATGCTACCTTGTAAATTATGGTCGAGACGCTTTGCAAGTCACTTGTTTTCATTAGTGCAGCCTGAGTTTTTGTGCATATTTAGTTTCTTGAAAGCGCGATTAGAACTAACACTTGACTAGAAAGGTTCCCTTCTTATTTTACTAGTAAGAGGCGCAAGACACGCAATTTAGGAATTAGACCCTTGTGCGTTCATTACTGCATACTCGTGAGAAATTTATAACAAGAAATGTCGTTGCTCGTAGATTCTTTATTTTTTCTCGCCGTTTAATTATCTTAGAACAACATTCACAAAAAAGCATACTGCTGCTACCTGCCCTCATGAAACAATTGAATGAACTAAATGAAACAGTATAGATATTTGCAATGATCAATATAAAAACTCTGAGAACCAAGAGATACGTCTCTACACTAGGCTGAAAAAGGGAGCTTCTATATTTCAGAGCACTCCGGCTATATATAACGATATGAATACAAAGTTAGATGTAAGAAAATATGTGCGCACAAAGAGTTAAACACATGTCAGTGTGTGCTGCATAATGGATGGTTCAATGTAGTAAAATTGTTACATTCCTACTACAGTGTTAGGCAGCTCTTAGCGTTTGTAAGGTTTTGGTATAAAAGAGAGCTTTCTCATTGCTCAAATTGTTTTCGCCTTCTGACTCAGTGCACGTACTTGTGAAAGCTGAACTTGTGTTACTGCGAGAAGATTGATTGATTGATTGATTGATTGATATGTGGGGTTTCACGACCGAAAACCACTATATGATTATGAGAGACGCCGTAGTGGAGGGCTCCGGGAATTTGGACCACCTTGGGTTCATTAACGCGCACCCAAATCTTAGCACACGGGCTTACAACAGTTCCGCCTCCATTGGAAATGCATCCGCCGCAGCCGAGATTCATTCCCGCGACCTGTGGGTCAGCAGTCGAGTACCTTAGCCACTACACCACCGCGGCGGGGCATTGCGAGAAGATGCACGCCTGTAAAGGTGCTGCATATTGATGAGGCCCCACTCAAAAGAGGGTCTTACTTGGCTTTATACAGCGATATATCAGCTGTAGCTTGTAACCGCTTTTAGAACGCTGTTAATTTGCTGTAAAAAAATGGGCTGATCCCACGTACAGTGGGAATAGATGATATGCGAAGCGCGAATAAGAAATGTTGATATGTCACTTTAAAATCAGCACGTTACGAGGTGGAGGTAAATGATGCCGTACATGACTTCCGTTTCACGATTATCATGTTCAGATTTGTCGTTTACCGTCATCGTCTATTCACATGACGTGATAACAAAGGTAGAATATGTGGAGCTTAGCGAAACGGCTTCGAACACGCTATGAGCATGGTATGTTGTCATGTTTTACATAACTTGCTTGTCAGGATTATATTGTTTGCACCACACATATATTTCGTCCTCTATTCACGTCACGCAACACCAAATTTGGTATATGTGGAGCTAGCAAAACGGCCGCGAGCGCATTATGAATGAAGGGCCCAATATGCTTCAAAGTAGCGTTGACGCGCGCAGACGCAGGGCACAGCGACGCTACGTTAGCAAAATGCGAGCACTCTATAGTCTGACGCCAGGCGCGACCAGCGTACGTCGGCGTGGCCCGACGGCAACCGGCATGAAATGCGACATGCTGCATTTCGCGCCGATGCCTTACTCAGACAACACTACGTATCCCTCTTTTCGTGATGGAGAGATGCCGGACGCGCTGAAACGTGCATGCGTCAAAGCAACGCAGCGCAGCGCGCGCCTGCCGTTATATGGCAGTACCAGCGCCTGGCGTGGTTGCACTTGCGTGACGCGACGAAATGAACGTCGGCGAGCGCGCGCACCGCGTCACGTCGAAATGAATTGGCACCTTGACTACGGCATGTAGTCATGTTCTCAAATGACACGCATTTTATGATTATCATGTTTGCACCTGTCACACACCTTCGTCATCCCTTGGAGTCACGTAATACCAAATTTGGCATACATGAAGTTTGTGAAACGGCCGCTAGCGCATCATCACTGTGGCATGTAGTCATGTTGTTACATGAAACGCATGTCGGGATTATCATGGTTGGATGTGTCACTTACCTATGTCGTCTGTTCGCGTCACGTGATACCAAGTTTGGCACTTGTGAAGCTAGTGAAACGGCCGTGAGCATATCATGACGGTAGCATGTAGTCATGTTGATACATGACACGCATCTTGTGTTTATATTGTTTGCACCAGTATCGTACCTTCGGCATCCATTCACGTACTGTAATACCAAATTTGGTGTATGTGACGCTAGCGAAAGGGCCGCGAGCGCATTATGAGTGTGGCATGTAGTCATGTTACATGACACAAATGTCATGATTTTCATTTTAGGGTTTGTCACTTGTATTTGCCATGCAATCATGTCATACCATACCATTTTTGCAACATGCCATGTGAACAAAACCACCGCAAGAGCTGCAGGACCTCAAAATTTAAATCATGACACTCATGACATACAGATCATGATTTGCATGTTATGACTAGTCAAATATATTCTTCATACAGTCATGTTATGCCATACCAAGTTTGGTATCGATACCATTATTGAAACGGCCAGGAGAGCTAAAAGTCGTAGGCGGCTAGATAGATAGATAGATAGATAGATAGATAGATAGATAGATAGATAGATAGATAGATAGATAGATAGATAGATAGATAGATAGATAGATAGATAGATAGATAGATAGATAGATAGATACGCTCAAAGTCGCCGAAGTTCGTTAAGAAATGCACAGCATTTAAAAGTATCAGTGCCGACGCAGGGAGCTCCAGGATTATTGCGAAGTTGTAAAAGCGACGGTGTTTCAGGTTAGCCATTGCGCCGGTGTCACCTTTACATGAAGAGAATCGCAGGACAATGAACGCTTAGTTAATTTTTTCTTGTTGAGATGAGTTTTGTTGCTCTTCGCGAAAGTCAAAGATTATGAATGAATTGTTCCCAGAATGTCCACGCAAGCTTCAATGCTGCTGGATTTTCGTTAGAAAGAGCCGAATAATATTAGGTTACTAGGGGTTTTCTGTAAACGCAAATCAGTTGTTCAAATTTTTTTCTTTGCATTGTATTACTTTGAGATATAAAGTGCAAGTAATACATTATACGTAGCTAAGTCATGACCAGAAATGCTTACAGACACAATGATGAAGTTGAAATTAGGAACCGTTTCTGTCAGACAACGTTCATACCAGCTCTCGTTTTATTGTTTGGCAACTCATTGAGAAGCAAGCAAACTTGTGAACAGACGGTCCTACAAGTGATTGCCCTGCTCCTTCACCACTATGATATAAATATTCAATATAAGTTGTTCTGCTATTATAACAATCTTGATCCTAATGTTCGTTTTCCTAACGCGTCATCGTCATGTCATTTGCTTTACAGGTACCTCAATAAAAACCTGGATGCACACATGTGTTATTATGGCTGTTTATAGAGAAAATAAGCGGATTCTTTTATTATTAGGTACAGTGTTAATAAGAACTAACCGACAACTATGTCAAAGAAAGTGTGTGGCATGTTAATCCCACTATTTATGATATAAATGCGAAGTAAGATGAACAAAACGATTACTTTCCGCTGGCAGAGATCGAACCAGTGACCTTCTGAAAACGCGTCCGATAGTCTGATACAGCTGTAGTGTTGGTCGTCCAGCCACCCACCTTACGGCACGCATATGTTCATCTAAACCCAAGTTTGTTAGCCAGCGCCACTAGTAGCCATGACGGGAAGTGTGGAACACTCAACAGGCAGAAAAAGTGTTCCAAACTCACCATCGTGGCTACTGGCTGGCTGACACTCCCAGGTTCATTATAACACGTATATGCCATAAAGTGTATCGGGAGATGAGCACCGCTGTAGCTCAGGTGGCAGAGCATTTTTCTTTATTAAAACTGAGTAATTGCCCCGCCGTGGTGGTCTAGTGGCTAATGTACTCGGCTGCTGATCCTCAGGTCGCGTGATCAAATCCCGGCTGCGGTGGCTGCATTTCCGATGGAGGCGGAAATGTTGTAAGCCCATGTTCTTAGGTATGGGCGCACGTTAAAAAACCCCAGGTGGTCGAAATTTCCGGAGCCCTCCACTACGGCGTCTCTCATAATCATATAGTGGTTCTGGGTCATCAACCTCACAAATTAATCAATCAAAACTGAGTAATCAAATACAACAGCTCTGAGCATTGCGTTGGCTTTTCCTCAACGAGTGGTCATAATATTCAAACACCTTTTTACTAGATGTAAACGTTACTGACCTCAAGTAGTCTATTAGAAATAAGTCACATAGTAGTCGGCTATTATTTTAAACTCAATCGTGTTCTCTGCTCAGAATACCTCAGGAAACTGCTCAGAAATATCGATAATGAACATATGAGAAACTTGCAAATAAACTATTACTAGTTATTTTATTGTTATCTGAGATTTTACGTCCTAAAATTACTATGATTATGAAGAACACCTGCCCAATAGTTTCTTACTGTGTGATTCTTTCTCGTAAAAAGACTATGGTGCAAGAGTGCAAGCAGAAAGTAAAAATTGCTGCTTTAAAAATGTGTCACATCTAGGAATTTACGAGAACATGGCTTCAGTAATTAGCTTGTGTAATTTTGAACGGGAAGCCTGGACTGCCTTACAGGAGCGGTGCTACGACAATGGTTTGAAGACACTGTATTGACACAATGCGTTCATCAACGCTGCATATAAATACCATCCTTCAGTGGTTGCTGTTATCATTCTTGCCGTTACCTGGATGAAGAGGTGACATTTAAACATCATCGCTAAAACATCATCGCAATACGCAACTTTTTGTTTTTATGAAATAGAACTTAAAAGAAATTCCTGCAAAAAAGAAAGAAGGAACACGTGTCAAAATATGAGCACCGTTGTCAGGATACTCCAAACTTTTGAGAGTTTTAATTTTCTTTGGAGTTGGATTTTCGGCCTTCGCCTTCACGGTATTCTCGGAAGACAATCTGCGCACTAAGGTAGTGCAGGAAGAGGAACGAAAGATGTTGTGTAGTGGAGAAACCAGCCGTGTACCCAGCGAGTGGAGAACAGAGTGCGCTTTTATGTTAGAGTGGTGAGGCGGGAGCTTTGCTCCTTTTGTCTCCACGCGCAGGCCTTCGTGGAGGACTGCACAGAGGCATTAAGGAACTTCGTAGTACTACCCACGGGGGCTCTTTCCTTCGCGGAAAAGAAGCTCGGCCAGCATAGACGTAACTCAGTTACGACAAGCTCCGGAGCAAAGACGGCGGCTCGTGTTAGAAGATGGGATGGCGGTGCAGCCGTCATAGAGGACGAAGCCAGTACATCCGTCTTTCACAGCGTGGCATAGTGGGGCTGCTGGCAGCATAAGATTAAGGCTTGGGGTGATAAGGAAGTGAGAAAAAGTGAAAATTTAGAAAAAGAAGACAGTTGAAAACTAGAAAAAGGTAGAAAAAAGAAGGGAAAGAAATGTTTGCCACGAGGAGGCAGAAAGCAATTTGCCTCGGTGCCATTTAAACTAGCCAAACACGCAGACGCAGCTTTTGCCCATTTCATGGCTCATGCCGGAACCGTTATTTGATTTACGTAAAAGCCCGCTGACGAAGATGTCCCTTTTTTGCAGTTTGAATCCGTCAGAGAGACTTTGTTGTAGACTGTCAAAACTTTTAAGCATTAAGTGAACGGAAGCGTGGGACCATACTTTGAACCATGTGTTGAGGTTTAAAGCCTCTTCACTATGCTGTAGCGAGTACGCAACTCATCCTGCATATCCGGAACAGATCTGATTATGTGTTTTTAAAAAGCAAACCTGAAGCCCTTCCAGCAGGCCCTTATAATTCTTGTGTCGCCTGAGAAATTCGAGCATTGTCAATTTCTTTGCTTTAGCAAAAACAGGGAGAGAAAAAATATGAAGAACTAAAACAGTAACTCAATTTTGTACTTCTTCATACCTGCGAAATATGATCTTACGAGGGCCGTGCAACGCAAGTATGGAGCCTACAACAACTTCGAGATGTTTTGCGTCGTGTTCGCAAATTTAATGACTAAAACAGCAAGCACGTGAATTTCGTTCGGTTAGTATCGTGTTTGAACATGGGATGGAATATGAGTAATCACGAAACCAGGTTTTTTTCTGCGATCAGCTATGGCACAAATCTGAGAAACTATCTTTTGTTTTTTATAGTTTATTACTGTTATTTGATGACATTCTTTAAAAATGTATGCAGTCGTAGAGCCACCTTTCCAATGCATCGACATGCACAGACGTTTCACCGTGAGGCTAGAGAGAGAGGGGGGAGAGAGATGGGAAGAAAAAGAGAAAGAGGGAAAGTAAGTCGATTTCAGAATATTTATGCTGTCTTATATTAGAAAAAATTGCAAGGTGTGGCCTTAAAAATGAGCTGGTTGTGAGTGAAAAGCATGAAGCACAAACCAGATCACTGTACGTCACTATAGCCCCACATTTATTACAAAAATTAACTCGGGAAACACATTCAAAACAACGTAAAATCATTGTGCTTTAGTAAGACATTGCGCTATTCCCAAACAAAAGGGCATGACTTTGAAACATTTACAAAGTATGCAGTCAATATTTAATTCACTAGTCCATCGACTTTTCTGAGCAAGTCTTCTTTAGTCGTAGGGAATACAAAGGACCCGCTGGCCGCTGCCAAGCTCTAAATCTGCCTTCAAAACAGCCTTCGGGCTTAATCGCGAAAGTGCTAAGGGCTACCGGCCCAGCAAGGAACTGCCACTTCTTCCCTTCTCCGCCTTGTTGCTTCAGTGACCAAGCCGGAGTTCACAGGTGCGGCCCATCACCTCCTCTGACGTCTGAGCGCCGCTTGTGCACAGATCATGCCTTCTTAGCTCACTTAAGGAACGACTGTCTTTGTTATGACATCCACAACTCCACCCCCCTCCCATCAGGCGGTGACACTCACGAAGGGGTGGTAGCGAAAGCATGCACCCGTTATATTTCCGCGTCGTACAGATCAAAACTGAGCTTTCTGCAACGGCGCTTCGAATTTGTCGCTATAGACGCGACCGCTCGTGCGCCGGCTCGCAAACTGCGGCAGGCCCTATCGATTATGCCATCAGCAGCTCTTCCCGAGGTCCCACTTTTCCGCCGTTCTTTTCGAGCCGGCTCGATTCGATATGTGTATGTCTGTTGTCCCGGGGTGGGCGCCCGCGCAGGGGTTTCTCACCGAGCACTGGCGTGCGAAAAGGGCAACATCTCTTCGGCTTCTGGGTTTTCTGCCAGCACGGCCTCCCATGGCGTTAGCATAAAACAAATCTCTCCCCACAGAGCGCGTCGCGGTGTAACCTTGCTTCCAGCTTTTGCTCGTTGTTTTTTTTTCTACCCCATCTTCAATAGCTTTTTGCTCAGCCGGTAGCGCTTTGCTCTTTTTTTGTGTGTGTGTGTGCTGTCACAGTGCCGAATGCTGGCAGCGCAACCAGCAGTGCCACTGCTCCTGCCGGCGTACGTTGCCGGTGTTCCTGCATAGCCACTTTGCGCGCTGTTGCGCGGATACCGCTAGGTAGCCGTTTGTCATCTTCACGGCAGCGCCTTCGTCTCTGCTTGCACGGGCGCGTAGATTCACTCCGCCATTTTTCCTCCAGTACAATTGTTGCTTTGCCTGTCTTTCCTGATTTATTTTATCCCAATGCGCAAAAGGTGTAGCCGTCTATGCAGGCGACTTTTCTTCGTGTCCAGTACGTTTTTGCGTCCGTCTTGCTTGTTTTCCCACGGCGAATAGGCCTCTTGCGCATTATGCGCCAGCTGTGGTTAGAAGGCGAGAAAATAAAACACAATAATAAATTTGCGAAGGCAACCGATTTCATCACAGGTCAGGCAGCGCCGCTTGGCGTGAGTATTCCGGGGATTCGTGGTGGGCGGACAATGTTCAACAGCTGGTTCTGTTCGCGCGCCACTCGTGCTTATGTGCCAATGCCCGATTGCGTCAGTGGCGCATTCTGTACTGCATCTATTTCTCGTTGCTTCGACTCGTCGTCAACGTTAATATTGGACGCTACACAGGCATGTGGTGCGAACTCCTCAGGCCCAGCTTTTACACTGTGCTTCAATGGCGAAGTATTTTAATGTGAAGGTTCAAAAAAAAAAAAAGCAAGAGCAGGGAACGCATGCAGTGTTTTGCTTAAGCTTCGTCTTCTTTTTTTATTGCATCTTGATACCATTGCAGAAATATCCAATGGAAAATTGCGAATATCATACACCAAACTGCATGTAATATTGTACTCTTGTCCCTGATATTGCACGGATACCGCTATGTCAGTCGTTCGTGGTATTGGATCCTTCCTTCTTGTCTTATCTATGATATACGGCGCAAGCCTTAATCTGAGCGCACTGTAGTACTGAAGAGGGAACATAATAATAATAATAATAATAATAATAATAATAATAATAATAATAATAATAATAATAATAATAATAATAATAATAATAATAATAATAATAATAATATGTTAAGTATCTTAATAAAATATATACTCGAGAAATATGTGGACGTTTAGGTTGCTTCCAACCTACGAAATGCACCAGACTTTCAGAAACTATGACTGGAAAGAAAACCTGAGCAAAAAAAAAAGAATTGAAATACAGGGTTGGTTTTAAGCAATTATGCCACTTAGCGCCTGAAGGGCATGTGTCGCAAATGATACAATTTCATTCATTATCTTTCAATTTATTGAATACTTACAAGACACTGCTTTTGTACACCTGGCAGAACCTGGTCGTACTAGTTTAATAATATACACAGCAGTGTTGGCGGTAACGCGTTACAAGTAACGTGGTTAACAGTAACGCATTACGTTTTTCAGTAACTTAGTACTCGTTACAAATTTAAAACTGTAACGGGTAACCTACTTACGTTACGACTTTCCGGTAACCGGTGGTGTCACGTTACTCACTACTTCTTCATCTTATAGGTGCCATTTTTTTCCAGAGCTAACCCAGATGAATTGTTTCGTCGCAGAGTGGGACAGCTCTCCGTCAGAAAGCTCTGACAAAGAAAGTGAGGGTCGAATCCTGTTTTTTTTTTTAGATGTTTCAGATAGAAATTCAATCAATGGGCCCGCAAACGCCCCAGCGCCTTGGCGTGCCCAAAATACGGGCTGCCCGAAGGGAAAGCGCAGGGTTTTTTTTTTATTCCGTACCCCATGCTGATTGTCACGCTTCGTACAAGAGGAAAGCAAGAAACTTCTTTGAGAACCCGCGGCAACATACAACTGGCGTCTGCAAGTTCAAGTAACAAAAGAGTACACTCGCTGAGCACAGCGTAGTGAACGGCCATGACATCAAATTGGACAAGTTCGGCATCGTACACTTGGAGCCCGATTTTTAAGTGGTTGTTTGTGGAATCCTGGCTCATCCAGAAGACAGCGATAACTTAACTGATCTACAGGTGAACTAACAATGAAGCCTGCCTAAACGGAATTATGCACATCATGGACACTAAGCGTGACACCATGGAAAAAAGAAAACCTTTCAAAAACAGGCGAGTCAGGCAGAAAGCGTTTTGTTATTGTGAAAAAAAAAAAACCTTTTATTTTTGTTTCGCTACATTGGTTGGCTCGGTTTCTCGCTACCCCCTGTTTGAACTAAAGCCCATAATATTACTGACACATCAATACTAGCAACAGTTACATGCAGCTAGCTACACGGCAGACATAACCTCAGTTGGTGCCTATTAACCATGGTTATCACATAGCAGAGGCAGACGTCACCTCTTTAAGCAGAAGTGGGGACCAGGATCGCAAACGTTCATTTGGCGCCATATGTGTCACGAAAAAAAAGTAACAGCATATTCATGGAGTCAATGATGATGAGAGGGGCGAAGCGTCCATCCAACCGTCTATCCGTCCACGAACGGACGGCAGAGATAACGTCCATTACTTTTTTTCGCTGACACACACACGCACACACACGCACACACACACACACACACACACACACACACACACACACACACACGCACGCACGCACGCACGCACGCACACGCACACGCACACGCACACGCACACACACACAAGCACGCACGCGCGCGCGCACACACACACACACACACACACACACACACACACACACACACACACACACACGCACACGTACACACAGGCATGATGGCGAAAGTGGCAGTACGGAGGCCAAGAACACAAGGCACATGCCTGGTTTTCTACCCTACGCTGGGGGAATGAGAAGGGGGAGTATAAATGTGAGAGAGTGAGGAAAGTGAGTGAAAGATACAAAAAATTGTCAGTCATTGAGCTGACGTGGATGTTGCGGTGGCACTACACAAAAGGTAAATACGTTCTCGTAGGCCCGTAGTCCGCAAAAAGCGCAAGAAGGCTCTGACTGCATTTTGTGCCGACGAAGGACGAAGATGGTGCTCCAGCAGCATCTGCACAGAGCGTGGCCCATCATTCAATTGTCGCAATGCGTCAGAAAGCTTTTGTCTCTCAGAGGAAAATTGAGGGCAACGGTATAGCAGATGGTTGCTGTCTTCTTCGGTGCCACAGATGTCGCATTAGGTACTGGCGGTAAGTTCAATGAGGGTTGTACATGCTTTAGTGAAGGCAACCACCAACCAAAGCCGACAGAGAAGCGAAGTTTCACGTCGACGAAGTTCGGGTGGAGACGGAGGATTTATTTGGTCGAGTCTCGTATGTCTTATGCTTGAGGTGTTCCACTCTAGCAGACACAGCCTACGTGCCAGGTGACGAAAGTTGCCTTGCAGCGTCTGTCCTCGACAAAGGAATCTGAAGTGTGTGCTCTTCTTGGTGGGATGTTCGAGCCGCGTTGTCAGCGGAATCACTGCCACTGATCCATCAATGACCAGGTAGCCACAGAAACGCTACGGTGTTGCAAACAGTCAAGTGGATCCTCCGTGACAACGGTAACAACAAAAGCGTTTGGCCGTTTCCAAGAAGTTTGTATATATATATATATATATATATATATATATATATATATATATATATATATATATATATATATATATATATATATATATATATATATATATATATTAAAATAGAGGTGTTGGACGTCGAGAAAGGTTCAGACGCAGCTTGGCAAAATGAGCTTTAACAGGCAGGTCTGGCTAATGGCGAACGGCGTGCGCGAGCTACTACTGCAGCCACCGATCATCATCGTCTTCTTCGTTGCCAGCAGAGCGTCCGTTACTCAGATTCATTAATTCATTACAATTACTCCCCGCGAAATAAGGAGCCATCCTGGCGACCTATGGACAAGTAAACACGGGAGGGTCGTAGCAGGGCTTAAGTCTCGAGACGTGGACAATTTCCTGGCCACGACGACGTTGGTCAGAAGATGGTTCCAGTGGCTCGATGAGGTAATTCACCGGTGACGTTTTTTGTAGAACATGATATGGGCCGTGATACTTGGGGACCAACTTGGTAGAAAGGCCAGGTGTAGCAGAGGGAACATGCAGCCAGACGAGTGAACCTGGATCGTAGGAAGTGGTGTTATTTGATGCGTCATGGTGGTGCTTTTGGCGTCCTTGGTCTTGGGTTGTGAATGCTCTTGCCAGTTGGCGGCATTCCTCAGCGTATGTAGCGGCTTGAGACAAAGTCGTGGACTCTGAGGAGTCAGGTTTGTACGAAAGAATGGTGTCCATAGTGCAAGAAGGTTCGCGTCCGTAAAGGAGGAAAAAAGGAGAGAACCCTGTAGTGCTTTGAATGGCGGTATTATAAGCGAACGTGATAAACGGGAGCACTCGGTCCCAATTGCAGTGGTCTGACGAGATATACATAGACAGCATGTCACCAAGGGTGCGGTTGAAGCGCTCTGTCATTCCATTGGTCTGAGGATGATAGGCGCTTGTAGTGCGGTGAACGACGTGGCACTCACGCAGCAATGCTGTGATGACGTCTGACAAGAATACGCGACCACGATCGCTCAGTGACTCCCGAGGTGCTCCATGACGTAATACGATGTTGTGAAGAACGAAAGTCGCAACGTCTTTTGCTGTAGACGAGGGAAGGGATGAAGTTTCGGCATACCGCGTGAGATGGTCGACGGCAACTATGATCCAGCGGTTACCGTCAGCAGTGTTGGGAAGGGGACCATAGATATCGATGCCGACGCGGTCGAATGGTCGAGATGGGCATGGTAAGGGTAGCAAGGTACCGCTGGCGTGACAAGGGGGAGTTTTTCGTCTCTGGCACGTCGAGCAGGCCCGAGCGTATTGTCGTATAAAACGGTACATGCCACGCCAGTAATATCGGAGACGTATGCGAGAATAAGTCTTCAGGAAACCTGCGTGGCCACATTGGGGGTCGTCATGAAACGTGGAACAAATTTCGGATCGCAGATGACGTGCAATCACGAGTAGCCACTGACGTCCACCGGGTGCGTAGTTGCGTCGGTACAGCACGTCGTCGCGAGTGGCGAAGTGCTCCACTTGCCGACGCAACGTGCGAGAAGGGGGGGAAGCCGTCCGCCCAGCCAGGATGTCTAGAATCGAAGCAATCCAAGGGTCCTTGCGTTGCTCAGATGGCATGTCGGCGATGGTGACGGCAGTGGCATCACAGGTTATACTTTCGCAGCAGTCCGGGTCAGGGGGTAGAGGCGAACGGGATAGGGCGTCTGCGTCCGAATGTTTCCGGCCGGAGCGATAGACCACGCGAATATTATATTCTTGGAGGCGTAATGCCCATCGGGCGAGGCGACCGCTTGGATCCTTCAATGACGACAACCAGCAGAGGGCGTGGTGGTCAGTCACGACGTCAAAAGGGCGCCCGTAAACGTAAGGTCGAAATTTTTCTATCGCCCAAATAATGGCGAGGCATTCCTTTTCGGTGACAGAATAGTTGCTTTCGGCTTTGCTAAGAGTTCGGCTTGCGTAGGCAACCACGTACTCTTGGAAGCCGTCTTTCTTCTGTGCAAGAATAGCGCCTAGCCCGACACCACTAGCGTCGGTGTGGATCTCTGTGGGTGCCGATGGGTCATAGTGTCGCAGAATAGGCGGCAACGTGAGGAGGCGGCGCAGTTCATTGAAAGAGTCGTCACAGGTGGCAGACCAGGCTGAAAGGTCTCTGGAGCCGGCGAGGAGCTTGGTCAAAGGAGCGATGATCGTCGCGAAATTGCGGACGAAGCGCCGGAAGTAAGAGCAAAGGCCTATGAAGCTTCGGAGCTCTTTCATGGTGGTCGGTTTGGGAAACGCTGAAACGGCTGTAAGTTTGGCAGGGTCAGGAAGAATGCCGTCTTTTGAAACCACGTGGCCAAGGATCGTAAGCTTTCGAGCGGCGAAATTGCACTTCTTCAGATTCAGTTGCAGCCCCGCGGCAGAAATACACGCGAGGACTTTCTCGAGGCGGGTTAAATGGGTTGAAAAATCAGTTGAAAAGACGACAATATCATCTAAATAACAAAGGCAAACGTTCCATTTGAGGCCTCGAAGGATAGAGTCCATCATCCGCTCGAAAGTAGCTGGCGCGTTGCAGAGGCCGAAGGGCATCACTGTGAATTCGTAAAGCCCGTCGGGTGTGATGAAAGCAGTTTTTTCACGATCGGCCTCTGCCATGGGTACCTGCCAGTATCCAGAGCGGAGATCTAAAGAAGAGAAAAATTCGGCTCCCTGTAGGCAGTCCAAGGCATCGTCAATGCGTGGCAGCGGATAGACATCCTTGCGCGTGATTCGGTTGAGACGCCGGTAGTCCACGCAAAACCTGATGGATCCGTCCTTCTTTTTCACCAACACAACTGGAGAGGCCCAGGGACTGCTTGACGGTTCGATTATGCCACGTGTCAGCATGTCGTCAACCTGTTCATTGATGGCACGGCGTTCGGTAGTTGACACACGATATGGACGCTGCCGTAATGGCGTCTCTTGACCGGTATCTATACGGTGTACAACAGATGACGCTCGACCTAAGGAAGGCTGATTGTGGTCAAACGAGGCTCGAAAACGCTGTAGGAGCTTGATCAGCTGTTTCTGCTGCCCAGGCGTGAGGTTACAATCGATGGACTTGCGGAATACATCCATAGGTTCATTAGCGTCAGTTGCGGGTGTAATGGCACAAGTCGGTAGAAATGCTTTGTCTGGATAGATCGGTTCTTCGAAAATACAATTTAAGGTCTCGAGGCTTCCCAGACACTCACAGCGTAGCAGGATGTACGGGCAAGCAGAAACGTTGCACGCATAAAGTACCGCCGAACCATTGGAAAAGTTGATGACGGCAAACGGGAGGACGATGGTTCGGTGTTGCACACTAGCTATAGTTGGTTGGAACAGGAGCGTCGAGTTAGTGGCAGCAGGGGAAAACACAGGCACTAGGACGGCGGACAACGGCGCGATGCGGACGTCAGCTGCGGCAAACACTTTCGAGGGACTGTGGTGGTCGATATCAAGGCACGGATTCGTCAACATGAGTTCAGCACGAGCGCAGTCGACGAGAGCCTGATGGGTAGAAAGGAAATCCCATCCTAGTATGACGTCGTAAGATGAACGTGGGAGAACAACAAAGTTGAAGGCGTACCAAACATCTTGAATAAGAACGCGTGCTGTGCACTGAGCTGTCGGCGCGATGAAATGGGAGGTGGCTGTACGCAGAGCAAGATTCGTAAGCGGCGTTGTAACTTTTCTCAAATCGCGACACAGTTTTTCACTAATTACAGAAACGACGGCGCCTGTGTCGACAAGTGCACGTACAGCAACACCTTCTACTAGCACATCAATTTCGTTGGACGGACAAAGAGGAGGTCTTAGAAAGTTCGACGACGACGCAGTTCTTGCCTCCGGAACTGCGGCTGTCAGTTTTCCTCTCGAGCGGGGCTCGTGCGCCGAAGCATCGGGGAGACAGATCGGCGACGGGGTGGTAATGACCGGCGAGAATCGACGGGGCGTCGTGGGGACAATGAGTCGGTGATAGGAGAAGATGGTCGCCGGGGATTCTGGGCAGCCTGGTAATTTGCAGAATTCCCATGGTCTGGAGGCTGGAAGTTGCGACGGCGACAGTAGCGTGTTATATGTCCCACGAAACCGCATGCGAAACAGATGGGTCGATTATCCAAGGTGCGCGATGGGTTAACGACAGAAGGTGCAGGGGGCGAAACGGGATGGGGTGCCGTGTATGTAGGCAGCGTCGTAGGGTAGGAGGACCCGGTGCCCCGGTATGCGCCAGAGACAGGTGGGGCTGGGGGTCTAGCAACGACGGCAGCGTAGGTCAGCGGCGTAGGGACAGGTGGCGATGGAGGCAGTGCTTGCGTGACCTGTGTCTCAATGACCTGGCGTAGACGTGGGTCTAACGAGGTCACTGGCGCGGATGCTTCGGCCACAAGAGAAAGCTGACGCGCAACTTCCTCACGAATGAATTGTTTGATTTGGGGGAGTAAGACGGTCTGATCAGCAGCGACGTCGTGTACGAGGGCGGAAACTTCAGCCGTATCTTCTGCGGCCCTGCGCGTCGATACACGCTGCTTACGCAACTCGTCGTACTCCTGACAGAGGTGGACAACATCGGTGACGGTCTGTGGATTCCTAGCGACGAGCATCTGGAAGGTGTCGTCATCAACTCCTTTGATGATGTGCTTGATTTTGTCGCGTTCGGTTAGAGATTCATCGACGCGCTTGCAAAGGGACAAGACATCTTCAATGTAACTCGTAAAGGTCTCGTCCCTGCGCTGGACTCGACTACGGAGACGCTGTTCCGCGCGAAGCCGGCGCACGGCGGGACGGCCGAAGACCGCGGAGATGGTGGTCTTGAAGGCGGACCAGTTGGTAATTTCGCCTTGGTGGTTCTTGAACCAGAGGCTGGCCACATCAGCTAGGTAAAAGCGCACGTTTGTGAGCTGGTCGCAGGCGTTCCACTTGTTGGAAGCGCTTACGATTTCGTACTCGACGAGCCAGTCCTCGACGTCTTGTTCATCGTTGCCGCGAAAAATTGGTGGGTCACGTTGCCGAGGCGCGCCAGTACAGTAGACTGTCGTTGGTGAGGCAGCTTGAGAAGGGCCAGGAGCAGTCATGGTGCACGGTGAGGGTAGCGTCCGATTGCGAAGTTCCAGGTTGACGGGAACCCCGGCTCCTCCACCACTTAAAATAGAGGTGTTGGACGTCGAGAAAGGTTCAGACGCAGCTTGGCAAAATGAGCTTTAACAGGCAGGTCTGGCTAATGGCGAACGGCGTGCGCGAGCTACTACTGCAGCCACCGATCATCATCGTCTTCTTCGTTGCCAGCAGAGCGTCCGTTACTCAGATTCATTAATTCATTACAATATATATATATATATATATATATATATATATATATATATATATATATATATATATATATATATATATATATATATATATATATATATATATATATATATATATATATATATATATATATATATATATTACGGTAATAGATGGTGAAACATTTTGCATTACAATTATTATAGCTCAATAAAGCTACCTATTGAGCCCAGTGCACATACCATTTTGCGCACGCCCGCCTTTAGCCCTACTCTCGCTTGAAACCATTCTTTTCAGACGTGAAGGGGCACCTTATTGTGAGTCAAGAAAGTCTCATCAAGTTCAAAGCATAGCGTTGAATGTGATGTTCACTTAGAACCATCCTTCACATCATAATCTTCTTCAGTATGTTATATCATGACATCTCTTTAATTATGCACTCAAAACAAATACTGTAGTAAAACTAAGAACCGGATTGAGAGAGATCAATATCTCATCACCTAACCTAACGTCGCCTTCACTTTCATAAATTATTCGCTGTCCCTTGCAATCACCATTAAAAAGCCACACAGTTTGTAGCCATGCAGAAGATAGAGAAAAAAGTAAGAGGGCCAAACTGCCACGTAATTGAAACTCATTTGATAAATATCGCACTCCATAGCAAAAAATGTGCCTCGTTCGAAGGGAAACGGGAGGAGTGGAGGAAGCCGGGGTTGTTAGTCAGGAAAGAATAACGCTGTTCAAAGAAAGGAAAAAAAAACAGGAAAGAAGGAAAAAGGCAAGGCCAATATAGCGAACACAAAATTGGGGAGAAATGAACACGGGGTAATGCAGAAAAAGGGAGGGCATGTGCGCATTCGATGTAGCATAACGGTGCCTGAACCGCAAACACGACGGTGGAAAGAATGTAACGCTGCGACTGCAGGGGCCTCCCTTACTGCCTCCCTTGGCTTTATTCTTTAAGTGGCGAAAGTTTGCCTTTTCCCCCCATCTTCTTAACACGGAAGTTCTTCCGACGGCTGTTCGGCGATAGCGTTGTGATGAATGGGATGGTGGTGTGTAAGTGGGAGGTGGGGGAGAAGGGGGCATAACGAAATTTTTCTCTTGTCGTGTGCACATGCTGCTCGCGAGGACGATGGTATTTTGATTCGGCTCTTTGCTAATGGGTTCTCTGAGAAGTTGCTGCGGTAAGGGGCCGAGGAAGAGGCGCGAGAACGAAAGGATAGTGAAGGAAGAGAAGAAAAGAGCGAAGAAAGTTGCTGCTAGCGTGACGACAACGATGTTGAAGGTAAATCGAAGGAGCAGTAGTCGAGATCGAAAACACAAGCAAGAAGACCAAGTAATCGCGCCGAAGCTTTTTCTGGAAGGTGCAGGTAGTAAACAAAAAAGCACGCGCGAAGCGAGATAGGAACAACAGTGAAGACGGGAAACAATTTCGCACCAAGCTGGTCTGGCGGCAGTCGCTGTGGTATACCAACGCGGCTTTGTGTTACTTGTCAAGCATGGAGGTGTTTAGATTAGATATACAACGAGGGTTGTAGTAAGGTAATAAACGCTAGAAAGAGTCAGCAGGTTTTGTGCTTTTGTGCATGGGTTGCTAGGATAGTTTCCTTTGGTGCTGTCTGTAGTGAGCAGCCGACAACAGACGTGGGATTGTAGAGAAAGAAACGGGAAGATTGGCCGTACTAAAGACTGAAAAAAAAAACGCCGTCAACACATTCCTATGTGTGGTATCCATCCCTTGTGTGGTATAATTGCGTGTGTTGACACAGGCCTGGCTTTGGTCGATCGGATAGTAAAAAGTGACCTTTTTGTTGTTTTTGCTTTATATAGCTATTTGAGATCAAGTAACCGAGATTTACGCACTTCTTTTCGACAGAGATGTCATTAGTAGCAGCTATTCAGAATGGCGCGACTTTTACCATCACTGTTTTAGCTAGAAGTTTAATGACTTAAATTTATTTTGCATTTTTCTCACACTAAGACATCGTTCGTGTCCTGCCTTTTTTGTGTTTATCCTTTGTATTTCCACGTATTACAGGTAGATATAAAAGACGGCGTGGAAATTTAAAATGAGAAAGAAAAGGAAGGAAATGACAAGTCTGCATGTGATCACGCGAAAAAAAAGGCAAACAGCACAGTTTTGAACCGATACGAAAAGTGATTAGAATCCGTGAGGCAAATCATTAGTAAGTCAAACCATAATGAATTACAACAAGGACTATTTACAAAGAACAAGAAGGCTTTCACTTATAACGTAGCATTAACAGCTTGATGGTAATATTAACAAAACAGAGTACTTTTATGCAGCATGCTGGTGAAGGTCACCGTTGGTCAGTCGGCAAATGCGACGAGGGAGGGGATATTATTGACTGCATGAACATATTTGGAAGCACAGAAAATTCTCTTGATAAGAAGAGTGGAGTCAGCCATGATTATGCCAATGACCACAATCTTGGGAGATACCTTGCATGGCGTTACTGTGATGCTCCCGAGCCCAAAAGCCTGTCACTATTGTGCAGTTTCAATGCCACGCATGTGTCAGAGTGTTTGTTGATAATTTTGTTTCTCTCCCTTCTTTTCTTCTTTTTTCACTCATATCTCTCTGACTCCCTCATCTTTCCACTAGCATTTCCCTTTTCCCCAGCATACTGTAGGCAACCGGACTGCTATCTGGTTAACCCCCCTTCCTTCCATTTTTTCTATTATTTTCTTCCTTCTTTCCGAACACGAAATCACACTCCATAGAAATAAGCAAGTGCTGCTACAATTGACAGAGGCCCGATACAAAAAAATGTAATCATTCGGGACAGGTGGAGAAGTATAACGAGTCGCGCGGGGTTATGATTACACACGACAGAGCTCATGCGTACGCAATCAAGCAAAATAAGTTCAATGCACAAGGTACACAGTTTCAAAGGATCGTATATAACAATCGTAATGAAGCATATATCAACATTTGCAAGAACTTTCTACAGCGTCGTATTGAAACAGAGCTAAAGTTGAACAGAGTTCAACATAGTACGTTTGCTTAGAAACAGAGCTAAGAAAGAACGCCACGCACTGTGCTTTCTTCTGCTTTTACGCTCGGGTCTATCACACGAAGCTTATAAAAGTTGGCGATTTCGGAGGTGGCGATGCAGTCAATCGTGAAAAACACGGCACCGACGAATACGCAGAAATGCGGGTCTACACGTATACGGGCCTCGAAGATGCGCTGGTAGAATGCGTATTTGCATGCTCAATTTCCCATTTATTTATGCTCTCTCCGTACTGGTCTTCTTGTGATAACGTGTGTTCGATACTGCAGTTTGACCTTTTCTTGAGGTCACTTGTCATTTCACGTTGCTGCATTTCATTGTGTTATTGCATTGCTTGAATTCATTTTTTAACGCATCATTGATGTTGTTGCCTGTGGCAACTGCAGTGTTGTGCTGCTGAGCACGTTAGCGAAATTTCGGTTCTCGGCATGGAGTAATGAAAAAGCTAGAAGTGATCAGTGCACAAAGTTACAAAGAGAAAAAAAGAAAGAAAGAAAGAAAGGAAGGAAGGAAGAAAGCACTAGATGAAGGACGCAAACGCAGAACTTCGGTTATCCCATTTGCCCGAGTAGGAGAAGGGAACGTAATAATTTCCTGTAAACTCAAATATTACTGCTAGTTATCGCCATCTATGTTTGTGCTCTAAACGGAGTGTATCGCTATGCGGTTAATTTTTCCTTGTGCAGTTGCTGCAGCAGATCACGCAAAAGCTTCCACCAAATCCTATCTCATCGTGAATCTCACCCCGGAGAGCTATTGCTCATGAAATGTTCCTTCTATCCGCCTTCCTTATCGACGTCACCTCGCCCCCGAGTGATCTGCTCGAAAAGTTGCCTATCTATGCCAAGCATCAGCGACGCGTAGAAAGCACGCCGACAGGGAAGTGACAATCACTCAGTTGCTGATGTTCATAATTAACCGAGGCGTGAAGGGATCGCTGCAGAGATACCGTCTAGCGCTATTAATCCCTCGGGCAACTATTTTGATGAATGACGTTGAGCACGTTTGTCTTGTACCTCTTTTATGATGTTGGATATTCAAAGCGGGAGAAATTGATCACTGTCGTTCCTGTTTAATGTTTTCTTCTGGCTGCGATTCATGTTTTTGAGCATGACAACAGAGACCAGGCGGATTTTCTAATGAAATAGAAGAAAATAAAGGACGCTACGGCATACAGAAACAAATATATAAAGAGATCTTCCTTTTTGATCAATTCCCTAAAACTTGCGCAGTTAAACTAACTTTCATTTTCTTTAACTGAAGTGAGTGCCAAGAAGAAACGAATAACGTGGAGAGGTAGCAAGTTACTGAAGAAGCATTAAAGATATGCCGTGTACTTGGCACTCCGGCGATGAATTCAAATCAAGATTGAAAGTTCTGAACAGCGCTTCAGTGCGTTGCCAGTTTTTAGCTTGTTTCAATGTTGCCTATGTTTAGAATTTCCCGAGTCCAGTTGCTACACTTACTTCATACACTTCTTTTTCTGTGCAGTTGAATGGTTCTTTGTGGTTTAGTTGTTATTTTCTCCTTCGAGGGACAGTGCAGGTTGTTAGAAATCTCTAGTTTTAGCTCGAAACTGCTATACAAAACGCGACAAAAAAGCAACGAGCAGGTAATGCTTTCAACTGAAGACACAAACAATGGAAACGTTTGGAGTCGATTCCAACAGTAATACGGACAGTGTAGATAACTAAACTACTATTGCCACCTCGCACGAATGTTTCTATCGTTCTCAATTGAGAGGCGGCATGTTTTCTTAGGTTGTACTTATAAAGCGGATAGGAGGGAAGATGAGGAGTAAACTCAGAGAGAGTGTTAATATTTGCAGGTGTACTAACCCTTTAAAAATATTTCCCCGATCAGTTTGCCTAAGTTTTGTAGAACCAGCACTGAACAAAAATGCAAATGTTGCCTGCAGCAGCCACCGGCATGGATATTCGCGTGCGTACAGCCACACGAGCAGGCCAAACAGCTCAGTCGTGAATGTAGAATATAATGTTTTGTTTTAAATATATATACTTTGCACAAGTGCCTTGATATATATGCAGAATTCATGTCAGAATACACAATCACAATTAGAGCAGTAGTAGATCTACCGCTGGCACCCGCACGAGTGGATTATTTACCTTGGCTTCTTCATATATCCAACCTGCAATGTCTCGTAATGATGAGACGCATGTTGGATAACAGGACATATTTCTCATGGTTTCTATCAGTATCGAACACTTAGGTCCTATAACTACAGTATACCTGGTAACATCTGTCTGTGGCAGCGCAGACAACGATCGGAACCAAAGTATGCACTTTTTCACTACCCTTCGGCGGGTAGTTCGTGAACGTAACCTTTCTATACTACGCAGCATAAACATAAACGTAGGAACAAATGTTCAAGAGCTTTGCATAGTAAGTATGCATATATAATTAAACAAATCGAATGAAAGATTTTTTTGCTTTTTGATGTTTCTAATTTTCTGGGGCTGATTTCTCATTTTCCTGCCCCTGTAAACAACGATGACGTCGCTCGGACGCAACAGCTGCTTATTGGTATTTCGAAACAAGAATATAAAGCTTATTCCTTGAGTGATCTCTATTAATCGAATTCAAAGAAATGAAGACAGCGAAGTTTCATGCCAGAATGCAATCATCGATAATGTTGGGCGACAGAAGATACCTTCAGTGCAACTTGTTCTCACACTGCAAGAGAAATATCGCGGGTGATTCCGGTGACCTTCCAACGTTCAACAAGACTGCTCAAAAGGCTGCTTTGTCGGAAGGTGTGAAAAAATACCACCCAAGCACTTCGTACCGATGGTTAAGCAGCTAAGCTGAAACGTGTTGTCACAGGTGGTTGAGATATCCCCGCGGAAGCCAAAGTAGCACTTGAGGAAACGACGCAGAAAGTGGGCGTCCGTACCGGCGAACGTGCTACCACCACCACCACTTGAACGCTGCTCTGCCTGCAACGCCGCTTCCTCAGCTCGCCGTTGTCGCTTGAATTTGGCTCGGAAGGCTTCCGGATTTTTGGTTTGCAGTTGCTGCCTGCGCATTGTCTCTAGGACCTGTTATTGTGCACGGACTGCTGCATCGGCCCGGCGAACATGAATTCTCTCAAGGATCAGCTGTCGCCCCTCTTCTTCGAACGCTTGTCTGCTTGTCCGGACGTATTTACGATCCGTGCCCTCCTATGTGAACGTTGTAAGTGCAAACTGCAACGCGCGGACTATGCAGCATGGCTACTAAGAGATGAATGACGTCAGTGATGATGCTGCTAATGACGCACTTGCTTAGGATGTGACGTAGCGAACTGACGTAATAGACACAACAGCCAATGGAGACTGTTATGGTTTCTCGTGGAGAACAGTTCTTCGTTTCGCCTAGTCCATATAGAGTTCTCGTTGTGAAACTGCCGTTGGAAGTGCAGGTAAAATACATAAATTGCGTTGTGAACTGAGTTGTAAATTTGTGAATTGCTTTGCACGTATGGCTGGTATTTTGGTTTCCTCAAATTGATATTGCTATACCCATTGGCGTCTACGCCAAGGGCTGTTCTTCATATTTTCCTATGAGAGTGATTTATGATGATGACATCAGTAGTACAAAGCTTCGCCCAAACCACAGATGCATTTATGCCAATTATGCGGTTGGTAGCCTAAATTTCATTGCACAAAACAGCATATAAGTAGTGAGCTAGTAAAATGTAGTATGCCAGCTAGGCTAATCTCGGTAAAACTGTATCGCAGCATGCTATATCATGATATGTGCTGTAGGTAGCCAGAATACAAATCGCCCTATCAGCATATAGAGGGCACTGCAGTTTTCTTTAGTTTGACCATGCACCGCTCACATGCTCCGTTTTATTTTGGGGCCCAGTACGCGACCGCGATGGCCGAAGAGTGCCTCTCCCCCACTCAAAATCACAAACGTCAGACGCCCGCTCCTGCCTGGTCGTGGCCAAGATTTCGGCAGCCTTTCGATGCCTTCTCGTTCCCTGCGAAGATGACATGGGCCTTTTGAGACAGTTATTGCGTCTCCAAAAGTGTAGCAAAACAATGATGCCAGACCCTGTATTTAGCGACATATCGGAAATGCTTTAACTTCTTTGCGATGATTTCCAATCACGCAGTTCCTGCTAGGCCGTAATGTTTTTTTTTTTCTTGAGAAAGAAAACCAAGTATTTCAGTAAATCTGCTTCGTGCACTTATTGGCTATTCTGAATATCCTGCTGCTTACCACAAAATATGTAAACATTACTATATGGTGTTCGCTTTGCTCATCATTTCCGATGGAGGCGGAAATGTCGTAGGCCCGTGTGCTCAGATTTGGGTGCACGTTAAAGAACCCCAGGTGGTCAAAATTTCCGGAGCCCTCCACTACGGCGTCTCTCATAATCATATGGTCGTTTTGGGACGTTAAACCCCACAAATCAATCAATCGCTTTGCTCATGGACTTGCACCAATGACAGAATATAGTTTATGTACTGTGAAGTGCGCAAAAACCCAGCAATGATTACAGATATCTTTTCATCTATTGCTGCATTCATAAGTGTATTAAGGCTTCGAGCTTTCGATTGAAGCTATACAAAAAGTGCATTGATAATCAAAATTTTGAAATAATAATATAATCCTCAATTATTCGTATGAATCCACATATGTTTGTTATACTTGCAAAACAAAAACAGCAGTTCTCGGCCACAGCAGAGTTTGCAGAGTTTGCAGAGTTGCAGAGCAAACAGCAGAGTTTGCTCGCCCACAAACTCCGCGCAGTAGCACATGCGCAAAAGTTACCCCCCCCCCCCCTTTTCAGTTGTGCTGCCTCAAAAAGTCTTCGCCGGGTATAAGTACATAGCAGCATTGCCAACAAGCTCCATTTATTTAGCACAAAGAAAAATAAATATAAGAAGGAAGAACGTGCGCTCCAGTGAAACAAGGCTGAAGAAATCACGCGATGCGCGTTGGCATTGACAACCTACATCCCTACCAAGCTGACAGGTTTGACGTTGTTGACAGCCCCCATTCTGGCAGCGTAAACAGGAAAAAGCAAAGGTTGCGCGCTGCAGACGGAAGAAACAAAACACTGCGACGTGGCACATCGCGAATCCAGATGCTGCCGAGTGCATTTTCTCCAAGCCGCACACTGCACTGCGTCACATTGTGTGGTCCCCAGGAGTTTCAAAGTATAAAGCATCCTGACCCATCCCTCTAGATACACGATCTGCAAGATATTGTTGCCAGTTTAAGCTTTCTGCTCATTGTGTGTTATAAACTGTCGTTTTGCGTCAAAGCGGCAAGTTGGATTGCCAGCAAAAGACGTAATTACTGTTCTTTGTGGTACTCGTGTGCTCACTCTGCTCAGTCCCCGACTAAGTAGCTTTCCTGGCCCTCTGTATGTATTCCATAAAGGGCTTCCGGCGTTGAGTGAACATTTTAGATATGTGTATAGTACTTTTTTATTTTTCATTTACGCAAAACTCAGAATGCACAGTTGCCTAGGAGAGGCGCAGGGCCGGTGAGACTGCGAGTGCCGGACTAGAAAACGAAACGCGCAAAAAATGAGTACCGTTCATTAAGAGGCAGAAAATTGAGGGAAATACACAGAAAATGCACCGGGGTCTGCATGCTGATGCGAAGCCGACAACACAGAACATTAAGGAATAGAAGGAAAGCGTCTAAGAGAGTAAGAAAAAAAATCTCCTGGGGTGGAGGAGAGTGTCCATAGCTTAGCAGTTGCACATGCAGCTAAACACGCAAAAAACAATAGATATAAGAAGGAAGAAGCAGTTTAGCTATAAAATAGATGCCTACATTCTGTAGCTTGACCGAGGGATTAGGCTCAGGGGTATCATTACGGCCGCCGGGAATCCCCTAGTCTGCACAGCCTGATAACGGGCCATGGTCGGCGCCACAGTGGCCGCGATGACCTCTCCCAGCCACACGGCACTGATGCTGCCGCCATCGCCAGCGCCGTTACAGCGCCGCAATCCTGGCGCCAAGAGCAGAGTTTGGAGATGTCTCGGTTCCTGCGGGATTTCAGTGCAGTCGCAGTTGTCGGCAAATGGCAGGGAAGCGACGCCAGTAGTGCATAGAATGATATTCGATCTCAGTCTACTATAGTTTCGTTTTTGTTCACGTCTTTCATCTTTTGGTTTGAGGCGTTTTAAAATAGACGCGCTTGTTCACATGCGGGAGTTCAAGCCTTCCTGGGCTTTGATGGCGTTCGGTTGTGAAATACATCGCAACGCAACAGCGACAAAAAATGACGGATGAAGGTAGAATACCGTCACTTTGCACGAAATGTAGAGAAAGCTGTTTCGCAGGTTTGCGAGCGGCGAGAAATCACATACTGTCGACGGCCTCAAAAGTAAGCAAAATGCGTTCGCGAGACGTCAGGAATGGAGCGGAGGTTGCCGTATCTTTCTGCCGCGTCATGTTCCGGCGGTGCGCGTCGCTTTTCTTTGTACATCAGTAACTGCCACGTGTACTCGCCAAAATGCATCTTGTTTCACTTCTTTCTTTGCGAATAAATTATTTGAAAAGAGAAGATGTGGAGTGAATGATGTGTCTACACGAAGTTTGAAGTCGAAAGAATAATACTTACAACCGCTATTTGTCTTGCACAACGTGAAAAAAAAAAGAACGTTGCGCAATATCTTCGGGAGCGCGCGAAAATACCGAGCATATGTTGTAACAGTCGGTCGGCCACAATGTAAGATAAATGTGTATATGCAGCTGTATAAAGTCAATGACATTTTTTGTTGGCTTCTTCTAGCTGGGAGTTACAAGAACACTAGCCGCCATTATTTCATTGATATTGTTTTTTGATAAATCATGCAGTTCGTTATTTGGAGTTGCCAGGCTTGTTACTTTAGTACTAGCCTGACTGATACCTCAAGTTCTGTGAAACTGAGAATTGGCAACACAGCGAACAGCTCTTAAGCTTTCGTAATGCCGTGACTTATCGAAAATTGTCGCCGTGATGAACCGACACGTGTTCACTTTGTCCTTTCTGCCTTGCTCCCAGAACACGTCAGCCGATTTATTCGGCGTGGCATGCAGTAAATCCAATGGCGTAGTGAATGGGCAAAGAGAAAAAGAGATAGAGAGAAATAAATAAATTATTTAAAAAAAAGATTGGATATAGAAAGAAAGAGAAATAGAGAGAATCGAATGGAGCGGTATGTATCAATTCTGAGAGTGAAAAAAGGTATAAAGAAATAGGAAGCTAAAGAGATAATGAGAAAAAAGAAACACAGAAATAGAATAAAAGGTAGAAAGAGTGATAAAGAGCAATGAATAAATATACAGACAAAAACAAATAGCACTAAAGTGAGACGGAAAGAAAGAAAAATATAGAGAGAAAAAGAAATGAAGAGCTGGAGAAACGAAAAAAAAAAAAACAACTACTAGCTGGCGGATCACCAGCTGTGTTGTGGCTCAGCCTTGCGCGACTTATTGCAAGGAGTCTGTGTTTATCGTGGTGTTTTCGATCGTTTGATCACCGTTTCCAAAAAAGAAATTTTCTCCATCGAATTTCCCCATCCTATTTCCTGCGTCTCTTTTTTCGATGCAGGGCAGCATACCGGTTATTCCAACCTGGCTTACACCCCTTTTTTTCGTCTCCCTAAAGTCAGTCCTCTATTAAGTAGCAATTAATGAGAATACGTTAGTAGTAAGTAGAAAAAAAAGGCAGAAGATACACTTGCCGCAACAACTAATTTCACCACGCAGGTGGCGACGGCAAGGGCTTGATCGTTAAGTTCGGGGCGGCGCAAGAGCGCTGCCCACCTGTCCTCGCTGTAGGTGGTGCCAATGGCTTCGCATTCCCACAATACATGGTTGAATGTTGCTAATAGTCCACAGGCAGGGAAGTCCGCACTGGTATCGAACTCTTTCCGTCCGAAGTGCCCGAGAACGGGCCGCCATACTCGGCTGGCGGTCCCTACGTTGTATTAGCCGGGTGGTGTGGAGCCTCCCCTGCATCTTCAGGGAACCCATATAAAGTTTTAATATGTATTATCATTATCACCATGCGGCCGGCGCAACAGAATACAAGAACATATGTTGGGCGAAGAAACAAGGAAAGCGACTACACCTCTCATGGCAAGTAACCGGACCAGTACTGTCGGCACAAAAGAAGCTCATTACAGATACCACAACAAGTAGCCATGCCCTACAATGTACTGTTGGCGAATACTGGCTAAATAAGGACTAGTGTCAGCCAATGTTGGAGGACATGGATCAAGTAAGCTGGTTAAATAATAAAATTCTAAGTCATTCTTACGAACTATCCCACATATCTTGTGGGAAGCTTCTGCTTAAGTTTTTTTTATTCTATGTCACGCAAGCACAAACTTCCAAGTTCATGTTAAAGATATCGCAGCTGGCTTTGCGCAAGTGTGCAGGACTTTTATTAGGGGCCATACACCAGGCTGTCTGGAAAGCGTTTTTGATTCATGGCCAGCCAGAACCGGCGCTGTGATGGATCACACTTTTCGGGCTTGAAAATAGAGATGGTTGACAGTGAGTGATCGATTAAAAAAGGGCCGGACGTGTTTCACGCCATGATGGCGCGGTGAGGCTTTATTACGTGGCGAGCAATACATACCGTAAACAGTTTTTTCTACAATCTGGCAAAACTTATCGCTGTCGGTGTTTGCATGAGTGTGTTTTGGTTTACGCGTATAAGGTGCAGTTTGACGAGTTTATACCATGCGATTTCATCCATCGTTCCAGAAAGAAAAATACCCTTTATATCTTTTTGTCTTAATAATAGTATTTAGGAGTTTTATTGCTGGTATTTACTGACAATTTCACCAGCCTATAGTCATTTTACTCGCGGTTTGTTTCATTATTGCATCCGTAGTTAAAAAAAAAAACGTAGCAGCTATAACAGAACGATCACGCCCAACGCCACTGTACTGAACACTGGCACTCTTGGGTGCTGTAAGGTTTTATTGATTTTAATTGTTCCATATATCTTCATATCTTGCAATCGCGGGCGGGAGATCCTCTAATATTGCAACAGCTTCACTATTTAGCAAATCACCTTCGAGCATGTCACGAAATTTTGTAGTGACGAACCTCATGATACTGCGCCCTTTATAAACATGTAGTTGCTCAACTAATAGGAGCGAAGCGCCTTGGTGTCTCGGTTTGACGGCGTGTCATGCCGTCTGCATGATCTCGACTTGTCTAATGCCGCCGTCACGGTTCATCATAAACGGGTATAGGTGAGTGAGTGAGTGAGAGAGAGAAATAACTTCATAAGGTACACAATAGACGCGAGTTAACCAAGCGCCACCTGGCTAGGCCCACTCGGGGACGGTCAGGTTAAACTTGACCGCCCTCACGCACGCGCTCTGGACGTCCAGGACGTGTATCGGTGCCACAAAAATTGGATAAATCCCACTAGTTGCCACACGTCAATACTAGGACTATTATGAGGCGATTGCTTGTTGTTACTGCTTAAAACGTGATGTTTGGTGGAGAAGCGCTGTTTTATTTCCTGACAAAATTTGTCAAAGCGCCAAAGTCTTTTTCTGTTTAGAACACCAGACCCAAATGTGCGTATACGGTAAACTATACTCTCCAGAAGCACCACAAAAATGTGTGGCTTATCATCATCTTTCCTCAATTTTGCCTACTGTACAATAAAGAAAGGGTCATGTCATCGCTTGGTATGCTGTTACGTTGGCGTATAGTCTTAATAAGTGTTAGTTTAACCTGTCGACAAACGGGACAAATGAAAGTGGACTGTATAGAACAGTGCCACCTCATCTGTGACTCTGGGTTACTACAGAGATGCTTGCTACAGCGCCTTTTTGCAGGGATTTCTGTGTTCTGTGTGAGGAGGCGAATAACGTTGGCGTCAGGGTGAATAATAGGTCGGGAATCCAATATCTCAGGACTTGCAGAGAAATGCCCCCGCGTGACCAATCGTGCCCGAAAGCGAAGCTCGCTTGCACGCTCCGGCAGTTCACTAACGCTCGTAACCACTCCTGGTGCTTCGAAGACTCCGATAAAAACGAACAAAAAATATAACATCCCTAACATCCCAGAAAAAATATAACTCCTTCGCGCGTACTACCGGTGTAAATAAACTTTGTTTTCGTGAAGCCGCCTGTCTATGCTTTCCTTCTACCAAAGCATCACTTTTCAGATAAAAAGGAAAGAAAAGATTAAGTTTACCGAGTGCACAATTCGTCCCAATAACTGGAAGTAAAAAAAAAAAATGGTCGCGACAGGCCGGACGAGATTTATGTTGTCAACGTGCTGATGGGCTTTACTATCAACGAGAAAAAACGTTAGTGGCCTGCTGCCCATTTGTTGGCCGCTCTAAAGAGCAGTAAGCCCCATAGACGTGGCAGAAAATAATAGACGCGGCGCGTGGCGTTGTGTATGGGCGGACTAACTGAACGTCTCCCATTTGTGTAATGAGGTACGTAAGCTTTTGTTTAGTAATTTTATTCTCTGTAAAGTTCGCTACAGTAAACAACGACACAGTAACCTTACAGAGTGTGTGAGAGGTAACTAAGGTCTATTTCCTTGGCCATGCTGCATACGTACAAAAGTGAGTGGCCACGTTAGTTTAATTAGCCGTGAGCTTAAGCAGATAGCATAGCTCAGTTCACCAGCTGCAGCTGGTTCTTAAAAAAAAGAAAGAAGAAAGAAAGAAGAAAGAAAAGGAAGAAAGGAAGGAAGTATTTTGTGCAACTTGCAATAAGTGGCGGAAGCTCGAGTCACAGCAGAACACCTTACAGGCCTCAGGTTGGCTAAGCTTCTACCTTCTGACCTGTCTCTTTCTGAATCTTTAGCGTGGTGTAATACTACACGCGGCCATGCATGCTTTTTTGTGTTTCTTTTGATTATTTCTCTTTCAATTTTTTCTCTTTCTTTCTTTCTTCCTTTCTTTTTTTCTTTCTTTTTTTCTGTTTCTTTCTTTATGTTTCCTTTTATGTCTCTCGCCCTTCCTCTCTTTGTAGTCGTTCTCTCTGGTTTGATAGTTTTCACTCCTGGAGAATGATAGCTGCATAGTAAAACTGCTATAGCGTGTCTGTGCCTCATAAATTGGGCAAATTGTATCATCACCCAATGATCCACTATAAATCAAGAAGAAAATCCACGGGCGGCAAACACCCGCAAGGGCTGCACATTTCAGCTTGCTTTGCTAATCACCTGTACAGAGTGCTTAGGCGATTATAGAGTGCATGCCGCTTGATGATTCTGATGATCTATTATCTACGGCACAATGAAGCGCATGTCTGTCATTGTTTCTATAGTTCGGGCGCTGCCATTTTACATCAGCCTGAGCATACGCGTGCGCGTGAGGAGGTGAAAGGGGGGGGGGGGCGGAAAAAAATAATATAGCAATAGCAATATACGTCTCGCCCGAAGTTGCGTAGCAGCAAATAATAAATAAGATTGTAACATAACTGAGGACATTTGCATCAGTTATATGAATTCATCTGTTACGCTAGTCAAGTGAATATTTTCCATCCGTACGTCAAGCATGTAAGAAGCAAAGATATAAGTGTGCAGTGTAGCTGGTATGCAGTTGATCGATTGATTCTGTTGCACTTAGAAAAGGCTGTTCTCTCCGAGTCTTTACATATATAGGAACGCATTTAGAATGGGTCTAGTAAGCCTTGTGAGTCTAAACTCAAGCTTGTATGACGTATGCAGCACAAAAACACTGATGAACTTTAGCAGGGACATGTTAAATGTCAGCTCTCTGCACATACATTCGTGGTGATTATGTTCTCTGGCTAATAATTGTTATCGATGATAAGGGTGGCTCTCACAATACATCAAAATCATAAAAGCATAAGTAAGTCGCAATGTGCTGGTACTTGGCTGGCAATGAAATACCCGCGCAATGAAATCTGCCCCTCAAAAGGAAGGAGACTGGAAAATACAAATGGCGAATCGACACGCCCGAAGATCTTTATCTTCAGCAACCAAGAGCCAGTAAGAGCGGCTCGTTTGCGTCGATAAGTAAACAGGAACTACCCACTACGATCAATGAGCGGCGGGATAGCAACGAAAACCGACAACTGAGACGAAATGATCCGATAGAAAAAGCCCGCGTAATGGCGGGGGTGCCGTGTGAGGGGAACGCCTTCCAACAAAAGAATGAATGTGAGGAGATCTATAGGTAATGACACTAAATCTTGCCACCTCGTTCCAACCAACACGATCGGTCGCTGCCACTTTTTTTCCCTATATTGTGGGGTGAAAGCGAAGTAGTGAGCGGTCTTCTTTACTTCCTCGGCATCGAAGAGCTGGTTGAGCCTTCCCTCTCAACATCTCTGGAGGCTCTCGAGTAGTCCACTGGACGAACCAGAAATCGGTGATAGATTAAATAAAGAAGAATCATGATAAGAGAAGCAGAAGTGGCAGAAAAGTCAGGCTTAACAAACTGAACGAAAGAATCAATCGCGGGTATTGTTCACTCGAGGCCTGCTCCGCAAAACGGAACTACGGCAGTGCAAAAAGCATAAAGCAAGTTAAATCTGTAGCTTTAGCACTGGGAAAGTTACCGATTACGTCACGATGCAAAGAAAAAAAAAACGAGATCGAGACAGACCTAATTATGGCACGTAATCCGCGAAAGGAAGAGCGAGCGTTGTAAGAATGAACTGCGACAGAAAGAAAACATCGCCGAAGAAACTTGGCGTATAATGAAAGAAAATCTTACAAGCCGCACTCTGCATCGATCTCTGGGTGTCGCTCAACACGAAGGAAACGAATAAGACGCGATGCTCTGATCAATAAGGACCGTTAATTGGTGAGGAATGTCGCAGCGCGTTATCTTTCTCCCGCTAGTTCTTTTGGTTTCTGTGTCCCTTTTTACCTTCTTTTATTCGTGAATTCTCTGTGATCAGGTTACGCCAGTCGTAGATTGTCACTTTCTATAAGCAGCTCCTTCGTATTCTAGACAGGCGATGCAGTGGTGTTGCCTTACAACTGCCCTCTCGATGCTTGCAGTATAACAAAGCAATAATTCTTACCGTGAGCTCTGAGACTTATGGGCTAACGTCATGAATTTTTCTACATTAAAGCTTTGTTCAGCAGCTTTTGTATAGGAAGCTTATAGGATTAATATTGACTACTAAAAAAAGTTTCTAGCGTGCTTAAGTGTTGTTGATGATGACAAAACATTTTTAATAAAAAGCGAGAAACGCTTGGCGTACGGAACGAGAGATCAGGTCCATAATCCGAGACACTGTTCGAAAAAGCTTTTACTATCTTATTCACCAATATTATGATGAGTGAAAACTAATAAGAAATAATTTCACCGAGATTTTTTTATTGATATGATATATAAGGAGATGTTGGCGCAGTATTATGGCACTGGCTACTCCTTAGCCTTTGAGTGAAATTTGAACACGCATCTTAAAGTGAAACATACAAAGCAGTGCATAGAAAATAGAAGACTCGGGCACAGATATGCAAAGAAACAATTATACGGACGTATCACAACAAAATGATCTTTTTGAAAATAACGAGCAAATGTAATATGGAATACATCGTTAGTTAATGGCCATGTACCATTAACGACGCAGCTGTATTTGACGTGAGTGGGATTAAAATTTCTACATTGTGCCTTATTTTAACTATAACTCCTACCACCTTTTAAAAGCAGCGTTGTAATTAATTTGGGGTTAAATCATCAATATTTGCATGTATGAAAAAGTTGACTGCTTATTTTTGTTTGCAATGTATTCTTTTGTAGAAATCATACCTCATGTTGAAGCAGCAAATTAAGATTGGAAAAAGAAACTTTGATTGCGTCGTTTTAATATTTATTTGCAATGATTTTGGTAGCAATCGGGAAAATACGTTTTGATTTGTTGACACAAAGACTAATTTACCTGATTTTGAAGTTCTTCAACGTGAAATAATGGCGTATTTATAGAAAAAACGCGTAGCAAGTTTCATAACTATGAAATTTTACCACTTTGGTTTTTAACTTTCACGTAAATTTAAGCACATCAACAGTTTTGAATTTCGCACAATCCGTAATGCGGCTTTTACGACCGGGAATCATATGAGCACCACGTGGCTTAAAACGAAATGTCATAGTTCCCAAGCCACCACTGCGGGCGGGTCCCTATTTGCCTGTTCATTATCATACTAAAATAAATAACTTCCATTACAGTAAAAAGCGCCCCCCAAAACTCTTGTCTGCACAGTCATATTTTTTTTGGAGAACGCTAAGCTGTCATTTTATATTGAAGATTCCCAGCCAGCAGTTTTTCTGATGAAGTCAATTGATATGCCCGAATTCGAACATTAGACATGCGAAATAATCCCGGAGAAGCTCGGGAAGATGTGCCGAAGTGAGAGCGAACTTTCTGGGGTTCATCAAGATAATGACTACGCGAAAGAATGCGACAGCTGGTCGTAAAAGTGCGCCGAGAACTGGTGCATATCGGCCTCTTGGTGGCGCCAGAACGGTTGGACGAGCTCTCACGAGCCGAGTCGGTGGAATTCCAGACGAGTGACGGAAGTTTGAAACGGCTCGAATTGTCGATCATAGGAATGTCGCTTGGACTGCACCGTTTTGAATTGGCGTTTGGGAAAAGACGCGCTGGCTGTGCGTTGATGTCGATTTAGGTTAACGCCATTATTTAAGATACTCGGCAAAACGTTCCTTAGCACGGTGAACTTCAACGATTGTCTTACTGGCAATACTCAGCAATGCGAAAACAGAAAACGATGCTTTGAGCACATGTGGGTTATCAGTAAAACAAACGTAAGATTTTGTTTACAGGTGTTGAGCAAGTTTACATCTATTGGTGTCATGCCTTTATTTTTTTTTTAATTCTAAAGTGAAACCAGGGATGCCCACCTGTAGGTACAATATCAGTGTTAACAATTAGAAGATTATTGGTTTTACCAATGTAAGTGCACGCATAAGAAGTACATCAACCATTGTGATTGGTCTAACAATGATATTCCAAATCACGTGTGAGCATTCCTGTAAAACTTATTTTATGATGGAAACATCTGTTACCAGACTGTCACATGGTGGAACTGCCCATGGCCACTGTGATCGTTTAATTTAATCACTTTTGCTCTTGTTTCCATAACAGATAACAGATATTTGCACAAAACGAGGTCTGATGCCAAGCATGCTGTAAATAAGAACACTCTTATACGTCTCACAACTAATGGCACATTATGAAGTAAATGGACATGTTATGAGAATATGATAACCATCGATGTTTATTTTAGAAATTGTTGACCCTTCGAATTTCTTCATATTTTAATTCGCGTATTGGGAAACACGCGATGTATCTTACGAACATATTTAACTAGAAGCTTACCTCACTCTCTTATCAAAGCCTGCTTGTTTTTACGACGAAGGAAATGAACTCCTGAAACTGAAAAGCGAGTGAGGCAACATCCATCTTGCTTATTGGGAGGAGAACCTACCCGGATAATTTGTACGTTTTCGGTTTAACTGCAAACTAAATATTATGCTTCATTCGCTTCATGCGGCTTACAAGTGTAACTTCTAAAATAGTATCTCGATGTTAGAGGGCCGACCAATTGCCTACTTTTTCTGAATACAACGCTACCCCACTGCAACTGATGGCCACACACATGGACAACGTGGTACTTAATCACAGACAGCTATGTTGGTTCATGCTATTTATTCATTTTGTAATTTCAGTGAGGAGAGAATAGAAAATATGAGCGCAGAGCTCAACGTTTTATTTGCTGAACTCTTCCTAACGTATTCCCGTTCACTCATTCTTGCTGTATTTTATTTTACAGAATTCAGCATAGTATTATCGTTTACCGTGAATATTCAATATAATTATTCAGCTGTGCGGTATTTTTATGCACAAAAGCCGCATTGTTTTCTGTTTTTCGCTCCAAGCGATATAACAGTGCATTCAGGGAATACTTCATGTTTTTAGCGTTGGGAAATGATGACCAAATTTTTCTCGTAATGAAGAGCTACAAGAGTTGAGACAGCTTTTTACGATAATGTAATGCGAAAGTGAGGGGAGAGACAATTCCCAAACCAACATGTTTTTATTTGCAGTTAAAATAGGTCAGTGGAATGTGGTGACCTTGTATCAATTACCATGATGTGTTAGTGTTTCTCAATTACCGAAAACCTCTTGCAAAGAAAAAAAAACGAATACACCTTTATTGACAATAACCGCAACCAGTTTCCGATACAATATAAGTTCTTTTGATTCGCGGACCTCTTCGCGTCCTTTCGTAAGGTCAAGGACTCGGCATCTGCTTCTTTTTCGTTGAGTTGTATCAAGCCGTAACACCGGGAACCGAGCACATTAGCTTGCCTGTAATACTGCAGAGGGCGATATTAGGTTTGGTTGATAAGAACTCTCCCCACAGCCAATGATTTTCTTTGCTTGTCCCACTCGTCCAACGGGCAAACTTCGGCAAATAAGTACTTCCCAAGGAAGGAAGCAAAGGAAGAGAAAAAAAAAAAGAAGAGTAAACACGACCACTTGACCTCGATTTCTGGTGGTCGGATAAACACGCCGACCTGTGCGGCGACACTTCGGGCACTTGGATGTCGATGAAGCATAAGGACAGAATGGCGACGATGATCAAATGTGTTCTCAGCTTGGGCTGCACCTACGTTGGTTTTGCTGCTCAGTGATAGGACCTTCGCCACGTGCATATCAGACGCCAGCCAAAACTTCCTAGCGTATTGTGCGCAGTTTCTTTCGCCAAGAAAACAAGCAAGTGATACAAACACAGAAAAGCCAAAGGTGTAATCAAAAGGACCGAAATGCCGACACCAATTATTGCGTGCTCTTCTATGTGCAACAGGAGTGGACACTTCAGCTTTTACCCGGATAGGTTGCAAAAGGCCAGCAGGACTCAAGAGATGACACGAAAGCGAGATAGCGGCACGCATGAAGGTTCCGAGGAAGAGCAATCAAAGAAAGTGGGAGCATGAAGGTGGAAAGCAATATGTCGTTTCGCAAACGCTTTTTACCGAAAATCTATGTCCTAACCACTATGCCACAGACGCATGCCCGAAAGTTCTGTATCAGTCCTTTACAAGATGTCCTTAACAGGAACAAAAAGAGCACATTGTGAATGACTCGAGAGAAGCACTTTGAGATAGTGTCCTTTTTTCTGTATGCTTAGGTGGTTACTCTAATATTTACTTTTACCACTCTAATATTTACTTTTGTTTTTACTGAATGGTTTGGGCCATCTGAGAAGTATTTTGCTCAACACAACTATATTCACTGTGCTCTCATGGTAAAGGTAAATATTTTTTATCCAGAACATATTTAAAACACAGCTTCATTAGGCAGATTTTATTTCATGAGTCGATGCTTGTAAGCCTTACAGAATGGCAATTGGAGAACTGACAGAAAGCTGGGAGCAGGAGATACGTAGCTTGTAGTCCAAAGAACTTAGTATAGTTTCGCTTCTACAAGCAATGGCTTTTAAGTATTCTGATGATGCTTCACATGGCTGCCGTCATGAAATTTCCGGTGCTGAGGCACAACTAGCCTATCGAGAAAAACATTCCTTGGCTGCGATAAAAGAAATAGCATGCAACTCGTGTGCAGCACGTGGTGGTGTGCGCTCATTGCTCCCGCGTGCTGTCATCGATTGTAAGAAAATACAGTTGCTATTTTGGGTGGCCCCACGATCCTTCGCTGGGCATCACAAAAATCTACGAGCGTCATTAGCAAAAGCAAGAAAAATGCCATTTTTATTATGATCTTCTTCAGGTGTCAGCGACCGCCGGCCATCCGTTCCGCCGTGATCGGTGTTGAGCGTCATTCGTGTTCGGCTGTCTGCATAATACAGACATTTATCACTACGGGTGGAGACAGCTGTGAAGGATGGGACCCGAGGACCGCCGCTCATGTCGCAAACAGCGTTGAGCAACCCTAAAAGGAGCTCCTGGCAATGAATCTATATGCGTAGTAGGGACCTACGTACTCCATTATCATTACTCATAGAGTATCTCTCCTTCGGCTAAATGCGTGAATGTGCCGAAGTGCTGCAGTGCATTTAGCCCCATGAAGTATTGTCACATGCAGTGAGCTGTAAGGGCCAGCCTAGCTGTGGAACTACAGTTTACTTGTCGCAGCCACAGTCTTTCTGAAGTTTGTCAATGTAGCTATGTATACGTTAGGACAGTTGAATATATGGTGCTATTCATCCGTACTATCGCTTAGAATTGTCCCTTGTTGTTGTAGGCCCTCTATCTTTTTTTCTTCTGGCGTGCATGTGAGGCTAATGCTTCGTTCTATGCTTGTTAGTACCTTGTGCTCTGAAAAATTATTGATTTGTTCTAGCTCACGTATGGTTTTCGTGTTGCACACATTTAAGCTTTTGTGGCTTTTCACCATAAAGATTTTACCGTAAAGAAGATTGATTCACTTTCCGCGTATTCATTTTGGGGTCGTGTATGAGCGCGTACGAGTGTTTACCCGATAGAGCACAAGAAAAACAAGCTAGCCGAATGTCGAGATAGCTTTTAAGCTGAACATATGAGATTGAGGCAGGTTTCAGTACTACATCCTGTCAGCTCGCATATTTATCTACAGAAGACGCTTTCTCTGGGATCGCTTTCGTGCAAGAACAGTATTAAAGACCATCCTGCTTTTGCTAGGGGTCGGAGGCGCAGAATGAACATTAGCGGGTAGGTCCGCCAAAAGGACGTGCTTTCGTTCAGCAATCTTTAGCTGGACCACTTTCTATGCGAGGCAGGATACAACAATATGGATGAAGAATTAGATACGTTTTAAAGTTGAACGCTTGTCAAGATATTTCTTGTATTAAGTTGTCTGTGACTCCCCCTAAGTGTGCTGTCACCCAATTTGAAGCTTGTGCAATACGTTTCTGCGCCTATTTTGTCAATTGTTGTTTCATCAGCCCATGACCTTGCACTTCCCCAAACTATAAAAGATATATCCAGCTTGACACTTATCACGTTGCTGCAGTCATTAGACGCTCAAAATAAGTATGCAAACCACCGTATTTCCTATTTATGGAAGTAAAAGCCTCTAGGCACGCTGCGGTGTTGGCGTCAATACGAGTAGCACAAAAGGGGGTGAAGACACTCATATTGATGTGTATTGTGACGCCATACAATGTGAAGTCAGAATACACCACTCTGCCAAAGTCATATATCACCAAAATATGTGACATCGTTATGATTTATCCCTGATGTCAAACGACGTGCCATGCATGAAACGTCACCACGTGGCATTGTCGATTTGGCTAATGAAGGCGGGCCACTGGCGCAACCCATAACCAGATATAGCGCAAAAAGCTTGCAGCTCTTCCAATCTTGGAGGCTCTGCGTTATCAGGTTAGGCGCAGGAAGCTTTCGGAGAGTGCCGGGAATGATCAATACAACGACTGAGAAGAATGGGAAGAAAATGGGTTTCCTTTTCGAGTTGGCTCAGACAAATTCATAATGTGGCGTGTATGTTTTTTTGCAGCTTTCGTCTCATCTAAGCGCGTAAAGCGAACTAAGCTGGTCAACTGCGTCCCTGCCAATCACAAGAGCTCCTTAGCGTGGCGACTACTGCCATATTTCTCTGGGACCATGTTCGTGCGCCGCCGACCGCAATAATGGAGGCGAGGTGAACGAACCGAAGATATCCAGAAAGCCGTTTCGATGAAGGACGGGTCTCCAGAATGAGCTATAAACTCTAATGAACCCAGGCATAAGAACGACGCCTCTCAAGATGTTATGGGCCTGTAAGCGGGAAGTAATGCAGCATTTACGAACGCGTATTGCTGCCCATAAATACGACTTCAGGACGGCGACCTCTATATGAGGAAGAAAGTAGGCCCAATGCCTCGGAGATATGCCGTGGGAATCGCAATACTTCCTTCATTGCTGGTCACCTAAATCAAGCTGTCCAAAACTAA
Source organism: Rhipicephalus microplus (assembly GCF_013339725.1). Classification (NCBI taxonomy): domain Eukaryota; kingdom Metazoa; phylum Arthropoda; class Arachnida; order Ixodida; family Ixodidae; genus Rhipicephalus; species Rhipicephalus microplus. The sequence continues at coordinate 41,795,563 of NC_051170.1, forward strand.
GTCAGAAAACAAGAAAAAAGTTCCTAAACTCGTTTTTCAAAGTTATTGCAGAAAGTGCGTACCATGTTCATAAGTGTTCAGAGCTTTCCATGCTGCTCCTGGACGCAGTGTCTTTTAACATTAGGAGGGTGAAGCTACAGGGCGTTCATTTAAGGAACATTTCTCTGAAATATTCTTGATGGCTGTCATCAGATACACTAAATATGAAAGAAAAGCATTCGAATAATCAACACACAAAATATTCATGTTTGCTTCGTGGGGATAATATGCGAGGCAGGATGGGAATAAATACTTGTAGAAGTGAGACGGGTGTCCTTTCATTGGTTGGTTTAAGTGTAAAAACACAAGAATGTACACATTAATATGTCCTCTAGCTCGGCACACTTTGCAGTACGTTTTATATTTATGTATGAACAGCTTCACTAAGAGGAGCAGGAGGAGGAGAAAAGAAAGAAATGAAAGGCAGGGAGGTCAACCAGACGCACGTCCGGTTTGCTACCCTGCACTGGGGGAAGGGGTGAGGGGATTAAAGGAGAAGAGAGAGAGAAGTGAAGGGCAACGTGTATGTAGGTGTGACCTTGTCCATTGCACGCTTATAAGCGGTCGCGTAGTCCGGTCGTCTTTAGAAAACTTAGCAGTGCCCGCGTCGCTTTGCTGGCCAGCGACGCGTAGAGCCATGAGCCAAGTATCTTCTCTTCGGAAAAAGGTCTACTGTCTAGTGTCTCCAACGTTTCGCGTAGCAAATTGCGTTCGCTCGCAAAACGTTCACATGAACGCAGTAGATGTTCTATTGTCTCGTCAGTGTCGCACAATTCACATCGGGAGCTATCCGCCATTCCTATGCGAAAGGAGTACGCCTTTGTAAAAGCTACTCCTAACCACAGGCGGCACAGTAAAGTTGCATCCTGGCGGGAGAGGTCCGATGGAACTTGAAGCTTTCTCGATGGGTCCAATTTGTGTAGGCGGCAGTTCCTGACACTGGGGTCACTCAGCCAAGTTTCCGACATGGTGTTAGCGAACGAGTGAAGGCCCCTTGCAGCGTCGGTTCTCGACAATGGAATTGGGGTTGTCTGGGCGTCCGCGTGGGCGGATCGGGCAGCATTATCAGCAAGGTCATTACCGACAATACCACAATGTCCCGGTAACCACTGGAACACCAAGTCATGTCCTTTCGATAAAACTTCGTGAATCACTTCTCTTATTTCATTCACTAGTTCTTGATGCTCCCTCTGTCTTAAAGCTGATTGCAAGCTCTGAAGGGATGCCTTGGAGTCACAGAACGCAGCCCATTTTTGAGGTTGGGCTTCCGCGATATAAAGTATAGCAGCACGTAAGGCGGCAAGCTCCGCTGCTGTGGATGTTGTCCTATGCGACAGTTTGAGCTTTATAGTGACCTGGTACGCCGGGATGACAACAGCACCTGTGGAGCTGTCAGCCGAGACCGATCCATCGGTGTAAATGTGGGTCCTCTGGCCGTATTTTTCGTTGAGTAGCGACAATGTCACCTGTCGTAGGACCACTGTTGAATGATGGATCTTGTTCGTTATTCCCGGAATAGTGAGGCACACCTGTGGTTGTTGTAGGCACCACAGGGGTCACGCTGGTCTTGTTGCTGGAGTGAAGCCAAAAGGAAGGCATTCTCCATGGGCAGAAATAATCTTTGAAAACATCGCGTGTGGTCTTTGAACTGGCAACACTGCAAAATGGTGACCAGGAACTCGGCAGAGATGTCTTATGTGGGCTCTCAAATTGTCAGTGGTGATGTATGTTCGAATTGGATGCTCTCTTGCGATCATAATTGCCCCGTAGGTTGAGGTGCATCGCGGCAATCCTAAGCACACGCGTAGTGCTTGTGCTTGCAGACTTTCGAGAGTGCGGATGTTCGTTTTGCACGTACTTGCCAGTAACGGCAAGCTGTAGCGCAAAAATCCCAGAAACAGTGCTCTGTATAGCTGCATCATTGATCTTATCGACGCGCCCCAAGATTTTCCGCAGAGGAACCGCATTATATGGACAATGGAAGTTAGCCTTCTCTTCAGGTAATTGCAGTGGGCACTCCACGAAAGGTCCCTGTCAATAATCACACCCAGGAAGCGATGGTTCTCCTGGTATGGAATATTTTGTCCATTGATGGTAACGGGGTATTGTGTAATGGCTCTGCGGGTAAACGCAACCAATGCACATTTCTCCGTTGAGACGGAAAGACCTTGCTTGCGGAGATATGAGCATGTCAAGGTGGCAGCCTGCTGGACTCTTGCACGTACTTGTAGACGAGTTACAGCTGAAGTCCATAGACAAATATCGTCAGCATATATAGATATGAGGATGGTACTTGGCAAAATTTCACGAAGTCCTACCATCACGAGGTTAAATAAAGTGGGACCTAATACGGCGCCCTGAGGGACGCCACGGGAGATATAGTAATTGGTGGTAGGTCCATCTGAGGTTTGTACAAAAAAAGGACCTTCTCGTCAAATAATCCTGGATTCATTAGAACATCCGACCACCGATTCCAACAGCTTCCAACGAGTCTAGGATGGCTTTATGTGTTACGTTATCATAAGCCCCTTTGACGTCGAGGAAGAGTGCCAGTGGTATGCGCTTGAGGCTCTTCTGTTGCTGGATAAATGTTGTGAGATCAATCACGTTGTCAAGAGATGACCTACCTCGCCGAAAACCCGTCATGCAGTTTGGGTATACGTTGTAGCGCTCAAGGTACCATTCTAGGCGTGTAAGTATCATCCTTTCCATGACTTTTCCTACGCAACTTGCGAGGGCAACAGGGCGAAATGATGTCAAATCAAATGGTGACTTTCCTGCTTTGAGTAGTGGCAAAAGTCGACTTATCTTCCAATCCTGGGGAACATTGCCCGCCAGCCATGAGTGGTTGTAATATCTTAACAATTGTCCCCTTGCCTCCTGTTGAAGGTTGGCTAGAGCGGCGTAGGTGATGCCATCGGGTCCTGGTGAAGATGATCGTCGGGAAGCCACCAAAGATGCGTCAAGTTCTTCTATAGTGAAAAGATTGTCCATTTCGTAGATGCGGGGTTCAGGGATAACACTCCTAATGGTGCCAGCAGACAAGGCGGACACACCAGCGATTCGCGTACAAAACTCATTTGCCACTTCTAGTTGGGTGTGGCCTGAATGTAGGGCTAAAGTCATGAAAGGATGTCTTTGTTGGGGAGTCGAGCTCAGGCCACGAATAGTGCTCGAGATGCGTGACAACGGCTTTCGGGGATCCAATGATTCGCAGAATGATTTCCAGCGTTCCTGTGCAAGTTTGTCTAAACGTCGTTGGACTTTTTTCTGTATGCGTCGTGCCAGCCTCAAGTCGCATATTGCTTTCGTCCGCCTGTATCTTCTTTCCGCCCTTCGGCGAAGCGCGCACAGTTTTTCCAGTTCAACGTCGAAATCTGAACGCTTGCCGGTGAACGGGAGGAGACAGGAAGCTTCCCTCATTGCCTCTTTGATGACATCCTCCAAGTTCTGGTCAGGGTCTTCACGGCATGTATTTTCCATGAGTCGCTGAAACTTGGACCAATCAATTCTTCGTATTGTCGTCTTAGGAAAGGAGTTAGTAAGACCCCTTATTCGCATATAAGTTGGAATGTGGTCACTCCCATGCGTTTCGATGTCTGAAAACCAGTGCACTTGTGACCGGAAGTTTCTGGATACCAGAGTCGAATCGAGGCAACTGCTGTACGTAAGGCCCCGCAGGTATGTAGGACTGCCATCATTTAAGAAACATAGGTCATGCTTGGAAGCGAATGACACGAGGTTTCTTTCTTTAGCGTTGATCGTCGAACTACCCCAGATTAAGTGATGTGCGTTGAAGTCTCCAGTTATAACCCACGGGCCCGTAGTTGTTGTCAGTATGCGTCGTAGTCGGTCTTGTTCAAATCGTCCGGATGGTGATATGTAGACGCCAATGAGTGTGAATGACACTTTTTCCTTTTTAACACGTGAGCAGACATATTGATTGTCATCATGCGGTTGAACTGCATGATGCATATATGTGAAATCTGTGCGAATGTAAACAACCACCTTGCTGCGTTCCTCGCACGTTGAAGAAACGAAAGATTCATACCCTGATAGTTTAGGAGGTTGTTGCACGTTTGGTTCACATATAACTATCATAGGAATATGATTCATGAATATATACTGACGGAACGAAGAGATGCGGGATCTCAGGCCTCTCGCGTTCCACTGCATTATCGACGCTTGTCGGACCTCGTTGCGGAAGGAGAAAATTGGTCGAGCCATGGTTGCTACTGGAGACTTGCAAATACTGGACTTAGAGCATCCAGTACTTGTAGTGCACTCTGAGCGAGTGGAGACTTCAGGCTGCTGCACAGCTTTCGCATAGCATCCAGCAGTGTTCGGAACATTCTGATGACTTCTGTGTACTCCTCAGGCAGCTTGTCAGCGGCTGGCTGGAGTGATGTGACTGTCGATGTGCGCTTGGGATTTGCAGGTGGCTGTGATTTCGGCAATGAAGGCCAAACTGATTCATCAGCAACAGTGCTGCTCGTTGGTTTGTTGACCGCGCTGGCCGCCTTCGGTCTGGGGAGGCAAGGGCGGTGGAAGAGAAGGGTGGTGGAGTGGTGCTTTCGATGAAGCGTCTGCGGCATTCTTTGATGAACTGCGGCGACGGTGACGCCTCTTTCGGACGGTCCTGGCAGCCTCTCAATGCGACGAATTGTCTCTGACCATTTGTTTCAATACCGCTATTTCTCTTCGGATTTTGGGGCATTCTTTTGACGAAGCTTCATGTGACCCATGACAATTCGAGCATTTGAGGGTAGTTGCTTCGCAGTCATCCACAGAATGGGCTTCCGCGCAACGAGGACACACCGTCCTATTTTCGCATACGCTTCTCACGTGGCCCATCTTCATGCACTTATAACACTGTAAGGGCTTCGGTATGAAAGGTCGCACTGAATGCCGAAAATGGCCCACCTTTACGTGTGAAGGAAGAGAGTCGCCCTTGAACATGATCTTCAAGCAGCGTGAGTTTCCCAAACGGACAACTTTTGCGATGACGCTGGCTTCATTTACCGGTTTGACCAGAACATCGAAGTCGGAGCTGGGAATGGCAGTATCCACATCGTAGATGACTCCAGTGACGACGTTAGAGCTCACAGGAATGTAGGAGCGAACTTTCATTCCCCCCAACTCGTTGACGTTGCGCAGTACATTAAGTGCCGCAGCATGCAAAACGTCGATGGCCAATACGTTCTTACGCGTGTTCACTCTGATGTCTGTGATCTCGTTTGGCACGAGTCCTTCCAGCATCACCGAAACAGATTGCCTGTTGAGGCGCTTCATGTTACCGTCTGGTACCTCAGGGACAAAAAGGATAGTGTTTGTCACGGGTCTCCTTGGCACTCTGTCATTCAACGTACTCGATGACGAAGATGTTCTGACGTTCCGCCTCTTCGCTTTACGGCTCAGCACCAGCTTAAAATCGTCGTCGTCAGAAGGCTCTTCGCTGCTCATTGAGTAGCCAAGAGTGCCCTCGCTGTCGTAGTCGCTGTAGAGTCCCGTACGCTTCCTGGATGCGGCCACCGCCGACGCCGCCGTAACTGGCGGACGTCCGTAGGGGTCCACGTCCATCACCGACGGACACGGAAGTGATAATCGCGAAGTTCACTTAAAATTAGGTGAAAAAAGAGAGCACCTACTGAAACTGCGATCTGCTAAGCAATCACTTCGTCGTCTTCTTAAGCTTCACTAAGAGCTGCTTTTAATCGTCTACTAGTCCAGTTTAAAATTGCCCTAAAGTCAACTGCAGAAGGTCATACTGCGGAATACCAGGATAGATGACGTGGAACCAATGAACATCATTTAAAAACGAGAACAGTGAATTGAAACTCAAGATAACACTCAGGATGATTGAGGGAGAGTGAAATCTTTTATCAAATCACTCGGCCTTACAGTTGGGGTCCCAGGCATTGTGACGTCAACTTCAATGCTTAGTTTAGACACGGAAAATCTAACCAATACTCTCATTCACAGATTTATTCTCTAGTTGGAATTAAGAGGAAGACAATAAGGAAGATTCTTCCACAGCCCTACAGTATGGCTAATCTCGTAGCTGCTAAGTTCTTTTGAAGCATTCTAATTATTCATCATTAAAAGACAACAGGTCGCTTAGTATAAAAAAGGCATTAGGATATAAAAAAAGTCAACAAACAAGAAAGGTAACACATGCTGCTTTCCTTCTCTAGCTGCCCAACGTTACGTCTAGTCCACGTGACGGGGGCAATTGCCTGGAGACCTCACGGCCAACATTCGGTAGCAAGGGGCACCGGCCAAAGAGACAGAAAAGACGCTTGTATTAACAGGCCTAACGATGAGATAGGCTGGAGGTTGTCGTTGAGCTGTTCTTGCGGCCGCAAACAACCTCGTTCTCCTCATTTTTGTTTTACTTTCGTCGCTTGAAAGTAGCGCGTAGGAAGAGGTAAGGCGTAAGAGAGTGAAGGCTCATGTGAGAAAGACGCTTTGCGAGAATGGCGATTCTGTCCCGACTTAATGAGTTCCACGGGGTCTCCATCGCTCTTGCCGTGTCGTCTCAATGGCGTGTATCTGACCCTTTCAAGTCTAGTTGCACGTCGTTGACAAAAGGAAAAAAAAGTGCCTGTAAGGGTTGCGATAATACGGGAGCCAGGACCAGGAATGAGGCGGTTAGAAGAAAGTAGGCGAATGGGGAGATGGAAATTGTGGCGACCAATCAGAGTGTATCATCTCAGCCTTTGTCGCAGAGATCGTTTCTTAGGCGGTAAGATAACACCAATCAAGCGCGCAGATACAGCAGCATACGAAAGAGGAAGCATTGATGTAGGGTTTCACACTGCCGCGTCTCCAGATGTATCGCAAGCATCTCTTCTTCTGGGCGTCCCATCTCGAGTGGTTCTTCGTACAGAGTGGCTCAGAGAGGAGCGTGGTGGTTTCCGATTGCCTACCCCGTGGATGAATCGCGGCTGATAGGGTCTTTGATCATCTACAACAGCGGTATGTTTCTGATCATGGTAAATTATAAATAGTGCTTGAGTGCATCTTCATGATGTCCAACGTATGAATTTTGCGGCACACATTGCGTAGAAGTCCCAGTACAAGTAGTGTAAAAGTTCTCCGCAGAACAATTAGAATTCAGTAACGCGCAGACCAAATGCCTTGCATTTGAATCTCGTTTTTGCACCGGCTTTCTTAATAAATGAAACTACCACATTTTATTGATTGCTAATGTGAAATAGACAAACAGGTTACCATTACGGTCGTAAAACTTGTAATAAATTTAAAGCTGACAAATATACAGCATAAACTTAATAATCCCTTGCCTTACATGGTTCGCGTTTTTATTCATAAGATTTGAAAACACGATATGTCGTTGAAAAAGAGAAAATTTTATTCTACTAAGTTTCTAAATAGCTTGTAAACTGTCTAAATAAACGCAGGAAGTTTCATGACCGAGAACTGGAGTTCGCTTGAGGTACACCTTTAAGAGCACATTGTGATAGCGTAACTAGGACCTGTATGCGCATCGCATTCAGCCATACCGCTAGAAACTGGGTACTTGTGTGCGTAAAATATCCTATGACACCTACTGCAAGTGTAATTGCCAAGAGCCCCCTATGCCATTGTCATTCATTTTTTGAACCATCAGAGGACCTACTACGCATCCGTCAAATGTCACGCGAACTTGCACAGCTGCACACTTTGTAATGGATAAGCACGTTTAAACCACCCACACGTCTTGCGATCCTGCGATTGTGCTATTCAATAACACATGTGTTAAAGAGCCTCCTCCCTCTGTACATGACGTTGTCATAACGTTCATTTACGAAGAAGCTTCAAGCATTGACGCTAATACTCTTTTAGAAAAGTGTTACCTGAAACCTTTTTGTGTGTGTAGTGAGTATTTTACGGTTATAGAGGAGGGCCATCGGTCTTTTATTCAATCCGTATGTACAGCACGCACATTTGAAATGAATACCATGAAACAATAAGAAGAATAAGATACACTGGCATGGCTTAATGGTTGAACGCCGGCTTACCACGAAGAAGGCCCGGGTTTGATTCTCACTTGGGTAGAAGTTTTTTTGTGTATTTGCGTCTATATAAAGTTTTTGTTCATGAAGAACACTAATTTTTCGCTCACAACCAACGATGCTAACACCATAATTTTAATGTCTGCGAAACTAGTTCGTTAATGTCTTCGCGTAAACTTGCAGAATGATCATCCCTTGTGGTTGTAACAAATTCACGCCACAGCCTAATACGAGGCTACGCGCAAGATGCCACGGCAGGCTGCAAACTGAGAAAAAAAAAAGTGGCAACAAAGAAACAGACGAGATGGCAGAATTTTCATCACCATACTTACAACTACAAAACTCAACTTTTTTTAAAAGAAACATATCATCCTCACTTACTACTGATTTTGAGAACGAACGATTCTTTGTATTTTTTCACAAAATACAAACAAGAAACTGTCTTTGGTTAAGAAGCAGGGACATAGGCAGAAATCTTTTATGGGGGTGGGGGGGATGCTTCTTGAATTTGTGGGGTACCACTGGCTTGTGGGGTCCCAACAGCAGACATGATCTAGGACCATGAATTGCTGGATACACGACCACTTACAGAAAAGAAGATCCTGGGATCTCTGCCAACGTTTTCCCATACGCGCACAGCCACGAAAGCTCTCTTGTGCTTTTTAAGGACTACCGGACTTCTCGAGCGCTTCTGAAAGAACAGCGTGAGACCATGCTGTGTAGTCTCGAGCTGAACATTTATCTATCTCTTTTTTACTCTTCTTTCCTCTCTATCTTTTTTCTTTCCATTATTTTTCCTCCCCCCCCCCTAAGTGTAGGGTAGCCAACCGAGCCAAGCTTGGTTAACTTCCCTGCCTTTCCCTTCTCTCTGTTTCTTCCTCTTCTTCTGTTTGAAGTCTATTCTACTCTCTTTCCCTTCCCCCAATCTCGGGAGGTGGAATAGCATTGACCGGCCGTCACACCACGGATACATCGGGGCACAGTGTAAAATATATTTTATGCCGCCTTGATAACATTGTATATACGTTCACTTGGATCTTGAAGTCTGCGGCATCCTAGCTATCCAAGAATTGGAGAAAAGCGCCACATGTTTTTTGTGTGCTTCCTCAGTGAGCAAGAATATCATGCGACATTGTTAAATGAGGCTGGTGAGCGAGAGGCAGTTGCTCTGCTAAGTTCGTGAGCTCTCGAACTAGACCATGTGCCTTCCCATTGTTTTCGGGTTCAGCGTGCTTCGGGAACCAAACCAGCAGGTTTCACAGGGCTAAGGAACGTCCCAGTAGTTAATAACTGTTGTAGGCAGGCGGCCATTCATGCAAAGCCAGCCCGCTGCTTCAGTCTCTGTAATGATGATACAAGGCACCCCTCGCTTTTATTTTTCTTTTATAGATAATGCTATCGCCATAGTTTCAACTTTCGTGACTGAAGTGGTAATTAGAGAGGCACTCGCGACCAATGTCATATCGTGCTCTACCACCGTAGCCACATCATTTTTTCTGTTGTAGCCGGCGGCGTGCGCCTAGCTCACCTTCTCATCTGACTGTTTCTTGAGCTATTTAATACCCTACGTGTGCCCTTATTTTGCGTTTCTTTCGGAATTTCTGCAATTTATTCTTCCAGGGTGAGGAAGCGCTTTGGTTGTGCTACAAACCCCTGACTTTACTCTTGCTTGAAGGATTCTAAAAGCTTTTGTGGCTGTCAGCTAAGATGCAGTAAGCTTTTTCGAAGACAAAATTCCACAGTTACTAGAAATGGTGTTGCATCATGTGTGTTTAGAAAAAGTGTTAAATAATTGAGAGTTCTTGGTACTCCCCTATAGGAGAGCAGTAAGCTGTTCCAATTCAATTATGTTGTCGAAAACTGAGAAAGTGCCCTAAATGCAAATTGCGACATTCCACGAGAAAGGAATTCTTAGTATTCAAACGAAGTTGTAAGTTCCTCTTAGCATCACAAATCAGGGATATCTTGTGCTCAACTTATTGTCCATAAAATTACGCTGACATCTAGCAGCACATTTAGACAGTGCTAGTTTCTTTAATGCTTCAGGCCTTTTACTGAAAGTTGTTCCTTTTCGAGGGAGTTTTGTTTATATTAGGTTCACCCCATTTTTATATTGACTCATATAAAATAATGCTTGTATATATGAAAGAGAAAAAAATTAGCTGTGACCCAGCTTGGCTAAGGCAGAATATAGGTAGCGTAAACTACGGATGGACAGACAAAAGGGCGGACCGCGGACGGACGTTGGATAGACGAACTACGAACGGCCGAACGCACAAATCATGAATGTATGGATAGAGTAAGCACAGACGAACGAAAAATCAGGCAGACATGTGGATGGACGAACCACAGATGACGGACGGATGGACAAACGAATCACAGACGAATGGACGGATGATAGTTAATGAACGAATGGATGACCAAACACAGATAGATGGATGCACGGACGGACCATGGATGCACTGATGGACGGACAGACGAGCCGTAAATGGATGAACGAACCACGGATGAACGGGCAGATGGACACGCTAGCGAATGAGCAATATCCCGTGCGTCCAACGCCAGTCCGCTTGGGACATGTCACTCCAGAAGCTTCCAAACCTTCTCTGGCGAGCCAGGTGTGCAGTGTGACGTCAACGCTTCTCTCTCTTGCGCAGAACTTCTCACCGTAAGCCATGTGAAACTGTTCAACATCGGCCTGTGCATCTTGCGCTTTAGTATTGTTGGAAGCTCTGCTATATTATATAGAGAATGAAGTTCTTCCATCATCGTGCCGTCAAGGATAACTTTGCGTCATGCAGCATCGACATGGCAGCCGATTGGAATAGCTGCAACGACGATGGCACAAATTCTCACGCTTACTTCACTCATGTTCTTTTGTTATATAAAGAAGAAGAAATGGCAAAGAAGATAAATAAGGGATGTTAACCGGTTCAAATTCATAAACAGATGTCTGTGTTGTGACGCGTTTTGTGTTCTCTTTTAAGCTAACAAGCAATGCGTCCACGTACAAGCCACACTGGCACCGAAAAAAAAAGGTTGATGTGTTTTTATTCGATATTTTGTAAGTGAGAAGTGAGAAGTTTACCACTTATTCTTGTAGCTAAATAATTTGTACAACTAACGATGATAGTTGGCGCCGATTTGTGAGATTCTGAAGTCATGTTATCGAAAAAATTTTCAAAATAAGTTGAAAATTACTGAATGTTTGGAACAGTAGTACAAATTATTGTCGATTGCAGTTTGCAACATGTTCTCTCTAGCTTGCGAACGGTTCGTGAACGGCAAGGTAATGAAAGCAGAGTTTTCTCATAAAAATACTAAAAACCATCACCCATGACTGAGAGCAGCAACAGCCATAATTAATTCATCTGTAAATGATGTTGTATTGCTGTTGTAAGACTGTTATTACGAGTCTAATTCAGATGACCGTGATATAGGTCACAGTATGAGGAATTGAAGCCAGCCAATAGCACATAACGTTGGCAGGCTTGGTAATTCAATAATACGTGCACTGGTTTACCTGTATAACTATTCAGTCTTGTTATCGTCTATATTTTTATTACTGGACTTCTATAGTTGTCTTTGTCATCTTTTTTCACTGTTTTGCATTGCTTTGTGCATCACCACAACAATAGCTTGCTGCTGTGCTGAAAGCAAAGTACGCGCTAAAATAACCATTATAGCTCGGTAAGCACAATTCCTATAGGCTCGCAAAAACGGCACTCATATTATTTATCAAGCAATGAATTCAGTAAGGTCATTTAACCATTCAACCAAGCTGTGTGATCATAAGAAATCTAACATTACAAGAACCTCAAAAAACCTACAGCTGCTCTCCATGAAAATTTATACAACTGCTTAGAACGCTATAGAAGGCCACTCGAAAGCAGGGCCACGCTTTATCGGGCATCAAGTGGTACTCGTCTTTAGAGCGCTTACAAATTGCTTTTGAAAAACCGGTGTAGTTGGTTATCGAGTTTCTCGGTCAAGGGATAGTCGAGTTGCTGGTTTTCCATTCCTTGCTCTTTTTCGGGGAAGCACGGCGAAATTTGTGGTGACCTCATGGGAAAGGTGACAGCAGTTAGCTTAAGACTGACTGCTTGCCGTTTCTTCTCGTGACAAAGTTCGATGTGTCACTTGTACCATCGCCTCTGAAAGGGGGGGTGCGTGGCGCGCGCGCCCGCTATCTCGGAGGCTATGCTTGTAGCTATGCCACTGAAAGCATAAAACAACTAACTGCTAATATGCATACAGAGAACGTCTAATGGCAATTGGAAGTGTATCGACTTGTAGAATAAAGAATAAGCACGCTCCCAGAGAGAGAGAGAGTTAATGCGTGCATACAGGGGAGTTTTCAGTATGGTATCCTAAATTAAGGATTAAGGAAACAGGTGATGAAGAGAGGAAATGAATGAAGATTACACCTATAAGAGATCGCGCACAACAGAACTATAAAAGTAATTAGCATGGTGCCTCCAGAGTAGCAGCAGCAGCATGAGAAGGTCGGTCTGAGCCAGTGAAAAATATGGAAATGATTTATTATACGCTATCTCAACTCCTTGTGAGAAAAAGAAATTGCCGCCTCGGTGCGACGACACAATAATATCGCAATAAGATTTTCTGTCTGTTGCAACACACGCACAAACTGACGGGCTGTGTCTGCTTGGTTATCCTGTGTTTTACGGCTCTAATTTAATAATGCCAGGAATACAAATTAGTTAAAAGGGGAAGGTGAGTTTGTGGCTCCACAGCCATTCTTGTCTGTAGGCAGGTTGGTGCCCGTTGAGTTAGTTCTGACTGCCTCTCATAAAGTTAATGAGCACGTAGTTACTACCAATCGTGTGTCTTTCGAATCTTTACGCGATAATCAGTCGTACCGAGGTTAACATAAGAAACCCCTTTTCGAAGTTAATTGTGCGGTTTCGGTAATGGGCAATTGTTTCACGGGCATGGGCCCCAAATGCTGCTGACAGGCAGTTTCACTGCACTTTAAGACTGCACGTAGGTACAGGTTTTTTGTGTTTTTCATAGCTTTTAATAAAAAGAGAGTAACGAATTTGTTTCATATCTGTCGCAGTGCGCAAAAATGTGGTGCCAAAGCCAGTGTATACACTAAACCGCATAACTTGACAACCTGATAAACTCTGAATAGAAACATCGAGTTCTGTGTTGTTTTTTATGCTTTCGAGTGGCATCAAAATTGTAGCAATGCGAATTTATCAGTTAAGAAAGGGAAAGAAAAGTGGTGGAAATAAAGGCAGGGATGCTAATTGGAAAACAACAATCTGTTTTGTTAGCTTGCACTAGGGAAGGAGAGATAAAGAAGTAAGGAAGAGGGAACCGGAAAGTAAGTATCTGGTTTGCTACTCTGCACTGGGGAAGGAGGAAGGAAAGATAGATAAGGAAAAGGGAATCATTCTACGAGGCGGATTGCTCGCAGAAAGTTCAACAGTATATTCGGCACTTTTCGGCGCGAAGCTCCATCTTTCCGACATCCAAAAATTGATTTTTCGGAAAGCGACTGGTTGTCGAGGTGTGCAAACACTGCTGACAGGGACTGTCTCTGACAGCTATACTGTGTGCACTGACACAAAATAAGTTCGATGGTTTCGTCAGTGACACAACGACGGCAGTGTATCACGCCAACTAACTCTTTGAGATGCTTTGTACACATTTGTTTAGAACACTTGGTTTTGCTGGAGACGCCCACTAGTTGCTATGAAAGAGCATTATATATTGTGATTTGGATGACCCCAATCTCTTGCCCATTAGATGTACCTCAAATGAATATGATTTTGCAGTGTTGCATTGGAGCTCTTTCCTGAAGGCACTGCGATATCTAACGTGTCATTCAACGTGCAGCTTCGCGCATGCCACTTGAAAAGTATAATTTTTCTTTGTTCGGAAAGAATATAACTGAAAACCGTTTCTAAGTGCATTTATAGCCTTGTATATAGTTTCATTTATGCAATAAAAAAGTACGAATTACTTCAGGTTAAATAAATATTGAGTTATAATTGAACCAAGAATAATTACTACAAAACACACAAAGCATTGCATTATAAGATGATTTTTGTGTAAATGCATTAACGAGTGACTTGAGATAACGTTGTGTAAATTTGATGCATCTAAAGAAAGTTATTCAGATGTGGCGTCTGAAAGGGCTAACATTGTATTTGCGACAATTATTTACACATAGAAAAAGGAAGATAGCAAAAATTGGGAATATAATGACCTCAGTTATGAGAACCACGGGGCGCTAGAAAGAAACAATGTCAGCCCACCAATCACGAGGCGAGCATCACCAGCTTTTCGCGCCCTGCTTTTGGCGAACTTCTATGAACGCTAGACAAGGGGCTCATGGTGGTTGCTGGTGTAATGTATCGCAAGCGTGATAAGCATCTATATACATTCTCGACGGGCCGAGCTCGGAGCCACCGCTATGCGAGCGCGCTGTACAGAGGCACGCAGACGCAGGAAGGCTCCTGGAGCAGCGTGCCTTACTATCTCTCCTGTATCGGGCCAAGCCTCTCCCGGCTGCCCACTTCCCTCTTTCTTCCCTGTTCTCTCGCAAACACACATACGTGGCACATACTCTCTTCCACCAGCGGGGTGCCGTCAAGACAACGTGGCGCGCGGCAGACGTCGCGCCATAGAGACACGTCTATTCATCTCCCCTCGTACAGCCTACGTTTTCTCGTCCCGCGTAATAACGAACGCGTGGGCTGTCTGAAGAGGTGGGGAGGCTGTCCTGGCGTACCATGAACGATCTGGCGCTGCAGCAGCTTCACCGGCCAGCTACACTATGTGACGCCGATGCGGAAGGGCTGTGTTTCACCGTTCCTTTATTGACACTGCGGAAACAAGCGCGTTATCGGACCTATCTATCTGAGAGCGGCAGTGGCATAGTGTTACGTGTAAGGCGGAAATTCTGGCAAGTCGCTCTACTTGGTCCTGATAAAGGTGTGTTGTTTCTTCGGGCCTCCATAATACTGGATGATTGATGCAGCTTCTGGACGACACAAATACCCTTCTAATAAACTCGTAAAGCTGATTGCCGGTGAATGAAGGCATACAGTTAGTCTACAACTGATGTCCTACGTATCAGCAGACTTGTAGAGTTAAGAAATTGAATGTTAGTGTTAAATGTTGTCTACGTTTTACCTTTTGAGTTTGTGGCACCGTTAATAGCAAAAATCTCCCCAAAAAACGGCAGGAAGGCGAAGATGGAAGCTTGTAGTGAAAAAACTATAAACAAAGGATTATGCACTCTAGCCGACGTTTCGTCGAGTAGACTGTCTTCCTGAAGGCCAGACCTGACTTCCGCTATGATAACGTGCATATGCTTCGTACCCTCTCTTGCTATCGGAGCAAAGGAGGGGGAGAGGAGTACACATTCACAGTTGCCCTCTCCCCCTGCTGTGCTCAGATCAGTGGAGAGGGTACGAAGCTTACGCAAGTTGGCGCTATGGAAATCAGTTCTGGCCTTGAGACTTTTGGTTCTGACAAATATTCTTGTCAGAACGTCGGCTAGAGCGCATGACCCTCTGTTAACAGATCTTAATATTCAGTGACGTTGGGTATCACGAGAGAACATTATTATTACCAATAGCAGATTCTAGATGCAGAGGAAAGCTCTGAGAGCACCACATCTGAGAGCGTGTGCATTAAAAAGTCAATGATCCAGTAATATACCGTTGAAGTTGGAAAAAGAAAGAGCTATGAACGATACTTCAATTGCGAAATTGCAACTTCAAAACATGCCTTACGGATCATCCTATGTAATAAAAGAGGAACATTTAACACAGATGAAAATCACGTCCTTTTTGTGTAAATATACTAAATGCTTGAGAAGCCTGCGAAAAGCTGCAGGGTTGATTATTTCTGTGAGCGAATTTTTCATGCAGTTTAAACAACTTGTGTTGCTCGAAATAATGCAAAATCTATATGCATACCAAGTAAGGCTTACGTGTTATTTGTAGTTTCTGTTTATATTCCCAGTTTGTTATCAAACAAGCTATGCTTATCGAGTGAGCGTAAGGGGCAAACTTGTTCTATAACCTAAAGTTTTCGAGGAAAATTATCGATTGCTGTATACATAGTTCTTCAGAGCTAAACGTTGAAATTCAGAGCATGGGATAAATACCTAGCATACGTGAATCGGTAATCTTGCCACCATTCGCGACATACGCTTATAACCCTAAGAAACACGAAAGTACAGGTGATAACTCTTTCTCTGTCCTCTACGCTCACTCACCGCACACCCCATGCTAGACACTATCTTTCCTTTTGTGAGCCAGGACGACTTGCCTATCGCCGGGTCGTTGTGTCGCGCAGAACACGCTGAGCGATTTGCACGCTTACGTACATGGGCGGCGCAAGACAACTCTAAAACTCGTTACGACAGTCCACGACGACAAGTAACCCATGTTTCTGGTCATTTGGTATGGCTTTGGACTCTCGTACGGCGACGTGGCTTATTCCAAAAAATGTCTCGCAGGCTGTAGAGTGGACCATTTGTAATTATCCATCGCCTAAGCGAGGTCCATTACGAGATAGCGCGTCTCACTTCAAGTGGCCGTCGTTCACTGAAGGCTAAGGTGACGCATGTTGCCCTCTTGAAGCCATTCACACGAAGGATTCAGAAATGACTCGCCCAGAGGGCTTCGTCTGAGAGAGGAGAATTGTTACAAAGAAGTGTGCCTGCAAGCAGCAAAGCGAGCGAAGCTGGAGAAGAAAAGGATAGCGACGACGCTGCTTCGGCGATCACCACCGTCTTTCGCTCCTCCGCTCTCATTAAACTTCCCTTTTTAACATTTCTGGAGTGCGTAGCAATATAAAATTTCTAAAATAGGATTACGTGCTACAATGTGAGTATTTTTAGAATAAACTATAGGTCATTTTCAAATGCAATTTCGTGTGAAATAACTTCAAATGAATGTTAGCCATTTTGAAAATCTACTTAGTTTTGTTGCACATTTGGGTATTCCTCTATGTTTCATCTGTATCAGATGAATTGAAGCCATGTTTGTTCGGATATAACAGACGCATCTTCAATTCAGTATGTGCACCGTGTATATTTTTTAAAGCGGGGATATACAAAACGTCCGGATATATTGTAGCGCATACATCGTCCGTCTGCACATGTAATTATCATAGATATCTGATCTTATGGTAGATAAACATGACCACTAATTTATTTACCGCCCTTCGAAACTTTCAGAAACCACAATATCACTCTGAAAAGTGTGACAAAGCCCTTCGAAACTCCCAGAAACCGCAATATCACACTGAAAAGTGTGACAGAGCGAAGGCTTTCTAATCTGTCATGCGACCTGCGCCATGAAAGCTGTGTGACAGGTTCCCGTGATTTCCCCGTTCTTACGCCTCCCTTTGCCCTCTTCGCTCGCGGATACGGTTCTTATCGGCTACGAAGACCACAGGAGAAAGCCTTAATTTTATTTTTGTACACGTGGACACACCTCCCGCTTTTGTACTCTTTTAATTTTTTTCTGTTTTATGACTTGTCTTTTTGCTCTCTTATCAGCACCATGGTGAAAAGAAATCCCATCTGAACAGTAAAAGCATTGAGCGAAGCTCCTTTTGCCTTTTTGTACGAGAAGAATGAAAGAGAGGCGACGAGATATCGTAAGAGGCTGGACTCTTTTGACTCCGGCTTACCGCGCAAGCCCCCCATAAAGGACGCTTCTGTCCACAGTCCCAGAGGGGGCAGATAAAAAGCATAGAAGAACGCGGTTGAAACAGACTGTGAAGATGTTTGGCCGTATTTCTGAACGGGCTGCTCCCTGTACTTTTGTCCGCTGTTGGCTCTCGCGTTTCGCGTTGCATTTACCGAGAAAAGCGTTTCGCTTTCACATACGGGTGCTTCATTCTTTTTCTCTTGTTAATTTCCGGCTTTTGGTAAATTCTAGATCCAGCTTTAAAAGCGGACACAGAATACCACACCAATTCGGTTCGCTACGGCGAAAAGAAGGGCTTATTATTTGTACAGTGACTCAACCATCGAAGCACATTTCAAGACTACTTCCAACGTTCAATTCGTCCGTTCATTTCTGAAGTTCGATATATATTGGCATTAAATTTCAGCTTGGGGAACTGTATTTTGTATTTGTCATAAGCTTCAATCAATGCACACTGTCAAGGAACCAGTTTTTCAACCAGTTCCTTTCATTTCACGAAACAGAATTTTTTGAAAGTAGTGTTCTAACAGCATATTTCGTTTATTTGCTCCGGAGAACGAAAACTTGAAAATAACGATTGTTACCGGCAGCCTAGCCACACTAAAGAAATAAGAAGAAAGAAGTATATGTTTCCCTAAAAGCCTTAGGATCTTTCTATTTTTCATTTTACTTGCACTGCAAGAAAGTGCGAACCGTTTTCGTTTTGAAATTGAATAACTCAGTCCTCACTTCAAAACAGTATACAGGGAATACTAACAAACAAATTGAAAAAAAAAACCAAAAATCATGAACGTTCTTTTTGACAACGTGTCTGAGTGCGCGCGCATTTGCTTTCGTGTCTGACTGCATCCAGTATTCAATAATTTCAATCACTCGGAGTTCCGGAAATTCGCGCTGAGAAAAAAAAAACGAAAAAAAGGGGACCCAGGAGAAGAAATTCTTGCATTCGCCCTACAGTTCCTTCCGGTTTTCGAGGATGTGTCGATATTCTGACGCTTTTACTTGGTTCCTGCATAGTAATTTTATTGTAAACACCAACTATCCATAAGTCAATTTTCGTCGGGAGCTTGCGAAAGAAAAGCAGGGGCATTTTTCTTTTTCTCAGTAGGGGCGCTGTCATTTCGCACACGCTCCGCATAAGTTGAGTCTCGTTGTCCACATTTTTGCTACTTTTTCTGCAGCTTGTTTACGGTCATGCGTTCTAGTCAAGGTGACGCCATTTCACGCGTATAGTCAAAATACAACGTTAACGTAATTTATTCCTCTCTCTTCGGCACAAGCGAAAAGAGTTCCGCATTTACCTCGGTAGCACCGTTCGATTTCGACACCTGGACCTATTTCTAGAACTCTTCCTTATGGTGTTCGCTAAAGGTTTCCGCAACTACGTCATAATAAAGCAAAACACAATCATTATTCCAACACTCGAAAGCGTCTATTCAAAAAAAAATATCTTTCTCTCCTTATCTGGCGTGGGCCCCATCTAAATTATCCTTCCGTGTTCTTAGGAAGGCCGAAAAAAAAAATGTAAGCATGAGCCTCTTACTTTCCGTCTTCTTTTTTAACTCTAAACAAAGCGAATTCTTTCAACCTTCACGTCCGAGAACTAGGAGATATTCTCACCTGATTAATCACTCGTTCCCGTGTAACGTCCAGTACCTACGAAGAGTTTGCCTTAACGTCGCTTCACACTAACCTGAAAAGGTGAACTTGGTATTAGCCTTCCGAGTGCGTGCGCATACGATATCTCAATCCACTGGTTTTCTATTCTTTGTTTTTCTTATTTTGTACTCAGTCGTAGTTCCGGTGAGATAACGGATGGAAGTTCTTTGAATCGCTTTTAGGCATTTCAATGCCTTTGCATTTGCGCAGACACATTGCTATTTGCTCCCTGATTCTTTGTCTTTTATGCGTCGTGTTTTCCCACTAATTTATTGCACGGCTATAGGAACTTGATATTGCCTGTTTGGAAACTTCAAATTGATGGCTTGAATTGAAATAAATAATTCTATATCGGGTCATATCATCATTACCATTTACCCACCTCCTATACATGATCGTCAATTCTTTTAAGCATGTAGTTTTAAACAGTGAGTTGAAGTCGAAAGGGGTATCTTATTTGTTCAAGTGAGGGTAAGCTAAAGATTTCATGAAGATTAGGATCGACCCAACACTACAAACACTTCTGTTTTCTGCTGAAGAAAACTCAAGGAAACAAAAAAGTATTTCTTGCTAGGTGCGGCGCGGTAACCGAAGAATGAGTATTAACGCATACTGCTCATTTTGCTTCCGTAAAAAAATAACAACCCTTAAAGCAATTGAGGAACATCCAAGTTAAGGTCATAACACGCGGCATTATACAGGTTTATCAGCATGTGGTGTTTTTTTCATTGTTCGAAATGTATTCATCGATCTTGCCCCGCTGTGACTACGTTCACAATATTTCGTAATATTTGTGCCCACATTTTCGTGCGTCGGGTTCTAATGAAATAGATGCGTAAGCCGTGTGTTGTTGCATGGGCGTTCTTTCTGATGTTGCTTCACCCAATTTCGATCGTTTGCTATTGAATATTATCATTACCATAGTTTCAGAGATGCGCTAATAATGCTAATTTTAAAATGGTGAAGCAAAATGATGTAGCTCAAAAACATCAATGAGGGATGCTGGTACCTGAGCTTCGCTTCGTTGTCTTATAATTGTGGCAACGGTTAACTTTTTACCGTTATTAAATACTCCGTTATTAAATTACATGTTTTGTTATAAACAATGCAATTGAAGACCCACGGCATTTTTGTGCGATAATGGTAAAACAGTTGAGACATTCCAGTGTGCTTGTGTGTTCTCGCTTCTTTCCCTCTCTCGTTTTCTCTTTTCCTCTCCTTACTTTTCTGTCTCTCTTTACGCTTTCCACAGTGCAGTACAGCAAATCAGATACTTGCTTTCTGGTTAACCTTCCTGCTTTTCCTCATCTACTTTACACTTTCCTCTTTCTCTATGGCCATCAATTGAATATTGTCTCAATGAATGCTTGCACTTTGAACTTAGGCCCCTAAAAGCTGCTGATCAGTATCATGAACCTTATGTAGGTAAAATACTCGTGTGAGTTGTAGTTTATGGTTCTTAAAATATTACGCTATCGTCTGTATCTTCTAAACTGTTTATTAGGTGTCGCCTATCGCTTTGGTCCATTCTTCCAAGTGTGAGGCGTATGCTTGTTTTTCTGTAAGCACTTTGACTTCCTCTAAATATTTTATTTCATGAATCCGCTCAACGACTATAGTAGAACATTAAGCATAACCGAATGGAAATATAAATTATTCTGGCAGGCTTTGGAAGATCGGCGGGAAAACCTTAGGCGGACATTTGTACTCACTGTTATAAAGCAGGCATTGAGCAAGAAAGTTACATCAAGTTACTAAGACTTGTGTCGTCAAGATGCCACCATGCACTGAAAGTCTGCGATGTTTCTTTCAGAGGTAACGTCTTCAGGTATTCTTTTCTTTTTTAACGAGTCATTAGAAAATCGAATCCTCTATTTATCACCGGACATTAGGAACACTTTGTGCAAAGATCTATTTTAACGCACTTTGTGTTATTACTTTATTTTGTTTTGACTGCAACCCGCCAGCTGTGATGACCACAGGAATAATTCACGAATGTAATAAGTAAACAAACCAGCAAAAAAGTACATAAAATATTTTTGTCTTTCTCTCTCTTATTCTTTGTCCATATAACGTTACGTGCTGTTGAGTTTTTAGACAGGCAAGGGCATTGTGATTACGTAGCACCTTGAAGCTTTTTAAATGTCGTTTGCCATATTTGAAAACAAAGCCTTTAGTTTGAGCCACTTCGTTCGTGTTATGCATAGATCTAAGCCAAAGACGTTTTGTGTACTGTGTTTTTCTCTGTCGTTTTAGTGGCTAAGTGTTTGAATGAGGCGTCTAGTCGCAGTCAAAATCTTCTTATCGTAAGCCATGCACAGATTCCGCACACGGACAGTTTAATAGTGTGGGATGTAGTTGAGTGGTGCTTTAGCTCTTTGCCTTTGCATATAGCTGTTTGCATATAGCTCTTTGACCTTTTTTGCCACCATAAGTAAACCTCAAAATAAATAGGAACACTACGATGTAGCCTCTGGATTTCCATGATAAAGCTCTTTAAACGTAAAGTTAAGGTTAAGGTTAAGGATGTTGTAGGTAGCCGGTGGTTCTCATGATTGTAGAGTGTTCAGTGCTCTGAAAATGAAGTTTGGGACCAATATATTTCTAATTCTTGCACATTTTGTCTGTAAACGTTCTTGTATTTTTGCATCTTGAATAAACTTATTTCTCATTTTGACAGTGTGTTAATACACTCTTACACAACTATAGCCATGAAAACTAAGCAGACTTTTGTAATGAATCTTTCAGCGATGGAAGAATACTGAATCAATATGTGGATATTAGTAGTTTGTTGCCCCCTTTATTTGACAGTTCCGAAATTAGAATACGCATCTGCCATCTGGAGCCCCCATCAAGCATACCTAATCACTGCCTTGGAAGGTGTTCAAAATCGGGCCACCCGTTCATCCATTCCTCATATTCATATAACATCAGCATTTCACCATTGAAACATGAATCTGGCCTATCACTCCTTTCTTATCGTCGCCGCATTGCTAGCCTAACTCTTTATCATAAGTTTTTTATTCTTCACTCAATCAAGCTCCTTATATAACAGCCGCCTCACGCATTTCCCACCGCACCAGTCATTCACTTCAAGTTGCCCGCCCGCCATCACGCAGCACTACGTTTGCTGCTTCGTTTTTCCTCAGAGCAGCTTCAGACTGGAACGGCCTGCCCTACGACATTGTCACAATTGCCTCATCATCTACCTTCCTGGAACGCCTCACCGATCATCTGCCATGTTAATTCAATTTTAACTGTTTGTTTGCAATGTTAATTGAATCTCCGCTGTTTTGAATTGTAAACCCACCCCTTATGTAACACCCCCTGAATGGGGGCCTTTAAGGAAATAAAACTGAACTGAACTGAACTGAGAACCTTGCGGTTTCGATAGCTGCATATTCATAAAAGTATCTTTACTTTATATCAATAAATTATAAACTCACTGCAAACCAAGTTTTGAATTATTTCTGTGCCAGTAACTTACACAGCAGCTCCTTCACAATGCGATAAAGTTTTCAGGGTCACAACGCGCCTGTACGACTTTGCAAAGGCCTTGTAGTGCGCAACTAAATGATTCCACTGTTTTATTGTGCTAGGCGAAAGTACACTACTAAGTCACAGTGAAGTTCTACATATTGCTACATAGTCTTTTACACACCTTTATTAGGCCTGGAAGACGTGGCCTAAAACAGTCATTCCCGAGGCACAGAACAGACTCAAGGGCTATGTCCACTAATGATGAAGATGAGGAACACTATGTGATGATGGTTATGTACAGGTAATGAAGAAGCGTGTTGTAAATGCCCACAATATAAATAAATAGCACTGGGGTTTGCCTCCTGAAGTGGTCAGGTTATAAAAGCTTTGATTCGTGTCAAGTGTCCGTTATTGTGTGCCACTGTGCGCACCTCAAATTCATATGCATTCTTTTTTTAGAGAAGCTATGGCACGGTCTAGGAAATTATCCTATTTTGCCCTGCTCTCCTTCATCCTTCTCTTTTTGTACATATTCAATGAGTCCCGCCGTGGTGGTCTAGTGGCTAAAGTACTCGGCTGCTGACCCGCAGGTCGTAGGATTGAATCCCGGCTGTGGCGGCGGCATTTGCGATGGAGGCGATAGTGTTGTATTCCCGTATGCTCAGATTTGGGTGCATGTTAACGAACCTCAGGTAGTTGAAATTTCCGGAGCCCTCCAATACGGCGTCTCTCATAATCATATGGTGGTTTTGAGACGTTAAACCTCACATATCAATCAATTATATTCAATGGACGCACGCTTCTCTCGCTCAGCCCCAATTCACGGCGCTAGCTCTCTGTCACCACCGTTGTGATCACTGCTGCCACAGCGTAAACCCTGGCTGGTAAAGCGGTGGCAGCAGCCCTACGTGTCAGGTGGGCTGTTCGGCGCGGCTGCAAAAACAGCAATTACGGGGAGGATCTATTTTAATAATGGACCGGCGAAATCTCCGGGGACACACCGTGAGCTTCTCTCGCCCACGCGATGGCTGCACGCGTGGGAGGTGCTACACTGTAGTGCACGGCGCCCGACTCGCGGGCGAGGCCCGCCGGTGGCTTCTCCTAATGGCCGCCCGCCGTGCTGCATAAGAAGGCACGCTGCCGCAGCGGCTGACCGTTAATCATCCGCTGCCTGCTTTGCATGCTTCGCTCCATCGCCTTCTACTCGGCCTTTGATATATGCAGCGGCGACTGCGGCGCGCGACTTCGCTACAGATAGAGAAGCGCTGCTTCGTAGCACCCGCCAAGGTAGGCCGCCAAGGCGAGGCATAAAGGCAAAAAATGAACGTATAAGCAGGTACAGCTACAACAGACCGCGCCTCGCTCATCGTCTAGATTCCCTGGGGCTACATACGCGATGTGGCTTTCCATGCCAGCGAGTCACTATGGGCGTCCAAGATTCGAGGAAAAGGGAAGCTCAAGAGTGCACGTTATTGCCTCATCGGGTTTCGTAACGGGTGCCGGACTTGGGAATGACACTAAACCTGTTGCTTATAAATGGCTGCCATTTTTTTATAAAACTACTGAATTATTGGCAGCCAGCGTTGCTTTTTCGCGCAGTTGTGCGCACGTGCTATTTTTGCCTGAAACATTTATTAGGGCTATTTTTTAAGCATGTGACTGTCCCGATGTGAAACAGAAAAGACTGCAGGGACAAGAGAGATAGAGGAACGATGTAGACAAACAGGAAGGTTAAGAAAGCCAGGCTTAGTTAGATACCCTACACGTGGGGTGGGAAAAGGGAGAATTATTTATAATATAGAGAACAAAAAAAACTAGAGAAAGAATGAAAATAGAAAATGATATCAAGCACAATAATGTGTATGACATCTTGAGCTGTTCCGTAAATGGTCATGCACGAGCGCTTGATCGCACCTATCACTTTTTAAAACATAATCCAGGTCGTTGAATCGCAATACTGAACCATGCCACCGAAGCTACTTTTCTTTCGTTTTGTGTGAAACTGCGTTAATTTCTGTATTCTCCGCATCAGCGGAATGTTGAAAATGAAATAATTGTTATTTGTAGTTTCATAAACTTAAAAATATACACAGGCCATCACAGCTCCCTAATAGAGAGAGAGGTTGAAATATACATGCTGTAGTGCGTTGAACGTGAGAAACAACTATAGTATTGATAAAAGTTGAGAACTTTTATATCTGATGTATGTCAATCAAAAATAACACAACAGGCATGTGAACAAAATACGTTGACATTTGAATGCTAATTTGCTTTTTCAGACTTTGCTCTCTCATAAAGCTGTTTTTTTTTAAATACCATGAGTGCCCGTGCTCATGTATTACGCTTTGGTTTCGTTATTTTTATGCTTGTGCATTGATAGGGCTATGTCACTAAGGTTTCTTGTTCCTCCTGATACTAGCAGAAACTAGACACCTTAGTCACGAACCACTAGAAAAACATTGTATTTAATTTATAACTTATTCACAGAAGTGAAACCGTGGGATTCGGAGCTGAATAAAAAAGGGAGATGAGGCAGTGAAAGAGGGTCATTCTGATGGTGTGTTTTATTTTTGCCGACAAAGAGCATTGGATATTCATTGGTTCACATCTAACAACGTTGATGCGCCATACTGTCGCAAGTGATTTGTTTAACTTTGATGTCTAGCTTTCAGCGTTCATCAACCCTTCGCATCCGACATCGACAGTGATTCCTGCTACATCTTAATGCATAGAAGAGATTAAGAACGATCGATGCTCAAATTTTCGGTGCTATAGCAGTTTCACAAATCAGTTAACTTCACTGGCTAACTTCACACCGAAATTGCTTCTCCAGCTTATCCCTATAAATCTGACGTAGAAAATTCTCGGTATTTAAGGTGTAAAAATACCAAGGCTAGAGAAGCAAAAACAAAGAACAATAAAAATTAAACTTGATGCGACATTCTTTCTTTCTTTCTTTCTTTCTTTCTTTCTTTCTTTCTTTCTTTCTTTCTTTCTTTCTTTCTTTCTTTCTTTTTTTCTTTCTTTCTTTCTTTCTTTCTTTCTTTTGTATTGAGGTAGCTTCCTAATGAAACAGTATCACCGATTAATGTGCCTCGTGGAGCGTAAGACAGTCTTAGTGATGTCAGAAGTAGCGTCTAGATATCCTGTGAACGTAGCCTTGAGAAAATAAATGGCGCATAAGAGTTCGATTATGCGACATCCGCCACGCGTTAATATGTCTTCCGTCCTCCGTCTATATCATCATGACGGGACTTTCCCAGCTGTCCTCTCGTGATGCCTTGTGAATATATGCATCGGGGCGTGCATATATATATATATATATATATATATATATATATATATATATATATATATATATATATATATATATACATACATACATATATATATATATATATATATATATATATATATATATATATATATATATATATATATATATATATATATATATATATATTACGTGAAATCGGCCGATTTAGCTGTTGACCGTGATGAATCCACAACCTAACCTTCTGAATTTCACTAGAGTGCAAAAATTTTCGAAGCAGCCTTTCTAGCCACATTTCGTTTTAATGCGATTCGGAGAAACATTTAGGCCTTTTAATTAGTTGAACTCACCATGATCACTTAGTGGCTACGGTGTTGCGCTGCCAAGTCAGATGGTGTGGGATCGATTTCCTGCTAGGAGGGTTCTCTTTTGATGTGCGCAATGTGCAAGAGCACCTGCTGCTTAGATTCACGCGCCCATCAAGTACCTCGATGTGGTCAACTATATTTGAGTCCCTCCTTATAGCCTGCGTTTCACACTAATCGATAATATTTTTTGTATGCTTCACGACACGCAGAATCAAACAGGACTCTAAAAATTGTATTTTAGTATTGTTTTTGCCAAGAAAGATTGGTAGTTGGTGGGCTAATGGAAATATTGCGGTTGTGGAAAGTGAATATACGTAATTTAACTTTAACTCTGGATGATATTTTGCACAAAGTTTTGCACACGTCAAAAAATATGCCACTAGATCACGCCATTTTGAAGTTTTTTCTCACTTGGTGTAACCCATATCATTACATGAAGCTCCTCGCCTAAGCATTCACGGCTAAAACACGCACTCTGGGTGAGAGGTGGCTATGAAGAGGAAGTGAAAAACGGAAAAAATGAGGAATTGGAATTGCAAAATGTTAATTTTGAATGTGTATGCAAGGACACCTTATTTTCGTTAGCTGGCTTCGGGGCACAAAAAGAGCTGCATACACCGGAAAATTCAGACCTCTAACATGTACTTACAGTAGTGAATTCTGGCTTCATTTGTCAACGTCTTGTTCTTATTTTCTCGCCATCATTGTAGAAAAAAAAAACTGGCAAATCCCATTAGTGGTGGGAATCGGTTTCATGTAAAGCAACCAGCCAGTTATTGCGTAGGTTTCATTTTTTGGCTTTGAGTAAACCTTTAGAAAGCGCAGCGACGTGTGTTTGTAAATATACATACGTTGCATGCACATTATGGGCTTAGCACGAATGTCGGCTACACTGGCGTTTAAAGGGTCAGTCATAGTCTTACGTAACGTAAGGAGTCACGTTAGAGCACGGACATCAGTATAATCAAAACGAATTCCACTTTACTGTGCGATAATGCCAATATCATATGTACATTTATTTACCATATTCTTCTAAAGTCAAGTAATGCTTGAATATAGTTTCCTGAATTTTAGGAATATGAATGTAATATTTATGAGACTGCTACAAAATTGAAGTCAACACTGAAACCATAATTGACGTGAACCTGGCATAACGCCTGCGTGATAAGGGTAAATTTGTAATTATAATGTTTTGTTATAAAATAGCTATCTTGCATTGAAACCACAATTCACGTTCCTCCAACTTTATGTCTGCATGAGGCCTTTTTTTCTAAAGCAGCTTGAAGGCGTGGCGTGGCTCTGCGGTAAAGTACCTGACTGTGTCGCAAGTTGCTTGGGTTTTATTTCTACTCGTGTCCTGATTCGTGTCCTATTATTTGCAATCGTTGAATCAACGTTGCCGATGTCCCCTTTTCTTAATGTTTTCGAATGTAAATTACCGATATCTGTTCTCGTTATTCCTGGGTAGATCCCAATTGTCAATCAGCTAGGACGCAAACCCGTGTCCCGCGGGTCGTGGTATGCGGATATTAGGTGTCCTTAAAGAGCCACTCACCACCCTGCGTTTAAAGGCGAAGGGGCGATTTTCTCCTGTCCTTCATACACACGATGCATTCTCCTCGTCCCTCAGTTTTTGAAGGCACGTGAATAATATCAGCACTAAGTGCTAAAGCCTACACGACTTCGCGCTTCTCGGCTGCACGCTGTTATCACCGCTTGCACAGTTGAGAACACACACACACAAAAAAGAAGTTCAGTCGATTAATTTGCACAATATTCATGCGAGACAAAGAACAACGGATGGGCGGCTACATGACAAAGCAGTGCAGAAGACAAATCACATTTGATATTTTGCGCATATCAACGAATCAAGAGCATGTACGCTGTAGACGTCAAGGGAACTACTGTATACGTCACATAAGTGCGCCAAGAAGGACGAAAAATATCAGGAAAGAATGTTGCGCTATTTTTTTATATTTTAAGAGCCTGGTGAGTAGCCCTTTAAAAATTGAAGTACGCAAATGCTCCCCGACCTTCAGTTGAAAGTCGGCACATGTGTATGTTTTTTATTTTTGTGTTTAGTAAGCTTTTCGGCGCTGTACCGACAATTAATCTTGAGCAGCTGACCAACTTGACCACTATACTGCTTGAACTCGTACCTTTTTTTTATACTAGGGAGTAATGAACAGAATGGAAGAAAAAGTTCACAGGGAAGTCAGCCAAAGAATTGCTGGAATGTATTAGGACTGGCAGCAGAAATGGAGCACATGATTCTTGCTCTTGTTTAACACTCTGTCCTCTTGGATAGTTAATTGATGCCCTGCTGACGTTGTCAATGAGAAAAAGCGAATGCGTTCGGGATGATGACCACATCCCTGCTTTTGTTTTATTAATCTTTTAATTCCTTTACTTTTTATGTCTTTATTTTTTCAGTCGAATACAGAACACGAGTTCTACTAAGGCAGTAGTGTGGTGTACCGCATTTTTGTGTGTTATTTATTAAAACAAGGTATCCAACAAGTTGAAAAAGCTTGCATTTACTAACCTCATTTATAGCTTGTTATGAGTGTCTTTTTTTAAGTCAATCTGGTGGTGTGGCAGTAACTAGATGGCATCTTTTTAAAAACTCTCACACTTAAGCTGCTTCCGCTCTGAACCCATAAATAATGATATGAAAAATATCTAGCCACAAAAGCATGATAATAAGTATATTTGCGGGGTTCATTGTTTTTAAAGGCAGAGTGAATTTTCAGTTTCTTATGAAAGAAAACAAATATGAAACATTCGCACCCGAATGAAGATATTCCTTGTGTTCTCTTGAAATTTACCGCAGAAATAACGTTCAGCCATAAATTCAATTAACCGTGTTTTCTCTAGTAAGTGAAGCCTGTTATAAAACACTATTCGCAATACATGGCAGGGAGATATATTGGCATACTGAGGGGGATACGATCAATAAGTGCCTCTGAATAGACGATTGAATCATCCGTACTCCAGATTTTCTTTTAAATTTGAAACAATCCTTCCAGTTTTCATAGCTCTATCTAGTTTATGGTTGGGATACTAACTCATTTTGCGATAAAACAACTGTACGTAAATGAGACTAGGGCTAATTTCGGAGCCCCGCCGCAGTGGTCTAGTGGCTAAGGTACTCGGCTGCTGGCCTGCAGGTCACGGGATCAAATCCCGGCTGTGGCAGCTGCATTTTCGTTGGAGGCGAATATGCTGTAGGCCCGTGGGCTCAGATTTGGGTGCACGTTTAAGAACCCCAGGAGGTCAAAACTTCCGGAGTTATTCACTACGGTGTCTCTCATAATCATATGGTGAATT
Organism: Rhipicephalus microplus; assembly: GCF_013339725.1. NCBI lineage: Eukaryota > Metazoa > Arthropoda > Arachnida > Ixodida > Ixodidae > Rhipicephalus > Rhipicephalus microplus. The sequence goes on from NC_051170.1 coordinate 41,825,432, forward strand.
TAGAATGTTAAAGTCTAGACATCAATCATAATGGAATTTTAAAATCTTGCTTCATGTGTTAAAACTGGTGCGCAGACATAATTTATAACTTTTTCAGTGCTTTAACAGGTAACAAAAGCTTGTAGCATGTCAATAATAGGAATGTCATGTTCAATTTAGCGTTTGATTGAACGCCTATTTTAGTTCATCCCTAAAAGAAGCACTATCAACCTTTTGAAGCATCTGTGCACCTCCTATAATTTAGGTCACTTTGGTGTGACACTCATCATAGCCGAACCACGTGTTTTACGCGTTACTTTTGCCTTGTCAAGTTATTAGCGATAACATTTTGAAATGTAAGATATATTGCACGATTTTCTGATAGCATTGATGACAACTTTGTGTAATCTAAGAGTGATTGTGGTATTTTAATCTGCAGAACCCCCCCTTACACAATGCCCTGCAACAAGGGCCTGTAAGGTATTTTTAAATAAATAAATAAAGAACTACAACGGTGAATTCAGGCAATGTCAACTGCTACAATTACAGGGTTGTATAGTTTTCGCAAACAGTGTTGTTTATTCAAATATACACAGCATATGTCACTAAAGTAACGCGAAAGCGTGAGTACAGCAATAAAAGAACGTTAATATGTGATATACACATGCTCGTCGGTGCACAATCATCCGGAAACTATCGTATGCGCAGTTCACATTTTCACAGAAATGATCTGTCCTCATACAAGCTGTTATGACTGAATTTAACGTGTTTCTTGCTGATAAATAATAATGAAAGCTGAGCACCACCATGAAAAAGTTAAGCACAGCTGAAATAAGTTTCCCGACTTATATTATCTAATCATAATTACAAAAGAAGAAAATTCTGAATAAAGGTTGAGTGTCAGCTTGAACAATAAAACTGGTTACTTTTATGCACGAGACTCTATTAGATTGGCCTGGATTTAGTCGACCAATACTCATACACCCTTTCAGCGTGCACCATCTATATTGGCTTTCCTCAACGTGAGAGAATCCAATAGGTTACACACCATTGAGTTTACCGCAAAAACAAGCATGAATCAATAAGGCTATTTTCGGGCACTTAGCACGTCACCACTTGCAGTAGCATGTCCTTATACCTCGGCCCCCAATCGTCTTGCGCGAGCATCATTTGGAATGTCTCCAGAGTCATCTTTCGCAAGCGCTCGAACGTGTCAACAAGTGACGCGTTGCCTTAGTTCCCTATAGGGCATCCATTAATACAGTTTTGTATGCTATTCGCAGTTAAACAAACTTTCAGTTGATAGTCCTTGGTTGTGTATTTGTCACTTTTCAATACTGTGGCAACGACATCACCGTTTAGTTGTATCCATAATTTAAAATATTTGTTAAATAGAGCGGTTGTAATTTTATCTAGTCTATTGCAATTTTACAAATCTGTATTACAGTTTTATCAAAGAGTGAGGAAGCCCTGCAGTTAAGGTTTTACACCACATTAGTCAACGACAGGAATACAAAAGCACCTCGTTGAACGAAGTTTCTTCAAGTTCATTATCAATACAGTGCACACAGAAAGTTACTCAGTGCGTGAACTTCGCACTTTCAACTGTGCATTGCAGCACTTGGGGCGTAAGGTCGGCGAGAAGCAGTTTTCTGCAAATGTCATAGGAGTGTGCTCAATGTTAACTCTCTAAAGAAATCGTGATTGTTGCAACTACCTCCAAACTGTTGTATTAGTCATGCGCCTACATTTCTTCCCGCTTGCCCAGAAAACGTACGCAATTCGTGCGAATATTCAGCAGAATTATTTTGACCCTACACTATCTTATCAACTTTATAACGAAGAAGCAGATGCTGGATTAAGCTATGTGTAGCTGTGTTGTATCTCATTATTTAATGCGAAAAAAATAAAAGGAATCGGTGCGGAATTGCATTCAGGGAACACACGAACTACCATAAGCAGTTTTCCGTTCTATAGAATGCCAGAGAGTGTGCGATGATACAGAGGCCCTTGTTTCAATAAAGAATGAGTCATCGGACGCTAGATAACTTCGAACAAACGAGATTTCGCATGGTGGCCTAGCCAATAAAAAAAAATAGAGATAAGGAACCCTATGTTGCTTTCAGATTGAGAACAGACCTCGAATGCAGAGTTCGATTTTAATAATCAGCAACCGGACAGTAGCCGTATTTTGAACACATCGATATTTGGGCCCCGCCGAAGCACGTAGAATTTCGGTACAAAAGCAAAAACAAAAATCGGGGGAGGTATGGAAAATTTCCGTGTCCCTGTTTTAAGCTCCGGTCATACGTTGGCACTTCGAATAGGGTTTTCCTTCGTTTTTTTATAAACATAATACTACTTCTTCTTTTTTCTATGCATCTACATAAATGCAGTGATAGAAAACGGAAAATCAATGACTCGTCAAAGTCGCTTCCAGTCAATGCCATAATAAAACTAAACAAACTCCTGACAGCGCACAAGTGGACAGCCACATCGAACATCAAATAGCTCTGCTTACTCTCATATGTATTTTTTATTTTTGTCCTCTCTCTCACTCGTTCTTGCTTTTCTTCTCGAAAAGAGCGTGCAGAGCAATCCCCGCTTCTGCAAAACGCTTTCCCCACTTCTTTCAAATAACTCGGGCCTTCCATTCCCTCGTATGCACGAAAGGACGGTGGGAGTGCCTGTTGGGGTGCACTCGAGGGGCGCTGGAGCCGAAGAGTCGTCAAAATTTAATTTGCCGCGCGTTGCGCTGGCTAGCGTTCCCGAGATTCGCTTATCATTCGATTGGTAGTTCAACGCCACTGCGAGCTGCCCGTCCCGTTACGCGTTCCATTCTGTCGTGATTTCGCGTGCGATTACTTCCTACAACCGCTCTCGGGTTCCTGCCTCTCTTTCCAGCCTCCCCCTTCTTCCCCAACTCCCGCCGATTCCACCTTCCCACTTTGCAGTACTCCCTTCCACGCTTACTAGAGCTGCCTAGCCGATTGCTTTGCAGGCACCTTGGGTCAGGGAACACTGAAAGATAGCAGCACAGGCATAGAGGACAACGCATAGTGTATTGGAGCGATGAACTTTTAAACGAGACTTATAAAACATTGTTTGGGGAACTTTGGCTTCGGCGCAAGCTAGTAAGCTTTGCAGCAAATGCATGAGCGCTCTATACTACTAGGGCAGAGCACCTATTGGAAAAATTGCGGCGGCTGCACGAAACTGACGGTCTATACGCACCAAAACAAAGGTGCTAATTTTGCCCAGCTATTGGTATTGGGCTATCGCCAAGAAAGCTCTCGGCATGTTTCATGGCTCATGATTGTCTCGCTCGTGATATCGTCGGTTTGACGACCGCTTGCCTATCGGGGCCTTATCAACGGACTTCTGTAAGCGTCTGCCAATCATTTACTTTTCTCTCAATCTTTACTTCTCTGTGCTTTTTAATCCCTTCTTATCCCTTCCTTTTCAAGCTACTGCTGAGGTGTCGCAGTTTGATGCAGACAGTGGCGGGGCTCGCTTTTCTTTTTGTCATTCCGAGTGAAATAACTCCCACTATCGTCAACCGATTGTTATCCTTAATCTTTATTATTGACCATTGTGTGGTTATTCTACAAAAACAACAATACAGATAACTCACACAAACTTCTTTTCCTGTTCCTCGGACTGTTGAAAATTGCTGGTCATTAGAAAACCAGTGTTTTCTTACCTTTTTTTTGAGTTGTTCACACTCCGTATATTAGCTGGACCTGAATCAACAAACATTTTCCTTGATTGTATAATACTTGGTTTTCCTTGACTGTGCATCTTGTTTTGAATACTGCGAAAAAGTTACATGACAGGGCCACGCACACATAGGCTTACACGCACGAGCTCACATTTGCAGTATGCAAGGGAACACAAGGAAATGTGAAGTTTTCTTTATTCTTGAAAGCTACCCCACAATACTGCCTATCCGTGCGTGCACTTATTGAATTACGAAAGTAAAAAAAAAGAAAAAAAAACGCCGTGACGCGTATGACAGTAAAGTGCATACGCGAGCGTACTGCCCATCTAAGAACGCTTCTCATATACACCGCGCCGCATGTGGTTCTCTTTATACCTGCCCTGCTTCAGTATGTCGAGTGGGGAAGCAAGCTTACCGGTGACAGGCGCTATCTCGCCGGCACGAGGCGGTTCTTTCCCTGCACGCTTTCAAACTGCCGCTTACGCTCGCAGTATAGACAAGGAGGCACGCTGCTCCCCTCGAGAAGCTTCCAGCATCCCGCGGGCGCGCGACTGATCCCAGCGCAGCAGTTACTTTCTCCCTACGCGGCTGCCTGGGGTCGGGACGAGAGACATAGAGAGGCTCTTCGTCAGAGTTCAACCCAGCGGTTGCCATTCTCTTTTATATCTCTTGTTTTTTTTTCGTATATCTTCGGTGTATAATGTTTTCTACAAAGCCCACGTGTCTTCCCCAACACATTGCGTTTCCATGTTTCTTTTCGTTTTAGCGTTACAATTCTGCGGGAAGTATTTTTTTAAACGCCCGCCAGGAGACGTGAGTGTAATTTGGTCTTTGGGGGAGGCGGAAAAGTAAACATCTGGCTTGCCAGCTTGCTGCCTTCTCTTCTTGCTGCTCGCTGAATATTTTTACGGGCCACGTTCGCTGGTGCAGGTGTCATAGAAAACGCTATGAAAGAAAAAAAAAAAGGCTGTAACGTCAGCGTCAGGGATGCGGAAGAAGTGGAGGGAGTAAACATGGTGCTCACAACAGCGGGAGTCATCGCACTTCACTCGCCTCGTTTGTATTTTGGTGCTTTTCTGTTAACACAGGTCGATTGCCCCGACGGATCCCCAGGAATGTACTTACCCTTTATGGGTCGGTGTTTGTCAAGGGCCTCCAGTCAGAGGCTGCCGCTCCAACGGGAGTGAAGTAGAAGGCAACAAGCGCGAATCGAATACGCCTTCCCTGCAGCCGCAGAAGAGCACGCCAGAAATTCTGTTTGAAGAGTGGTCAGAGAAGGGCATGTTGATTGTAATTACTGATAAGAAAATCGTGTATGCTCGCTTAAGTTTCACATACAAACTGCGTGTTCAAACAGTAGCACTAATTACATGACTAAATTTAGCGAGACGAACTGAGGCTAACTGCCCTTGTAGAGCAGATTACTAATAATTACGTGTTGTTAAAACAAAGTATACGAGTGAAAGCTACTTAAGGAGATTTGCGGCATGGTAATAATGCTGAAGACAAGCAGGAAAGCGTGTAACGTGAATTGAAGAAGAGAGAGAGAGAGAGAGAGAGAGAGAAATGTTTTATTTAGAAAAAGGAGGTATCAGCCTGCTTCTCGCCTGATATGCTACTTCAACCTCTGGGTGATGATTGTGATATAAGCACTGAAAATTAAATAACATATACCGCTGCACACACATAGTTTACACTGTTTACACAGTTTCAATAAATACCGTGGCCCGCGAGAAATTGAACAGCGCTTTCGTGGCGTGGAACGCACAGATGGGGCTTTGCCATAGTATGAAATGGAAGCAGCAATAACTTGCTGCCACAGTCTGGAAATCTTACCAAGCAAAGATCATCGAGCACTCGAATCAGTTTAGAATCGTGCCGCAAGATTCGTTTTTTCTTCATCTTCATACAGCATCAGCCCACGTCATAGTTTTGCGTGGCTCCGTAAGCTTTCTTTTAATATTTAGGGGCGAAGCTCCTTATGGCATGGCTTGTGCGTCCCTCGTAGTACGTAACCACCAGTGGCACATACCCGAAATAGCGGTCTTTACGATTTTGACCTCCAAGGTGGTTCCGGTGAGAGATTTCTTCTGTGCGTTGTTGAACAATGAAAGATAGTGCTCAATGCACATGTTAATGGCTGCTAAGGGGGAATGAGAGACAGGAGCATTCGGCCTTTAGGTAACGCGCAAGCTGCGATCCCCATTAGCAGCCATTGGCATGTACATTGAGCACAATCTGACAAGAAAGGGTTGCTACGTTATACTCGCTGGGTGTAACCACCTTGGTTTTAGAAAGGTTTAGCGAGCGTTGGGCTGCATAGCCATGAATACAGTGAACTAGTATATACCATGAACTCGAGGTGGTTGAAGGTGGGAAGTAAACTCGAAGCGCAAGCCGTAAGAAAGTGTGCATGTGCCACCTCCCGTTTAGTCCTTGAAATGTCCGCTGGATGGCGGTGCTTCTATATGAAGAATATATGATGAAAAGATGCGAGGTGGTGGTACTTGGAGTGCTGAATAGATGGACGAACGGACACACAGACAGATGCATGGATGGACGCATGAACGGACGCAGGCGCGGATGCATAGACGAACGCAGGGACGGACGCACGAACAGACGCACGCACGGACGCGTGGATGAACGCATGGACGGTTACACAGACGTACGTAGGAATGGACGGAAACAAGAACGAATGGACGGACGAATGCTTCGCCCCACTCCCCATCATTCACTCCGTGGATATGCTGCCATTTTTTTTATTTCGAAAGTCTGCTCTTGGTCATGATAATTTAGATTAAAAATAGACGTGCACAATTGATTCGGGTATAAAGTCTAGTAAAGAACGGTGGTGAGGTTCCAAAATCCAGTGGCCAAAGTTGGGTGCTCGGCCAGACCTCAGGCCTGGATTTATTGCCTTTACCTTGACTCACTCTGACTTTATACCTTGCGATTTCTGTCACATAAGGTTTAGTACCGGTGCCAAACACTCAATTTTGACTTGCTTGGCACTATACGGCACCATCTCCACTTTATTTCGAAAGAGAAAGCCAAATAAAGGTCACGTGAAAGGCAGAGAGGTTCGTCTCAAGTAAGATATCTAGAATGCTAACTTGCACTGGAGAAGGGGTAAGAGGAGACAGAAATGTAAGAAACAAAAGAATCAAAGAGCCAAAAAAAAAAACAGGAAAGGCTCCACAAAACTTTCGCGGATAAATTCATCACAACGCAGACCTAAAATTTTCTTTTCCCTGTAAGAACGATATGCCAAATAAACTTTCTGTCTATATGTCTGTTGAATATAAGATACCTATGGATTAGATATCGCTTGTGGAGTGCGGAACGTACTTTTATTCAAGGTTGCAAACATCCTTTTTTGATACATACGGAACTGCTTACTGCCTGGAGTAAAGTGCAATTGAGAATGCGGAACATAATAGGCTTAAAAGAAAATGATACTGAGCCTACCTCATGGAAAGTAATTTGTGCAAGAAAGCCAAAATAAAGACTACAGCAAAACATAGAGGCAAAGAGGGACATTATTTGAAGAATGACGAAGGGCGCATAATTACGGAGGCAGAGGGCATTTCCTTAAAGATGGGGAACGTAGATGTTCAAGAAACTGAAATAAAAGAAATCTAGTCATGACCAGAATGAGAATCTTTATGGGCAAGTATACATTTGGTTAGAGAAAGGGTAAAGAAGGTGAAAGAGACTTGCTTTCATTTTTACGCATCCCCGAATCGCAAGCCTCGTTGAAACTCAAAAATAAGAAACACCAACATTGGCGTGCACCATACATGTGATGTTGAAAATACAGTCACCAATAAAATACGAATAAAATAAAGAAAGTACGCGCAGTGCACCAAGGACACAATGTTGGATGCATGCCATTACACAGGAGATGCAATCAGGGCAGACTACTCGAACACAGTGATATCTGATGGGGCCCTGCGATCGTCGGAAGAAACTTAAAGAAAAGTACGAGGGGCTGCGTCAGATGTCGGAAAATAAGAATCGTGACAAAAAAGTGAATGAAACAACGTAGGTCACCTATTCGTCTTTCTTACCCCCGGTTCTAACGCATCGTTTCGCTGGATATAGCTGGATCTGTTATTTTCTGCTTCAGGTGATTTTCTATTTCGGAACTCCGTTCACGTACCCGGAGCTCATTCGGAAAACATACCCCGGTACGCTTCTTCGAAAAGAAGGGTCAGACGACCACGAACCCTCGGAAACGTACGATGCGTCCTTCGTCAGCTACCGGAATGTACATACAAAGCACGGTGCTGCGCAGGCAATCGTCCAGCGTCTCCAGAAGACGATGGCGGAAGGAGCGAGTGAGAGAAGAAAGAAATTAGAAATTGCAAAGCAAATTTGTCAATAAATTCATTCAGTCTTGCAAGCAACCATTCTTCCGTTAGCTCAAATTCAATATGGATTGCAAGCGAGATAATTGTGAAGCGTGGGAGATAAGAATAAGAGAAGGATAACAGGAAGAGGATGTTGTTTTGTGCTTCGGTTGCCCACAGCCAGAAAAATGCCCCCACCTCCCCGAAGGGAATTGTGAGAAAATGCGAATGCATTTCTTGCGCCGAGAGAGAGTACCCTTGCCGTCAGGCATTCGTCTTCACCGACATCTGCCATCGCCTTGAGAGGCGCCCAGTAAGCGAACGGTCATGATAGAGGAGATAGTGGACGGGAGAGTGGGGTGCCAGCGTTCTTGGCTCGGCGTTGGCGTTTCACTGTGGCGTCTTGAGCACACATTTCGGATATGTTCATGAGAAGCGCCCAGCCGGCGAACAATCAAGAGGGAGGCGATCAAGAGGAGAAAGAGCAATCAGCGGGAGAAGGAGCGGTGAAGCACTGCACCTACCCGCTCCTACACTCTCTCGCAACAGATTATGCGGTCGCTAGGAGCGAGTATAAGCGCGCGCGCCCACACCTGTTGCTATGGGAGAGGGAGTGAGAGCAGAAAAATGACACTTGCGGGTGCGCGGCCACCACCAGGGACAACGCTGGATGACTGACATAGCTAGACTAAGAAATTCGTCAGCATTTAAGGAGGGGCAACCGTCCGCTGGGTTGGGGGTGCATTTCAACATATTAGCTAAGTGAATGGATTCACGAGTCACTGTTGCCTTTTTTTTTTCACATGGTTAATTTTTGCGCTGTAACGACAGTCACATTTGTTGAACAAAATATTGAGCGATTTGAAATTCTTACACAGACAACCATGAGAACTCAATATCAGATGGAACTACATTTAGCAATTTAGCAATAATGAGAAAACTGGAAAACTGATATATATATATATATGACGCTATGATGAATGGAAGACGTGGTTCAGCTCATACTCCATGTTTATTCTTTTCTCACTTTTTTCTCATCTACTTCTAACTATCGGTACCTTCTTACGTTACAGGATTCCCCCTCCCCCCGGAAGAAGTCGCGTCAGACACTTAACAAAACAACAAAAACGGGTGTTAAAGCGAGCGAAAAATGTCAAAATGGACGATAGTTCCATTTCAGAGGAGAGTTCCTTAACTCGCACAAAAAATCTACAGCAGAGGGAAGCAGTCCGGCCATATCTAAGAGAACTCGGGTGGACGAGGCTGGCTGTGGCGTTCTGGATAAGATAACCGCGTCCTGCACAACTGCACTGACCATGACACGGCTTCAGCAGCTGCGAAGAACCAACGATGCTGGATGTCCTTGTAGAATTTGAAGGTCGGACGTCGTAGGCGCCGAGTTTTCTGTCGTGGGTGTTGTATTCTTTGTCATGGCTGAGACAGAAGCATTGCTTTAAGCTTGCGTACGCGAGAACCGAAGTTGATGATACGATGTCTGTGTACCTGAAATTTGCAAATGGTAACATTCAGTCTCTTTCGTGGTTTTCTGTGGTGGTATCTCCATCGGTAGGATTGTACATGAAGCCTTGATATCTCGTACAGAAGACTTCCTTGACGTTTCCTTCTACGAATATGGCTTTGATGTTGACTTGGTCTTTCCTTTAGTTGGTGTCGTTTCTGACGACCATCCTTAAGCCACAAATCTGGTTGCGATCTCATTTTAGTTCGTCGTTGTGCTTGATGTAACTGCCGTAGTTTCCGGAGTTCTTTGAGTTCTTGATGGCACTGCTGATGTTGCGGAATCTTACGAGGTGGTGCTCCTTTAGTAACACGAGCCTGCTTTTTCTTCACAGTTGATGTGACTAGTAGATAGTTGGTAGTCGTTGGGTTGTCGTGATTCTCGATAGAAAATGAAGGTGGTGTACTAGAATCGACAGGGAGGTCTTTGGGGGCTCTTGCGACACCGTTCTTAATAGACACTACTGGTACAGGGCAGTGCTTGAGAGTTGATTCTTCCGAGCCTACTGTGTTCGTTGGACTCTTAGGTGGCTGGGAATTCGACGGCGACACTGACAAACGCTTGATTTGGTCGGATTTTGCTTGGGATTGTTTTTCTGTCTTCGCAACATTGGAGGTTGACTGTTCTGATGCATGAATATGGACGGTAGACCCTGGGCTTGGCTGAGTATGCTCTGACCTTCTCCGCTCTATTCCGACCATAGTGAACGCGTGAGACGCGAAGTGGGCATTGTGAGCCACCGAAGATCCACGTGACGGAAAAGCAGGGGGTTGGTCAATGCGTGAAGGCTGCTTTTGACTGTGACGACCGAGTGTGGTTGTCTGTGGATGGTGGGTTACAAGCAAATCTTTGTCGTAGTCGTCATTGCATTCTTTAAACCAAATGATCAACTGTTGTTTTATCTTTTTTTATGACTCGTTGTTTTGAAATAGGTGGGTGAGGTAGAATTTGAAGGCCTCACCAGAGAAGTAGTCGGTAAAGTTGGTGATCATCTCCCGTTCCGACCATGATGCAGCGGTTGCGTGGAGCTCGAACAGGTCGAAACAGTCCTGTACAGATCCATCGTCCGCTGCTCCGGTGTACTTGAGGATGAGAAGGTCCGTCGGTGATTCTGTCATGGTGTTGGTCGCTGTGTGCGGCCAGGAGATGATTCCGTAGTCGATGTATGGTCAGGGCGTCTTGTGGAGAACTGCGTCGGTGATGAGACACTGATGAAGTGGCTGGGAGGTCTTCATCCTGTCGACTCGTGTGACGCTATGATGAATGGGAGACGTGGCTCGGCTCATACTGCATGTTTATTCTTTTCCTACTTCTTCTTCATCTACTTCTAACCATCGCTACCTCCTTACACACACACACACACACACACACACACACACACACACACACACACACACACACACACACACACACACACACACACACACACACACACACACACACACACACACACACACACACACACACACACACACACACACACACACACACACACACACACACACACACACATATATATATATATATATATATATATATATATATATATATATATATATATATGCGCGCATGTGTGTGTGCACTAGCCTTTCAGGCCATGAGGTACATGTAACGCTGTAGCTTCGTCGGCAGAAATTAGACAGCATTTATATAAACATTTTAGTAGAAATGGAAAGCGGGCGAGTTGGAAGCTATCCGTCCTTCGGTAGCGCAGAACGGATGACACGCAAAGTGAGATGACGGCACAAGCGCTAGTCTAACAACTGAAAAGTTTCGTTGGAATAAATAAATAAATGTGCAAAAAAGTGGCAATTTGGGCTGGTTGGTAATCCATTTTTGAGAGAAACACACTTTCTTAGTGCGCAGGGAATGTTTTAGGAAAAAGAAAGATAGGGCAGAGCACAAATAGGGTGTGCTTTGTCCTATCTGTTCTCTTCCTAAAAACGTTCCCTGCGCACTAACAAAGTGTATTTCTTCAAAAAAAAATTAATGTGATAGACTTTGTGGATTACAGGGAACATCTTTAGCAAGGACACTCTTGTGAATAGAAGGCTAAACAGCATTTCGTTGTTTGCCAAACAGCAAGAAACACCGGAAGAAAATAAATGAAAAATTTCGGCCTGATAATTGAATAACGCTCTCTCCAGGTTAATGTCAATAAAGCATCATCGTTTCGGGCTGTATATATTTACCCAAAAGAATGAATTCAAATAAAGGTTGATAATGAGCGTTGTTGTGACACGTGAATGTTGAAATCATTTTTATTGCTTAGTATTTTTTGTGCCCACGTGGAAGAGATGATATTCCATGGATGCTGGGGCTTCAGTTTAACGCATGCACTGTTCAATGTGAGCGTTTTGAATGTTTAGCCAGAGCACGCATATATCAAGAGTAATGTTTGATTAACAACAACAAGTCAAGTGACACGCTTTATATTCACAGTTTGCGGCGAAAATTTGCCTGCTGCAGCGGCTGTGGGATCAATGAATATCGATTGCTTTCTGCGTGTTGCTGGGAACAAGCAGGCGCTTATTTGCTTTGAGGCAGGCCAGCTCTCGTACGGTGGGTTTGTTGGCACGAACTCTTCTGGAAAATGATCGTCGTTTATGCACATCACTAGATGGCTTCGCTTTAGCGAATTTGTTAAAAAAGGCTTTGCAATCTGGCCTGAACTTCTGGTTTGATTTTGACGGACGGGACAATATTTCCTGTAGACATACTCTTTAATTTTCTTTTCGCTCTTCAAGCCAAGCCTGTAAAATTCGAAGCAAAACTGCGATTCGGCCTAGTTGGAACATATTGATCTTGAAATTTTCGCGCAAGCGCACAGGAACACAAAAAGAAAGACAAATGGGCGCAATCTAACGACTGGTTTATTTTTCAAAAACATTCACTTTCACTTTGTACCCATTGGATCTGCGCTCTCTGGTCACAAAAAAAAAAAACATATGCACTACGCACATACACCAAATAACGATAACAAGTTCATTGATTAACAGACACGGGCGAAATTTATTTCTCCAGTAAGGCTGCTTAAGGCTGGCTAACACGTTTGTCCTTCTGCTTGTCTATAAGATAAATCTCCATGTGTGCCCAGCACATTTTTTTTTGGTGAGGAAAGAGCGCAAATCCGAGGGGTATAAAGTGAATGTATTTCGAAAAATAAACCAATTGTTAGATTGCGCCCATTTGTCTTTTTTTTCTGTGCCCCTGTGTGCTTGTGAAAATATTTCAAGATGTAAAATTTGAATTTTGCTTTCTACTCCTAACGGAATAATCGCTGAAACCTTGAATGGTTTGTAAGGTGGTGTTCCGAACAAAAAATAAAAGACCAAGAAAAGAGCCACGATATTCATGAAAGCCCATCCACTTCTTGGTTGCTTTTTTGCCACTGTCATAAGATTACTATACATGTCACTGAGTTTTCTGCATGTTTGTAAAATTCACGTTTCTGTGTCGCAGCTCATGAACGAGACTTCTATCGAATAGGCACTTGCAAGGACACGCCAAAACTTGGATGATATCATGAAGACTAATAAAAGAGTGATGAATTCATCTCACAGATTACTTTTTAATGAGCACCCAAATCGAACACGTCACGTGATTTCTTTGCTTTTCTTATAAAAAGTACCACAAATATGACGCGTGTGCTTTTTTTTTCATTGAATTCAACATCATGCTTGATGTTATGGTGAGCTCCGCCCCAGACCTCTCCCTGCAATGAAACGACGTTGCTTCAAAGGTTGCAGCAATCCGAGTAGCGAGGGCTTGACACAAGAAAAAAAAAAGGATGTTTGCGAATGAAAAGAAAAACAAGATAAAGAAAACGTTAGATAAACGAACTAAACAAGAAAAGCCTCTCGATTTTCAATTAGGTCCACAGCTTTATCTACATCACAGTTCCATTGACAAGCAACCAGATTGCTACCGCCAAGCGCTTTTGCAAGTAATCCTGGGTGCTTTTGGTGATACACGTTGAATTTTGTAGAGCGCTGAACAATAGTACGAAGAGCAATTCATTATCTCTAAGTGGCCTTGTAAAGTTGGTTTATGGTAGAGTTTGCTTGAAGATCGCTAATTGTATAGATGTCTTGAATGTATACCTATGAACAACGTCACATCACTACAGTTAGTTTCTTTAGCGCACTACTCCCTCATTTCGCACGCCCCGCGCTTAGGGTAGCAAACTGTACTTAGTCTAGTTAACGCCCTACCTTTCTCATAATTTTCTCTCTCTCCTGACCGTGCTACATGTAATGAAACCAAGAACCTCATTCATTGATGGCACCTTTTTTTTTGAAAAGCTAAGTATTGTACAACCACAAAAGAAAGATCTTTCTTAAATTAAGCATTTATTAATGGGTCTCAACGGTGCATCACAGTTAATGTCACTCCTAGCAGTCTCATTAAGATGTAAAATTGCTTTGCGGAAGCTTCAGCGATTACAGTCTGTTTACCACAGTAAATCTTATTTTGTCGCCTTGTTCATGGTACAGACATCACTAGACTAATTTTTGTTTGTTTATCGTTTCGATTAAGCTATGAGACATAGCAATAATTAAGAAAAAGAAGTACCGTTTTTTAAAGAAGTATAGTGTTTTGGACGAGCTTTGTTATGATTTATCCTTATTTCTCGCAATCGAAGTGGAGTGCAACCATCCTCTAAATTTATAGGGGTCAGTTTCTCACATAATTCGGGACTTTCTTTGGATTGTATCATTCGCAATAGAGACCACACAATTCTCTATCGACGTTGAATGAACCGCTTGGTAAGAAGAAACCAAGTGACAGAATAGCCAATGCTAGTTTTTTTTTTACAGCAATGGAGCTGTTGTTATGGCACTCGTCTGCTGATTGAATGGTTGCCGGACTGAATACCGGGCTGCAGACGTCAGATATGAATGGAGTCAAAATGATAGAGGTGTATGCACTGAGCCATGTCAGAGCTCGTTAAAGAACACCAGAAGATCCAAATTTCCGGAGTCCTGTACTACGGCGTCCATTGTAATCATATATTGTGGCTTTGGGTTATTAATACTACTCAACGCTAGTTCGTCTGCCTAGTTGCTAAGCTATAAAAGATGATTTAGATGTGGTCACTGACAAAGTCAAGCTGAGAAAACACAGGAACCTTTTGTGACCCATTGGGTTCCATGTTCACAATGATTATGAACGGGTACCGTGTGTCATTGGCCACGACACCAACTTCGAGGGCGTGTCCTGACTACATGCCCGCCACTAGTTGAAGAGGGAACTCGTATGGATCCCGAATGGTCTGTCTTTTTTTTTTCACCTAGGCTTGGTCAGGGACCACATCTACATCCTTATCATAGTACATGACCAGACGAACTTTCGCCGAACTCTTGTCCAAGCGATTAGGTTCCTTCATTACCGGTACTGAAGTGCTCACTTATTCAAGCGAACTTGTTTTGAGCTGAATAATTTCCTGGATGAGTTTTTGTGCGTGAAAAACCCGGCACTGGTGCTTGAGTTTTTTCATAAATGTAACACTCAGAGGTGTGTCGGTGACACGTGCATTTGTATGTGCTGTATTCCGATTTATTAAATGCGGTAACTGTAATGGCTCACACATTGCCTCATCAAAAGACTGCTCTCGAATTAAGAAGGAGCGCGTGGTGCTTAAGCAAATTGTCACAGACAATTCGACCCACAGGGATGCTGCCGAAACAGTCCGGCGTCGGCAGCGGCGTCGGTGCCATCGTTCGACCTCAAAGACTGCGCATGCTCGAAACGACAGCGCCACCTCTACTGCCGCACCATAAAGTCAAGCTGCAACAGGAACGACAAATTCAAAGAAGACTTCAGAGAGGACTATCTCTACAGAGCAATGGCCTATTCTTCTAAGTCATCCGCTAACCATAGAACGTCCGCAGACCACGCCCACTCAGGGGTCTTCACCAACCGCTGATGACACACATAAGAAGGATGGCAAAGTCACAACTATGCTTTGTTCTCTCATGGATGCCATCCGGGAGATCTTGTCGGACAGGAGGACAACGTCTGCTCGAAGCGCTCTCAAAGTACTGGACGCCTTACGCCCAGTACTTGAATCGCTCGAGTAGAAATATGGCTTACGATCACCATCATTTCTAAGAAGTCAAGGAAGAATCCATCAATCAGTGCAACTCCAGTGGACTAAAACCGCGTCTTTTCGGACTTTCGCCAATTAGTGTGCGTCATTATGTTGCAAGTCATCAGCATTTGTGAACCCAATGCGTGTGTGACTTCTTCTTTCTCTCATTTTTTTCATCTTTCAAACTCCCTCACCCTATCTTCAGTGTAGGGTACCATACCGGTCGTTCCAGACTGGTTAACATCCCTGCCTTTCCTTTCCCTCCTGTTCCTCCTCCTCAAATCTTAATTTCTCTCAATCGTGGTTTCGTCGGTGATCCGCGCTTTCTAGTGTGTCAATGTTATCTTTTATCGAGGACACGTGTAATCTTAGGTTGCCACATTTTATTGTTGTCTGATTATGAACGCGTGCCCGGTGTCATTAGCCACGATGCCAACAGCGTAGGCGCGCTCTCACGCCGCGCCCACCACCAGTCAGAGCCATTTCGCTCCCGCCAGAGATGGAAAGGGTTCATGAAAGAAAGAAACAAAAAAAAAGAAGAAAAGAAGAGACAAACAAAGAAAGTAGACAAGAAGGAGAGAAAGAAAGCAGTACGCAAGGCATGCACGCTCCAAGCTTGGCTTGCTGCCATTTTTTCTAATGAGACAAGCACTCCGGAGTATCCGTTTTTCATTTTTTTTCTCGTTACCTTGTAGAATGTTTGACTATACCATCATGTATCAGCTAACAATATAAGTTTAGTTCTTTTCAGGGTGAACGCACCTACGTTATCACCATCTGCGTGTAGTATAACTCTTAACCCATTGCTTGATGTGATTCACGGAAGGGTGATATCAGGCTTTCAAATAGTTATTCTAACTACATCGTACTAACTCATCACGCACCGTAGTCACGAGACACCTATTATGTCTATTCGTGCAGAGCTACCCACAGACATTCTTCCGCAACCGAACCACACGAACGTCGTTCAATAAAGCTATCTGCGTAACGAAACGAGCGCCCTTCGGTAGACGTGATCTGAACGCGTCTTGTAATCACAGCAAAGCTCTTAGTAGTTTGAACCGGGATGCATAGCTGGTCCAGGAAAGGGGGAGGGGACGAGATGAGAAGCCGCTCCTAATTGGTACGGACAACGACCATTCCTTCGCAGCGCTAACTAATTCGCGTTTCTGAAACAGATCTGTGCTCATTGCAGAACTTACCATTGAAAGAAAGTATGGTAACAAGAAGATCTGAATGATCGAAGTAAAGCGGTACCGTAGAGATCCGCGCGCTCGTGCTCGCACGCACTCCTGCAGATCTGGAACCCTAATGGCGAACTTCGGGAGTGGCTTTATGGGGGGAGGGGGGTGGTGGCTAGTCACCGTAGCGTAAGCGGAGCAAGACCCGAAGAGACGATGACGCGGAGGACGCCTATGGCAGTGATCACGTACGCCGACTTTTACGTCCATAATTTCGGCCGTGCAGCGAGGCGGGGGAGCTTCTCTCGATGGCACCGGGAAACGTATAGGTTTTACGGCGCCTTCATAATTCTGCCATCGTGCACCCGGGGAAAAAAACGTGTATGCCCCGACAGATACGCGTTCTTCCTCGTCGAACTCTGGTTCTGTTTGATTCATTCCCTTCGTAACGCCGTATAGCGGGACGGCTCAGTGCACGCTTCTTCCGTGCCCGTCGCTACAGGGAGTATTGGCACCGCAAAAGAACGACGAGAACCGTAAACCCCGGGGGTCTTGTTGCCGAAGCTTCGCGGGGTTCAAAGAACGACCGCCTCGGCGGCGATCCCGAAGCGCCAGCGACACAGACAGTGAGTGCTCCCTACACGATCCCGAGTAGTTACGCGCCGATGCCAACGACGTTTTTCGAGTTTTATCTTTGTGCTGTTCTACGCTGGAGTTGCTACCCCAACGATGCCCCAGAACTCTCCGGAAGTTGTCATAATCGAATCGGAAAAAGGCATTTTACGCGCACTTGAGTCACGGACAGCTCGCAGATGGGGGTGGAAGGAGCAAGTGGTGCTTTTCCTGGAGGCACCACTCCCGCTGAGACCAGACGGCCACGGTTCGTACAGTCATGCACTTTGTCCTGCTACCTCCCGGCTTTTTCCCTATCTGGCAGTTTAGTTTACACACATACAGCATTAATGGCCAAAAAAAAAAAACGGCGGGAAATGGAGGAACCTCGTCAGTGTTCCTGTGTGTTGTGAACGTTGTTCGGCCCTGTTTATGGCATCATATTTACAGACCTTTAGTGCCATGCAAAGGCCTGCCGAATGGTTGGCGCCCTCAAAGCGTGATAGAGTGCAAGCTGCCACTGTGAACTGTCTAGTTTGAAGCACTATTCGAGCGTTACGTAAGAACGTTACTTACAGCAGCTAACCGTTTACGTTCGTGGCCAAAGAGACGCGTCCGAAGTGAAAGCAGTAAAGGTCTCTTTTCAGATACGTACCAGACTGTTTCTCTCGGAAGTAGTCAAATTCATCCATTTTAAGTACAATAAAAGAAGTAATGTTTCGTTTCCTCTGAAGAGTCATAAAAGAGAAAGTAAAAAAGAAAGAGAAATGTATAAACGAGCAAAGCATATGATAGAGAGAGTTATGGTGGAAAAGGAAGCGTGAGGTAGTTGATTACAATACCCTCCATTGGTCTCCTTAAAATTGAGGAACGGAAAAGACAATGCGGGGTACATCGCGATACTATTTATCAACTTGTAAAAAAATCGTTGAGTTGCATAGTCCTAGATTGCAATGAAACATATGACAAATCAGTCACTCTGGCGTTAATAAGCAGGCTGCCATAACATTGTTGCATTTTAGAGTGCACAAACACAGTGACAAAGAAAGCCGCCATATGGTAGCTCACGCTACATTACTGTCGAAATTCGACGTTTTACCTAAATTGGCGTCACAGGTTCAATAGCTGATGCATGCCGAACACTAATTAAAATAAAAGGCTATATCGATTCTATATGAATAGCATCCTAATAACAATCAATCATGAAAAACAGAGGCTACAGCATGAGTTTCGGGGCCTTTAATTTTGAATGGGCACACGTACTGCAAGGAAAGAGCCGATGAACAATAGTGTCGTAATGATTACTGCTGACACACACACACACACACACACACACACACACACACACACACACACACACACACACACACACACACACACACGCGCGCGCGCGCGCGCGCGCGCGCGCGCACACACACACACGCACGCACACACACACACACACACACACACACACACACACACAAACACACACACACACACACACACACACACACACACACACACACACACACACACACACACACAGGAGGGCGAGTTAGAGTGCACGTACGCACACACATTACACTCAGTCGCGGTATGCCTTAATTTCGTTAGAAAACTTGTCATGTAACATCTTCTTTTATCCAACTTGAAAGTTTTCTTTTTTCGAATAAATTCGCCAAAAAGGTTTTCATGTTATAGCACGTCATAGCGCAGGTTTTCTTATATACTGAGTGAACCCCCTTCTGCTTTTATTTTATTGCGATAGCAATCATATGGACACTGTTGGCTGGATTTCACTGCCGGTGTCGGCGTGGGCGTCGACATTGATGTCATGCACCGTATATGTAGTATATATATATATATATATATATATATATATATATATATATATATATATATATATATATATATATATATATATATATATATATATATAAATATATATATATATGAAAACGCAAGGAAGAAAAAAAATCTCAGAAAGAAGACTCTGGGCGCGCGGAATTGAACGTGGGACATCCGCGTTACGTATGCGATGCGTGAACCACTCAGCCACCGAGAAGTACCTCCTTCAATGTTCAAAAGGCAAGCTATTCACATCTGTCACTTACCGCTGTTGGCGGGCATCTCGGGGGGGGGGGGGGCTATTGTGTTTTCAGCATTATCACCAAGAGGGCGCAGTGAGCGCGCGGCGGCTCTCATCTCTCACGCGTACTTTGGGCCCACGTGAGAATAAGGGGGTGTACGCTCGATCGCGCGCCCTTATCTTGCAGTGGGAAGAATCTTACTTCTTGGCTAGCCTTTGAGTTTCGTTGGAATGATTCTGTTGTAGTTACCGGGTGCACAAAGGTCACTGCAATCGTTGCACAGCCTCTGTTTGCGAGAAGGGCGCGTTTTTCAGACAGAGCAAATTAACAACTGAGACACTTATTCACGTTAATCCGTACCTGTGAGTACGTTTCGTGCGTCCTTTGTGCGTGAGAAACGCGGGGCACGCTTCGATCTGCTTGCCATTCTGCGGGTGACCTTCTATTTTGTTGCTATCGCGTTCAATACTTTGCCCTTGCGGCAAAGCTGTGCCTTTTTTCTTGACAACTCAGTCGTGGCGTCCAACACAAGCAAAGAAAACCAGGCAAGGCTGCCTGCTTCTCGAGAGAAATTTGTGAATCGCTGTCGCGATCCAAATTGCAATGTCACCGTTAAATAGAGAAGTATGACCTGCTTTTAGTCTTGGCTTCATGTCAAACAGGGGGTCCAGTGGTTTTGACAAGCAAGATGAACAGCAACGCAAATCGTTTTGTTCTCCTGTCATGGTTCGTGTTATACCACTTGCAGTTCACGTCAACTGCTTAGAGACACTGGCTTTCATTCTGTGCTATCACGAATACTAACAGACACGAGCAGCTAAGTTTGAGGGAAAATTTTAAACACGTAAGCATCACCAGAAAAAAGACAAATCACGTGTAATAGGCATCACTCGCAACTGATTTTAATCGCAGAAGAACAGCAGAAAATATATCTACCAGCCCGCATAGGCGCAAACAGTGCTCCTCCACCTAATCACAACACATGCAACACGAGAGCAATATAAAGTTATTTTCTTATCCACAAAGAAGTGCTAAATTAGAACTAAAATGCGCGCAGAGCCGCGGACATGTCAGTTATCCTGTTTGCTTTTGCTTATTTTTTAAATCCAAAAAAGCATCCATTATTTTCCTGGATCAGACCATCTGAGCTTTTGGTAAGAGCAGAAACCTTGGAAAACCTCGCTAGAAAATTCTTTGTAGTCATACATACAGCCCGGAGGTCAGTTTTCTCTTCAATAAAGAAAACCAGTAAAGAAGCATTCAAAGCGCATGCTGGATAATAAGACGCCTGTTAATAATGAGGTCACATTCCCATGCTTGTGTTCCCTGCAGGAATTAGGTTGCACCTGTTTTTCATTTCACACGAAGGCTTCTAATGACGTCAAACGGCCCTTCTTTTTTTCTTGTGTTCGTTTCCCACTTCTGTATTTAACAGGGCATCTATCTACCAACTCATTCATGTCATTCTAAGACTGCCATGGGCAGACCATGGAAATTATAGACACAGGAAGAATAGCGTCAATGCAATGCTCGACGAAAGTAGCGAGTTAGTCTTGCTGAAAATGCTGACGGAACGACTTGCGGTGCACCAGAGAGACCTCAAAGCGATTTGCATGAGCGCTATACTCTAAATTGATGACAAAAATACTCCCCTGTTCCTCCCTTTATCAGCACGTGTGATGCTTCACACATCTTCGATGGTCCTTAATGTTCACAGCGCAGGATGGCAGCCGTTTTATTTAATGAGTCGCAGCAATTCTAGCTTAGCATTTTTTGCAGTTAAGAATCTCGAACCCCAGCCACCGTGTAAGATACGAGCCGTAGCACCGGCTTTACTGAGTCAGCTAATAATATCTAATTGTACTTTTGAAAACACGCATCGCCAAGAGTCTGGTCTGAAAATGTAGGCATGGCTGATTAAAAAAGCCAGTGCAAGCACTGTAAATCGCAATTTCAAGGTAGCCTACACTATTTCTGTCGCTAGAGAGGGAGGGGGGGTCAAAATGCACGTATACGTTTACTATAAATGTATGAGTATCATAAGAGAGACGTTATTTAATGACAAGTCTCAGCTGAGCATGGCGCATTGACTAGTTTGTAGATGCGGTCGGGCTAGTTGGTGTATAACTGTATAGTACATTGTTGGCGCAAAACTTTAAGGACGACGAAAAAAGAGACATTGACTTGTTGTTTCTTCGTTCGTCGTCTTTCAAGTCTTGCGTTCATGATGTTCTACGCAGCACTTAGTACGCTTGTTAAAAGGAGTGCGTTCGCTGCGTTTCTACGGATGGCAGTGTATTGTCGTTCATTTCCTCCCGCCTTGTAGTTTCCTTGCATTTGGAGCTGCTTTCATTAAATATATATATATTTAAAATCTTCCTGCAATGTTCAACATTATTTAGATTCAGATCGTAGCATTGGGAATGGTACTCATAGTGTATTGCAGACGTTGTTAAATAACCTCGTCAGGGGTTACTACATAACTGATTATCACTTCCTAAACATGTAAAACGAGCATCTAGTGAAAAACATATATCATACAATACTCTGCACACGGGACTTCATTGTCATTTAACCGGAATTTAGAGCTTCTGCGTAGAGCAATCTTTTATGGCTGCTGTTGTTGCGTTTTGATTTCGCAATTTTGTCATTTTTGCCGGGATAACGAGCGTATATGGTCAGTTTTTTTTTTTGAAATTCGTGCGTATAGTGAATTCCCCAGGTGGGATACATATATTTTTTTTTTACACTGTTGAAGAATATAAACAGAGTAGACGCAAACTGAGAAGCTATGAGTCTTTCTAAGTCGATTTAATGAGCCCTGATGACGCATGAACGAGAACTAGAAGCAATAACTTATTGTATGCAAAAACTTTGTTTTTTGATTTAGAGTTGGGCTTTTCTCATTTTCTATGAAGTGCTAAGGTACGTCTCTCGAAGCGGAGGTCTTTGAAAACGATAAGTAATGACCGGACTAGGTTGAAAGTAAGCATTGCGCCTGTGTGTTTGTTCTGCCCAAATGAAAATATTTGGACTCACCGATGTAGGAATATATATGTATATATGCTATTTTGTTTTTTATTTTTTGTAACAATTAGATGATAAGGCATAGTCGTCGCCGAGTAATGGCGATGACTCCTTTGTTTATTTTCTCTCGGTATAAAGACACTTGAAAGCGCCTATAAAAGCTCTCAATTTCAATATACTTTATGTTTGGGAAAGACACCAAGGAAAAGCAAACATTTCGTACCCGCCTACTTCCTGAAGATCAATCCAAACGAAATCATTTATTTTTCACGTTCCTACACACGGCGAAACTACGTAACTTCTTTTCAAAGATCATCTCTTCGACACGCAAACTCCATTTTGCCTGATGTGTTGAGATGCTGTTCTGAGCCTATGGCTGGTACTTCGTACTTGGTCGTGTCTTGTACGTTAACTTCAATGCTTAGTTTTCAAAACACTCGCCGTTTTTCAAACATGTCATGTATGCGAGGGCGTTTGCAGGCGCTTGTGGGTCGCGCTTAACCTGGATTTACGGCTCCGGCGCAAACGTCGCCACCGATGTCTTCGCGTCGTAGACACTAAAAGCGAAGGCTGTAATGTTCCTCACGCGACACATATACGTCTGGCCCGGTTTTAAGTACCTCAGGAGCCGCTGCCTTAGAGGCACATAAATTGTGCACGCGCACAATTTGCGTAACCATTATCGTGAGAACGATCAAACATACAAAAAAAAAACATGCTTGCCCAGTGTGAGTGGGACGTTTGAGGATGTTTGTGTGATCAACAGCCTCGATTTCCCGTAAACGCTGTGTTGAATAGGAATGTGAGAAAATGTTTATTTCGGCACGTTTCGAGGAAATTTAGTGTGCCTAGATTACGGGTAAGATCAGCTCAGTTCGCACAAATATCGAAAACAGCTTTGTTACAGAAGCCGTATTCTTGCTGTGTGCGTAAGTAAACATATAAAACAAAAGTAGGCTGCGCGGCTAGAACGAGCACGGGGCGTAAAATGAGGAAGGAAGTCGGGAAGGGTAAGGAGAGATGAACGCAGGGCGGAGGAGGAGTGATCTTCGTTATCGCCTCTTCCAGAGGGCACCGTGAAACGCGTAAAAAAGAGCGCGAACGGGATTGGCTGCACGTCGCAGTGCGGTCATCGTCCCTAGACGACAGGGACGTCTTCAACGCATGGGCTCGGCATCCCCCCTCATAAACTCCGCAGCCCTCCTGGTGTCAGCTGACCCAGACTGCCTGCCGAAGACACGCGGGCGTAATTTCCGCCGTTGCGAACTCTGGCCCGGAAGCGAGAAGAACAGGGTTCGTCCCGGAAGTGGAAGACGCGTGCAGGCTATATACGGTTGCTGACGGAAAGAATCGCGGTTTGCCGCCGAGCTCTGCCTGCAGTGCTGGCTCCGGAAGCGGGGAAAAACGTCCGCTGCTAGCGAGCGACGACGGCCTAACGCGCTGCTGCCCAAGCACAGTGCCGCTAAAGCACGGCCGGTCTTTCGTGCCCTCTCGCTGCTCAGCTAGAAAACGCCCGCTTCTACCCCTGCCACCCCCAGGTCATCATTGCCCTTGCCACACGGGACAGAAGCCTGCAGTACTTGGGGGAAATCGCGAGCGCACGTCATCTTTCACAACACGGGTGTCGGTAAAGCGGAACATGAGGAGAGTGGGGCGCCGGTGAATGACGCAACGCTGGAAGCAACGATACAGAGAATTTGGGGAGCAAATGGGAAAAAAGGGAATAGAGGAAGAGGCAAGCGTTATGGGGAAACACGAAGGGGGTGGTCTGCCTGGAAAAATTGGTATACAGAGAAGGAAACAGGAAGGATGCTGGAAGGAAGCGATTTAAGGTTCATGCGAGGGGAAAATCGCTCTCTGGCTGGTCCAAGAATCGCAAACACGGCAACCCAACGGCGATGGCAGCCGTCCCCCGCTTGTATGCAATATTCGATATCTTCTAAGCTTTCTTTATGCATGCAGTGCCGCAGGCATATAGTTTTTTTTTCTGGATTCCTGGATATATTGCTTTCTACTTGTTCGTTCTTATATTTCACGGACGATACTCTCCCATTCGTGCATGGAGCATGCCGAGTTTGACGTCAAGGGCATAACCGTATAATGGAACGTGGAAATCAATCGCAAGAACATATAGTTCTACTGCCTTCAATGCACACAGTTTTTATACTAAGTATGACAACAAGACGTATAATGAAATACGTCAATCGCGCTGGTGTTCCACAAGTACTGTGCATTCTCTGTGGCATTTTATATTAGTCTTTTGTCCTTGACCGACATTCCCACGTATGCTGACGCAAAAAAAAAAAACCTACAGTAAATTTATAGGAAAACTAGTGGCCAAGAAAGAGCTTGATACGAGAAATGGTCTAGTGAGCTTCTGTTGCACTAACTTTCTATCATCTTCAATGCGGATGTCACGCCCCTTGGGAATCGATGTTATTCAGGGCATGCGGACGGGAGGCGACTGTGTTGTAATTTTTTTTATTGCGCGAAATCTTACGATGTGGGGCTGAAGATGCGTACATATACACAGACATACGTTAAAATAGCCGCATATGTTTTATATTACCGTTTTATATCACCAGTTGTTCGCAGTACCGTAACGATGCCAACAGAAACGTGGATATTACCAACACCATTAAGTGGTGAGCTGACATGAAGCGCTGGTGCTCGCGAAGAGTGTATAGTCCTGGACACTGCTATACATAAATATACTTCTGTGGATTGCGTTTAACTACCATTCACGGTAACTCGACATGACGGCTATATCATGGGAGTGCAGTGTACGGTCAACTGTTGGAGGGAACACGTGAACTAGTGGCGGGCGATCTGGGTGGCGCTAAATGGCGGCGAGATTTGTAAATTCGGCACATGCGCATAGAATTGTAATGACGGTGCGCTTCCAGTTTTGTTTGCTAGTTCTTCACATGTGCGTTTGAAATCATTGGAAAGTGCGTCCGTGTCTAGCTGTAAGTTCGCCTGCTGCTAGTCGAATACGAGCAAGCACGAAAAATGGGGGGTTTTATTAATTGATGCAGTTTCTCATAAGCTCGTCATATTAGGTCCCTTCATATTATGCACATGAAACTCCCTGCACCTAGTCGCTTTTGGTAACTGGTAAGGTTAGTGAACTTTCATGCAGCGATTGATTGATTCATTGATATGTGGGATTTAACGTACCAAAACCATCATATGATTATGAAAGACGCTGTAATGAAGAGCTCCGGAAATTTCAACCACCTGGGGTTCTTTAACGTGCACCCAAATCGGAGCACACCGGCCCACATTTCCACCTTCATCAGAAGTGCAGCTGCCTCAGTCGGGATTAGATCCCGTGGCCTGCGGGTCATCAGCCGAGTACCTTAGCCACTATACGACTACGGCGGGGCAGTATGATGCAGCGAACCCTTTAAGCTCGTCTTTACAAACATGAAATATTGACTTATTGATTGATATGTGGGATTTAACGTTCCGAAACCACCATATGATATGACAGGTGCCGTAGTGCAGGGCTCCGGAAATTTCGACCCCCTGGGGTTCTTTAACGTGCACCCAAATCCGAGAACACGGGCCTACAACATTTTCGCCTCCATTGAAAATGCAGCCGCCACAGCCGGGATTCGATCCCGCGACCTGCGGGTGAGCAGCCGAATACCTGAGCCACTAGACCACCGCGGCAGGGCATCGACCTATTAATGAAGTGGAAGGCCGAGTACGGATCAGTTGATATACAGTGCGACAACGAAAATCACGAAGGGTCAGCGCTCGCTAGCGCACACCAAGTGCATGGGCGGAGAAGTAACTAGACCACGTTGCGCGCGCAGCGCCTTGATGAGCCAATGCGCATGCGCCGCTCCTTAAATCTTGCTAGCAGTTAGCGCTCCGTGAACCATTGGCCACGCACTCGCGTATTTCCTCTAACAGCGGACCGTAATGCACGTATGTAATGTTTATGAAATCGCAGACGAATATTGGGGCGAATTTGAACGTAGTTCCGAGACCTGCCGTGGCTCTGTGGTAGAATACTTAATTGCACGCCGAATTCTGGGGTTGGATTCCTGCTGGGGCCCTTACATTTATTATTTGCACTCGTCAGGTCAACGCTGTCTATGTCAGTTTTTTTAAACGCTTATACGTTAAATATACTGGTGTTTGTTCTTGCCATTCCTGGGTATAGATATAAACTGTCAATCAATTGTGGCACATACCCACATAACTGTGGCACATACCCGCCCGCGGATAGGCGCCACACTCTGACGGAAAGAGTCATGACGAGCGAGTCATATTCGTCAAACCATGTTACGCTTCCTTACTGATTTTGATTTACCCCCAGTTAAGGGGTTGATCACGAGGGCACCCAGATGAATGCAGGCAGCTTGATAGATAGATAGATAGATAGATAGATAGATAGATAGATAGATAGATAGATAGATAGATAGATAGATAGATAGATAGAAGCTCAAAATGTCTGCAGTACGGAAATAAATACTTGGCATTTAAAAGAACTGTGGCATTTAAAACAACTGTAGCGCATTGAACCAATGTATACACTGAAGCAGAATCCTATGCTGTATCGATCATGTCAAAAAAATCGGCAGATCCGAAGTACCTGGAAATCAAGGTTATCCGAAGCTTTAGAGGGAAGGTGATCACGTTGCATTTTTTTTTATTGAGTGCAACGTCATGAGGTGACGCTAAATTTATGTACTAAAGTTGCACGCACAGACGTAGGTTAAAAAGTTGCAGGTATTTACCAGTTGTTTGCAGTTGCGCAACTATGCAAACTGGAACATGCGTATTAGAAAGACCAGAAGCTGATATGAAGCACTGATACTCGCGAGTATGCTGGCCCTGGACACTGCGACATAAACCAACTTCAGTCCATGACAACTAACCACAATTGGCGTTAACCTGACGTGAAGACTGTATCAAAAGTGTACATATGTAATGTTCACAAAATTCGGTAGGCAGCACTGCAACTACTATAGACGTTTTACAAAGATTGGCGTCTATTTGAAAATTTGTTCCGGGACCTGGCGTAGCTCTGTGGTAAAATGCTTCATTGCCACGCAGAATGCTTGGGTTCGATTCCAGCTGCCACACTGAAATTTATTCTTTGCATTCGTCGGGTCAACACTACCGATGTCAGGTATTTCTTGATGCTCGCGCGTTAAAATTGTTCATGTGTATTCTCGTCGTTTCTGGGTAGACACTAAGTAACAATCACCAGTGACACATACCCGCCCCTGAGTATATGCCACTGTATTGCGGGAAGTGCTTGACGACGTACGCGACGGAATTGTGACAATATTCATGTCTTGACCAGTGCGTCATATTCGTCACACCATCTTACCCTCCCATGCTAATTTTGGTTCACGCCACGTTAAGGGGGTGACCACGAGAGCACCCAAACGTAAGCGGCTAGATAGATAGATAGATAGATAGATAGATAGATACGCTCAAAGTCACCGAAGTTTGCTAAGAAATGCTTCGCATTAAAAGGCATAAATATATATTTCTATCGAGCTTGGTCACGATGGTGGTTCGAGAGTATTAGTGAGTGCTTTGAGACGCACAGGTGCAGTTTCTTTTAGAAAGAGAGAGAGCATGTGCGTGGCCATAGCGAATCTCCGATTCTGCACAGAGGCAGTAATGAAAAGTATTATTAAGTTTGGGCTTTGCCACTAAACCTATTGCGAATGACGTCGGTTGACAAAAATAGACAGCATGCTTTTTTTTCTCCCACGTTCTGACGTCAGGAACCCAATTACTCGCCTCACAGAAGCATATTGATTCATTTGGTAGCTCTTCACGCAACATAGTGGTTGATCGCCATAGCCAGCACCTTCAAAGTCAGATACCTCGTATTAAACTTCCATTTTAGTGCAGAGAGTCGGCATAGATATTCCAAAAACAATTAGTTCTAATCGCTTTCTTTTTGGGCTTTCTCAGTTTGGTATCCAACCCAATAATGAGGGCGCGATAGGACGGATGAGAGAGAAACGTGGAATGTCGATGGAGTGATCGCGTCGTGGTGAGGATAGTGACGTTGAGGAAGGCACTGGCTTCACCGGACTTAATAAAGGGGCGAGGCAGGGAGTATTGGGACTCGTGAAGGCGCCTCTTTTAGTTGCATAGCATCTCTTGCAAAAAAAAAAAAAAACGGTCCTTGAATAGGTCACCTGTATTATGGGCAGTCGCAGGGAACTGTGGGATACGACGGCTTCCGGTTCAACGCACCACGCGGGTTAGCAGCGGCACGCGTGTATTTTCGTTCTGCTCCGTTGAAAAAAAAAAAAAGGATCTCTCCGGGCTATGTCAGTGCTTTAGAAGTTGGTTTTTTTTGTTTCTGCTAATCGTGACTGCGAAGATGACAAGCTACAAAAGCTATGAACGGTAACATAACTTTTGCACTAAAATGATCTGCAATGTTCTTATGCTGCTCGGGGTATACTGTCAGTTTGGCTAGCAGATCACTCGATACTGAAGAAAGTTTTCATTGTATGCTACGTTACTACAGATAAAAATCACCATTTTAAAGATACCAGGGGATGGGGATGACAGTAGGAGTGTGCTAAGAGTTCATTTCAGGATCGCTGCTTCGGCATGAAGTGCAGCACTTATTGAGCGCGTTGAGATATCATTCTTTTCCAGCCTTCAGCACGCTATAAGATGCATTTTTTGATCGATAGATTGATTGATACATGAAGTTTAACGTCCCAAAACACCCATATGATTATGAGAGACGCCGTAGTGGAGGGCTCCGGAAATTTCGACCAGCTATTTCTTAGTCGAAGCCAGATGCTTATTGGAATGCTGATCTTGATCAAGCTGCGAAGCACGACGGCACAAAAACAATACAGTCAGTCATAGACGGCGCCAAATAATCAGAACCCTGCGCTTGTTTAACGCAGTTCTTCGGTTGTGCGCCATCCTAGCGCACAGTTTAACCAAGATAAACGCAAATAGACTCGTCCAGCGCTTCGTGTAAAATTACTCTTGAGTGAACGTTTCGTGTTTTTTGTCGTATATTATATGGGTGCAATGGCCGGCGCTCATGTCGAATGGCAGGTAGATTTCACCCGCGCATTTTCATATCTTTGCTAGGCGTGCCTGCGCGACAGTTTATTTCTCCATATAAGATTCGCAGCAACTTCATGCGTAAGCTTTTTATTAGTGCGGAATACACACGTTTACCTGTGATAAAATGGTCTTCGCACACTCTGGCTTCGAAGTTCCGTATACTTAAAGTCTACCTGTCGCTGTGGCTGTCTTCACAGCCGCGGCCCACCTCATTTTTCTTTCTTCGTTTCACGGAAATAGACACATGCATTCGCCTTTCACGCTCGAGTTGGAGCAGCCAACGGCTGAAGAAATGACCATGGTTTATCAGGACGAAGATAAACGGGCGACCGTGCGCGCGAATCCTGAATCATCCGAGGCTTGAGGCGAAGCGGTTCGCCGTCGTCTGCTCTTCTCGAACCGGAAGCCGGCAGCAGACGATGCATCCCATAATCCCTCGCTCTTTTACTGGTCACATATTACTGCGCGGCTCGCCCACGTATTGCGTCACGCTATTCGTGCGGCAGTATACGCCGCTTCGCCAGCTCGGATTCATTAGAATTTGCCCGGCGGCCGTAAGCTGATATGACGCGCAGTGCTCGGCGATGGAGATGCGATATTCAGAGCGCGTAACTACTGGCAGTGAGAGGGAAAGTGAGGATGAGAGCTTTCGTTAAGCACGTTGGCTGAATCTGGTCAACAGTCGTTCAATTTGTGATTTGACTTGATAATGATATGATTGATTGATATGTGGGGTTTAACGTCCCAAAACATGAGAGACGCCGCTGTGAAGGGCTCCGGAAATTTCGACTACCCAGGGTTTTTTAACGTGCACCCAAATCTGAGCACACGGGCCTACATTTCCGCCTCTATTGGTAATGCAGCCGCCGCAGCCGGGATTAGATCCTGCGACCTACGAGCCAGCAGCCGAGCACCTTAGGCACTAGACCACCGCGGCGGGGCTGTGATTTGATTTTCGTTGGCCCCGGCAGTGCACTGGAATCCTTCGTATAGCGCACGTTCGCCAGTTCCAGCGGCTTCACGCTGCGCAGCGTGTGTGGTTTGAGCCGTGAATAACAGCCCTCTGCTAGTGCTCTCAAGAACCACAGCATGAACAGCTGTCTACTGCATGCAGTGACCATGCCTCACGGACGATCTCGCTCTCCCCCTCACTGCCGGTATTCTCGTGCTCCAAGGTAACGTGTTTCAATTGCCGAGCACTGTATATTTGTGGTTTTGTATGATCGTGCAGGCTACGGGTGGTTTGGGGACACTTTGAAATGCGTAATACCACACACGCTTTTTTTTTTTTCAGGAGTGAGGCACGTGAGTGCCGACACTTGTACATCCACATTCATGGCGTCCGTTTTACGTAGAGATGCGTGAATGTGAGGCACAAAAAAGGTTTATCAATAGAACAATGTCACTCAAAATTGTGACGGAACAATGTAAAACACCTCTGAGCACAGTACCCTTTATACTACTCGGTTATTCAACCTACAGACTATACATTAGGATTTAGCTTTCTGGTCGAGTTTCCTTGTATGCTATCATGGTATATAGAAAACCATTGCCATAGTCGAAACATATCGTGTACGTGAATAAAGTTCATAATAGACGAACAATGATCATGGCTGTGACAAAACGACGTAAAACACCTACAAGCAAATCGGCGACTGCAAGGTAGACGTTATGAGCCATAGGTTATAACTTTGTCCTCGGCTCATTATGCCAGCAGGTCACTTTATGTCTTTTAGTGTACATTATATGGGGCAACACTCGAGCAACGTACTATCACTCACCGAGAAGACACTCAGAGCTTCGCCCACTCGTTATAATTCACTACGGGGTGATGCGGGAATATTTTTTGCGTGTTTATGTAACCGGCTTGTGACTTGTGAAACAACGGATCTGCGCCGACCACGCAATAATGTCTGTTAACCTCTCTATAAATTCAGCATCTCTTGATAAGATTGAGCACAACGGGAACAGACGAATTTCTCCAGTAACTAACGCGGCTGCCTACAACAACGCTGTAATCTTTGATTGCACATGACGATATAAATGGTGATGTAGCTTACCCACTTATCAGTTTTTGTCTCGATGACCGACCGTTGTGATCACCGCTTTCATTCAATTTTGTGCGTTACTTCTTTATCCGACACAAAAGTTCACCCGAGAAGCCATTTAGTCATTCTAGGTTTGATTTAGGAGTAGTTCACAGTCCACGTGCGCAGATAAAATTGATGGTCGATATTACTCTTATTAGCTGTTCAACGAAACCCACTATTGCTTATGCAGCCTCCATTGTGTACACGGCCGTGGCGCGTGGCAAGGTGGCCCTGCCGTGCGACATCAGCCCCCCAACACCGGACGACTCCGTGACTCTGGTGCTGTGGTACAAGGACGAGAGCCTAGCACCTATCTTCACGCTCGACTCACGTCGGGCCCACGTTGACCAGGCCCGCCAATCACTTTCGGGACACGGCCTGGATCACCGGGCCCACTTCAACATGGCCAATCAACCGGCCTTTCTGCAGATAGATCCTGTCGAAGAGGCGGATGCCGGAGAGTACCGATGCCGAGTGGACTTCCGCCGCGGCCGATCTATCAACACCGTCATTCACCTCAACGTGATAGGTGGGTGCGACACCTTTTGTCAATCGAACAATGTTTTGTGTACGACGTCATGCAGAACACACGGGAAGCTGCTTGATGTACGGTGCCACGAAAGTAATGCCAGTGGCGGTGAAACGTAACAGGGCCACGCAAGAAAAGGGTGTTTCAGCTCGACGAACGTGCAGCCTGGGGACGGGTGAGGCATGAAGTGTTCTCGGGTATAAACTGAGCTTCCAGTTCGCTCCGATTAGACAGAGACCCGGAGCTAGAACTTATGTTAAAGTGCAATCAATCTGTGAGTCTTCATCTTTAACTACGCACAAAAAAAATTTCCAATTCGACATTACCTTGTAGGTCAGGATCCAGTGCCTATATATACGGAATGGTCGGTGAACGGACGTGCAGCGTGAGCAGTCCTTTTTTTTTTTTGCAATCAACAAATTCCCTAGCAAATGTCATCAGAGTCGGTGTTGTATCTTGCAGGCTAGGGAACGCTCTCGTCTTTCGAGCTGATAGTTCAGCGTTCATTTCAGAAAGAGCGTTTCCATAGTCGCAGCGTGCTGTTCGCTCTTGCCGCGTGGGGAGCGCTGAGGCGGTAGGGAGCCTTCATGTGCGAGCGTCTGTACCTTCACGCACATGCAGGCTCCCTAATAGGCGGTGACACCCTGGGCAGTCTTTTGAGCTCCGACTGCGCACCTTCAAGACAGCAGCAAGCTGCAGACGAAGAAGTCCGCAGACATTCCGATACTCTGAGATGCTGCACTCCAACAAGTTCTCTTGCCGTAGCCGAAGCATTATAAGAAAGGGAAACCAGAAAGCGGCACGACGTAGGACACTGCCCCAGTGGCAAATCAGGGGCTATATCTCGTTGAATGGCGTGGGCAAGCCCTTTTGCACGCACCCGAGTGGTCCGTAATCTATTGTGGTTGATTTTACCATCAGCGTATAGAAAACGAACACTTATTACTTCGACAACATGGATCACACGTATAATCCGATTATACGTAGTTCTACGTATAATCGCTTCGATTGTGGGCTTCCAATAACGCTGTTATAGGTGGTGCACGTCGTGGCATCGCTTTTTGACTTCTGTAATAGGGTAGGTGGAGATAGAGATCCAACACTACTTAACGTTAATGCATTTTAGGGTTGTTCACCTCGTGTTGATGCTGTTAGCACATCTAATAAATAAAAATCATCGGGGTTGTTTTCTGAGCTCGTTAAATTGACTTAACAGTACAGGAACTGCTATGGCTGTACTGAATTAGTTTTTTTTATTGACGCTGTTAGCAAAAGTTTTCCGCAGCCGCAGCAACTCATAACGCGTTATCTGTGGGGTGGAGAACAAACAGTCCTACAGTTGTGCAATGCACTCCCAGCGGTACCACGTTCTGTCTTATCAAGAAATGACTCCATTCTGTAGATGCGCACCCGCATGTGGCCCTTGCACACTGGTACTGTTGCGCTGGAACTCGGAAGCACAAGGCTTACGAAAGTCCGGCTCTTCAAAAAAAAAATATATGTATATCGCGCGTTGCGTACCCTCACACAAGTGATGAAATAATCGTCTGCTATCCTGTCTGTGAACCTGCCTTTTGTCGTTCAGCGCCTCACACATTATGTGCTGCAACGCAAGAAGGAGGCGCCGACAATGCTGGCGTGATAAATGAATGAGCCTAAACGCCCAGGCAAGACGTGTTGATGGAGAGCCAGCGTTACCCGCATTTCAGACTGGTTTCTGCGATGACAAAACAGTTGTTAGTGCTAGTGTTATGGCTCAAGAAAAACATGAAGCAAAATGTTTCTTCAAATAGACATGGCGCATGTCACGTAAACTAATTTGCAGCAATCATCTGCAGCAGTAGGATGAAAGTACCACCACGTTCGTATATCTATACGCCTTACCATGCTGAATTCAGGTAATTGCATTCTTAGTGACTCGACATCTTACATTGCATACTTAGTGCAATTAAATTTTTTGTTCAGCGGATAATAACTCCCTCTTCTGCATTAGACATGCCATGTGCGCCAAAGACTAAAACACGCTGCTTGAATCTGCGGGTTTAGGTTTCAGGCCATATGCTGCGGCAATGTCGCTAAGGTGTGCCTACGCACTGCTTTTCCGTACAACAGATACAATGCCACACAGAGTGATGGCTAGCACTTAATGAGCTCTCCATGTAGAAGTCTGAGAGAAGATTAATTGTGCACTCAAAGTGTGTTGTGGAGATTGTGGACGTGCCAGCCACAGGATGGCCATCACTCTGCTACGGGAGTCTGAACGTTCTACGCAGTAAATTTCACGCCTAGGAAAGTGGCAGCCACTCTTCTCTTATTTCAGGGCATTCAATTAGAAAAGTTCGTGCAGAACGCCTAATAAATGAAACTGCGCTTTCCTTATATTCCGGCTATCCCTGAGCATGTTGAAGTTCTGGTTTCCAACAT
Organism: Rhipicephalus microplus; assembly: GCF_013339725.1. Classification (NCBI taxonomy): domain Eukaryota; kingdom Metazoa; phylum Arthropoda; class Arachnida; order Ixodida; family Ixodidae; genus Rhipicephalus; species Rhipicephalus microplus. The sequence continues at coordinate 41,860,115 of NC_051170.1, forward strand.
AAGGGAGGTAAATCTCGTGCTGGACCCTTAACATGTAATCAGGTTCGTGCTGATGCGCTTCCGTAAACGAGTTGTTTTTAGGAGTCTAGCTTTAAAAAAAAAAAGGCCTTGTATCTGCATGTATCACTGCGAATGTCGTCTAAAAATGATAACCTTGCGTATAAAGAGAGTGAACAAAACGTCCATTTCATGTTCTGCGCAAGAAAACCTGTGAATTGTATTCTGGAGGCACTGCGTTTGAGCGTCTCCATCCAGTGCAGTGAAGGCGAACGAGCGTATCGAGGCACGTTAGACACGAGCGCTATCTGGCAGTTAACTTCGAAAACGAAGGAAGGCATGCGCGCCTGTATCGGAGGCGATAAGTTGTAGAACCCAAAGCGACGGGCAGGTGCCACCCACGTGCGTTGGTAACACTTGCTTTTTTGTGCATAGCGTTGCATTGTCAGCCCAGCGTCAGAAACGCTACGGTCCTTAGAATTACTTATGTATGCTTTCTGTAATATACAGCAACGCATACAGAATATCAAAGTGTTGTTATGGAGCCTCAGATATGCGCAATAATTGCTTCTTATTTGACAATAGCACAAGTATGAACGCTGAAACCTGAGCAATATTGGCGGGCGCTGTGGGTTGGATTGGCCTTTCTGGGTATTGTTTAGGGCAGTTTGGGGTATTGTTACGGTGGACAAGCAGAAAAATGTACACTCACACACCAAAATTTTTGCGTTGAAGTACCTTAAGAAAGACTATCGTCGTTAAGAACACATGGCTGCAATTTATCTACGGTCCAAGTAATTGCTCACACTTGTGCCTAGGCTAGGGAGATAGTGTTCGCGCCAACTCCAAGCTTGGCTTTCTTCACTCTGACGTTCTGCACCACTACCCATGCTATCAATACAACAACGTCACTATGCACATCTCTGAAGAAAATATAATGTTCAAACCTCTGTGAAATCAAGGTTCTTGTAAAAATGTTCTGTGTCGGTCTCTATTAAACTGAGCGACGTGCTTTCTGGGAATCAAGTGACACTGTGAAGATGATAGACGTAAAAAGGAAAGACGAGGTGCACGCACTTTAAAAAGAAATTTTCAAAGTGAAAATAATAAATGTAGTTACGTAATTTAAAAAGCTATAAACGGTAATAGAAGAAAGTAAGTTTCACCGCAAGGGTGAAGCAATGAATGCGACAGCCATAACTTGGAATGTAACGCTGAGAACGGCTAGCAGACCGAAGTGTGCAGCGCGCTGCTCACGCACAAACGACGCATGAAAACAACACACACAGGACGAAAGCTAACAAACAACGTTTATAGCTCCACGCTTAACGCACTATTTAGGAAAATTACGCACGAAACAACACCACAGGTAGAGATAAGAGTGCGAACTGACGTGTGTACCAGTTGTTTTTTTGCTGTGTATGAAAAGCGCGCTCTTTTCGTAAACGGTGCTTGCCCAGTGAGCGAAGTTGGCCTTTGTGGCCCAGGCAACTAACATAATCCTTACAGTGAAAGACAAAGGCACATGATTGTCCCCACCGAAGGATAAGCGCGAGCGTACAAGCACCTAACCACCCCGCCCCGATGCGTGGGGCAAAGTACGCGTGGGAGATAAGCGTGCGCTGACGCATCGCGATGAGCTTGGTGCTGAGCGCGAATGGCTTTTTAAAAACGACAGTCTTTCTTGGGGACCTATGACGCAACAATTTTGGTCTGCCAGTCAATCTGTCTGTCTGTACGCTGGTCTGTTTGTCCACCCTTAACTGTGCCGGGTACTCTAAGCGGCACCAGACGATACCCCAAACGGTCAACCCCATCCGCAGCGCCCACCAATATTGCTCAAGATTCAGCGTTCATACTTGTGCGATTGTCAGTTAAAAAGCAATTATTGGGCATATCTGAGGCACCCCAACAACACGTATGTATTCTGTATGTGTGTCTTTTACTAGAAAAGGCATACACAAGTAATTATAAGGGCCGGAGTGTTTATCACGCTGCGCTGAACATGCAACGCTTCCACAAAAAGGCGAGTGTTTCCGACGCTTTGCTAACACGACACGGTGGTGGCACCTGCCCGTTGCCTTGCGTTCTACACCTTATCACCTCCGAGACCATCTCAGAGCCACGCGCTTCGTTTTCCAAGAAACTGCCAGTTAGCGTTCGTGTCTCACGTGTGGCGTGACTTGATGCGCTCGTTCGCCTCCACTGCACACTCGAGGCACTCTAACGCAGCGCCTCCAGAATACCATTAACCAATTTCTTGCGCAGAACATCAAATAAATGTTTTGTTCATTCTCTACAGACTTAAGACTATCGTCTTTCGACGACATTTGCAATGTGACGTGCAGATACGGGGCCATTTTTTTTAAAAGACGAGTCTTTTTTGGGAACCTTCGACACAAAAATTTTGGTCTGTCTGTCTGTCTGTCTGTCTGTCTGTCTGCACATTTGTCTGTTTGTCCGACGTACGTCGCTAGATGGCCGATTCGCTTCAGCCATGCAGCGCGCAGGGCCCCATCGTGAGGCACGCGTTGCCCATGGTTCTCCGCTGCCCAGTGGCTGGATTTGCAGCCGACGACAGAGCAACGCTTTTTACACGTGTTGCTCATGTCAAAGGCGAAGTACATTCGTACGTGCGCACAGGCGCTGTAGTTGAGCGAGGAGTGTACACATGCACGCGACAACTGCGAGGCTGGTTGTTTCACTGCAGTTTCAAGAATCAAGGGGTAGTTTTGTAGCTGTGGGTGGGAACAGGAACTGACGTGGGCTTCACTACTGTTTTTTCACACCTGATTTGGAACAATCGGCGAGCTGCTTGGGCTAGCTGCGTGCTACGTCACGTCGCCAATTACCGAGTTGACGTCACTGCGCGTGCAAGGGGGTCGGTCAGGCGTAGGACAGATGCGCGGGAATTTTTTTTTTCAAACTGGAGGGCTCTGCGCGGCGCGCAGTGTTGTAATATTCAGAAAACGTGATCGCTGTGGTCTTATCTACGAAATGCCGAGCTTGTATGGGGGGTGTAAAAAAAGTCGGAGCCTGTTTACTGGCCCTTTAACGGTACCCAGAACGACACTAAACAATACCCCAAACAGCGTACTCCATCCACAGAGCCCACTAATATTGCTCAAGTTTTAGCCTTCATACTTGTGCGATTGACAATTAAAAAGCGATTATTGCGCATATCTGAGACACCGTAACAACACCGATATTCTCTATGTGTGTCTTTAAAATAAAACAGATGGCACACATAAGTAATTCTAAGGACCGTGGCCTTTATAACGCTGCGCTGACAGCGCAATGCATGCACGAAAAGGCAAGTGTTTCCAACGCTTTGCTAAGACACGGTGGTGGCACCTACCTGTCGCCTTGCCTTTTAAACCTTATCGCCTCCGAGACAGGTGTGCATGCCGCGCACTTCGTTTTCTAAGATAACTGCCAGATAGCGCTCATGTTTCATGTGTGACGTGACTTGATGCACTCGTTCGCCTTCGCTGCACGCTCGAGGCACTCTAACGCAGGGCCTCCACAATACCATTAACTGATTTTCTTGCGCAGAACATAAATAAACGTTTTGTTCACTCTCTCCAGACGCAAAACTATCTATCGTCTTTCAACGACATTTGCAGTGTATAACCTGCAGAAACGAGCTAATTTTTTTCTTGAGTTTTACTATATATAGATACGTATAGATATACGGTGCATGACGCCAGCGTTGGCAAGGGTAAAAACCAGAAGAAACTGTCCATATAAGTGCTATCTCAATAAAAACAAACCACCATGCTTCATCCTGCTTTTCTTTTTTCCAGTACTCTTTGACAGTGCTGTCCAACACCCCACTAACCTACCAGCTATAAGGTGATTCTTATAAAAGTTACCTATTTTCACGCGGCGCACAGAAAGTGATTAGTAAATGTTTGCATTGGCAGATCACGCGTTCTGTGATCGTGGCACGCGTGTTGGGGAAACTTTGAACTATTTCTACATGAATACCGTGCAGTCCCTCTTATACAGAACTTCGTTGATGGCCACCGGTTTCTTTAAGTCTTACTTATTCTTTTTTTCACGTTTCTTATAGAATAACGGGTAACGGGTAATGAAATTCCGATTCTTCCTTAATCTGTTGCTGTAAACCACATTGAAAGCAGATGATTTATCACAAAATTACGATCCAAATAAATGGGTCAATTCTAATTCATTCACCTTGTAGCTCACCAACGCTTGCTATTACAGCTGCTTTCTGCGTTGTCTGGGAGATTAGGCTCCACTAATACGAAGTTTTGCAGACAGAGAGGGACATAGAGCAAGGAAAAGAAAGGCAGGGAAGTTAACCTAGTTGTACCTTGTTCGCTATCGTAGGAAAGGAGGAAGGGCGAAGGGGAGAAAATGAGTAGAATAGAAATTGGCTGCTGGATGCATTTACTGTCGATACCCCATCAAGATGTGCCGCTCTATTTATTTTCTTCACTACGCTACATAAGGTATGCCAAGAACACGTTGAACAATGTTGCTTCGCCTGCCTTTCGCGTCAGGCTTGCACCATCCTAACCTAGATCTTGTGGCTTTAGGGCTTGGAATGAGGTAGCGTCTCTTGCCACGTGCACGCGTCTGGAAACATTACGAAAGGGTTCGACGTCAATCTAGATTAGAAAACTTGCCTTGCGGGGTTCGGAGAACACAAAGGACTCTTTTGATAACGGCGGGTGCACGTAAGAGAAATTGCGGTACGTTCGTATGCAACGTGAAAAAAAAGGGGAAAGGAAGGAGGGGCGAACGGCATGCATGCTGTAGAGTGAAAAATAACCGATGCCGGCACAACCCCTGAATTTTTGTTTTGTAGCGAACCCAATATTACAGAATGAAGCCTTTCAAACTCACTGAAAGGATATGTTGTCACGAGCGCACAAGCTAAAAGAACCGCATTTCCTGTTGAGGCAGCTAAGAAAAATCAGATCTTAAAGCATTGAATAAAGTTAGTATAAATACAAGCAAGAAAAACAAAAAATTGACATCCTTGCTGGCATCACTATTCATTTATGGACCCTGCTAAGACTCTTCAGTTTTTTATTTTATTCTGATCACATGGTATTCTTCCATACTCACTTCTTACAAGCTGTGAAAGGGCGAATACAATAGGTATACAAAAAATTGACCACGCGTACGCTTTTTTTTCGTATGCTTACATTTTTGGATAAGCTTCAATGCCTCTAATACGCGTATGCGTTTGCTTCTCGTCTGTAGCTGCGTCACCTCATATTAGAAACATGTGGGCATCCTTCCGTTAACCATAAAGAAAACAAAAAGAAATAATTTTCGTTCTATTGCGCTGAAAGTGCAGAATAGTTACCGGCAATTCGCAATTGATTTAACACTAAAACAACCAGTTTTTTTATTGACCTCTTAATGGTAAACAGGAGCCTTGATTGACCCATGCTAGTTTTTTTTTTATGCAATGTTTGGTTTGACAGGTCACTACAATGCTCAATGGTCTCTCAGAAAGTTAGTACCGTTTCACCTGTTTTGTTGTGCGAATGTTTCGGGGTAACGCACACAACTTTTAAGTATGACGCGCTTTAGGGGGTCGGGCTCTCGTATGCTATCATATGCTGTCGTATGCTGTGATCATACGCTGTCTTCGTCGATTAGGGTAACGCAGGCCAAACACACGCACAGCACAGCCAGCTGTGGCGTATCGAGCTCGCGCTCGTGCCCAGAGCCACCTTCTTCCTCTTTGAAACGCCTTGATGATGATATAAAGTGCAAACATTACTCCTGTGGCTGCAAAAACACAACGAAAACCGTGCAGAAAGTTTAAAAGAGGAGGCAAGCCAGAAATAGAAAGCGGGAGAAGAGAAGCTTGATAGCAATTTATAGCAACAAAGTGAATGAACACATGAATAAAACCAAACAAGAAAAAGAGAGAAAGAGAGAACTGAAGAGAAACAAAGAAGGCAATCAGATCATTATTATTTATTACCCCCCAAAGTTCTAAATGATGAGGTGAAGTAAACGCAACTGAGTGGTAATCACAACACCTGAAATCTCCAAATTTTCTCAAATTGACTTTTTCATTTTTTTCTTTTTTTTCGTTTGCTCTCTTTTTATGTTGTTTTCCTTGCATTAGTCATATGATAATATAAGTTCATTACACATAGTTATAATGCTCACAGAAAAAATTCACTGTGCCTTCTTGGCCAATCCCCCTGAGTGGGTGTGAGTCCAGGGAAACAAACAAACAAAGGCTGCCAAGCCTGCGCTTTCATGATTCTTGATACCAGTAGGAGAAATATATGGTATGGTATGAAAAAAACCTTATTCAGGTCCATCGAGGTGGGAACTATAGCATGTAGCGGGCCGCTTCTACGTCGGGACATATTCGCCTAACCTCGCCACTACGTCGTGGACCCTAGAAGTGAGGCGGTTTGGGCTAGTTGGTATGTCATGACGATAGATATAGCACGACAGAAGAACGACGACAAAAGGGCGTCAAAGTTACAGCGCTCGTCTCTTTCGTGTCCCTTCGCCGTCGTTCTGATCGCGCGCTATAACTATGGTCATGTCGTGGACCCGTTGGACTTCCCATAGCTGCGTAATGCGTATCGCAGCATCCCACTTGGACGATGTAACGTTTTCAATCCGTAACGCAGGGCACCGCCAAAGCATATGATCTAAGCTGGCACTGTCTGAGCAAAGCACGCATGTGTTTAACGTCTGAGTTTCGGGATAAATTTTGTGCAAGAGTGCCGGACTGGGATATGCTCCGACCGAATATGAGGGATGCGACTTACTTTTTTTGTTTGGTATATAGAAACTTTCCATGGGCTCACATAACAATATTGTAATGATCTATGTTACGTATTATAGCTTGTCGACTGTGGTTAAAATTAAACTGCTGGTTCATAAAGTGAAGGCCCTTTGACCTGCACCTAAAGAAATATACAAGGTGGCACAATCATTCGTACGCTATATTCTAACATATACCGTCGTAATGAAACAAAGAGAAACAGCCGCCCAGAAAAAAGAAAAGCCGAATAAACACAACCACCGCTCGTACAATCTTTTGTTGGCATTTCTAGACAAGACGTAACTGTTCAGCAGTCCGGGAATCACTCACACGATGGCAAAAACCAATGTTTAAATATCCAGAAAAAACAAGCAAGCAAGCTACGAAATAGCAAACAGACGTAAGAACAAACCCACAAATACACAAACAAACCGATCCGCAGACAAGCAAAAGGCAATTCTGTACATAAATACCAGCACTTATTGTCAAACGTGAACAGAAAATGAAGCCTTCCCAATTTAGACCAAAGTGGGGACTCGACGTTACAAAACATTGGAGAGTCCTCTTTCTAGACCGAGAAGAGGCGATACTGAAGGCGCAGTGAACGTCTGCTGGCCACGGCTACCAATCACCATTTCACTTTCATGTCATCCTCATAAAAGGCCAAATGAAAGACCGGAAAGATAAAGAGCAACAACAGTTATACAATAGCCGTAGCTGCCAGCCGCTTTTAGGAAATGGAACCTCGAGGCTTATTGATCTGGGCTCGAAGTACATTAATCATCATGTCTTGTTCTCTTCCTCATCGCTATCTGACAGAAACGTTGAAGTAGATGAAATAGATTAAAGCAACGTTGAAACAATACGAAATAAAAAAAAATAAACGCTGAAGCACATTCTATCCACGTCTGTAACGGAAGTCGCCGACACCGCTGGGCCGTGGGCGGCAAGAGTCAGTGACTGAGCGCTGAAAGCGTTCGCGCGTGGGTTCACAAGAAAATATAAAATGATCAGAACTTCTACATTCTTGGCGCCCGGAGACCTCCCTAGTTTGTCTATATCACGGATTTTAAGTTGGCAGGCCCGGTATTAGGCCATACAAGGAAGTGGAGTGGCAAAACGTGTGTCAAAACTGAAACATTTCGAGTGCTGGAATATGGTGTTACTACATTTTGCAATGCATACTGTCTTGTAGTCGCTTATACAAGTGCTGTCTGTATTCATTCTATTTCTTGGAAGATCGAAGTCTATCCTAACTATTTAGCGCACCTGCACCTATTTCCCCCCCCCCCCCCTAACGCGCATACATTTTTCTTTACTTTATTATCTGTTAGTTTGGGATAAAAATGCCAAGGGAAAATGTTATTTTTACGAACTATTGTGGGTACAAAAACAGCCCTCTGGATGTGCGTCTCTTCTTGCGCTTATATATCAGGATGCCAACGCATAGCTGCTTTTGGGGGCAACCATGGAGTGCGAAGGCTTGACATTTCGAAAGATATTAGGTTTATCTCTATTGAATATATAATTTATGTAGAGAATATAGCGTCGATATTGCAAGGATGCACGCTAGGCAAGCGCGAAGACAAGGAGATTGAAGTGAGTATCAGAACAGCAGGCCCAGTGAACAGTGATTATGGCTCATAAACATGAACATGAACTGCTCTGTTCTGTCTGCTTCTCCATTACATCGATTAGGCGTGTTCCATAAGTGGAAGTGTTCGAGAACGTAAAACGATGGAGTGCAAGTTCGCAAGGAAAATTAGCTGAATATATTCCAGAAAGAACTCATAGCGCTGCTTATCATTTCGCTTAAAAAAACTCGGAAGTGAAATGGACCTTCTTTGTTTTCTCAGTCGATGTACTGACACTGTCGGAAAGATTAGACGGTCCGACCGCTTGCTCAATAAGCACTTTCATTTATTCAAGGTTTTTATTTGTAAACCGAATTCCCAGCTTAGTTTTAGTTTCATACGCCTTAACAATGAGCACCTTTTCGCCCGGTTATTGGTTCCTCCCCGTGCCCTTTGTGGGTGAGCGCCATCGATACAAGGTCATCATGGTCATCATGTTCTACCCGTCCCTCTCCGAAAGCCCTCTGCACCTAACGGGCTGGCTGGTAGCCAGAAGGCGTGTCCAAGGAATCCCCCTGCCCCCTCCCATTCCCCAAAAAAGTTTGGATTAAGAGGTAGTGTTTTTTTTGTTAAGAATAATTATAGATAATAGATGATTTTCAAGGCCTTCAACAAATGCACCCCCTCCTCCCTGCCGAAAAAAATTCCAGGCTACGGGCTGGCTAACGGCATTTCACATCGCCGCCATGATGTGAGGCATTGCCACCATTGCGAGGCCGTCTGCAGCTCCCCTGGTTTCGCATTGCTTCCACGACGAGCCTACGGATGACTAAGTGGTGATGCCACATGATGTAGTCATCGTGTGACATTACGTTATGTGACGACATAGTGATGCCCTAATGACGTCAGCACGCGATGATTTTTTGGATCACTCCTGTGGTCTTCACCAGCGCCGAGAGTCAATTTTGGCGTTAGATGAATCCTTCAAGGCTTTCTTTTAGGAGGGAAGCTCTTTATGGCGTAGGTCTGTCGCTCCTCCGTGTGTGTGTGTGTGTGTGTGTGTGTGTGTGTGTGTGTGTGTGTGTGTGTGTGTGCGTGTGCGTGTGCGTCTGTGTGCATAGCCACCGGTGGCATACACGAGATGGGAGATGGTGGTACCTGGAGTTCTCGCTAGATTGACGGACGGACGGATGGATGGTTGTGCGGACAGACGGATGGAAGCACGAACGGGCTGACGGACGTTTTGCCCTCTCATCATCATTAGTTCCATAGATATGCTGCGATTTTTATTATTCCTTTGTGAGTGGAAGTGTCTTCCAGACGTGTCATTTTATAGGTGCGTTATCAATGGAGCTGAATAGAGTTTTATGTCACTACAAAATGGCGCATTCGAAACAACGGCCGTGCGTGTATTTTGTGTGCGAATTTGTCTCACGAAAAACGAACGCACATATGTTTTAGAGAAGCCAAATAAAGACGGTCATCATAACTCTTCGTTTTCTTCGTGCCACTTTAGAGAGCGTTCCTGAACTTGGAAAGCAGCTGAGAATATTTGTGGCATTTTTTTCTTGCTGTATGAGCCTAATGACGATGACTAGACAGGTAGAGCGAATGCCCATTGCATGCGAAAGGAGCGCCGTTCTAGATCGTCAAGCGTTTTCTTGGTCTAGACATCTTCCTAAGACCTTCAAGAAGGCTCCAGCTCTTCTGCTTCTTAGCAACATTTAGGATCACTTCTTCTTCTTCGAAGAATAGATCGGTGCGAAACACGACTAATCCTCATTTCATTCGGCTTCTGTTGCAAACATACCGTCTAGAAGCAATATAAAGGAGGTCATTGTACTGTAGTGTAGAACACTAAAAGAAACACAAAGAGGGAGACAGAAGTAGGATTGTCAGCCTATTGTTTTTTTGTATTCATTTCAGTTGTTTTCTAAAACATCGTGGCCTTCGGCATAACTACGAACTCACCAAATAAAAAATAACTGTGCAATTAGGGCACAGTAGCAGTGCAAATATAAGACGCAAATGAAATTGATTGGATACGGTAATGTTATTTGTTTTGCGCACGATTGTTGGCGGAGAGCTGACGTATAATATATATATATATATATATATATATATATATGCGTTTTGCGCTCCTGGGAATTCTAACGCAGTCAATGGTCCAATTTGGCCATTTTAGACAAAAACAAACCACCACCACATTTGTTTTTATAGGGTGGATGGTTGTGTAAAATATAGGAAACTATGCATGACCCTGCAACAACTAAATCCTATTGCCACCGCACGGATTCGTGAGCTAGATTTCAGTGCAAGTGCACGGCTTACTCATAAAATTATGGTCGACTACACACTATAATTACTTTCATTTGCAGCGTTGAATGGCTTGCGACCTTTTTAACAATGCTTATACAAATGGCCCTCATTGTTGGCGAAGCTATGTATAATAAATATAATAACAAAAGCAGACACGCAAGTCAATCAAGTTGCTTCAGCTCGTTTGCATAAAAATACTGTAGATAAACAATTACAAACCGACTCAACGATGACACCCAGACGCTTCACGAGAAACGGTCCAATACGTAGCACTGCTTCTGACGTCCTTCAGCAGCCATGCCTCAATGCGCGAGTGGGGTGCAAAACGGAAAATCATTAGGGAGTTGAAGAAAGGAGTTGGAGGGAGGCAGAGTCGCTTTGTTGCGCGCTCACGCGTTCGATGGTTGCGACAGAGGCGCTGAATGCCGCGAGTGCTCAACCGCTGCGCTATACGTGACAGAGCCCGAAGGGCTACTTAGAGTGGCTCGCCGGCGCCCATGACACCACCATGGTCGGGGGACCCGCGTTGCGAGCCACTGCGCCTCCATTGTGGATGTCCCGGGATCCTCTATGGGAGGGCCACTCGGGACGAAGCAGTTGCGGCGTTTCCCGGCATTTTGCATCCTCATGCATATGCTAAAGAGCACTACCACGTTGTGGTTCGTAGAACCCTTCGCATCTATGCGCAGTCTGTTTTCTCTCACGGGCTTTCTATGGTGGGATAGGCTTTTACGTGTCGGTTTCATCGCGAGTGAGTGGGCGGGGAGAGAGGGGGGATGCGAAAGGCTAGGCACTCGCCGAATTTTCTGTCCTTGTTTCCAGTTTCTTCTATACATTGACGGTGGTTTCTATCTCTTGCGCCTCTTTTGCGAGCACAGTCTTTTCTCAGGTATCTCGGTAATACAGTGCCGTGCTTGGCCCTCGATCACTGCCGTGCGCCTGCCGAGGTCAGCTTCGGGTTGTGGTATGTGCGAAACGGCTGGTGTGGCGTAGACAGCAAAAACGCAAAAGGCAAGCAGCCTAGCGAGGAAAGTTCTCGTCGTTCGTTTTAAGAAAGTCAGATTCTTCGTTGCCTCGATTGAAACTCGACTTGGTGACTTAATAGAACCGGGGCTGGGATGCATAGACTTATAAGTGGTTCACTGTTTCTTTAATATTATTTCTAGCCGGATGCCGAGCTTTCGTAACAAGTTTGCATATGCGTGGATTTCATTCAAGTCACATTGCTTTGCGAAGTATATTGTGCTGCAAAACGCTTTCTAGAGGCTGACTGGACAATTGGCATTTGTTTATGCGTTTAGGATATATTTCAACGCCTCTTCTTATTCCTGCAGTGAAGAAGACAAAATGCTTAAAGAATTTACGATTGTTTAGTCTAAGAATGCAAGTGGTAGCCGGAAAGCATTTTCAAGTAGAAGATAAACTAATTGCTTGTGGATAATTCTTCCCCGCAACTTCTAGAGAAGTAAAGGAAAAGGTTTCACATCAAGCGCCTAAAATTAGCTTCTCCACGGGTAATGAATAAACATGCTCTATAACCGAGAACTTCTGGAGGAGATGGAAGCTTGAAGAGGTAAGGAAGTGATGCACAAGGCGTGTCACCGTAGCCAACAACTTGTACAAGTGGTCATGTCTTAATGAAGACTACATGACCACTTTAGAAATTGTTGCTTCAATAGGCACGTCTTGTTAATTGATTTTTATTTTACTTAGGCACGAAGTAGTATTGAAATCACAAACAAAAAAGTGACCCTGAGCAATTCCTTTTTCGTAGACGTCTTGTCCTGAAACAATAGGCTACAGCTAAATTATTTCGCACTTTCACTTCCACGCTATCGCGTGCGCAGTCTGGAAAGCTGACCCAGTGTAGTTTTTGGTCACTTAGCTGACGCAGCCTGTGCTACTGGAGGCTTGTGCGTAGGGTCATGTTGATGTACCACCATTCTGGGAAAACATACCAATAAAGTGTCTCGATTAAATTATGCCTGATGAAATAAGTGACCATTCCTTCTCAGACCAGACTGTTATTGGCAATGGACAACGTATGTGAAAGTTTCATAAAGACTTTTCCAGAACACATATATGTGGCTAGCTAACGGCTGGGTAGGCCTACCTGGGAGGGCCCGCTGCTCGGCTTCTGAGGGCCTAAATATAGGTGTTTGCCTGTCTCTCTGTCCCTACACGCCAGCCTCCTAATAATATCTCGGGCTCTGCAAGGAAAACCTACGCAATTATGATGAATGGTAGTGATGTTGGGCTGACATGGGAAGGTTCTAATGCTTCATGACTTTTTTGCTAGGAGTTACTATATCGATAGGCTAGTATGATACACGTATGATGGAAGGGTAGGTTCTATACACAGTGAGAGTGATGAATATTCAAACAGAAGACACAACATTTCGCTGTGGGCGTCACTCGATGCATGCATGACGAAAAAAAAACAAAAATAAGCTTCATATGAAATGTTTAAAAAATTACCTCTGTAGACGTGATTATTTTGTAAATGTTTAAAAAAAAACAGGACGTTCATGAAGGCGTACACTCTTCTATGCACCCGATCCACGCATTGCAACGCAGCATCGTCTCTACTTGCATATCTTTACTACTGCACAGAGGTCACGAGGATATATTGTATCCGGGCATTGGCCATGTGTCAAATCTACTCGTGTGTACGTACATTATGTTAAGCAAAAAAAAACCCCTAGTTGACGTGCCTGTGAGAAGTTTTACTGAATGCCAAAAATAATAAAGGCCAGCCATAGCCTACTTTACTTAGGAGGCTACGGAGGCTATGGGCCAGCAATCATATAAATACTGTGTGATCTGCCAACTGTGGCACCTTAATGTACTTTTAAGCTTCTTATAATAAGTGCCTCAGCCAGAAAATCGTTCATCTTGCTCGATTCTTTATCTTGCGTTTGTTCTATGGCTACCTATGCATCAACTAGAGCAATCTATCACTGAATTTCTCGTTATCACGCTTCTGTTGGCAAAATTCATACGCATGCATGTATTCACGTGTCGTGAGCTTCGCTGCGTATCTTAATGGGGTAATATAAATCTTCATGCCCCCTTTGGTTTAAATTTGTATTCATTCACTGTATACCCGGACTACCTAACTCCGGTAAATAGGTATCTAATTGAAAGTTTACGCTTTAAAGTGGGCTTTTCCCTTCATTTCAGACAATGAAATCTGGCCGGCAGTATACTTTGAAAAAATAGGGACAGCGATAGTGCCGGGAGCATCCCCAGGGATCCCTGCGCCCGTTGTGAATTGCGTTTACTCTCGTGAGCGCCGTAAATGAGTCCAAAGTTGCGACTGCCATTTTGTGTTAAACCTATGTGTAACGAAAGGTAAATCTGCGCGCGTTTCCAGACATTGTACGCCTTAACCGTTTATTGACTCATACAGGAGATTATCTCTCAGGATTATAAATCAGGCTCAGTCAATTTAAACTGCGCGTCTATTTTTGTTTCCCACTTCTCATTTTTCAGTCATCCAACAATGTCAAACTAGCTTTACTGGAGCAGGTTTTTCTAATTACGTGTTTCGAAAAACCAATATCTCCTGCCTTCTCATCTCAGAAGAAAAGCCGATGTTTTTATGCTGTTTAAGAAGCATGTGTAAGAGCCGGATGTTTTATCCCCTATTGAATTACCTGTGCGTTTGAAGGCTACTAAGACAGGCTGCTGCAAGTACCATAAAAGCATGTGTTTTTATAATGACCTTTTTTTCTTTTTCATACTGCATTTATTTTTGCCAGTTAATGGAATGTGTTTCGACAGTCAAGTCAAGGAGAATAGGGTTAATTGATTTTCCTAATAAGTATTTCAGTTATGAAGTTTCTTTGAAAAGATTTATGATAGAAACCGGAATCCATCACCAACTGTTACACGTTAACGCTCGTCAGGCATTTTGTAGCCGCCAAATAAAAAGCGAAGATTGATAAACCGCTTCATTGAAAAAGTCGTAATTTGATAACTATGATTATTACTGGTGTCAAATGGTATTTGGTGCACGATATTGTGTAACAATGAATTCGTGAAATTTCTAACTCAACTTGATTCACCCACTTCACCCCTAAATATTCATATTCTTATGAGGTGGTGATTTCCAATAGTTGGTACTCAGTGATCCTCTGTTTCTTCCAATTTCATTCTTTCGCGTTGCAGACACCTCGGGCTGAAGATCGTAAAAATTCATTTTGATGATCAAGCTGTTGACGCCAGTATGTAGGCTGTACCTTATTGCAGTTGTTTCTGTAACTTACCATTGATCATTAGCTGTCGCTGTGGCTAAGAATTTAAATTTTGTCACCTAGTTCTCCCGTATACGCTTTTGGTGTTGCTTAGCTAAGGTGGCACTGCTTATTGTTCTCCTAAACACTTCCAGACAATACGGTTTCCCTTACTTCACTACTTGCAGTATCCTCTACACATGACATTACATGTGCTAGAGCACTGCGGATGCAGCGCACTAGTCGAAGTCGGCAGAGTACGATTACATTTTCTCTAGTAGTGTAGAGTTGAAATTCTCAGCAGGTCCACTTACAACAATCTGAAGTGTCACGACAGGCGACCGCCTCAGCTGTGCAGCGTGCGCGGTGCTCGGCAGCTCACAGAGGCCGCGGGCTCAATTCCAGCCGGGGCATTCGCACATCAGTGCAAGCGCAATTAGTGTGCTTCGCGATGTCAGTGCTTGTCAGAGCACGTTAAAGAATTCTAGATGGTATAAATTTTCGGAGCTCTCCACATCGTCGTGCCTTATAATGATATCGTGGTTTGGTCGCGATTAGCACCAAAAATTATTATTCGACCTTTCGCGTCCTTGCTTCTGGATTTCAGCTGAACTGATGTCCTGCTTGAAGAGACAGCCGTAAATCATGCCGTTTCCCACCGCGACGCCCCGCATAATTCCACAGCTCTACGGTCTAAAAGTCGTTCGGTTACGAGTCGGGTAGCCTTTGCGCGCCAGCGCGCATGTGACAGCCAATAGCGGCTACTAGCGGGACAGAGTTGTCCGGCGGGCGTGCGAGCCTGCTCGAGCGACGGTTTCCAGTCTCGCGCGGCAAAATTGCCCTCCTCTGCGAGCTGGTTGGGGCCCGAACTCGTCGGCTTTCTCGCCGCACATTTATATGCAGCCACGCGGCGGGCGAGTCGCAATAATACTGCAGTCTAGTTTGGCATACCCGGTAGCCTCTCCGCGCTTGTTTGAGATCGTGCCCAGAATACAGAAGCGCCGGATAAAGGCGTCATCGAGAGCGAAGCGCCCCGTTCCAGGGTCACAGGCAACGGCAGTTTTTCAGCACCCGGTCCGGGACGACTAAGATACGCTTCCAGTCGCGCGCACGATTGCCCCGACGCACTTTCGCTGTCGACCTCGCCGTGAAGCGTACCGACCTGCATATCTATGCGGGAAGCGTTGGTGCGGTACGCAAGAAAAAAAAAAAAAAGGGAGACGTGCTGAAATGACAGAGAAGAGCCCGGTTATGGGGCAGTAGAAAGAGGCATACATTACGTGGAAAAACTTGCCAGCAAGCGCGATGGTTTCTGTATAGGCCTTTCTCCGTCATAGTACAAACAAAAAGCAAAACAAGGCCACGTTGTTCAAGTTTAAACTTTGCCTTTTGTTTCGCACCTCCGTTATTATTTCCGGGTCGTAGAGATCCAGAAGGAAACTCATTCGGACAAGGAAAATAGCCCTTATTAAGGCTGCAATGGTTTCGGTGGTACACTGTGGCCGCAAACGTGTCATCTCACTTTGGAGCAGGTTGAAACGAACAAAAAAATAATGTAAGAAAAAAAAGCAGTTCATTGTTTTGTTTTTTTCGCGTTTTGCCATTTTGAAAACATGGGTTGTAGATTTGAACGTTAGATTTCATGCCTCTAATCGCGTTTCCTGCCGACTGATATCATTATGCAAGAGAAAACAGAGCCTACATATGGGGACACGTTGGTGACGTGGACTGAATTGATTCACCTTTTCGCTCAAAATTATAGCACATGCATTGCAGTGAAAACGCTTGGGTGTTTTTATTTTTGACACTATTCTTGGTGTAGAGAATTATCCACCTTGCATTACCAGGAACTAACTTGCGAATTGCCGTACGAACGTATATACGTACTGGAACGTCTCTTTACTTAGTTCCGAAAACTGAGATCTGTCAATGTTTCTACCTTTCTCAAATAATTTAGTAAACAAACAAACAGACAAAAAAACAACAATATAAGGAAAAATCGTAACAAACAACAAGCTATTATAATAAATTTTCACTGTATAAAATTCATTCTGACATGCATGCTACTTTTGCAGTTGATATAAAACTTATAGGAGCTCTAGAGACCCCAGTGAGGTACTTAAAAACAAAAAAAAATCCAATCTATGTTCTTGTGAACGATGTTTGCTTTCTGACACCATGCGAAAAAACGACTCAACCCAAAGCTACGGTAAGCACTTGCAAGACATTTTTCTCTACGTCTCATTTCTGTTGGTGCCATCCTCGTTGACTACATTGCAACCGCGACCAAAAGAAAAGGTAAAACGGCACCCAGAGATGGCACTAAACGAAGTGTCAGTAGCGCGCTGTAGCGAGACAAACCTGGAACTTGGCAGCGGAGTGTATATACGCTGCTTGCGAGGCATGGCTAGTGGTGCGAAGAAAACGCAGCCATCGCTTGGCGACGCGGTCTCGCTCGGCGTTCGGTCGCCGCATTCCGCTGTCACTACAGGGTCGCGGTAGAGAGGTGAGCGCAGGAGCGTACCTTAACGCCCAGTGCCACTCTTTATTCCGGTTACTGCGCAGTGCCCCCCGGCGATCCCATCATCGTGGATGAAGACGGCCGCAGGATGGAGGGACTGGTGGGCCGCTTCAACGAAGGGGAAAATCTCCGGCTCGTCTGCCAAGTGCAGGGAGGTAAGCTGGACCGAGAGATGCACTCGCTTACGACGTTGATGCTCGCCACGACGCAACATTTTTTTTTCTGCTGCTCTTTTCGACGCGGGCTGGAAGCGTCCAAATCTTCTGTCTCGATGCCCGCGCTCCGATACTACCTGTACCTTGTAATAGCGTTCGCTCTGCCTTCCCAACATTCCTCATCGTTACTTCCGGTTCACCGCTGCACCAACAGGGTTCCGCGAAATCTTTTTATATTTCTGTTATTTTGCCAGTGCGTTACCTTTCCTTTTTTTTATTTCAGCCGGCACACTCTCACTCGCTCATTTTTTTTCATATTTCATTTTTCCGGGCGCACTATATTTCCACTAACATCTTTTGCTATGCAAGCGTCGTGATCTACATGTTTAGTTTCTCTTGGAAGTTACCGCGTATTTTGCGGCTTTTTTTTTTCCACTTACGGCTGTACCGATTTTTCGGTTTGCACCGCAACCCACGCTTTGCTGTTACAAAATAGAGAAGATGCTGGCAGTCATCTAGGTCAGCATCAAAACTTCATCCTACGCAGTGCTGCTTTCCAGGTATTTGTATCCACTACCTCCCGTGCTTTTGGTGCAAATCCGAGTTGGTGCATCATTCACATAAAGCAGTTTGTGTTGACTCAACTATACGGGGAGGCAGTTTTTTTTCTCCAAAATTATTATAAACTCTGCATTCCACTTCTTTTCTCTGCGTCCTCTGCGTGACCTCATTCATTTCGATTTGCTGCTTTACCGTTGATGCATTTGCTCCTGTTCTCTGTGTCGTATTTTTATTTACGCCAGATTTTGTAAGATAATTTATCAGCATTTTTTAGACGTTGTCATTGCACTTTAATTCACATTCCACAACTTTTTCAACGCGGCCCTGAACTTAAGACTCTGGATTTTTTTTTCTCATTTCACTCGTAGCCCATCTCCGAGGCCGGCAATAGATCCCACGCCCTTGACCTTAGCACGCAACGCGACTGCTTGCATGCTAAGTTACTGCGGCGGTTCGATTTTTCATTGGTGTAATCTCTAGAGGAAACATAACTTGCAATATAACGATATCCACGTGTTACCCCCGTTTGCTGTTGGGTTTTTAGAGAACAATATGGGCTTTTAGATAACTAAAATTGAATTCAACAGATTCGAACAGCTTATGAGAGCGCGCATTAAAACCAAGGACGAAACGAATTCACAAAGATAAACAAAGATGTAGTTGCTGAAATCACCATTTAAGTCTTCGTCTAAGACAGTGTGCTCACTTCGTTTTCCTTTTTGATGCACGCTGCAAACCGCTACGATAGACGATCTAGCATAGACCAACGACGTAAGCGACTTGATTTGCATAAGTGAGCATCCTGTGGTGCAGGTAAGCCTCGTCCGGTGGTCACGTGGTGGCGCGACAAGCGGCTGGTGGACGACAACTACACCGTGGTGGGTGACTCGGTGCACAACAGCATCGAGATACGTGAACTGAGGCGCGCCGACTTCCTCGTTGTGCTCACGTGCCAGGCCAGCAACAACAACGTTACGGTGGCTGCTTCTCGCTCCATCACGCTCGACATGAACTGTGAGCATGTTTCGGTCTTGCGCAGGTCTTTATTTATCGTTCCAGGAACCTGAAACGGGACAAAGTATTCACGACCAACTATATGAGCTGAGAGCATGACCTAGACATCGCAGATGCTTGTAGTTGTTATTGCTGCAACTGAAACTGGATGAAGTCTTTTTCGATAAACAATAACAAAAACAGTATCCAGTAACATTCTCACTATTGTCTCTTCTTTAGTTTTATTTTCATGTAAAAATAGCCAGATACGTATTTCCCCAGATAACTTGCACATGCCAAAATAAGTGGGAAGCGAGAAATTGCCGAGTAAATGCCAATGCTCGGAATACACGTTTAGTTTAAAATAACATTTCTAGTGATAGGTAACAGAATAAAATAAAACAACTTCGTAGTTCATTTACAAGCATAGTTGCTAGTTTAACACGAAAGCGTTTATTTTTGTCATGGTGAGTAATACGTGAAATTCAAGGAATAAACGAGGCACAGGAGTGTTCTTCCCCGCCTTCGTCATCCCCGCCTTCGTCAACAGAAACGTATTATGCCTGATTTGGTATTGCCGACAAAGCGCGTTGCCTACCCATCAGACACTCAGTTTTATTATGAGTGTATCAGCAGCAACTAAAACTGAGACTTGTACCATGGCGAGAGCTGCAAACACTAAATTTGACCGCAAGATTTTTTTTACTTTTACCAGAAAGCTATTCCTGAAGGAGAGCTGGCGAGCTTATACGCACGACACGTTTGTACCACCTTGTGGTTCGGCCTGGCTGGCCCCGTGTTTCGCGAAGGCAGCGTCCTCATTAACAATGCAGGGTTGTTGGCGGCGTTGACCTTTCGCTAACATGGTTCCCATTCTTCGCCTAACAACGGCCGCAGTGATTCCACTGGACGTGACTATCCAGCCACCGAAGCGGCCCCTGTCCGCCGATAAGGAAATTGAGTTGGTCTGTTCCTCGAGTGGATCGAGACCCCCAGCACTGCTTACTTGGTGGAAAAGTGGAGAACAGATCCTATCTTCTAAGGAACACCAGGTAGCGAAGTCATTCTTTAACATTTTTTTGGCAAATGGTAAAGTTTCATTGCAGAAGGAAGTTGCACACAATAAAAACAAGGAAAAAAAGTAAAACGAAAAGTAAACCCTTGTACGTATTTATTTCTAATAAGACTGTGCCACGCACCACGCACACCATTTGTTTATTTGAATCTCATTTGAAATTGGACAAGTTATTTAAACCTCTCTAAAATATCCCAGTAGAGAGCATGGCTGTCTGTTACTGTTTGAAGTAATTATTTCAGACGACAGTCTTTTTTAAATAATTGAATACAGAACACTTGGTCTGCTTGCCTGTCTGTTGCAAAATTCAGCCCCTTGGCCATTGTTTAAGCTCCTGCTGAACGCCTAGCCTACTTGAGCTGGTGGCTATGTTCTAGTTTGTGAATATTGTCGATCAAAAAAGCAAATATTACGCATATCTGAGGTGCAACAACATTACGTCAGTATTAGGTGGTGTGTTCCTTTTCTAGAAAATACGTAGATACGTAATGCTAAAGACCATAGTGTTTTTTTAAACTGCGCTGAAAATGGGACGTCATGCACGGTGATAATGCGAAGCTATGCATGTGAAAGCCCTCTGGCGACAATGTGTGGCTGCCACCTGGCAGTGGTCATGGGTTCTGCACAAACTTGTGTTTCCCGGTGCAACTGCCAGATCGCATGCATATCTCATGCTGTGCCATATCTCACGAGGATGAGACCAGGATTCATGTAGTCAGTGATGTTCCGCACTACGGCCGAGAATTCCCATTCAGAGACACTAAAATTCTCTATTTCGGGTATTTTTCCCTGCAAACGTTGACGAAATTCTCAGCCTATTTCCCTGCACAACAGTACTAATTACCGCTTCCATCCACGAACATACATACAATTAAACGCGTCTGACGTGCAGGCGACTTCTGAAATCATGACTATCCTCTCCACTGCCACACAACAAAAGCACGGCTTTATTAATTTATATTCTGTGAGTACACTGCACATTGTGCACTTCAAGTCTAACACCAATAGTGAACTAGAAATCTCGCCGTGTAAAATGAATCTCAAGGGCTATGCTTGCGTGGTGCATGCGCCATAACCGATTGCAGCAGATGAAGGCGCACTGTGATTGCTAATTTTGGTCGTCGTAGGGATTATAACAATTCCTGAAATTCCCTGCAATACCACGAAGATTCCCTTTTTCCCTTTGGCTCAAAATGACAGGCTGAAATTTTCTAAAAAGAGGGAACAGTCCCCGCACGGAACATCACTGCCTGTATACAGTACGGCCGACTGAAGTAGTCTTTAGACGACGTTAGCAGTGAGGCACGTGCATACGCGGCCATTTCTCAGTTATTCTTATAGCGGTGCTTATCGGTTCAGTGACTGTGCTCGTGCAGGTTCAAGAGGGTGTGAGCACCAGCTCGAGCGTGATCCTGTTTACGCCTCGAGCGGAGGATAATGGTCTCGTGCTGTCATGCCGAGCAGAGAACCAGTTCATCCCAGGAAGCGCGATTGAGGAAGGCTGGAAGCTCGACGTTTTCTGTGAGCACATTTCTCCTTTTGAAGAGGTTGCTCGTTTTGAGCATGTTTATAAAGTATTCAAAATAAATAGCTCGCAATGAGTTTAATAACTGCTCTTCTTGCTATATTTAGAACTACTAGCTTTTTTGTTTGTTTGCCAGCTCAAGGACAATAGTGAGTTAATTTTTTTCAAAATGTTTTTCAATGGAAATAAGCTTTTAAGAATTAAAATTTTGTCAAACGCTTATGGAGCACGTTGTGTAACTCGGACAATGAGCTTCATTATACCTCTTGTGTGAATATTAATCTTAGGAACCAATAAAACATGGTTTAAATGTACCAGCTTTACACTAGTTTTGCAACGAATGAAGAAATGATACACTACAGCCAAAAGAACAGCTTACAACAACAGCAACTGAGAAATATATAACTTTTACAGATCTTTTCTGGAAGGTAGATTTTTTTTGCAAAAAAAAAAACAGATTGATATGTGAGGTTTAACGTCCCAAAACAACCATTGTGTATGAGAGACGCCGTAGTGGAGGGCTCCGGAAATGTCGACCACCTGGGGTTGTTTAACGTGCACCCAAATCTGAGCACACGGGCCTACATTATTTCCGCCCCTATCGGAAACGCAGCCGCCGCCGCCGCTGGGATTTGATCCCGCGGCCTGCGGGTCAGCAGCCGAGTACCTTAGCCACTAGACCACTGCGGCAAGGCTGAAAGAAAAAAAAAGCTGTCCTTTCCAAATGGGCTGTATGTGATAAAGCGATATTTGAATCCGGATAACAATTCGTTTGTTGCTAGTGAATGAGACTCGCAAAAATAAAGAGAAAGAGATAGAAAGAGTATAAGAAAGCTAGCGAGGTTAACTAGATTACAACAAACAAGGTATATGCCAAGGTATATGCCAAGAAACCACGTGGGGTTGGCTTGCCATAGAGTATGTTATTCTTGTTGCTGTTTTTAAATGTTAGCGTTATTTCTGAAAATTCTCGGTAGCGTATCCCTTAGGACTGCTGTATGATTAAGATTACGATTGATATTTTTTCCAATTTTTTCTACTCCTCCTTCCTTCAGCATAAGTTAGCAAACCAGAATATTTTTTTGGCTAACATTGATGCCTTTCCAATGCAATTTATTTTTTGTCAAAAAGCGAACGAGTATATTTCTGTGCAAATGTTCACCCTTGTACGAACTGAGCGCTGTATACGTTGGCAGATAAGCCTCGCATCACATTGGTGCTTGGTCAGAACCTCAAGGAGCACGATATTCACGAAGGCCGAGATGTGTACCTGGAGTGTCACGTGGATGCCAGCCCTGTGGCTACCGAGGTGACGTGGCTCTTCGAAGGTCATGAAGTCGCCACTAACACCAGTGCCGGAGTCATTGTTAGCAACCAGTCGCTAGTGCTGCAGAAGGTGCGGAGGTCCCGCCGTGGACGCTACAGCTGCACCGCCGCTAATCGAGAAGGACACGGGACCAGCAACATCTTTATCTTGCGAGTAAAATGTGAGTGAGCACTGTGGTTCTGGCTCTTTGGGATTGCTACATTTTGCTCACTTCGGCGCTATGAAGGACCGTGGATGTATTAGCGCCTTTTAGCTGTCGAATGCTGCACAGTATGTTGTGGTAACGGCACTACACAAGCCCACTGGACATCGACTGCACATTACGAGGCTGGCCTAAATGATTCATTGCGGATTTCAGAGGCGTTGTATGTTTTTTGGATGGGGTGATAGACAATAACGGATAGTAATGTACGGGGCTGGCACGTGTGCTTTTTGTTGTCTACCATTTTTTATTCTTTTTCTCTTTTCACCCCCTTTATAAACTCAGACGTTTGCAATAAACGTTTAGTTGAAGTTAAGCGCTTGTGTTGTGTGTTCTTTGTAATAGTGGCGGCGCTTCCTAGCAAGATGTAAGTTACAAGTTTTGTCTTCTGGATGCCAACATATTATAACAAAAGAGGGGAACGCCTGTGGCAGTAAACTGAGAGGTGCACTACATTGCAGTGCATTGTTGTCCTCTACACTGGTATTAGGGTTGGCTTGTTTTACAAATTACGTGGTTTTATGCAGAATGTTACAGAATGTGATGACCGGGCTTCGTGATACTGCGCGCTGTTATTGTCTAATGTCTTTGGTGTCTGTGATGTTAGCAGTAATGTTTTCTATAATTTCTATCTTTATTTTCTCCTTTCATCACCGTGGAAACTACTGTAAATGTTGTTCTGCAGCTGCAATTATGAAGAGTGTTCACTTCGGAGAAGTAAGAAGTAAAGAGAACAAAAGCAAGCGTGGTTTTTGTGAACAGTGATTTTCTGTGGTTGTGAAGTTGCATGCAAGCATTTGACTCACCTAGGCGAGTGCTAACTGAATCGGGTTTCTTCCGTACCGCCAGAGTAGAACTTCAGGATGTGGTTAAC
Organism: Rhipicephalus microplus; assembly: GCF_013339725.1. NCBI lineage: Eukaryota > Metazoa > Arthropoda > Arachnida > Ixodida > Ixodidae > Rhipicephalus > Rhipicephalus microplus. The sequence continues at coordinate 41,884,257 of NC_051170.1, forward strand.
ACTAGAAGTGTTCTCTCGTATGCATGCTTTTATATTTTACAACATTTAGTTTCAGGCAATAAATGCCTGATAATCAAAGAAATAAAATGAGATAAGTAGTTGCATGTTTGTTTAGTTGCAGTAAGGTGGCACGTTTTAATGTTTATAAAATAATGTGCTACAAGATTAAAATTTTGACATTTCAATGTTTTTCCTCCAGTTGCACCAATATGCAAACCGGGCCAGAAGCGAATCTACGGAGTATCGCAAATGGATTCAGTGTCCGTACACTGCGAATTGGAAGCGGATCCAGGAGACGTGACCTTTCACTGGCGTTTCAACAGTTCGTCTAGTGGCAAGCGTATCGACTTGGCCAGCTATAGCCATGCGCAGACACGCAGCACGGCCATGTACTCTCCGCAGAATAGCGATGACTTTGGCTATCTACTCTGTTGGGGAGCCAACGAGGTCGGCAAGCAGCTGCATCCCTGCAACTTCACGGTCGTACCAGCAGGTATGCGCAATCATATCGTCAAACCCAGTGCTTCAATAATGAAGCAAATGATGTTCTGCATTTAAGTACAAGGGCGCGAAATGGTATTCAAAGAGAGAGAAGAAGATTGGGTGTGTTAACGAAACAAATGTTCGGTTTAGTATCAGAAAGATGTTCATGAACCTTAAAGCTCTTGAGCATCGCCTTCAAAAGAAGAACGTGAAGACGTGATCGTTCCTCTTTCGCACCGTTTTCTCATTCAATTACTGGTCTTGGCTTGTCAGTGGACATTATAGATGTTACGAAATGAAATGAACATCTGTTATTTCTTTCCTTTTGCGGAATGTTATGATCACTGGGATCATAGTATTTCGTTTTCTTTTCGTTTTCTTTTTCCTCTTGTATGTGCTGTACTTATTGTATATTTACGTGTTCATTAATTTCTTGGCTTTAACGGTGAAAATAATTGTGTTTATTGTTTTGTATTTAATATGTATTTATTTTTACTTTAATCGCACAACATATGAAGTATGAATTTGTGGTGTTTTTTCCTCTCTTTTGTCCGGTACTTGTGTTATTATGAAATAATTTGCTATGTCGCTCCTTGTGTTCACTATGAGTGTATGAAACACTCACCCCAAACAATCTTTATGCCACTTACTGTTTCAACTATGTCTTCTGGTAACTGCCCACTTGCTTGGACCTAAGGGTCTGCAGTATGTAATAAATAAATAAATAAAAATAAATCAATATCACCTCAGCATCGACGCTGACGTCGACATCGTAATTTCTGTGGCATGGGCTTTTAACACGAAGGCGTTAAAGAGATGTAGTGCACACATGATACTTCTTGGTGGCCCTATTGGTATAATCAGTTCTTAGCAGAAATGACGATGATCTAGGAAACACATAGGACACCTGCCTCACCTTGCCATGCAGATTGCTTTTGTACAAGTGCGAATAACCAAACCAGTTTCCTTATGCGTATCGTCAATGCTTTAAGCGTACATTCACAAGGTATTCTATCAGGATTTTCACAGATGTCCACTAAGACAGACTGTAGTATCAGGGGATACTTATGTTGCATTCCTAAAAATATACTTGATTATTTTATTATGTATACTTTCCTAATTTAGGAGTTTATGGACATGACATGCCTCACGTGGCGATTTCTCACTTCTAGTTAGAAATCCTTATTGCTACAAGACGGCTAGCGAAAGCTGTTGCCTAGAACGTTCATTATCTACATTGTGGAATGACGCTTACGCTACAGGTGCCACCGTCGTAAGCAATATTCTCTAGACCACTTTAGACACATCAACACCTTATTGCAATAGCTTCACTAGCACGTGCTATACGGCTCTTAAGACAGGCACCTTTTGCCTGCGCTCCTTAATGAGAATTGGTTTATCACACTTCCTCACTAAGGGCTGGGAGTCGCAAGGGTGCGTTCGAGGTACGATAAGTGGGCGGAGAGCAATTGAGACGCGAACGGTTGTGTTAGCAATGCCTCCCCCCCCTCCCCCCACCTTTCTCCAGGCGACGTGATAGTCGCCAGCATTTGTTCTTCGCTTTCGCGCGATGCAGGTCCACCGGAGGCTGTAAGCAACTGCAGCCAGTTGAATGCCACCGAGGACTCGGTGTCGTTCGAGTGCGCCGAGGGCTCCTGGGACGGCGGCGTCACGCCAGTCACGTTCTTCGTCGAGCTTCACGACATCGAAAGCGGCCGCCTGGTGGCGAACGCGCCCGCTTCCCCCGTGCCGGCGTTCGGCTTCTCGGGGCTTGCCGGTGGCACCTCATTTCAAGCCAGCATGTACGCGAGGAACGCTAAAGGGCACCGGCCGCCTACACGCTTCGTCGTGAGCACGCTGCGGCCCGCCGAAAAGCTTACGGGTGAGCTGGAAAGCATTGACTGCAGTTAGGACCCGGGCGCACGCAGGTGCTTTGCCGAACATGAGCGCACGATCTCGATTGCTTGTGCTCGCCGATTACCCCGTTTTCTCCCCGTTGCACTATTCCTCAGCAGTAAGAGATACACTGTTCTGTTTCGCGTTGGATCTTAGTGCCAGTGTTCCCTGCTTCGTGCCACGCATACCGGCGATAGGTTCGACCGATCTTTCGCTCCCTGCCTTCCTCGATAGCTGATCTTGTTTTGCAGTTGTTCTAAGACCCCGATGAAGTTGTCTGTTGTTTAGCTTAAAGTTCTCCCGCAAAATCTTTGAAAATTCAAGTTATTACATTTTGTTGACATTTCCGTGGAAAGTATCATGTTGGTGTCACAAGGAGTATGGATAAAGCCAACACATTTTGTTATATGAGATAAACTATTAAATTTCGTGGTATTCTTTAACTGGCCTTTTAGTACCTAATTTTTGAGAGCCACTCTTGATTATGACGTTGAAATAAAAGACTGCTTAGCCAGTGAAAAAGTCATGCGCTTAAATTTTGCTTGAGTCTTCTTAGCCTTAACGATTTTGTGTTCTTGTTTTGCAGCTGGAAGCCAAGCCATCATAATGATAAGGCCCGTCCTAGGAGTCATCATGGGTATCATATTAACCCTGGTCATAGCAGCGATCGTAATTATAATCATTATAAAGTACAAGCATCCTAGAAAAACAAGGGGTGAGTTCGGAACTTCTACATGTACTTATGAATTCTGGATGTGTTTAGAATAACAAAGGCATGCTTTTGCCGCATTTGTACAACCGACAAATCAACAAACGTTATTTACTTCATAAATTTGCATGCCAAATGATCACATGACTCACATAATTTATTAGTCGTCGCAAGAAGCTGTTGTCTAAAATGCTGTTGTTTGGTTCCTTAATGGCTTGCCAATGAACTTTTACAGTCTGCAATGATAATCAATAGACATGATAGCGTTTCCGCGGCGAATTTCTACCTCTATTCGTGTTTCAACGTACTACTTCACCATTCTTCGTTGTAGAAAATTTTTTAATGCTTTAATGTTTTTTTGTGCATGTTCTCTCTTTTTGTCTTTATATGCTACAATGTTTTTTTTAGCATTTCTCACCCCTCTCTAACGGCTCTTGTGTTTTACCTTTTTTTTAGATGACTACAAGGAAAGAACAGATGACAAGTAGGTGATTCTCATCAAAGTCTGAGCAACATTATCTAAATACAATTTAGAAAATTTTATGACAAATCTTGGTAGTAGTTATACCTTAGCAGACCCATTGACGAAGTAATTATTTCGTAAATTTGTGCTTTTCAGCACGTCAATAAACGTTTTGCCGGTCACTTCTGTGATGTTCATGGGCCTCGTTTTCTAATTTAGCATGAAGAAATGTCTCGAGAATTTACTGATAGCAATGTAAACATTTGAGGCATATAAACTAATTTTGGTTAACTTGAAGAGAGCATATCGACAGTTGTATGTCCCTTAGATAACAATAAGAGTTGCTTTCACAAAGCCGTGTGCGCTAAGTGGCCTGGGAATTCTTAAAGACAGCCCTGTTTTGCCATTAGAGCATTGGCATTTTAACTTAGTCAAAGCGTAACTGACTTCATTTTTTCAGGTCACAGAGTCTGCTCAAAAAAGATGGAGAGGAATTCATTGACATAGAAGGCCGTGGCCCGGACATTATACCAGCAGCTCCAATAAGTAGGGTTATATCTTATTCTTTGTCCTAACGTTATTATATTTTTCTGGGAATCTGTCAACAAAAAACGCCAGGACTGCGTGTTAGGCGCAGTACAGCCGCAGCGAAAGCTACAAAGTATCCTTTCAGAGCATTTTCAAAACACTGATTGAGTAGTGACTGCAAGCGCACTTGCGTGATACCCACTAGGGCATTAATAATAAAACTTTGTGTAGTAGCCGCCAAACACTTGCAAGCGTAGTATCCGCTAAACAATTGCAAAGAATTTCGTGACAATTGTTCATGCAGTGACTGACGACGATGAGGAATTATGGCTGAAGTGGGTATGTGCCACAGTTAACAGGGGAACAAGAACAAGATTTTGTAATGGGTTGGGGCATTGGACGGCCCACTCGTTACGCTATTCGAATTGTGCGACATCTGGTTGTTATTTCGCTCTTTTAAAACGCTTTCTAAGTCGTATTAACGCGATTGCTTTCCCGACATCAAGCCTGCCTAAGGCAAGTTTGACAATCACAACCATCGGTGTAGGTAAGTGGTAGAATACTGGGCTGGCACCCAACAGACCCTGGTTTCGAACCCCATTTTTGGTGCTAGTTTTCTTTTTCTAATTTCGCGGGATGTGTTATGGACACCGGTGGCGGTGGACAACTGTGCGCGACCAGATTTGTGATCTAGTAACAACTTTCGTGGTAATAATAGGGTTCGGGCATCACCTGACTTGTGGGTAAAATTTAATTCCCCTGAAACACCATCCTACAAAGATAAAGCATGTTTCAGCTTCCAATCAGCGGAGATAGGCACTGGCAGAGAGCTGCTTGTGTTCATTATTTAAAGAGGAGTATGCTTGTCACTATATCAGTGTTATAGTAACATAAATATGATAATATGCAAAGACACACTTATGTAAAGACAAACGACAAAAAGAAACAAAAAGCACGTGACATATGTGTTGTATGATTTGAGGAATAATTGAATATTAGAATTTGGCCAATGCGGCGTCTTAAGTGGTCAACAGAAAGTCCTGATTACGTGAGTGCATGGAATTTAATAGAGCAACTGTGGCACGTGCCTTGCGCGAATATCACCTTTAGTCCCAACTTTCACTCTATTCACTCTGCTAATACGTCCTTTCCATCTTGTTCTACAGCGTATGATGGGGTACACGAAGATAAAAAACAATACGAAGAGCATGCTGTGGCGACTTACTACAATTTGCCAGTTGCAGAGAATGAGATCGGTCACTCTGGAACGCTACCATCTAGTAAATATACCAATGGAAAGGTAAGGTGGCATGTTGTTACTACAAGATGCTGACAATGTAAATTGGCAATATTCCTAGGGTCCGGCGCTACCAAATCCTCAACAAAAATATTACGCTAGGTGCATACCAAATAAGAAAACAATTGTAGCACGCTTGAGGTTCGCGTTGAATTGCAGAACGCGATGGCATAGTCTGGTCTGGCGTCCTTTCTCTGCGGACACCTCAACCATGCCGCAAGGAAAAAGAGCCAATGTGACAGAATCGTTAGCCGTTTAAAACTAGGTTTACTACTGCAAGTATAGGTGCAAAGTGCCCACTGCGTGTTATTTTAACCAGGAAACTGTAAGTTCCCCGTAATTTGTCTCTCGGAAACAGAAATTACCATCATTAGAAACTGGCACGTGCTCCCTGCATCATCTTATTTTCATTTTCATCCTTTTCTACTTCGCACCCAAAACAGGTTCACGATTTTTCTTGCGTCACCTTCATGGGTGAGAGAACGAGTGCTGAGATAAAGAGAGAGCGAGAAAGATGGATGTTCTTAAACTATAAGGTGTGATTCGAATCCGTGTTCTTTCAAAGTGTAGGCTAGTGTCTTAACCCCTCGTAATAATCAGGCACGCTAGCAGCGCGTAGCATAGCTTAACCGTGTGTTGTTTAGTGCAGGAAATTAGTGGCAAAGAATAGAGTGAGCAAGGAGGATTGAAAGAAGGAGGGACAGAGTAAAGAATAGAAAGAACGGCGAGCTCAGAGAACTAAAAGAGGGAAAAAACAAACAAAAGGAACAGAGAACAGGTGACAAATACAAAAATAGAGGAAATAGAAAAATAAAGTTTGTGAAGCTTAGCAAGACAGAAAAAGCCAGCAGTACATAAACGTCCATCAGCTACACTAGCTTTATTACGGATCAGTGAAGCGCCCACTGCGCATTCAAAAAATAAAAGAACACGTGAGCCGACGCAGCTGCTCGCTTTGTAGATGCTCTTGCTGATCATGCTGGTAGCATTAGAGTAGACTTAGAATAGACTTTTCATGTTTGAATATATTCTCCAGAAATGGTAAATACATTATTACAATATACATTAATACTGTCTACAATATTATACATTATTACGGTGGCTTTTATTAGTCACAGTGAAGTAACCTTTTATCACTCATGCCCTAAAATATGTATGCCAGGCTTTTTCCTGCGCTGAGCTTCTAACGCCCCTTCATACTCGCTTTTAGATTGTAATGCTGGCAGCAAGTTGGTGCACGAGGAACCATCTGCCAATTTTTGAGTTTTTTTGCAAAAATAGTCTAAATTAAAAAAAAACTTCTTCGCCTTCCAGACTAGAACAACATAGCGTAACGAGACCTCGTATGCATCGCCTTCACGGGAGGGAACGTATTTGCGCCTAACATCAGTCATTTCAAACAAATCCACAATGTCCACTAGAAGAACAGCTTCCACGTGTCCGCAATGCCACAATCCCCATTTGCAAATTTGCGAAGTACCCACTATATGCGTCCTTACGTAAGGCGCCACGGGCAGTTGCGGGGCTTGATTGATTGATTGATATGTGGGGTTTAACGTCCCAAAACCATCATATGATTATGAGAGCCGCCGTAGTGGAGGGCTCCGGAAATTTAGACCACCTGGGGTTCTTCAACATGCACCCAAGCATGAGCACACGGGCCTACAACGTTTCTGCCTTCATCGAAAATGCAGCCGCCACAGCCGGGATTCGATCCCGCGACCTGCGGGTCAGCAGCCGAGTACCTTAGCCACTAGACCACCACGGCGGGGCCAGTTGCGCGGCCGTGCACTTTCTAATGGGTGGGCAGCTTGGGTGGGCAACTACTGCGCAGTTCGCATGTTTTGATGCGTGAAGTGATCGAATATCAGAATTATTATAAACTCACGGCGCTTGTTGAAATAAGCCTATTTATCGAATCCCGGCTGCTCCGGCTGCATTTCCGATGAAAACTAAAGTGTTTGAAACCCGCGTATATAGATTTAGGTGCACGTTAAAGAACCCCTTGAGGTAGAAATTTCTGTAGTCGTCCACTGTGGCGTCTCTCATTATGTTATCGTGGTTTTGGGACGTTAAATCCTATTAATTAATAATAATATTATTATTAATATATATATTTACCTTCTGTAAGATATTAATTCATGCTGCAGCTCTGAGGGAGATATTTTTCTTAAATATTTGCATTATAGCATCAACATAAACACATGGTCATTTTTTTTGCAGCATACTTATAAGCAGGAGGCCGCTGGTTCAGACCTAACTCACGTAGAGCTTGCCTTGTCAAGATCGGGTGGAGCATGCATGTCGGCCACTCTACCACGGCCACACAGGACTGTCCTGGATGATTTTCGTGGCACCGAATACGGCCGCATAGACTTCCAACGAAGCACTGCTCTACGACCTCTTCCGTCAGGTCATCAGATTCCAGGCGGTCCTGAGGACATGGACGAGAACGACAGCATCAGGCCAAACCTTTCCGACACGCCTGTGGTTACGGGAAACCGAATGGAAAGCACTGTCTAGCCAAGACATATTTTTTCTGTTTTTATAGCTTTCAACACGGTTGATACAGAAGAAGCCGAGCAGGTTTGTGCCTTCATACTTAGTAGGTTGTTGTCTATATAATTAACGCGGCGATAACTAGTACATCGAACTTATAGCGGTGGTGTGCACGTAGGATGTCAATGAGGGCATTGTGCACACTGAGGAGCAGGGGCGTAGCTAGAAATATTTTTTCCTGGGAAAGGGGAAGGAGGGGGCACCTTCTAGAAATGGTCCTTTTTTGTTCTGAATGCCATGGCGAAAAAAATCTGAGGGGGTGGAGGAAAAGAGAGGGACAGTGTGGTACCTCCTTGCTACGCTTCTGCTGCAGAGGCATGTTCGTCCCTGCGGACAAAAGCAACATAATTTTTCCGTCGCCTCGCAACGACCAAGCACTGCATCCATGCAGGGACACTACAGGGATGAATTGAGCTAGGTCCATTCCTGGCGAGAACAGAGTACCTGTAGATGAGTAAACAAAGAAATTTAGACACGAACGTGACGCCTTCTTTTTTGCTCTGTAGCTATAGCTCGTTCGAAGACCTCAAATCCGATATCTTCATCACTTAATTTCTCATTTGGCTAGGAGATGAAAAGTGAATTACACAAATCTTGACAATAAATAAACCTGCAGTAAGCAACAGAGAGTGATGGCTGGGCTGCACTAGGACGCCCACTGATTCCCAGAAATCAGCAGCCTAGATCTTGAAGCTACGTCACCATTCCCCGTGAGTGATTCAAATAGAGTAGCACTACCGGGGACTTCTGTTGACTGCTTTTGATGCAAAAAAGTTTGTTGAATGACAAGCAGAAAGTGTGCTCCAACGCCAAGAAAAAAAAATGATTCAACCGAGCACAATATTTTTCTTCGGTGTCCCTTTAAAAAAAAAAACTGATGTGGACAGTGTGCAGATGAGCAGGTTCGAACATACCTGCAGCCCCACAGAAGATGGTGTGTATGCATAAGATACTGAGAAATGTCTAGAAGAAATAGCAATCGATTCTACAGCTAATAATCTCTCACATTGGCTTCGTATTGTTTATCGCTCAACGAAATCAACAAAACTACCTACTCTGGCTTCCACTATGATGTAATTATGTAGCAGCCAAGTAGCTAATAGTAGTAATAAAACATTAGGGCGTGGCGCAGCGGGTTATATCCGGCAAGCTTAGCACGTAATACGTATCCCATAGATCTCAAAGAAAGGAGATGAAAATGCCTTTGGCGGATGTGGTGACACTTCTATAGAGGAGACAGCTCGTATGAAGATATCAGTGATCGAATATACCTCCTGCGTAAGAAAGATAAGTTGCGAGCTTAAGGTTTGTAACACGTGCAAATGCACAATACTTTCCTGTTAACGCACTATTTAAACTAAATTAAATCGTAGTTTGCTTAGAATGGTCTAGTGCATAGCAATGACACAATTTCTTTTACGTCTTTCAGGCCAGGCTATTCAGAAATCACAAAAATATTAATGACACAGGAGCTATGTTTTGTAAAGATGCTACGGTATTAGAGGTAGCATGTTAGTTTTCTCTCACATCAATCTTGCTAAACGTTTTTGACAAAAACATAGTTGTACTTATAGTTTTTCGAAATTTTCGCAGGGAGGCTAATTGTGTTGTTTGTTCAACTTTAGGGTCGCCCATTCAACGTCCCAACTAAGGCGAAACAGTGCAATCGTGGTGCGTGTCTGCGCAAGCGCCTCACCGGATAACCAAACTGAACCTGTGAGATGTAAAGTTCGTGATTCTCCCCAAGTGCGCTTAGAGAGAAGGAATACTGGACATTTGCGTTTCTCGAAAACGATGCACCGGAATGCTACAGCTGTGCAACTGTATCCATAACATGTGTGCAGAAGTTTGCAAGATGACTACGCAGAGGTAAGCAACGGAGCTATTTTGTATCCTATTTTCGCATACATGCGCATTTACTATGGCAGG